>OX101813.2:2225224-3425224 GCA_944452925.2 Chrysolina oricalcia
ATCGTTACATTTGAGAATTTGTAAACGAAGTCCACATTTTTTACAAATTTGGGAGTCTAAGGAAATACAAATATCACAACATTGCCGAAAAACGCAAAGATTGGGTTCGTGTAGAAGAGAACCGTCAGGTCTAACCTTTTCCTGCATTGTCTCGAGATCGTAGAAAATATAAAGATAATTTTCAGACGGAGGTTTGCGTGAGTCCGGTTGAATGAAACAGAGATGTCCAGATGGTTGATGTTCATTGCAAATTTTGCAAAATATCTCCCCACAAGTATGACTTCGATTTACCTCTATGATTTTGAAACATTCCTCACAACGTCGCATCTGAGCACAGATACCATGTTGTAAATGTTGCTCGAAACAAACCTGGCCGCGGAATGTTCTCTTGCAAGACTCACATTTCAAAGACAGCTCGTTGGAACAAGAAGGAGATTGTCTACAGGCGGGGCATGTTTTTCCACAATGATGATTTTTTTTATTATCGTATGGGACACTACATTCTGAACAAAAATAACTGCAACAAAATGCTGCAGTGAGAGATATTATAACGTTGTAATGTCCCTTATGGAAGAGGAGATTCAAAGAGGGACCATGGCCATTGCCCTTGAAAATGACGTCACGCCCCTTACTACCGTACGCATAAACCATAATTTTGTACTGCTGTAGATGACATTGAAATAATTGTAGTTCGGGTATACCACACCCTCCAGCAGAAATGGATGCTCCAGCAGCCTCCATCAATTCATGGGCTCTTGTTCTTTGAAGCTTTCCAGTGTCATATCGTATCTTCGCAATTTCGGAGTCTTTATCGGCATATGCTTTGGCGACTACCAAAGCACGTGCCAGGCACAAGTTATCCCTATTATTTATAACTATGATACCCTTACGTTTGGCACACTCCTCGTCGAAAGTATTATAAGTACGGTTCCGACCTTTCCCGGTAGGCATTTTTACCGAGGTAACACCCAAACAGAAAGTTTCGGTGTTCAGACCGGTCGAATTAGACTGATAAATAGATGAGATTTTATCGAAAATTTCGTCGGTTGTTATTTCAGATGCAGGTCTTAATCTCATCCAGCCCTGACCGCGTGAAAATTCGTTGGAGCAAAATGTGAAACCAACATAATCAGCTGGTGTCAGGCCATTTGTCCCTATCAAAACTATTTGAGTAATGGCGTCTCTTACCCAACTCACAGGTTCTGCACCTTTCGGTATTGGAGCAATTTTGAACTCCAAAGTTCTACCCTGAAGTCCAAAACGACGAATCACTTTGGAAGAGTCTTTAATAATTACAAATTTTTCCATTATGAACTCACAAACACAGAAAGTCAAGAAATAAAAAATTCTAAAGCTTATAACTCAGCAGAAGCAAAACAGGTCTGAACACTTCAAGAATTGATCAGATAATGATGCGCGCAGTCGTTACTCGTTCCTATACCTATGTTGAAAAGGGGAGGGGATGAAAACTTTGGGTTTACTGCTCCAGACGGGAAAAATGTAAATCGAGATTCATCCGAGAGCATTGGAAGTTTCTAATATTGTCCTCAACTGGAAAATGTATTGCTTATTGCGTCATTTGAACATATTCTATGTTGATTCAACCTTCTATCAAAAATGTTGTTCATATACATGCATAATATGTGATGCTGTCCACTTAGGGCTATTCAAAAGCTGATGACTTCCACAGATGTGAAAACAGATCTGAATACTATATACAAATTATCAATTGATTTTGAAAGTATAGCATTTTCTATTAAAACTTATGAGGGAATATAAATGAAGCAACCCCTGCAACACCCATTCTGAATCCTATAGAAAAATTGATATTATATTGTATTGAATTCTCAGTTAAAACCTGTATGGGAATATAAAAATGAAACAGTCTCCTCAACAACCCGATCTGAATCCTATAGAAAAATCATTATTATGTACTGAATTATTCATTTATATTCAGCGACACCTTGATCTAAATCATTAAAATTTTTAACCAATGACAGATATGGTGAATGTTAGCCTAATAGTCAGCTTTAAAATATTCTTCAATTCCAAATCTAACGTAAGTGAATCACCCTGTATAATACATTTAATTCACTTAAGTCTATCAATGGAAAATCATACTGGCTCAATCACTTCACTTCGGTTTCCAAAATAAACCAAATAAAATTAAATCCCCGAAACTGCTCAAAACGCAATTTGAAATCGCAAATCGAAACAATAAAATGAACGAAACTTACTTTTGTATCTGGAGATTGATGCACAATCACTTCGAAATATGCGAGAAAATAATTGGTGACTCGATGCTCTTTGAATGAAGACTGATAACATTCCACAGGTTACAACTTGAATAATGACAACAGATTATCCGGCCATCGGGAATAGTCGGACTGGCTAGACGAGATCGGTAGAAGTCGGTTCGTTCGATGGCCTGCTATCAGTGTGTGACGTAGTCGAGATAGATCCGCAGTAAAGATAACGTTTTGCCAGTATAGCGCGCTGGGTAGTGAAATGGATAGATAGCTAGATGAAATATTCAGAGTTTGAAAGTGTGATGATAAAAATGATGTTTGAAAATAGATCGTTCAGTGAGAGAAAAAACATGGTGGTTCAGTAAGAGAAAAAAACAATGTGACTACTTGTCAGAAAATCATAATGTATACGTGTTTAAAACACATCAATAGACATAATTGAAGAGAAAAAATGGTGATTGTTTGTTGAATGTTATACCAGGTTTACCAACGTGTTAGTTGAGAGAAAAACTTTACAGGATGTCTCATAAACGTAAAAAATGACAGGCCCTACGGTCAGAGCACAATATTTTCTGGAGGTTATGTTCGGTTAATCAAATGGTATCATTGTTCCGGGCGTTAGCTCCGACCGGCTGCGTAGGTGTGTACGTGCGTGCATGCGTGAGTGCGTACGTGTGCGTGCATGCGTGCGTGCGTGCGTGTATGCGTGCGTGCGTGTGTGTGTGCGTGCGTGCGTACGTGTGTGCGTGCGTGCGTGCGTGCGTACGTGTGTGTGTGTGCGTGTTTGCGTGCGTGTGTGCGTGCGTCTGTGTGTGCGTGCGTGTGTGCGTGCGTACGTGTGTGTGTGCGTGTTTGCGTGCGTGCGTGCGCGTGTGTGTGTGTGCGTGCGTGCGAGCGTGCGTGAGTGCGTATGTGCGTGCGTGCGTGCGTTTGTGTATTCGTGCGTGCGTTCGTGGAAATAAAAACCTGCTTGCGGGCGTCCGTGCGAGCGTGCGTTCATGCGTGCGTTCGTGCGTGTATGCGTGCGTGCGTAGGTGCGTGCGTGCGTGTGTTCGTGCGTGCGTGCATGCGTGCGTGCGTGCATGCGTGCGTTCGTGTATTCGTGCGTGCGTTCTTGTGTGCGTTCGTTCTACATGGGGGATTGCAAGATGGGGCATTTGTAAACATGAACTGGTGGGGCTGTAAGATATTTGTGGCATTCCCTCCATCTCATTTGTTTTATTCAACAAATGAGATGGAGGGAATGCCACAAATATCTTACAGCCCCACCAGTTCATGTTTACAAATGCCCCATCTTGCAATCCCCCATGTAGAACGAACGCACACAAGAACGCACGCACGAATACACGAACGCACGCATGCACGCACGCACGCATGCACGCACGCACGAACACACGCACGCACGCACGCACGCACCTACGCACGCACGCATACACGCACGAACGCACGCATGAACGCACGCTCGCACGGACGCCCGCAAGCAGGTTTTTATTTCCACGAACGCACGCACGAATACACAAACGCACGCACGCACGCACATACGCACTCACGCACGCTCGCACGCACGCACACACACACACGCGCACGCACGCACGCAAACACGCACACACACACGTACGCACGCACACACGCACGCACACACAGACGCACGCACACACGCACGCAAACACGCACACACACACACGTACGCACGCACGCACGCACGCACACACGTACGCACGCACGCACACACACACGCACGCACGCATACACGCACGCACGCACGCATGCACGCACACGTACGCACTCACGCATGCACGCACGTACACACCTACGCAGCCGGTCGGAGCTAACGCCCGGAACAATGATACCATTTGATTAACCGAACATAACCTCCAGAAAATATTGTGCTCTGACCGTAGGGCCTGTCATTTTTTACGTTTATGAGACATCCTGTAAAGTTTTTCTCTCAACTAACACGTTGGTAAACCTGGTATAACATTCAACAAACAATCACCATTTTTTCTCTTCAATTATGTCTATTGATGTGTTTTAAACACGTATACATTATGATTTTCTGACAAGTAGTCACATTGTTTTTTTCTCTTACTGAACCACCATGTTTTTTCTCTCACTGAACGATCTATTTTCAAACATCATTTTTATCATCACACTTTCAAACTCTGAATATTTCATCTAGCTATCTATCCATTTCACTACCCAGCGCGCTATACTGGCAAAACGTTATCTTTACTGCGGATCTATCTCGACTACGTCACACACTGATAGCAGGCCATCGAACGAACCGACTTCTACCGATCTCGTCTAGCCAGTCCGACTATTCCCGATGGCCGGATAATCTGTTGTCATTATTCAAGTTGTAACCTGTGGAATGTTATCAGTCTTCATTCAAAGAGCATCGAGTCACCAATTATTTTCTCGCATATTTCGAAGTGATTGTGCATCAATCTCCAGATACAAAAGTAAGTTTCGTTCATTTTATTGTTTCGATTTGCGATTTCAAATTGCGTTTTGAGCAGTTTCGGGGATTTAATTTTATTTGGTTTATTTTGGAAACCGAAGTGAAGTGATTGAGCCAGTATGATTTTCCATTGATAGACTTAAGTGAATTAAATGTATTATACAGGGTGATTCACTTACGTTAGATTTGGAATTGAAGAATATTTTAAAGCTGACTATTAGGCTAACATTCACCATATCTGTCATTGGTTAAAAATTTTAATGATTTAGATCAAGGTGTCGCTGAATATAAATGAATAATTCAGTACATAATAATGATTTTTCTATAGGATTCAGATCGGGTTGTTGAGGAGACTGTTTCATTTTTATATTCCCATACAGGTTTTAACTGAGAATTCAATACAATATAATATCAATTTTTCTATAGGATTCAGAATGGGTGTTGCAGGGGTTGCTTCATTTATATTCCCTCATAAGTTTTAATAGAAAATGCTATACTTTCAAAATCAATTGATAATTTGTATATAGTATTCAGATCTGTTTTCACATCTGTGGAAGTCATCAGCTTTTGAATAGCCCTAAGTGGACAGCATCACATATTATGCATGTATATGAACAACATTTTTGATAGAAGGTTGAATCAACATAGAATATGTTCAAATGACGCAATAAGCAATACATTTTCCAGTTGAGGACAATATTAGAAACTTCCAATGCTCTCGGATGAATCTCGATTTACATTTTTCCCGTCTGGAGCAGTAAACCCAAAGTTTTCATCCCCTCCCCTTTTCAACATAGGTATAGGAACGAGTAACGACTGCGCGCATCATTATCTGATCAATTCTTGAAGTGTTCAGACCTGTTTTGCTTCTGCTGAGTTATAAGCTTTAGAATTTTTTATTTCTTGACTTTCTGTGTTTGTGAGTTCATAATGGAAAAATTTGTAATTATTAAAGACTCTTCCAAAGTGATTCGTCGTTTTGGACTTCAGGGTAGAACTTTGGAGTTCAAAATTGCTCCAATACCGAAAGGTGCAGAACCTGTGAGTTGGGTAAGAGACGCCATTACTCAAATAGTTTTGATAGGGACAAATGGCCTGACACCAGCTGATTATGTTGGTTTCACATTTTGCTCCAACGAATTTTCACGCGGTCAGGGCTGGATGAGATTAAGACCTGCATCTGAAATAACAACCGACGAAATTTTCGATAAAATCTCATCTATTTATCAGTCTAATTCGACCGGTCTGAACACCGAAACTTTCTGTTTGGGTGTTACCTCGGTAAAAATGCCTACCGGGAAAGGTCGGAACCGTACTTATAATACTTTCGACGAGGAGTGTGCCAAACGTAAGGGTATCATAGTTATAAATAATAGGGATAACTTGTGCCTGGCACGTGCTTTGGTAGTCGCCAAAGCATATGCCGATAAAGACTCCGAAATTGCGAAGATACGATATGACACTGGAAAGCTTCAAAGAACAAGAGCCCATGAATTGATGGAGGCTGCTGGAGCATCCATTTCTGCTGGAGGGTGTGGTATACCCGAACTACAATTATTTCAATGTCATCTACAGCAGTACAAAATTATGGTTTATGCGTACGGTAGTAAGGGGCGTGACGTCATTTTCAAGGGCAATGGCCATGGTCCCTCTTTGAATCTCCTCTTCCATAAGGGACATTACAACGTTATAATATCTCTCACTGCAGCATTTTGTTGCAGTTATTTTTGTTCAGAATGTAGTGTCCCATACGATAATAAAAAAAATCATCATTGTGGAAAAACATGCCCCGCCTGTAGACAATCTCCTTCTTGTTCCAACGAGCTGTCTTTGAAATGTGAGTCTTGCAAGAGAACATTCCGCGGCCAGGTTTGTTTCGAGCAACATTTACAACATGGTATCTGTGCTCAGATGCGACGTTGTGAGGAATGTTTCAAAATCATAGAGGTAAATCGAAGTCATACTTGTGGGGAGATATTTTGCAAAATTTGCAATGAACATCAACCATCTGGACATCTCTGTTTCATTCAACCGGACTCACGCAAACCTCCGTCTGAAAATTATCTTTATATTTTCTACGATCTCGAGACAATGCAGGAAAAGGTTAGACCTGACGGTTCTCTTCTACACGAACCCAATCTTTGCGTTTTTCGGCAATGTTGTGATATTTGTATTTCCTTAGACTCCCAAATTTGTAAAAAATGTGGACTTCGTTTACAAATTCTCAAATGTAACGATCCAATCTCACCGTTTGTACACCATGTTTTAACACTTCGAAAAAAGTTCAAAAAGGTCGTGGTTATCGCTCATAACGGCGGAGGCTTCGATCATCAGTTTGTTCTCAGTTATATTTTAACAAAAACTGATTTGAAGCCCGAACTCATTATGAGGGGCACTAAATTGATTTCTATGAGTGTTGGTAACGTTCAATTTTTGGATTCTTTAAACTATTTCCCCATGGCTCTCTCTGGTCTTCCGAAATCTTTCGGAATTTCCGAGTTGAAAAAAGGTCACTTCCCTCATCTCTTTAATCGCCTAGAAAACCAATCGTATGTCGGGTCAATGCCCCCAATTGAATATTATTGTCCAAGTAATTACAAAAGCGATAAAGAATTGACAGCATTCAGTGAGTGGTATAATGCTCGGCTTGCAGAAAATTACGTGTTTGATTTTCAAAAGGAAATAATAGCTTACTGTATTTCCGATGTTGATATTTTAGCACAGGCCTGTCTCAGATTTCGTCGAATGATGCTCGAAGAGACAAACGTTTGTCCCTTCATGGAGGCAAGCACAATTGCATCTACATGTAATAAGGTCTTCAGACGAAATTTCCTCAAACCAAACACAATTGGTATCATTCCTAAGAACGGATACAGATGGCGCGATATCCAATCCAAAATCGCAATCCAGTGGTTAGTTTGGGAGGAAAAAGAGAGGGGTATCCTCATTCACCATGCTGCCAAAGGCCCCGAGGCTTCCGTTGGTACTATTAAAGTTGATGGTTTATGTCGAGAAACGAACCAAATATTTGAGTTTCAGGGCTGTTATTTCCACGGTTGTAAGTGTTTGATTTCCCAGCGAGATCAGCCTCTCAAAGACAATCCTTCTGAGACTTTGAATTACCGTTATGAGACTACTCAAGCTAAACTTGAAAGATTGAAGTCACTGGGATTTGAAGTAATTGAAATGCGGGAGTGTGAATTTAGGAAACAACTATCTACAAATATAGAGCTGAAAAACTACACAGAGTTACACGTCCTTTTGGCTCAACTCCCTCTTGAGCCTCGAGATGCTTTCTATGGTGGTCGTACGGGAAATGTTGTTGGATATTACAAAGCTAAGGAAGGAGAAATAATCAAGTATACCGACATTTGTTCCCTTTACCCCTGGGTATGTAAATATGGAAAATTTCCTGTTGGGCATCCCAAAGTTCTCGTCGGTTCCGAGTGTTCATCGGTAGATCTTTCTTCGATTACAGGAGTGATTAAATGTAAAGTCCTTCCTCCTTCATCTTTGTTTCATCCAGTTCTTCCACAAAAAATTAATAATAAATTGATGTTTGTATTGTGTCGTATCTGTGGTGAAACATTCAACACAGGTAACTGTCATCACTCAGATGACGAACGCGCTTTAACAGGGACATGGGTGGCAGAGGAGTTGATAAAAGCTGTGAATGTGGGTTATGATATTTTGGAAATTTTTGAAATTTGTAGCTATGAGTCCATACAGTTTGACAAAGAGCATTCTGGACTATTCACAGCCATGATGAATAAATTTCTCAAGATCAAACAAGAGGCCTCGGATTGGCCTTCGCATTGTCGAACTCAGGAGAAAAAAGAACAATATATTGAGGAATTTCTACAACGAGAAGATATACAACTGGAATTTTCGAAAATCTGCAGTAACCCAGGGTTAAGATCCCTAGCTAAACTCATGCTCAATTCGTTTTGGGGTAAATTTGGTCAGCGTGAAAATCAGTCAAAAACCTCTATCATCAATCAATCGGGTGAATTATTTGCTATGCTTTCCGACCCCTCAATATTCGTCAACACCATACTTCCCGTAAACGAAGAAACTCTTATTGTTAATTGGGAGTATAAAGATGAATGTTACGCTCCTCTACCGACCGTTAATGTTGTATTGGCCTCCTACGTTACAGCTCTTGCTCGTTTGAAACTCTACAGTTACCTAGAGAAACTCAATGACAGGGTTTTGTACTACGATACGGATTCAGTGGTATTCATTTCCAAACCTGAAGAATACGATATTCCAACCGGAGAATTTATCGGTGATATGACCGATGAATTGGGTTCTGGTTCTTATATAACAGAGTTCGTATCGGGGGGTCCGAAAAATTACGCTTATAAGTTTTGGCATGAAAACGATCAAAATGAAAAAGTGGTGTGTAAAGTCAAGGGCATTTCCCTCACCCTTCAGGCTCTGGAAACTATTAATTTTGAAAAAATTAAAGAAATGGTGTTATACCCTGCAGAACCTATAAGCATACTGACGCAACAAATCAGGCGAACACAGGACCATGATGTAATAACTAAAAATATGTCTAAAATGTATAAACCAAACTCCACAAAAAGAAAGTTTCTTCCAAATCACAGTTCTGTTCCTTTCGGGTTCAAAAAATCGAAACCCACATTGTAAATTCATATTAATTAAATCCTTCAAGCATATTGGAATAGCAAATCAGCCGAACACAGAAGCATAATGTAATGACCAAAAATATTTCTGAAATAAAATCAAAATCAATATAAACTCTTTACTCTCATTTGAGAACATTTTCAAGTGACAGTTGCTGTCAATTTGGATTTAATGTCTTTGGTATCTTAGAACCATCGAAATGACAAAAAGTTTTTGGCGAATTAAAGAACCGTCTTCATTAATTTGAGGATAAGTGTTCGTGATGCCACCATTCATTGGTAAACTAGTACCGAAAGTGACATTTAGGCGAATTAAAGAACCATCTTTATTAATTTGAGGATAAGTGTTCGTGTTGCCATCATTCATTCACAAATCAGTACCAAAATTGTCATTTAGGCGAATTAAAGAACCATCTTTATTGATTTAAGGATAAGTGTTCGTGATGCCACCATTCATTGTCAAACTAGAAGCTATAAAAAGTCATTCGTTGGTACTCTAATTGACGTCGATGGGTTAGCTCCAAAAATATAGTTTCGAACACTTGAATAATGTTCTCAAATGAATCAAATGGTATGCCTATCAGTATCCAGTGCACATTTTTGCATGGACTATCTAGTGGGGAATCCTATAACGAGGTCACAAACACCTATAATAATCGTAGTATTATTTCCTCCCGGGTTGGCCATGGAAAACAGGTGTTTTTGTTCTTCAAAACAGTTATGACATTAATGAACGTTTTATTTTTTTTTACCTCATCCTACAATACCAACATTTCATTATATATACTTATAAGTTAGGTTGGCCAGGCAGTCTAAGGCGTTGTATTTGTGTACGAAAAGAAAACAACGTTTTTCAAAACCGTTGACAAATGGTGACAACGTTTTTTCGAAACCGTTGACAGGTGGTAACAACGTTTTTTAAAACCGTTGACAGGTGGTAACAACAGTCACTCACCTGATGGTCGCGCACGTTAAAATGAATCGATCCCGTCGGTATGCTTTTTACGAAATTCCATCTTAATTTCCTCAAGTGCAACATGAAGTTCAGCATGTGGCAAGACTCTCACTCTCTTTCTCCCCCAACTCTAGACTTAATTTTACAATGTATCTCTTGCTCTTCAAACGTACACACTTCATGACACAAACCGACCTGAAATATAAATGCCGCTGTCATATTCTCACTTCAAAACACAGCATTCGCGACAAGCAAAAGCCATGTTTTTCTGTCAAATTATACACCTGGTATAGTATTTGACACAAGACAGACACCATGTTTTTTCCCTCTTAAATGATATATTTTGAAACACTCTGTTGTTTTTCTCCTAATTGATGTAATTTGACCCACCCTATAATTTTTTCTCTTAACTCATGTAATTTGACACACTCTATAGTCCTTTCTCTCAAATGATGCAATTTTAAACACTCTGCTCTTGCTTATGATTTTTTTTGACAATCAATCGCCATTTTTATTTTTCTCTTACTGAACCGCCATGTTTTTTTCTCTTCCTGAACCGCCACTTTTTTTCCACTCAAACGTTGTATTTTGAGACACTTTGTATATACTTCGACAACCACCGTGTTTTTTTTTGTTAAATGATTTGTTGGTACACCTGGTATAACACGTTGACAACGGGTTGCCATGTTTTTTTCCTCTTGAATGGTGCATTTTGAGACACCCTGTTGTTTTTCTCTCAAATGATATGATTGTACGCCTTGTGTTGCATGGTGACAAGCACTCGCCATGTATTTTTCTCTTAAATGATGTATTTTGAGATACTCTGTTGTTTTTCACTTAAATGATATGTTGGTACACCCGATATACTAAGGTGGCAGTCAGGCGCCATGTTTTCTCTCTTAAATCGTGTATTCTGAAACACCCCGTATACGTTCCTTATTGGAATCGCACGTTCAAACGCTACGCCCTCGTTATTATTATCACACTCCAACACTTTGAATATTTCATCCACAATCATTTTTGTTTTTCCATATTATATTTTGAGACACCCTGAATATACTTTGACAACCACCACATTTTTCTGTTAAATAAATTAGTTGGTACACCCAGTATACCAAGGTGGCAACCAGCCGCCATGTTTTTCTCTCAAATCGTGTATTTTGAAACACTGTTGTTTTTTCTCGCAAATGATATGTTGGTACACCCGGTATACCGACGTAGCAATCAGCCGCCATGTTTTTCTCTTAAATCGTGTATTTTGAGACACTCTGTTGTTTTTTCTATCAAATGATATGTTGGAACACCCGGTTTACCAAGGTAGCAACCAGCTGCCATGTTTTTTCTTTTGAATCGTGTATTGCGAAACACTCTGTTGTTTTTTCTCTTAAATGATATGTTGGTACACCCGGTATACCTAGGTGGCAACCATCCGCCATGTTTTTTCTCTTAAATCGTGTATTTTGAGACACTCTGCTGTTTTTTCTCTTAGATGATATGTTGGTACACCTGGTATACCAAGGTGGCAACCAGCCGCCATGTTTTTCTTTCAATCGTGTATTTTGAGACACTGTTGTTTTTTCACTAAGATATGTTGGTACACCCGGTATACCAAGGTGGCAACCAACAGCCATGTTTTCTCTTTCAAATCGTGTATTTTTTGAGACACCCTGTTGATTTTTTCTTCAAATAATGTATTCTGAAATACGCTATATACGTTCCTCATTGGAATCGCACGTTCAAACGCTACACCCTCGTTACCCCGCAATTTTTACCTATTATTTCGAACATCATTATTATTATTATCACTTTCATCGAATATTTCCATCCACAATCATTATTCTTTTCTTATTTAACCGATGCGCTCTTATCATTCAATCGTATATATAACATATTTTTACATTACCTTCTACGAAGCCTCCGTGGCCACATGGTTAGTGTCGTTCACTACCAAACAATGAATCAAAAGATCGACGGTTCAAACCCACAACTCTGTAATCTTTTTTATTCAACGGCGTGCTCGTCGGCTTAGGTTGAGTGATGGTGAAAAAAAGGAAAGTGGAGGGGGGTCGTTGAAGCGCCGCAATAGCTACTAAGAAAGCCCGTCTAATCTTGGCGGCAACTCGTGAAGTCCTATCAAAACTCCGTTCACCACTCCACCCCAAAGATTAATAGAAAATCGATGTTGAAAATTCGTTTGTTTGGTTGAATGTGGATTTTCAACACCCCAATGATGGTAATTATGGTGATTGAAAATACCATTTCGCGTGAATGTCGTCTCATCGGTGAATAGTATTTCATTCAGGAAATTTTTATTCAGTTCATGTTGACGCAGTATCCATTCACAGAATTAATTCTTCGGTGATAATCTTCTCGCTGCAACGACTGCACGCTCTGATAATGAAAGGGATGCTGCATATCCTCCTTTAAAGTCCTCCAGACAACTTTATTCGAAACCCCTTACTGACGACCGCGGGTACTTGAGGTTGGATCATTTGCAAAAATGTCCAAAAGGACCCCGCAAACTCCTTATGGAATTTGGGTCCCGGTGGATTTTTTTGAATTTTTGGTATGATGTAGTCCATGTAATTCTCAACCAATGTTACCATTGCGCCAACCCAAAAAAATGAACAGTTTTGCTGCTAGGGGGCGTTGAAATCACACTTTGCGCAGATTAGACTATTTATTTTTGAACCCGGTAACAATATTTTTACTTGTTTTATTGTTGCTAATATTGCACAATATTTTGCTGTTTTGTAAAAAAAATTCGTACCCCTTCCCCCTTTTCCCCCAACCCCTATTACGAAACGCAAAAAAAATATTTCTCGAGTGCATTCAAATGTATTGTCGAATGTTTAAATATGCCTAAATAAGGGAAATAGCAAGTTTTTATGATTATCCCCCCACCCCCCAAATGACACAAAACGAAAAAATGTCGGTGGATTTTTCTGAATTTTTGATATGATGCAGTTCAAGTTATTTAGAATAGAAATAAATCGGGTGACAAACCCCAAAAATGAATAGTTTTGATGCTAGGGGGCGTCGAAATCATACCTTGCTCAGAATAGATTATTCATTATTATAGGCGGAAAGATTATCTCTTCGTATTTTTGTTTTATTTTATGCCGAACAATTGTCTAAATTTTTATAAATTGAAAATCTAAAACCTCCCCTTGCCTCCAACCCCTATTTCAAAACACGAAAAAAACAATTCGGGCATCACCTCAAATTCAAATTGTGCATATCTAATTTTTATTTATTTTCAAGATATTCGCCCAATTAATTGATATTCAAAAATCATGAACTACGCCCTACTAAGAAGTCAGCGAACTACACCAATATTTTTCTGAAGGGAGGGAAAGGTAAAACAACTGTACGATTTCCTCAATTTGATCTGATTAATACATTTATTTTGATAAAGCATTTACAAGTAGTCGGGAATTAATTTGTTTCGTGTTTTAAAATAGGGGTAGGGGGTAAGAGGGGGATTTTAGATTTTTAATTTATGAAAATTTATACAATTATTCGGCATAAAATAAAACTAAAATACGAAGAGATATTGTTTCCGCCTATAATAATGAATAATCTATTCTGAGCAAGGTATGATTTCGACGCCCCCTAGCATCAAAACTATTCATTTTTGGGGTTTGTCACCCGATTTATTTCTATTCAAAATAACTTGAACTGCATCATATCAAAGATTCAGAAAAATCCACCGAATTTTTTTCGTTTTGTGTCATTTGGGGGGTGGGGGGATAATCATAAAAAATTGCTATTTCCCTTATTTAGAGATATTTAAACATTCGACGATACATTTGAATGCACTCGAGAAATATTTTTTTTGCGTTTCGTAATAGGGGTTGGGGGAAAAATGGGAGGGGGTAAGAATTTTTTTTATAAAACAGCACAATATTGTGCAACATTAGCAACAATGAAACAAGTGAAAATATTGTTACCGGGTTCAAAAATAAATAGTCTAATCTGTGCAAGGGGTGATTTCAACGCCCCCTAGCAGCAAAACTGTTAATTTTTTTTGGTTGGCGCAATGGTAACATTGGTTGAGAATTACATGGACTACATCATACCAAAAATTCAAAAAAATCCATCCACCGGGACCCAAATTCCATAAGGAGTTTGCGGGGTCCTTTGTTCCTCAACATTAATTATTCTGCGAGGTCTATTTCTACCGAAATCTCGGCCTCTGTGTGTGCCTAGTTCACTTGTATCTCGACCCCTTTGGACAAGTGCTACAAACCTACGACCAGCGGGATGGACACGATTAGGAGACCGTTCTGCATAAAGACGGGATGCTGCCTCAGAATTTTGATGTGTTTCCCCATAAATTAGGAGCATATCAATCAGTTCATTATTTCCGTAAACGTGTGCGTGTGCCATTGTAAAAACTCAGAACATCAAACACGTGCACAAATACATAATACTCAATTGTTGTTGGTCATGAACCTCAGTATTAACAAATAAAATCACAGATACTGAAACTCTAACAATAACACTATCTCAAACTCAAAGGTATCATAGGTACGTAAGTAACAAGAGCCACCATGAACGACAATACGTGACTGAAATCTATTGTGGACACTGTGAACATCATTACCACAAATTGAAAAACATACAGATCGCTCCGCCCAGTTTCTTCCATGTTTGATCCCGCCTCATTAAACTCTGACCGTTTAGTTTTGGAGGCCAAAATGCCAGCCGGTACTAAAGGTTCAACTACCTACCTAATAGCTTCGAAATTTTCTTCGCGAGCTTTGCCCTTAAAGGGGAACTCTACCATCTTTCAACATTTAACGTCGGCAACAATGTCGAAGTTATTTATACGCGCCGGCATTTTTTTGGCATCGCTTCGGTCAGATGTTAACATCTAGGTGGGCCGTTGATCTCTGGCCAGAGGTTCCCAAAAGTTTGCCAGAATTTTCCGAGAACTACAACGTCCTATATCTTCCATGATAAGGTTTTTCCGAGAAAAATGTATTCTTTCATTCCGCTTTAATTTTTCGTTTTCTATTACCCATTTCATTTATTACTCCAATTTCGGAAACACCCTGTATATTTTTTTTACCTCACATTGTTTTATTACGAGAAACCAATAAATTCAACTTTTAGACATAGATCACCATCTCCAAGGCGCAGACAACCATCGCCTAGACGAAGATCTCCTTCTCCTAGGCGTAAATCTCCTCCTCTTAGGCGCAGATCACCATCACCAAGGCGTAATAAGTCGCCATCTCCAAAAAGGGTTCCAAAGAACATGCCAGTTCAGAAACAAGTAAGTAAGGAAACTGAACAGGAACTGGAAAGAATTAGAAAAATTGAAGAATACAGAAAATTGGCTAGGGCTATAGAAAATGATCTCCAGAAGAATTTGAAGCAACACGAAAAGAATCCAGAAAAACATCCCCAGTATAACGAAGAGTGGAAAAAATTCTGGAATAGAAGGCAAGTTATTCATTTGATCCCTTTGCAAATACACCTTATAGGTTTTATTATGCCAATTGTGTTACAAAATGCGTTTCTGCTTTACCACATATTTTGGTGTCATGAAATAGACAAAAGTAAACAGAAATATTCTCAATGGATGCAATTCAATGTCATAATTTTCTTTAGAAACTCATCCCGAAACTAAATGAAAAATTAAAGAAGATGTGGCAAAGCGCTTTCAACTTTCGCCATCTTCAGTACTTCAAGACAGGTAACAGGAAGAATTACAGTTTTTGAAGACATCTTGAATGTATTTTATAAAATTTTTGCTTCAATATCAACGAAAATCATGTTAGTAAATTGGAGGTCATGAGTAGATTGGGACAAAAATAGAAAACAAATAAAATATAAGCTTTGTGAACGAGAATTGTATTTCTTCCGATATTAAAGCATATTTTGATGCATTGATAGAGGGGAAAGTGATTTTCCACTAGAAAATTGTAAAATTGAAATAAAAATTGAGTGTTAGAGGTATTCTGAAAAAAAATTATATACCCAATAAAAAGGAATAAGTCTCTTCAATTTCATATAGGTATAATGACATTTTTACCTGATCATCATAATGGTAGAATAGATCTGAATAAAATTTGTGTAGGTAAAAATCCGCAGTTACACAATCATTAACAGATGAATCATCAGAATAATTCACAGTATGATTGAATTATTAGCAGAGGCGAAACTTTCGAGGAGTTAAGAAATTTGCATATTGATTGAGATTTTAAAATGGTCTGACATAAATTCTTGAATATTATAGTTTCATAAAGATTTAGAGAAAAAAAATAGTCTAGTGTTGAGCCTCGGTCATTATATAGGTACACATATACTGTGAGTCAAAGATAATAAGGTAATTATAATAGTAATCATAGTAAAACCATTTTTGTCATAGTTTTTAGCTTCTGTTGAAACGAACATAGTCGGAAAAGAATAGTAAAAAATGGAATAAAAATCGATAACTCTTTGAACTCTGCAGGCTTCACCCAAAGTATTCTGTTAAAATGGTGGTTCTGATAATAGGTGTCCTTGGTTTAATGATGGACACCTTGCTCTCGAATCCGAAAATTATACCGGCTTGCCTTTATGCGATAGAAATCCTTGCCGTATGAATGCAGGCCTTCATATTTGGTTCACTTCGTCTGCTCAGGGCACATGAATCTCGGACCTAATAATCACTCGCCCTACGGATGTAGGGAACGGATATTTGGGTAAATGATACCAGCGTGCCCTCCAAAACAGCTTCTGAAACAGGCCCGACTTGGATAGTCCTCACGGATAAAATATCTCGAGAATATATTGAAAAAAATTGAGATGATTTGGAATATAATGAAATCGTTATACATACGTAATACAACATCAAACGCGGAATGAAAAATAATTTAAAAAATGTATACAGTACGGCTTTTTTTAGTTCCCCCCTGTTAACTTTTGAACGGTTCGACGTAGAAACATGAATAAAAAACCGTTTGGAGGGTTTCACCGATACTACTTTTTGAAATAAAAAATATGGTGATTGCTCGACAGGGGGCGCGGGGGGGCATCTCAACTCAAAAATTTTAAATGGCATGGGGGGTCAAGTGTCACATCGTTGAAAAGAGAATTCAACTCTCTTTACAACCATCTAATCTTTTTTCAATTTAGTTGAAATTTTTTTCACAATCCAAATTCGAAATATCAAAAATGAATGCGGATCTGAAAACTACTCATACCTCGATAAATTTGAACGGTTTGTTGTGGAATAATGAAACCAAAAATATTTTGAAGGGTATTACCGATACTACTCTTTGAGAGAAGAAACATTGAAATTACTCGACAGATGGCGCTAGGGACAGATCAACTTGAACATTTCGAAAGGCATATAAATCGATATTGAGAAAAAATTTCTCAACAAAATTCAAAAATATTCAGATGGTTGTGAAGAGAATTAAATTCTCTTTTCCTCCGATGTTACCACGACGGACATCTTTGGACTCATTATACTTGCTGATCACTTTTATGTGCCACAAAAATTTGAAAAAATTATGAAAAAAAAGTAGTGGTAGGGTAACAGAATATTCAAAGAGGTGGGCAATAATGAAACAAATGAGAAAAAAAATTTCTTTTTTATTACCCGATGCAATTGCTTCTTCTATCCATGGTGGATCATAGCATTTCTCATTTCGCAACGAACGTTGTCGTATTATCTCTTCCAAAACACAATCTTCATAAAACCTTTCCACAGTTGGTACCAGCTCTTCTTCCCATAAAATTTCGCCCTCTTTCATTTCTTCTATGAATATTTCGTGATGATCTCCGACATACACAACAAAATAGCAAGAATTTGTTTTTGTGATATGCAGCTGACCCTGAACCTGCAACAATATACAAGTTAAATACTTACCAGCTATGTATCTCAAAAAATTTGTCACAAAACACTCTTTACTTGCCTAAGCCCTAAGCAGGAAAGTAAAAACTCTGTGAGCTGTGGAAACTCACACTGGTTTGCCTGAAAGTGACATCTTCACTTAGTCATATCACAACACTCTGTTTTGCAGTGCTCGTTTGAAGACCTCAACCTTCAGCCTCTGCCCTCAAACATTACTCGCACTCATTGCAGTTTGTTGATTTTCATATAACTATTTCACCATTATAATTGAGAATCAAGAAATGTCTCTCCGGCCACTGCAATCAAACATTACCCGCACTTATTGCAGTTTTCTGATTTTCAAATAACTATTTCTCCATATAATTGAGAAACAAGAAATATCTATTTACCTACCACGATTACATTGATCACACATTTCACTTAACGGAATTCATGTTTTTTTACACCACTCAAAACTTAAATATCCAAAAATAACAATCCCCTTACACAAATAATTGAAGCACTGCACTGATCAACCTACAAATCCGTTGAAATGAATCATACACAAACGAAATCTTCAATTGCAATCGGGAAAATATATTCGAGGGTGCAGAAAGGGATTAGGGATTCCCAAATTCCTTAAATACTTGTTGCAAGTCAATACAAATGCATGTTGCCAAGCATTTATGAAAATAAAAATCTTTGAGTTCATATTTCTTTCTTTATCCAGGCTTGTACTACAAAACATGGGAACATGGGAACATGGGAGTTGATATTTCAAGAATATTATTCAACGGCATTTTTGTCAAAAGTCTCTCTAGATATTATTCAGCCAGAATATGAATTAATGATTGAATATATAAAATAAAACGAGAATAATTGTGTCATCTGACATCACTACTCAGCTGCGTGATATTTCTATTTTACGATCATAGTAGCAATTGATGCCGGTAACGATGCTTCATTTTTATGTTTACAAACTAGGATAAATATTCAATCGTATAGATGGTGGCTCCTCTGTCGGATTAGTTTGTCAAGCCTGATCAAACGGGCACCTTGAAGAAAAAATTGGTATCACATCATTTAGCATCCAGCATGTTAAAAATCTATTGCTCTATACAGGGTGTTATTTAAGTACGTGGCCAAACTTAAAGGGGTGATTCTTTGAGTGATTCTAAGACGAAAAGTTTATATAAACATAGGTCTGGTAATGCTTCGTTTTCAAGATACAGGGTGTCAAAATTTTTAAAAGAAATCGTTTTTGTCGTAAATATCTTAATAACCCTTCAACCGATTTTATTGAAATTTGGCAGTGTTATTGAAGGTCGTAAAGGGCGAATTTAACCCTAACTATATCAAAATTATCATGTCCAGTGGCGTCGCGGAAGGCACTGTAACCAATATTTTTGACAGAAAACATGTGCGCCACTGATTTTTTTGCAATTTTTGTATTTGTTTCACATTGAGCAACTGAAATTACAACTTTTTTATATCTAGAATTTTTTTCGTATCTTGCTTTGTTTTTGAGAAAAAACATAAAAATCACTTCATTGCACATCCCTGTGACAACACAATAAAACATTTCAACTACTAAACCATCAAAAACTGGGGTCTTACTAATATTTTTTCATTTCAATACTCTATTCTAGTCTTAGAATTTTCTATCAAAATTAATGCAATAAAAAAAAAAATATGTATGTATGAATTGCAGCACTTGCCTTCGGCTCGTGCTGCAAAATGGGCTCATTGTTGTCCATGGACATGCAATAAAGACATTTTTATTTATGATTAACAATTAATATTACATGGAAGTCATCTTTTAATTTTTTCCGCTCATATTACCTGTTTTCGATGAAACAAATAATGTTGTTATGTATTACTGCAGTGTTTTGAAACTAAAGTAAGAGGGCCATGGAAGGAACAACAATGTTCAAACAAATTTAACTTCAAAACTGTCACAAATTGAAACGGTACATACGTAATTATTTGAAGTGTTTTCAAGAGTTTTGAGATATAAAATTTGTTACTGATATCTGAAAATGGTTCGGTTTGCAAACTCGGAAATGGCCGATATGCATTTTGTCTATGGAATGGCCCAAGGCAATTCCAGAGCGGCTAGACGCATTTATCAAGAAAGGTATCCTCATCAAAATGTTCCAAATAGGCAAACATTTGTGAGAATACATGAAATGCTGTGCGAATCAGGCACCTTTCAAAGGTCGGCTGCTCTTATTGGGAGACCTGCTACGGTAAGAACAGTGGCGCTGGAGGAAGAAGTTTTACATGAAGTTGAGCGTTGCCCCGATACAAGCACACGCAAAATTGCACAACAATTAAACATTTCTCACTTTACTGTATGGAAGATTTTGAAAGAGTACCAACTGTATCCTTACCACATACAGCGTGTTCAAGCGTTATTTCCTGCGGATTTTCCCAAGCGAGTTGTTTATACTACGTGGCTTTTGCAACAACAGGTTGCATCTCCGACATTTTTATCCAGTATATTATTTACCGATGAAGCGTGTTTTTCCCACAATTCATAACAACCATATATGGGCAGAAGAAAATCCCCATGCGGTTATAGAAAATAATTATCAACAGCAGTTTTCCGTGAATGTCTGGGTTGGTATTGTTGGCGATTATCTCATTGGACCTCATTTTTTACCCCCGAGATTAAATGGTCAAGAGTATCGTCATTTTTTGGAATTTGTATTACCTGTACTACTAGAAAATGTCCCACTGGCAGTAAGAGGAGCAATGTGGTTCATGCACGATGGGGCTCCACCTCACTTCAGCATAGTAGCACGTCAATTTCTGGATGAAACTTATGGAGAAAACTGGATCGGTCGCGCAGGTCCGCAGTCATGGCTGCCCAGGTCACCGGATTTAAATCCCTTGGATTTTTTCCTTTGGGGACATTTAAAGTCCCTCGTTTATAAAACTCCAGTCAACACTGAAGAAGAATTAATCCAACTAATACGGGATTCATGTGATCAGATAAGACATACGCTGGAAATATTTCAACGTGTTCGGGAATCGATGTTAAGACGAGTTAATGCTTGCATTGAAGTTGAAGGAGGACATTTTGAGCAACTATTGTAAGTTTTGTGTTAGTTATTAGGGAATGTATTCTTACAGAAACAAATTGCCTAGGTACCATTTTTGTTTCAGTGTGGTTTCAATAAAGGGTGTTTCTTGTTTGTTGTTGCTTTGGCATTTCCGGCGTTACCACTATGCACGCACTGGCCAAATGAAACAAACAATTTTTAAACACAACAGATTCACCTGTAATCATTAAAAACCCTATAAAAACAATTTTTTATTGTGTTGTGCCAGGGACGTGCAATGAAGTGATTTTTATGTTTTTTTCTCAAAAACAAAGCAAGATACGAAAAAAATTCTAGATATAAAAAAGTAGTAATTTCAGTTGCTCAATGTGAAACAAATACAAAAATTGCAAAAAAATCAGTGGCGCACATGTTTTCTGTCAAAAATATTGGTTACAGTGCCTTCCGGGACGCCACTGGACATGATAATTTTGATATAGTTGGGGTTAAATTCGCCCTTTACGACCTTCAATAACACTGCCAAATTTCAATAAAATCGGTTTGAAGGGTTATTAAGATATTTACGACAAAAACGATTTCTTTTAAAAATTTTGACACCCTGTATCTTGAAAACGAAGCATTACCGGACCTATGTTTATATGAACTTTTCGTCTTAGAATCAGTCAATGAATCACCCCTTTAAGTTTGGCCACGTACGTAAATAACACCCTGTATACATGAAATGCATAAAATTAAATTCTAAATATCAACATTACACTAAAATTAATGACTCAACAGAATTAAATAGTTCATAATAATGTCACAATAAAATAGTCTTAAATTTGTCTACATTCAATTGCTTGATGTTGGAGGAGAATTTGTTATATTCCAATGCTTCTTTATATAACAGTGAATTCAGACCATAACACACTTGTGGTAAAGATATTTCTTTTAATTGTCGAGTTTTGTATTGATGAATTTCATGCCTCATAAAGAACTTTATTTGAGTGTGTCTTATCTGGTTCAGTGTTTGATGAATAAATTCATTAGCTTTCACCACATATAGGCTATCCAGGGCTCTGATCTTGTATTCAAAGTCAATAGTTAAAAGTCAAAACATACTTTAATGTCAGAAGTTTTTCAACGGATCGACAAAGCTTTTCAACTATAAATAAAAATGTAAATTAAAAGTATTAATTCTATTGGGAAGATTGATAAAACTTGTTCTTTCTTTTTGATATCATTTATTCAATTCAATTCAATTCAAATTATTTTCCCAAGAAACATACAGTTTATAAGAGGGAAAAATATCACATAATGCAAATAACATGAAGGTAATTACAACAGTAAGAATAAATTAATGAATAAAAATCATGAAATCAGAATTAGAAAAGATTCAATGGAGCAAGTACTTCTTTAAATTATTTTTAAATCGCAATTTACCATACGTTTTTAAACAATTTCATTGTAAAACTTCACAACATCAAAATAAATTGATTTCTTTCCAATATTTGTTTTAATTTTGTTGACATATAAATTTTGGGCTTGTCGGGTCAGGTGATTGTGTTGATCATTATTAATTTTGAAAATTAAAGTGGAATGTTTCATGTTATTCTTAACAAGATGAATGAACGTGCAAATTTTCAATTTGTATAGGGAATTTATATCCAGTAGCTTTCTTGGTTTGTACAAGTTTACAGTTGGTTCTTGGTAATCAAGTTTAAAAATACATTTAATAATTTTATTTTGTAATGATTTCAAAGGTTTAAGCAAATAGGTCGA
Source organism: Chrysolina oricalcia (assembly GCA_944452925.2). NCBI lineage: Eukaryota > Metazoa > Arthropoda > Insecta > Coleoptera > Chrysomelidae > Chrysolina > Chrysolina oricalcia. The sequence continues at coordinate 2,248,205 of OX101813.2, forward strand.
AGCAGTGCCCCAAACTGATATCAAATATTGAAATATAGAGTATGCCAACGAAAAATATATGGACTTCAGATATTTGAGAGGAAGCAAATTTCGAATTTTAAAAATGATTCCAACTAATGGTGAAATCTGCCTCCTTAAGTTCTCTATATGTCTTGCCCATGATAAATTCTCATCTATAAAGAGTCCTAAGAATTTTTGTATGGAATGATATCAACACTGCACAAAGAAAGCAATTGGGTATATACAACTGATTGGTGTACATTTTAGGTACAAAGAATTAAAAGGTGAAGGAGTCGACGTAGCCAAACACGATTTCAAACCAGAATGGATTGAATTCTGGAACAAGAGAATGGTTGAATTGCACAGTGACGAAGTGAGAAGTCGAAAAGATGCTTTACGGAGGAGGTTAGTACAATTGCCAACTAGGGATTTGTTCGTTAACAGTTATGGCCCATTGCTTAATGACATATTAATTATGTTCTAAACATTCCAGGCTAGCACTTCCTGAAGAAATTAACCCGATCAAATTCAAGATAGGTGGTCAACCACAACTAGAAAAAACTAGCCCCAAGCGTCTGCCAATGGCCGCACAACCTGACCAAGATAATGAAGTTATCTTAATAGACGACAAAGATGATGATGATGATGTTGCGTCTTTGAAACGATCACGCAGTCCTTGGGAAGAAGATCCTGCTCCTAAAAATAGAAGTTACGAAAGAATCCGACGCTCTAAGAGTCCTAAAGTGAAAAGATCAAGAGACAAAAGTCCTGCCAAGTCCTCGAGTAGGCGTTCTAGATCCAGAGATAGATACAGTGATAAACGCTCTAGGTCTCAAGAAAGATCTAGATCCAGAGACCGTAGTTTGACTCGACGACCAAGAGAATTTTCAAGGTCCAAGGAGTTGGTGAGGGAGAAAGATATGCCTAAGTTGAAGGACTTGGATGAAAGACAAAGGGATATGTTTAGGCCGAAAGAATTTGAGAGAGGAAGGGACTTGAGAGAAATGAAAACTGGTTCACCAAAGAGCTCACGCTCAAGAGAACGCAGCTGGGAAAGGAGAGATATAGATAGGAAAGAAATGGAAAGGAAGAGAAAGGAATATAGGGAGAGTTCTTTCGAGAGAGATCTTAGGGGAAAAGAAAGGATTCGAACCGTCGCAGACTTGCCATGGGAGGTAGAGAAAGGTACATTTGAAGTTATTTTTTATTTATATTTATTTATTCATTGTTAATAATACAATATCGATCTATAATATAAAGAAATAAATTTCTCATGAAAACATGATCAAATAAGTGAAAAACTTGTCCATGATCATATAATTAATTATGAAATAAGCCACATAATAATAATAATAATATTTATTGCATAAGAAGTTAGATATTGTATTACATACACTAAGGCAGTGGCAATAACAGAAGAATTCTAAGTACTAAGTACTTGTTGAGGATCATCAAAATACACATGATAAATATCCATAATATACAGTGCTAGTCAAAAGTCCCCTCCCCCCCTCGTATCTTTTGAACGGTTATACTTATAATAATGAAATTTGGAGGGTGGAAATAAACGTATGTAGGCTTCTCAACTTGTCATAACAGGTGAAGCAATAGTCATAAATGACGTCACAAGGCCACTGTGACCAATAATTTTAAATGGGACCCTATGGCAAGTGACAGCTCGTTTGAAAGGTATTGAAAATACCTATTCAGTCATACCAATTTTGTTTGGGTTTCGGCTGATTTTGATTGATAAATTGAATAAATACTAAAATTATAGTTTCGCATTTAATTAATAAAGATTTAAGAACCAGTTCTTATAATAAGTGTTCAAAATGTGCTCCATCTACTTCCTGGCAGTAATGCATCCTATTGCTAAACTCTTGTCGTACTCGTCCCAGTGTGTCAGCGGAAATTGCCCTACATTCTTCAACAATTCGTTGTTTCAGAATGGCAATACTGTCAGGTGCTGTAGCGTAAACCTTAGATTTCAAGTACCCCCATAGAAAAAAATCTAATGGTGTAAGGTCCGGTGACCGAGCTGGCCATTCTATCGAACCTCGTCGTCCAATCCATCTACCACGATATTCTTCATCTAGGTAACGTCTTACTGCACCGTAATAGTGTGCAGGAGCACCATCTTGTTGAAACGTTATTTCCAAGTTGTCGTATTCATCTGGATTATCTTCTAGAATTTCAAGAATTAACGACTCAATATCATTTTGTAACATCTCCAGATACAATTCACCGGTTAAGTTAGCATTGAGAAAAAGAGGCCCAACTATGTGGTTTCCCAAAATACCTGCCCAAACATTTACTTTTTCTGGAAATTGAGTATGTTTTTCACGAAAGATGTGAGGATTTGTGTCACTCCAATACCTCACATTTTGAGTGTTAACATTTCCATTGAGAAAGAAAGTACTTTCGTCACTAAAACAAATTGTCTGTATGTAGCCTGGTTGTTGGTTCATTTTATTGGACATAGTTTCACAGAATTCTAGTATTCGGTCGGGGTCATCATCTGAAAGTTGGTGCACCATTTTTAATTTATATGGATGAAATTTGTTTTTAGCCAACACCCTATGTACTGTCCTTTGACTGACTTCACAGATAGACGCAACTTGGGCTGTGGAAGAAGTAGGGTTTACTACCATTTCTCCAATTATGTCAATTTTTTTGTCATCACTAATTGTTGGTCGACCAGATCGTTTGGCATCTTGAACACTACCTGATGCTTCAAACTTCCGAAGAAACTCCCTCAAATAAACCCTCGATATAGGGCGATCGGGGTACCTCTCATTAAACAGTCGTTCCGCTGCATGGAAATTGTTTCTACATTCACCAATTATTAAGATAGCTGCTACTTTGTCGGCTACAGTATGTACCATTTTGCCTATGTAAACACTTAAACGTCTCGTTAAACTATTGCTAAAGTAAATTTTCAAGGTATAAACACTTTTGACAAGTAGAGAATTCAAAAACGTCAACCTTTTTGACAATTAACCAGAGGCGTACTTTAAAATCTTTATTAATTAACTGCGAAACTATAATTTTAGTATTTATTCAATTTATCAATCAAAATCAGCTGAAACCCAAACAAAATTGGTATGACTGAATAGGTATTTTCAATACCTTTCAAACGAGCTGTCACTTGCCATAGGGTCCCATTTAAAATTATTGGTGACAGTGGCCTTGTGACGTCATTTATGACTATTGCTTTACCTGTTATGACAAGTTGAGAAGCCTACCTCCGTTTATTTCCACCCTCCAAATTTCATTATTATAAGTATAACCGTTCAAAAGATACGAGGGGGGGAGGGGACTTTTGACTAGCACTGTATAAATATAAAGAAAGAAAAAAATAGCAAAATGAACTTGAATGTATGCTAAAATAACAGGTCACATTTTGTATAAATAAAAACAATAACAAAAAACTAAGTTGGTACTAATTAAAACATCAAAATTCGAAATTATTTTACATACAAATAATTTTCCAATTTTTCAGAATCTCAATCAACCAAAATTTGATTTGATTTTTAAATCCCCATAAACTAGCTTTTTTTAAAGAAACAGGCAACTTATTATAAATCTTTTTACCTATATAAATGGCATGTTGTTGCATCAAAGTTGTAGAGAACTTTTCAGTTGATATCCGACCATCCATTTTATTCTTTGTTTCATATTTATGTTGTATACGATTATCAATTTGAAATTTTTTTCTTATGTAAACTGTCGATGCTTTATAAAATAATTGTTTGACAGATAAAATTTTATATTGTTCAAAGAGAATTTTAGAAGAATAATCAAAGGGTTTTTAAAAAATTATTTTCAAGGTATACTTTTGAATTGAAGTAAGTGGTTTTAAAACTTGTTTGTAAATACCTCCCCAACCTATTATACCATAGGCCAAGATAGACTGAAAGAGACTATAATAAAAACTTATAATTAATTTACGACTGACAATGTTTCTCAACAATCTAAATTTATAAAGTGTTTTCCTCAGTTTCTTTATCAATTCAGTAATTTGTTTATGCCACTTGAGGTTGCAATCTAAATGAACTCCTAGATACTTTATAACATCAACTTTGGAAATATGTTCGCTACAGTTACACAGTTCTTCATTTTTTATGCATGAAATAGCATGGATCTTTAATTTTTCAATTTTTTCTGGTTGTTTATTCTCATGCAACGTGAATGTCACAAAATGAGACTTTTTCAAATTCAAAGTTAGTAAATCGTGATTGAGATTGTTTTTTAAAATTGATAAATCAAATTCCGCATTTGATACTGTTTCTTCCCAGGTATTCCCACTTCCTATATAAACTGTATCATCAGCATAAGAAAACAGCTTTCCTTTAATTTTCGTATTTAACAGATCATTGATATAAATCAAAAATAAAATAGGTCCAAGAACTGACCCTTGGGGAACACCACATTTAACTTTTCTAGAATTACTTTTGATATGACCAATCTGAACAGTTTGTTCCCTTTCAAATAAATAGCTTTCAAATAGTTTCAGGCAAATTCCTCTTATGCCAAACCGTTCTAATTTTGATAATAATTTTGTATGTGAAACTGTGTCAAACGCTTTCTTTAAATCTAAAAATATTCCAAGGGTTTTCTTTTGATTATCTAACGATTTATAAATAGTTTCCGTAACATTAAATATTGCATTCTCTGTTCCCTTTTTTTCTCTGAATCCAAATTGGTTAAAAAATAATAAATTATGTTTTTCGAGAAAATCTGTCAATCTAATTTTAATACATTTCTCTAAAATTTTGGCAATGTTATCAATTAAAGAAATAGGTCGATAATTATCACAATATCTTTTATCTTCTCCTTTATATATTGGAGTAACAAATGATTTTTTTAGAGATTTTGGGAAAATACCTGTGGCTAAACATAAATTGAAAATATGTTCAAGGATATTTGAAGTGTATTTCACTATAATCTTCAATACATTATTATTAATTCTATTTGGGCCAGGGGCAGAATCATTTTTAAGTTCATTTGTTAAGTTGATTATTTCATTTTCTGTGATAGGCGACCAAAATATATTACTAGAATTATAGGAATTTTCAATGAATAGATATTCATTTGTTTCGTCAATTTTTTCAGCTAACTCAGATCCAACATCACAAAAATGATTATTTAAAATATTTGCTATTTTCTTTGAGTCATCCGTAATAATTTGGTTGTTTTCAAATAATTCAACGACTCTGTATTACATACACTAAGGCAGTGGCAATAACAGAAGAATTCTAAGTACTAAGTACTTGTTGAGGATCATCAAAATACACATGATAAATATCCATAATATATACATATAAAGAAAGAAAAAAATAGCAAAATGATTGAATGTATGCTAAAATAACAGGTCACATTTTGTATAAATAAAAACAATAACAAAAAACTGAGTTGGTACAAATTAAAACATCAAAATTCGAAATTATTTTACATACAAATAATTTTCCAATTTTTCAGAATTCTCAATCAACCAGAATTTGATTTTATTTTTAAATCCCAAAAAACTAGCTTTTTTTAGAGAAACTGGCAAATTATTATAAATCTTTTTACCTATGTAAATGGCATGTTGTTGCATCAAAGTTGTAGAGAACTTTTCAGTTGATATCCGACCATCCATTTTATTCTTTGTTTCATATTTATGTTGTATACGATTATCAATTTGAAATTTTTTTCTTATGTAAATTGTCGATGCTTTATAAAATAATTGTTTGACAGATAAAATTTTATATTGTTTAAAGAGAATTTTAGAAGAATAATCAAAGGGTTTTTTAAAAATACTTGTTTGTAAATGCCCCCCAACCTATTATACCATAGGCCAAGATAGACTGAAAGAGACTATAACAGGGTGCCCACCAAGCTGGAAAACATGGAAAACCTGGAAAGTCAGGGAATTGATTTATGGGTCCTGGAAGTCAGGGAAAAACGGAAAAAATCGCCCAAAGTCAGGGAATTCTATTATCGGCCATCTAGGGAAATATATAAATAATGGCATCAATGTCAACTCAATTTCACCACTTCTGCAGTTTGTAAACACGATAGCGGAAAAATTCATGATTGAAGAAAAAATTCCAAAAAATTTGAAGGATATAGCTAAAATTTATTTCAAAGACACTTGCAAGAATCTTACCAACTTCTTGCCTGTGAATGGTATGGATATAGGATTTTCAACAAAAAGGATGTGTTGAAGTCTAAATATGAAGAAAAAGATAAATTCGTTTTTTTTTTTTTAAAGAATTTCAGAAGTTTTTAGTTGCAGCTGTAAGCAAAATTTTGCAACGTTCATGTTTAAATTATGAGATTGTTGAGGGAATATCATGTCTTGATCCTACTTTAATTGTAGTATATCCCAAACTGTCACTAAAAAAATTAATATTATTCTGGAAAAATTTAATGAAAAAAAAAGTAGTTTGCCAAAGTAGCAGGGACACTCAAACAATAATTAAAAAAATTCATAAACTTGAACAAATTTTTTTACAAAGTATAAAAACGAATATCTTGATTCTTATTATAACTCATTACTGAAAGATAAAGGTGAGTTTTTTTAATTATGGAAGTTGATCAAATTAAGCAATTTTGATTTTATCTCATGGCAACGCTTCTGTAGAGAGTGGTTTCTCAGTTAATAAGCAATTGCTTGTTGAAAATTTGAAAGAGATATCGCTTGTAGCACAAAGAGTTGTTTATTACAACATTATGTGAGTATGTAGATGGGACCGAAAATATAATTATTAATAATAAAATGTTGAGGTATTGCCGTAAATCAAATAAAAAGTATAAAGAAACACTTCAAGAAAACAAACAAACTGAAGCCGTTAAAAATGACCGTAAAGTGAAAAACGAAAAATTGAAAATGAAATAAAAATGTTGAAAATGAAGAAACAAAGAATAAATAGTACCCTGACTAAAAAAAATTAGGACATTCAGAAAACAATTGATTACAGCTCAATTTATGGTTTTAGGTGTATTCTTTTAATTTTTGTTGGTGGTTATACTTACCTCATATTGACATGTGAAATATTTTACTTATTTCAATAAATTTGAAAGCCCCAAGACTTCATCATCGATACTTAACCTACAATTCCATTCCTAAACATTCCCATTAACAGAAGATATAATAATAATAATAAGGAATTATGATCACTTCACTCAATGGATCTATATCTGATTTACTGAAATTAATTACCTTAACCATAATTATTCACATAATTGGGCCTAGTGTATGTTTGGACAGTGAATGTTTTTTTAACACATCCGTTATTGGTCATGGAAAACTTGAAAGTCAGACATGGAATACCTGGAAAAGTCAGGGAATGTCATTTTTCAAAATTGGTGGGCACCCTGTATAATAAAAACTTATAATTAATTTACGACTGACAATGTTTCTCAACAATCTAAATTTATAAAGTGTTTTCCTCAGTTTTTTCATCAATTCAGTAATTTGTTTATGCCACTTGAGGTTGCAATCTAAATGAACTCCTAGATACTTTATAACATCAACTTTGGAGGTATGTTCCCAACAGTTACACAGTTCATTTTTTATATATGAAATAGTATGGATCTTTAATTTTTCAATTTTTGATTGTATATTCTCATGCAACGTGAATGTCACAAAATGAGACTTTTTCAAATTCAAAGTTAGTAAATCGTGATTGAGACTATTTTTTAAAATTGACAAATCAAATTCAGCATTTGATACTGTTTCTTCCCAGGTATTCCCACTTCCTATATAAACTGTATCATCAGCACAAGAAAGCAACTTTCCTTTAATTTTCGTATTTAACAGATCATTGATATAAATCAAAAATAAAATAGGTCCAAGAACTGACCCTTGGGGAACACCACATTTAACTTTTCTAGAATTACTTTTGATATGATCAATCTGAACAGTTTGTTCCCTTTCAAATAAATATCTTTCAAATAGTTTCAGACAAATTCCTCTTATGCCAGACCGTTCTAATTTCGATAATAATTTTGTATGTGAAACTGTGTCAAACGCTTTCTTTAAATCTAAAAATATTCCAAGGGTTTTCTTTTGATTATCTAACGATTTATAAATAGTTTCCGTAACATTAAATATTGCATTCTCTGTTCCCTTTTTACTCTGAATCCAAACTGGTTAAGAATAATAAATTATGTTTTTCGAGAAAATCTGTCAATCTAATTTTCATAAATTTCTCTAAAATTTTGGCAATGTTATCAATTAAAGAAATAGGTCGATAATTATCACAATATCTTTTATCTTCTCCTTTATATATTGGAGTAACAAATGATTTTTTTTTGAGATTTTGGGAAAATACCTGTGGCTAAACATAAATTGAAAATATGTTCAAGGATATTTGAAGAGTATTTCACTATAATCTTCAATACATTATTATTAATTCTATTTGGACAAGGGGCAGAATCATTTTCAAGTTCATTTGATAGGCGACCAAAATATATTAATAATAATAATAATAATAATAATGTTTATTTGTTAAACCATAAATAATTTGTACATGAAATCAGAACTGTGAAATAGCTCAAATAAATAAACACGGGAATCACTGAAGCAGTAAGGTGATTACCGCTTGTTAGTGATGGGCTATATGCTATTAATGATAGCACAGCGAGGAGCATTCAGGAGGTTTTTTTGTTTCTTGTGTTGTGGGTGTGAGTAACTTGCTCTAGCTGAATATTTCCTTTTTTTATGTTGTTTAATATACTCTAGCAAAACAGTTGTCTTATGTCCAAAACAGATACTTCTTTATACACACTGTCGCTTGAGTATGTTTTTCCTTTATTCAAAATTATTCTCAAAATCCATTTTTGTACAACAAGTAGATTTTTCAGGTAGCAGTCATTCACTCCTCCCCAGCCTACTATTCCATATATTAGTTGGGATTGAACTAAAGCAAAATACAGAGTTTTCAAATGTCTGGCGTCCAAAAAATTCCTTAGGTACTTGAATTTAGACAAAGTACCTCTTATTTTTCTCACAGTAGTTTTTATTTGTAGGTCCCAACGTAAGTGTCTATCAACAACAATGCCTAAATATTTTATTGATTCGCCTTCTGGTATATGCTGATTGTTTCCTATATTTAGAGTTCCCATATCTGGTAGTCCGTTTGAATACTATGAGAAGGGTAGGTATTTGGTCTTTTCCAAATTCATAGTGAGTTTGTTTTGTCGAAACCATTTCTCATTCTTTGTGAAATCGGTTTCTGCTGAGGCTTTGAGATTCGTCCACGTGATGTCTCTGTAGAGAATGGCGGTATCGTCCGCAAAACTCAGAATCTTCCCTTTGTTCTCAAGCAGGAAGAGTTCATTCAAATAAATTATGAAAAGGATTGGTCCTAGGACGGTTCCTTGTGGGACGCCAAAGATAACTTTTCGAGGATGGCTCATTGTGTCATCAATACTTACTCTCTGTTCTCGTTCACTCAGTAACTTTTGAAAATGTCATATGTTTTTCCCCGAACACGCAATTTTCTAATTTCTCCATTAGCTTGATGTGGTAGACCGTGTCGAATGCTTTGGAAAGATCAATAAAAATGCACATCGTGAATTATAGGAATTTTCAATGAATAGATATTCATTTGTTCCGTCAATTTTTTCTGCTAACTCAGATCCTACATCACAAAAATGATCATTTAAAATATTTGCTATTTTCTTTGAGTCATCTGTAATAATTTGGTTGTTTTCAAATAATTCAACGACTCTGCTCAGTTAATTCATTCACCACTTTCCAGATCTTACAAATGTCGTCATATAAATTGGAATTTTTGTAATGTTCTATTCGGAGATGTTGATAAGTGATTTATAACTGTTCGCTTATTTATAACTGTTTGCTCTTAGTAACAGATTGCATCATCGTTGATTTCTTCAGCTTACAGAAATCCATTCGAGGAGTATTACAAACCACCGCCTATAATGCGTGATGTAACTCGGAAGCCTGTTTTGACTCCTGAGCCCATGAAGTTTCCTCCGGCAGAGGAAGATGACGATTCTGAAGTCAATGTTGTCGACGTTCTCCGAATATTGACAGCTCTGGAAGAACGCCTCGGATCCCTAGGTCCAAAAGTGATAGATTTGCTAGCGCAGGCACTTGCTCTGGAGAAAAAAGAAGCCAATAGTTCTGAAGTTCTGCTGGATAATGACATAAACTGTGTGCTTTTCGAAACAGTCAAGGAAAAGCTCAAGGGGCAGCTGCTGGCCGGACTGGTTGATTTAATTCAGGAAAGGGCCTTCAAAAAAGCCATCAAGAAGATTGCCAGTTTGATTCATTTGGCAGGACAGAGGAAGAGTCAGAGGGATAAATTGTTGCCCAAAGTGACGCCCGTTTCGGTTCCCGGTGTTGGTACTGTTGATAAAGCCGCAATAGCCAAACAGATAGCTAATGCACTCATTCTGCAAGGAAAGACTGATGTTACTCAGGCAGAGTTAGAACAACTGATCAATGCTGTGGTATGTATATAAAATCGTAGTCAATTCTACATGAATTTTAACCGATGGTGTGAATACTTTACAAAAAACATGAAAAACCATACACTAGGCTTCCTTATTCTTTCTTACGCTACACTTCTGTCACAAGTTATAAGTCATTGTCAAGAGAAAAAGTCCTCATAAAATAATAATTTTCTATTGTAAAGAAGAAAGAAGAAATTTTAAAACTGATATTACCATAAAGTTAAGTACTGAGAGAGGGAGTCACCTCTTTGGTTTTCTGTGTGCTTCCGGCATATTTGGAGATATTGTGTCATTTCAGTGTTTTTTGACAAATCGAAAACCTGACAGTGAAAAATGTCAAATCAACTAGTTTAGTACAATCAAATTTTAATCATTTAGTGTAGTTAAACGTAACAAAATGACTTTCAATGACTGATCAAGAGAATGAATCACCACACTTTATGCAAATCGATGGAAAAACTTGCGAATATGGACATTTGGCCGATTTTAATGAAATTTTCACAGATGCCTTAATACAGCGAATAATTTATGCTGAGATAATTTTTTTTGCGGGAATAATGTTTTTTTGGATTTTTTCGATAAAATGTGAGGCAGTACTGATCGACAAGCGTAAGGATGCCTCCGAGAATTGGTTGCGCAGTAGACAAAACCCTGTGGTGGGGCAGGAGCTCAATCGCTCTACCTTATTAAACAGTAGTCGATCTTTGTCGCACATCTACTCCCGCTTTCTATCGTTTGCGCATCTCAGAGGCATCCTAACGCTTGTCGATTTGTACATACCCTACAAATATATAAATTATAATTGATAACTTTAAAATGCTCATTCCAAGCCATACAAGAAATCATTCATATAGGGAACGGTTTTAAATTATCATTAGTTTCAATTCATTTGAAATTGAAATTCATAGCAGTAATATTGATGCAAGTGTCAAATGTCAAACAAGCGAAGAGACTAAAAGAGAACAAAGCGACGTTGCCAGTTTTATTTTAATTCCTGCATACCGGGATCAGTTTGCATGTGATTCTTTTTTAGAAATATGTTGAAAACATCTGAAAAATTGTTGAATTTGAGGCTGTATTTTGTGTTGATGAAGTGAAGGAGGAATCTTGAGCGGTTGGCGTGAGAACGTATGCGGAAACATCAGTTTTTTATTTTTTTTTTGCACTCAGATCTAATCTTTTGAATTGAAAGAAGGTGGTGTTGGAGCAAGTTACTCCTGATTCTATCACTTTTATGCGTTTTAAACGTCACTGCACTCATCGTCATTATGCTCGCTTCGCTAGCCCCTATTGTCTTGAAAAATAGGGGTTATGAAATGTCTGTTGTGCCCCACGTTCCGCGCCATGTTTTGAAAAATATGGGTCACGTCTGGGCAAACATGCATTAGACTGAAGAGGAGGGGAGGATGGAAGCTCTACTTGAGTTTGTCGGTTTTCACGAGCTTTTCTCATCTGTTTGAATTCAACAAACCACTTCCATTCCTCTTTCTCCTCCTCAGACATCACTTGCCGAAAAGCAGGGATTTCGCTATTCGTGCGGGCCGTTTGATGAACGTTTCCGCGTGCAAATGGACCCCTTTCAAGGCTGTTCCCTGTGCTAGCTCGAGAGACATTGAGACCCGAAATTACTGAAATATTGTCAGGAGTTCGGGGGCGGTTTTGGTCAAACATTCTCACTTCATTCATTCTCGACTCTATTTGCGAGTCTGCAGAAATATTAAGTGGACTGGAGGTCCCTGAACGTAACGTATTACGTTCTAAATTCTGGAATGCTTCCAAAATTCGGCGTGGAGTGCCGGTATTTTTCGGGGTTTGAAATTCCCCAGCGGGTTGGCCGCCGAAAGTCAAAAAACTAGGTGAGGCCCTCAAAGGCCTATTATCAAAATTTTGAGCTGAAATTTCCCTCAGACTCAGATCACGCCCTGTATTCTGATCAACAGAAAAATTGAATCGAGATTCATCATCATTGTCGTCATCAGGACAGCCCACAACGTGACTTCTATTCACATCATCCATACTTCAATGCGCAGGGTTTAACCTAGGAGATGCAAGTGAATTTAAATGAACCGCTTTTTGAGAATCCAGGTGGTAACTGGCTTTATTTTCGACGCGACGCGATTCAACAACCACTTGTGAGCTTTTCGGGAAAAGTGCGTGGGCCCGCCTTTTTTGACGGCCACGCTTGGTGAAACCCTTGGGTTTCTATTGATTGTGGGGCTCTCCAAACTAGAGCTAAAAGAAAAATTATTTTCAACAGAAAATGCACCACTTATAGGAGCAGTTAGGATGGGCGGTAACGCCGGATGTTTCTCAAACAGAACAATCAAGAGATTGGTTGGATATATAACGCGTGAAATTTTTAGCGGGGTGAAGTACACATGAAGTTGGTTGAACTTTTGTGTGTCTGCGAGTCCTCGGACATAAATTGTAGAACATCAGGGGAATGTCAAAAGTGAAGTTACTTCCTAAGGAAAAAATTATCGCGTACCGTGATTTATACTTAGTAAATTCACATAAGACAACTAAATAATGCGTATAATGCTAAACCCTATATTCAAATTATCTCTGAAAAAAAAAAATGGGTGAATATCACCTGTGCGGAATTCGCACACAGGCACTTATGCAGGAACGCTATATAAAACAGTACCCTCAAATATTTGCTGAAAATAGAAGGTATAGTTTATACGCTCTGTACTTGGGAACGCTAGTGCCAGGAACGCTATATATACATAAAAAAAGACAATATCCTCAAATATTTGTATATTTAGGTTATACGACCAGTACTCAGAAACACTAGTGGCACAACCAATAGCGCCATAATAATTAAGCCGTGGCAAGTACTCTGTTTCGTTGACGGACAGTAATCACTCAAAAATAAATGACTCGCGTATCGTCGCGATAATCTGAAACGTCTCCTATGTCCGTCCCGATCGAACCGATGCACGACGCTAAGTGTATCATCTGCATATATTGTAGCACTAAATACGTTAATGTTAGCTAGCAAGTCGTTCAAGAACTTCCCGATTCATCAGAGATGCCATTGAAATCGAAAAACGACCTGATTGCCTGAACATAAAAGATGATAGCCGTGAATTAAATCCTATTTGGAAGCCCTTTCTTCCAACCGTAATTCCCAGGCCACAGAAAATTAGTCAACAATTAATTACCCCAGCCCTAAATATTCAGCAGGCACCCACAGATAAGATTAACGAGAAAACCCGTAAGATCAGCCCACTCTAAGGTAGCCATCCATCTATGCAACTAATCAGATCGTCTTTTGAGATCAAGGAGTAGGCAGATAGAGACCGTGTTACCTCATTAGACCACGACACGAGGAGTAGGCAGATAGGGCCTCGTAGTCATTCTCTTGAATGGCTCCAAAGCGGGAGCCGAAACGTCGAGTTATAAACTCTCAACGCGGTATTCTGATCAACAGAAAAATTGAATCGAGATTCATCATCATTGTCGTCATCAGGACAGCCCACAACGTGACTTTTATCCACATTCACATCATCCATACTACAATGCACAGAGTTTAACCTAGGAGATGCAAATAAATTTAAATGAACCGGTTTTTGAGAATCCAGGTGGTAACTAGATTCTGTAGCGTTATTTTCGACGCGACGCGATTCAACAACTAATTGTGAGCGCTTCGGGAGAAATGCGTGGGGCTCGCCTTCCTTGACGGCCACGCCTGGTGAAACCCTTGGGTTTCTATTTATTGTGGGGCTCTCCAAACTAGAGCCAAAAGAAAAATTATTTTCAACAGAAAATGTACCACTTATAGGAGCAGTTAGGATGGGCGGTAAGGCCGGATGTTTCTCAAACAGAGAACAATCAAGAGCTTGGTTAGATATAAAACTCGTGAAATTTTCAGCGGGGTGAAGTACACAAGAAGTTGGTTGAACTTTTGTTTGTCTGCGAGTCCTCGGACGTAAATTGTAGGACATTAGGGGAATGTCAAAAGTGAAGTTACTTCCTAAGAAAAAATAATCGCGTGCCGTGATATATACTTAGTAAATTCCCCTAAGACAGAACTAAACAACGCGTACAATGCTAAACCCTATATTCAAATAATCTCTGAAAAAAAAATGGGTGAATATCACCTGTGCGGAATTCGCACACAGGCACTTATGCAGGAACGCTATATAAAAATAGTACCCTCAAATAAATGCTGAAAATAAAGGTATGGTTATATTATCCGCTCTGCACTCGGGAACGCTAGTGCCAGGAACGCTTTATATACAAAAAAATACCCTCAGATAATTGCTGAAAATAAAAGGTAAAGTTATGTTATACGACCTGTACTCAGAAACATTAGTGGCACAATCAATAGTGCCATAAAAAACCCTCAAGGAGAAACGCAACACTGCACTGCAATAATAGCAAATCGCAAGCCGCAATAACACTGCACAATAATTAAGCCGTGGCAAGAACTCTGTCTCGTTGACTTATTTTCACTTTAAAAAAAAATACCGACTTATACCGACGTATACTATACCGCGTCTCGTTCGAACCGACGTTCGACGCTAAGTCTACTATACCCGCGTCTTGTTCGAACCGACGTTCGAAGCTAAGTTTTATACCCGCGTCTTGTTCGAACCAACGTTCGAAGCTAAGTGTCCTTTTTCACTACTTCAAAACTCTCCTCTGCCCTATTCGAAAGCTAATTTCCCAGAACTTTCTGCAAGGCATAAAAAAAAACCATTTTTGTCTGCATACCATATGCCTCCTTTTCCACAGAACTGCATTCAAAAACATTACTTTTCTTAAAGTTTTCAACATTCGTTGAAGAGGCAAACAGTAAAAATAATATTCTTTAGAATATTTCAGACACCCTGTGCTGAGAACATCTTTTAGTCCGAAAACAACTCAAGTATTGTTTGCCCGCCTAGAATAGTTAACAGATGTCTTAATCTCTTTTTTTCTAAGCAACCCATTTCGTGTTCGCGGTATCTACTTTCTCTAGCTAGGGTGGCCATAAACCAGCGCCAAGAAACGGACAGAATCGTTGAGGTTTTTAAAATTGCGTGTGAAAGGTTTATTTCAATAAAATTGACATATCATTCGCGGGGAGATAATTAATATAGATTTCCACACGACACTATTAAGTCCCGACCTTACTGTAGACAGATCTAAACTTCTAACGTAAAAGAAGGGAAACCAACCTAACCTAACGTTGGCACTTTTGTTACAGACGTTGCTTTCCATCTGTTCACTCTTCAGCTTTGAAACCGTTGAAATAATTGCTCGCTGCGCTCGCCGTCATTATGCTCGCTTCGCTCGCCCGTATTCCGCCCCGACAACTGCAGATTCAATCTTTTTACGTAAAAGAAGGGAAAATCACCTAACCTAACTTTTGCATTTTTGTTACAGAACTTGCTTACGATCCGATCACTTTTTAGTGTTGAAAACGTTAACAAAAATAGTTGCTCGCTGCGCTCGCCGTCATATTATGCTCGCTTCGCTCGCCCCTATTCCGCCCCGACAAATGCACACATGTTCAATTTTCTGACGTAAAAAGAAGGGAAAACCACCTAACCTAACTTTGGCACTTTTGTTACAGAACTTGCTTACGATCCGATCACTTTTTAGCGTTGAAACCGTAAATAAAAATAGATGCTCGCTGCGCTCGCCGTCATTATGCTCGGTTCGCTCGCTCCTATTCTGCCTCGGTAACTGCTCACAGATTCAATCTTTCAACGCAAAAGAAGGGAAAATCACCTAACCTAAATTGGAACCCTTGGAAATATTCGCAATTTTTTTGTGATTCGACTCATAAGGTATGTTCATGCTTATACGAACTTCGGAAAATTTATGCGAATCGCAAATTAGGAAACTACCAACAAAATTTGACGTTCATAGTGATGCGACAAAATTTGATGCTCACTGTCATTGCGGGTTAGTCAAAGTACCGAGAATTTAATGTTTTGTGGGTTTTTTTAGTTTTGTTAATAATGGTTTATTCTTTCTTTGGTAATAAAAAGTATTCCTTCACGAATCCTAAAGCCTTTCTGCGGGAGCATATTTGTTTTGTTGTGATATATGACTTCTTTATTATTTTCTGGTCTCACTATTGATAAGAGTTCATAAAACTGAGAACACGTCACACGAAAATCGTTAAAATATTCACTGGGATTATTCAGTCTCATTTCTCGAACGAGGCTGTGATAATCAACATGAATTTTTCGAGTTTTTAATAATGTAGAACTCTTTTTTTTCGCCTGAAAGCTTCACGTTCTTTCCAAAGCCGATACAACTAATGGTAGAGTACAATGAACCCATCCAAATAATCTTTATCCTATGATGCGAATAACAACCACATCAACGAACTTTCCTATTGTTTTTTTTTATAAAATGAGAACTGAAGAATTATGAAATGATATGATTGTTCACCTGCATGGATATTTAGTTTTGAAGATTTGAGGTTAATAAAATAATAACTCGTGATTTGATCCGAATTCGCAAAAAAGTTCAAATATTTCAACTTCATTGCGATTTTTCAGCCGCCATTTTATTCGCATGAATTTTCCGAAATTCGTATGAGCATGAACATACCTATACGGCGAAAAAATAACTGTTGTGTAGTAATATCTAACTGCAGACTGAAAAATTACATGTTATCCATCCATCATTCGGCGCAATTTTTTCGCCGTGTAAGGCTGGATTCCCACAGATCCAATGTCCGATGATCCGATGGTACGAAAATGTTCTGATTAGTTGAATTAGTAGGTGTGACAACAAATCAACCAATCAGGACATTTTTCCAACCAATCAGAACATTTTCGTACCATCGTATCATCGGACGTCGGATCTGTGGGAATTCAGCCTAAGTCGAATCGGAAAAAAATTGCAAAATTCGCAAGGATATGAACGAGCCTTTAGGAGGTGGACGCACGCTAAGGAAGTGAAAGTTGGCAACGTTGCATTTGAATGTATACACCATCACTCGATCCGATCATGTTCATGAGAGCTGTCATTGAATTTGTCAAATATTTTTGAAATTCAAGTTTAAAATTTGAACTCCGTAATTTCTTGAGCTTCATTCAGTCAATTAATCTCTGAGAGTTGATGTTTATAGTTAATGACCAGTTATTTGGATAGGAAATTACGTGAATTGTCTTGGACTGGGGAGTATTTGTGAAGTGACCACTATGAAGGATTTTCGCCAAAAAAAGGTTCTCACAGACTTTTCCGCGGAAAAATTTCGATTGGTAAAGTAATTTTATCATGTTTTACACAATCTGTGCAAGTTTCATGAAAATCGGGCACATGTCCACATTCGCAAGTTTTACCAAATCGATTATAAAGTTAATCCTTCACAAAGTGCTGACTCATTAGGTGAAACAATGGACACAATCTCACGGCTTACGCAAGAAAATATGAACTTATGGAAGATTATTGAAGAAAAAGAATTATTATTGATGGAAAAAGAAAAAAACATTACATTATTATCCAAAGAAAATGAAAAATTTACAGAAAACTACAATTTAATTGTTTCAAACATCGTTGAAAAAGATACAATTATGGATACACTGGATAAAATAAAAACAGAGATCAATGAATTAAAAATAAAGAACAATGGAAAAGGACCCCAACATGATCCTATCTCATATGCAGAAATTACAAAACACAAAAGTATTTTGAAACCTAAAGAAAATGTGGAGAGTTTAACGATCCTTCCAAAAACCAACCAGCTCACAACCCAAACCCAAAAGGATTTGAAATATAATATAAATATCGGTCAACTGAATATTTCTGTTAAAACCATGAAATTTTTTAAACGTGGTGGCATTTAAATAAAATGTAAAAAGTAATTTTCTTAAAAAATTCATGTACGAGATAAATTTCCTGCAATTAATTCAAGCACGCGGGGGATTCGGTAAGAAAATTTTACACCAAAATATATCCAACAATTCATAAGAAATAACTAACTATGGTTCACCTGAACTATTTATATGCATAGTACAAAAAAGATGCATGAAAATATTGATATGTAAAACACACTTAACAAAATTTCAATTTGAATTTTTTAAATTTAATCAAAAAAAAAGTAAAAATGTTCTTTCTTGCTCCACTGGGAATTGAACTAGTGACCACACGACCACGAGGCGGACACTTTACCGACTCGCCACGGGGCCTTTGATTTACATGTAGACAACTGGTGTATTGAAGTGTTTCTGAAATTTGATTTCAGAATTTACAAATTCTGCGATTATCGTGAAGAAAATATTCAGACACATTCGAAATATTTAATAAATACATAAATATGAAATATTATCTCATTTCAAATGAAAAATACAATTACAATTTGTACATCAAAGCAAAATATAAACTATCACCTGTCAAATATTTGACAGAAAAATTTCCACTTATTAATTTCGGCCAGGGTACCCAGGAGGATAAAAATTTCCGGACATTTTTTGGGTTGCCATGGCATCTAAATAAGAACGAATGTTTTGGTTCTCTCTAAAAGTGAGGTGTGAAATTTTCAATACAACATCGCCGTAAATAATTTGAAAAATCCCAAAATTATCGTTCCTGGACTTCGCTTCGGAAATGATGTTAAAGAGGAAGTAATTGAAAAAATAATTCGTGAACAAAATAACTTTACCGATAAAGAATACATAAAAATAAATCACATGCAACTTGTAGACACCAAAAGAACGTATACAATTTTTGCAGAAGTAAATGGGAATTTATTCCATAAGATTTTAATAATTGACAAGCTAGATAACAAGAAAGCAGCAGGAATTGATGGAATAAATGTTGAAATTATCAAAGCAGTCAAAGATGAAATAGTACCATTATTATTAAACAAATTGATTGATACATCCTTTGACAAATTTATATTCCCAGATGAATTAAAAACTGCTAAAGTCAAACCAATATTTAAAATGTGGAAAAAAATGACTTCGGAAATTACCGTCCAATTTCAATTCTTCCAATATTTTCAAAAATCATTGAAAAGATAATGGATAGAAGGTTAAGAGAATATCTGAAAAAAATCAAAATTTTTGTATGCAGAACAATATGGTTTTCGAAAATCTAGTGATACTGAGTCCGCGGCAGTAGACATGATTTCAAGAATAAAACTGAAATTAGATTCGACAAAAAAATGCGCATAATTATCACTAGATTTGCGGAAAGCCTTCGATATGGTTAACCACAACATTCTTTTAAGAATATTTTATGATATTGGAATAAGGGGAAAAATTTACATTTGGTTCAAAAGTTATTTGGCTGACAAACAACTAGTATATATCAAAAATACACTTGAGTTCAATTAAAAATATAAACTGTGGTGTGCCTCGGGGATCTATACTTGCTCCGATCCTTTTTTAATATACAGTATTATGATAAAGTAATGCACAAAATTCATAAAACGTACAACGATCACTTTTGAAAAAAATGCAAAAACACGTCAAACTGTTTTTTTTATTCCGCATCTTTTGACATAAGTTACAAAAATAACACGTCAAAGTTGGTTTAATGGACTGTTTAGTTAATTGAAAAGTTATTATGAAACTTTCGTTTTTTTCTTATGTGAGCCCTACTACAACTATTTTTCCCTTGTGTAAAAACACAAGCTCTATCACATAATGTAATAAAAATCTTAGCTTCCCATTAAAAAATTTTTTTGATGACGTCATAACTTTGACAACTTTGACGTGTTATTTTTGTAACTTATGTCAAAAGATGCGGAATAAAAAAAAACAGTTTAACGTGTTTTTGCATTTTTTTCAAAAGCTATCGTTGTACGTTTTATGAATTTTGTGCATTACTTTATCATACCCCTATATATAAACTCGATATCAGAACTCAAATTGGAAGGTCAATTCAAACTTTTTGCTGATGATACAACCATTGTATATTTTGTAGAGAATGAATTCGAAATTCTGTCTAATATTGAACAGGATCTTCAAATCCTATCTCATTGGCTACTCGCTCATAAACTATTGTTGAATTTTTGAAATTCATCAATTATGTTTATTTCTAAACGAAGTATTACAACTGATTCTCTGAGACCAATAAAATTTAAAAAATTACCAATTCAGTATAGCAACAATACAAAATTTTTGGGTTTACATATCAACACAACACTCTCTTGGTTCAATCATATCAACAATCTGAGAAAACATTTTTCACCTTTGATTGGAATACTATTTAGAATAAGACAGTATACTCCACTAAAATATTTGAAAATAATATATTTCAGTTTAATTTATTCAAAATTGCAATACCTCATTCTGTTTGGGGCTCAGCCAAAATTTCTATTATGAAACCACTACAAACGTTGCAAAACAAAGCTAAATGCATATACAAATTGCCATTTTTGGAACCCTCAAAACAATTATATAAACCCATTAAATTACTAAATCTTCGTATATGAATTTAAAATTTCAATTTTTATCCACTATGTTGATACAGGAAAAATCATCGGATCTTACTTTTGATCATATTTCGAATATCCATTACCATAAAACAAGAAATGTAAATAAAATAAACGAATTACGTTTCAAATCAAACTTTGGAAAAACGTCTATTTTTTACGAGGGAATTGAGATATATAATAAAATAGCACAGGCAATTAAAGAAATTAGGATTAAAACTAAATTTAAAAATGAACAGATGAATTCCCATAATATAACAATGTTTCAACTTTGACTGTTTTTGCTTTTGTTTCGTTCTGATTGATGTGACTTATTTACTCATATTTCACAGATTATCTGTATCATTCCTTTTTTAAATAAGTGTACCTATTGTCGTTATATTTATGTTAAAATTTAATCCCTCTATAAACAGAAATGTTTCTTGGTATAAATAAATAATAAATAATTTATAAATTCAATTTAAATTTTTATTTACAGTTGAAACTCTTTGTCGATAAGTTAAAAAACTTTTGTCATCAAAATATACAGTGTGTCTCACTTCTCATGGAAACACCCCCGTATCTTCCGTAACAATAGAGGTAAAATGATGAAACTCTCAGGACTGATGGAAATGCTCAAAATGCACCTACCACCTGAATGGGGTTGGCCTAAGTGATATGCACTGCCCGCCACTCGCGATGGAACAACCCATTTTTACGGTAAAACACACTATGGGGCAAAATAGGCTCAAAATTCTACAGATTCGTGATCAGGGCCACCAACTTACTACAGAGACACGTTTTCCCTGAAAAAAATTCAGTCCTGAAAAATCCGAATTTGTCTCACTTCTCATGGAAACACCCCCGTATCTTCCGTAACAATAGAGGTAAAATGATGAAACTCTCAGAACTGATGGAAACGCTCAAAATGCACCTACCACCTGAATGGGGTTGGCCTAAGTGATATACACTGCCCGCCACTCGCGATGGAACAACCCATTTTTACGGTAAAACATACTAGGGGGCAAAATAGGCTCAAAATTCCTTCAGATTCGTGATCAGGACTACCAACTTACTACAGAGACACTTTTTCCCTGAAAAAATGTCAGTCCTGAAAATTCGAATTTGTCTCACTTCTCATGGAAACACCCCCGTATCATCCGTAACAATAGAGGTAAAATGATGAAACTCTCAGGACTGATCGAATGCTCAAAATGCACCTACCACCTGAATGGGGTTGGCCTAAGTGATATACACTGCCCGCCACTCGCGATGGAACAACCCGTTTTTACGGTAAAACATACTAGGGGGCAAAATAGGCTCAAAATTCTACAGATTCGTGATCAGGACCACCAACCTACTACAGAGACACGTTTTCCCTGAAAAAATTTCAGTCCTGAAAAAATTTCAGTCCTGAAAAAATTTCAGTCCTGAAAAATCCGAATTTGTCTCGCTTCTCATGGAAACACCCCCGTATTTTCCGTAATTTTATACGTAGAACCCTGAAATTTGCAGGATCGATAGATACACTGGAAATGAACTCACTGCACGGGAATGGTCAATCTACGTAATATACACTGCACGCCAGCAGCGAAGGAACCACCCATTTTTCCATCGCTGCTGGCGTGCAGTGTACATCATGTAGGATGACCCGTTTTGTGCAGTGAGTTCATTTCTAGTGTATCTATCGATCTTGCAAATTTCAGGGTTCTACGTAAAAAAATACGGAAGATACGGGGGTGTTTCCATGAGAAGTGAGACAAATTCGAATTTTCAGGACTGAAATTTTTTTCAGGGAAAAAGTGTCTCTGTAGTAAGTTGGTAGTCCTGATCACGAATCTGAAGGAATTTTGAGCCTATTCTGCCCCCTAGTATGTTTTACCGTAAAAATGGGTTGTTCCATCGCGATTGGCGGGCACGTAGGCCAACCCCATTCAGGTGGTAGGTGCATTTTGAGCATATCCATCAGTCCTGAGAGTTTCATCATTCCACCTCAATTATTACGGAAGATACGGGGGTGTTTCCATGAGAAGTGAGACAAATTCGGATTTTTCAGGACTGAAATTTTTTCAGAGAAAAAGTGTATCTGTAGTAAGTTGGTGGTCCTGATCACAAATTTGAAGGAATTTTTAGCCTATTTTGCCCCCTAGTATGTTTTACCGTAAAAATGTGTTGTTCCATCGCGATTGGCGGGCAGTGTATATCACGTAGGCCAACTCCATTCAGGTGGTAGGTGCATTTTGAGCATATCCATCAGTCCTGAGAGTTTCATCATTCCACCTTAATTATTACGGAAGATACGGGGGTGTTTCCATGAGAAGTGAGACAAATTCGGATTTTTCAGGACTGAAATTTTTTCAGAGAAAAAGTGTATCTGTAGTAAGTTGGTGGTCCTGATCACAAATCTGAAGGAATTTTTAGCCTATTTTGCCCCCTAGTATGTTTTACCGTAAAAATGTGTTGTTCCATCGCGATTGGCGGGCAGTGTATATCACGTAGGCCAACTCCATTCAGGTGGTAGGTGCATTTTGAGCATATCCATCAGTCCTGAGAGTTTCATCATTCCACCTTAATTATTACGGAAGATACGGGGGTGTTTCCATGAGAAGTGAGACAAATTCGGATTTTTCAGGACTGAAATTTTTTCAGAGAAAAAGTGTATCTGTAGTAAGTTGGTGGTCCTGATCACAAATTTGAAGGAATTTTTAGCCTATTTTGCCCCCTAGTATGTTTTACCGTAAAAATGTGTTGTTCCATCGCGATTGGCGGGCAGTGTATATCACGTAGGCCAACTCCATTCAGGTGGTAGGTGCATTTTGAGCATATCCATCAGTCCTGAGAGTTTCATCATTCCACCTTAATTATTACGGAAGATACGGGGGTGTTTCCATGAGAAGTGAGACAAATTCGGATTTTTCAGGACTGAAATTTTTTCAGAGAAAAAGTGTATCTGTAGTAAGTTGGTGGTCCTGATCACAAATCTGAAGGAATTTTTAGCCTATTTTGCCCTCTAGTATGTTTTACCGTAAAAATGTGTTGTTCCATCGCGATTGGCGGGCAGTGTATATCACGTAGGCCAACCCCATTCAGGTGGTAGGTGCATTTTGAGCATATCCATCAGTCCTGAGAGTTTCATCATTCAACCTCAATTATTACGGAAGATACGGGGGTGTTTCCATGAGAAGTGAGACACACTGTATTTGAGTTTGATGGATTCAAAAGTCTACAAATATCAAAAAGTCCTCACCATATTTTGGAGGATTATAGAGGGTAGTGTATATGAATTGAAACTAGAAAGCTCATTGCTTTTTTATATGAGATGATGAATTGGTTGAATGAGTAAAAAATAATGCATATTATGAAGATTCATTTGGTGCAAATAATTTTTCAATGTCCAGATATCCCAAAACTTGATATCAAACTTAGCAAATTTTCATCTGTATCTATGGGATTTTGACATCTGTTCATATTATGGAAATTTCTTGTCCCTACATAACTGAACCTGTCTTTAGCGTTCACAACAAATTCTGCATTTGAATATTTTCTATTATTACAGGTTGGAATGGCAGAGGCATCTAAAAACTCCAGTAAACCTATGACAACAGCTAACTTCTTGCAACAATTATCGGGGGGGAAATTTTCTTTGAATTCTCCAACAAGCTCAGATAAAGAACGTGAAGAAAAAATTGTAGTACCTAGATCTGTTAAAAAAGATGAGTTGGTCGATCTGGATAAACTCACTGAACCGTTGACTCCTAGTCCTGGAAAAAATTCAGTCAGTAACATGGAGAATTTATCTGATTCAGACTTGCAAACCCTTTTGCAGAATTTCAAAGACTTATCTACTGACGAACAAGAAAATCTCATAAATTATCTGAAAAAATTGGAATTTCAAGAACCTGAGAGAGTGGAGAGACTGAGAAAGTTTGTTAATCTTGATGCTACTGGTAAAGCTGAAGATGATGCAGAAAAGAGCAAGAAGAAGGACCAAAGAGACCGAGAGAGTCCATTTTCGAATAGGTTAGGAAGTTTAAATCCTACTCATGATGATTTGACCAAAATAGAGTCTGACGAAGAAGACATGGAATATGGAAGTGGCAATACTGAAGCGAAAGTAACTCAGGAAATTGAAAAAAAAGAAGAAAAAGTTCGCGAGGAATCCGAAGAAGAAGATTACACTTTTGAAGACGTTGTAAAGACTGTTTCAAAGAACGTTAAAGACAAGGAAATGGCACACAGTAAAATGATTGTCGAGGAAAGTATGAAATTTGAGAGCTCAAAATCAAAGCCAGAATTGAGTAGTGCCAAGGATCTCATTTCGAATTTAATGAGTAACATCAGTAAGACAAATTCTAACTCTGGTAATTTAGATTTGTTGGGTTTAGGCGTTGGCCAGCCAAAAACAAATGCATCTGCAAACATTCCTAGCACAATGGCTAGTTCCATAGATCTTGCCACACTGAGCAGTATCAACATGGCAAATTTAACAAGTATTGTCAATAATGTCAAGAGTATGGCTTCTACAGAGGCTGGAAATCAAAAAGCAATTAGTTTTGAACCTCCGACACAAAGAAATACTGGGAAATTGAATTTTGATCCTGCTCATTTGGATAAACCACCAGGTACAATGCCCGGTAGTTCAAGAGTTGAATTTCCAGGTTTAGGAGCTAGAATAGATCCAGGTAGAAATGTTTCGGCATCGAATAGAAGCTTTGAAGAAACGAGAGGGAGCCCTAGCAGACACTTGGAAGGACCAACTAGGGAATTCAGTAGAGACCTAGGGGGGGCAGATCGAGGTTTTGAAGAGTGCCCTAGAGGGCCTGGAGGATTTGAAAGGGGCCCCGAAGGACCAGGAAGGGGTTTTGAAAGAAGCATAGGCGGACCAGACAGAAGTTATGAAAGAGATTTTATGGGACCAGATAGGCAGTTCGATAGAGGACATGGTCAAGATTTTGAAAGAGGCCCTGTTGGACCAGATAGGGGTTTTGGTAGAGGTTTCGATTCAGACAGAGAATTTGAGAGAGGTCCTGCGGGACCAGATAGAGGCTTCAGAGGAAATATGGGGACAGAGAGAAATTTTGATAAACCATTAGGCGGACTTGATAGAAGGATGGTTCCAGAGAGAGGCCCAGGGGGACTTGATAGGGGACCAGGATTGGAAGAGAGAAATTTTGCGGGTCAGGACAGAGGATTCGCTGGATTGGATAGGAGCTTAGGACCTGATAGAGGATTTGGTGCACCAGACAGACCAGGTGTGGACAGAGGATTTGAAAGAGGTTTTGGTGGACCCGATAGAAATTTTGGTGGTCCTGAGAGAAATTTTGGTGGCCCCGAGAGAAATTTTGGTGGCCCTGATAGAAGTTTTGGGGGAGTCGATAAATTCGGAGGACCGGATAGAGGATTTGCGGGAGGACCAGGTGGTCCTGTTGGTGGCAATCGAGATCCGATGGGCCCAAGAAGTGGTCCTGCTTTCGGCCCAAGAGATAACTTACCTTTTGGAAATGATCCATCATCGCAAAGGTTACCTCGGCCTGGTGGTATGGATCAGAGAAATAATCCAAGGTTTGGTGGTCCCGAATTTGGCAGAGGTAATTTCAATAGGTGGTAAAGTAATTATATTATACTTTGCATAATTAAGATGAATGTATAGATTTATGATAATTATTAAACGTTTGCGCTACTCCGAATTTTTATTAGTTATTTTATTATACAACGACCTCTTAGGAAGTTGTATTTCCTACCGTCTTCCCAGACGGACATCAACTTTTTTATTTGACGTTTTAGACCCATAGTTACTTCTAGGAAAATGATCCCCGTCGAAAAAAAAATTTTTTCGAAAATTCTGTCTGTCGGTCTGTCTGTCTGTCTGTCTGTCTGTCTGTCTGTCTGTCTGTCTGTCCGTCTGTCTGTCGTGGCATTTCAAAAGGCTCGCATTTCCATACCTTTGAAGATATCGCTTTGAAATTTGAACCATATCAATAACTCGAGGACAATATTTCTCAATTTTTTTTTTTTTGCGATAGGAAACCCAGGAAAATTTTTACGGCGTTTTTCCTGCTTTTCATAGTTTCCTCGATAGCGGTTCAGGAATTGATTTTTTTTGCTCTATATTTCCTGAATTCCTACGCATA
Source organism: Chrysolina oricalcia (assembly GCA_944452925.2). Taxonomy (NCBI): domain Eukaryota; kingdom Metazoa; phylum Arthropoda; class Insecta; order Coleoptera; family Chrysomelidae; genus Chrysolina; species Chrysolina oricalcia. The sequence goes on from OX101813.2 coordinate 2,275,178, forward strand.
TTTGTCCTACAGAAGTGTATAGTTTTTGGGAAGGATCGGAAAATGCTTACGGCTTTTCCGGGCGATTTTCCGAAAAGTGAAAAACTCAAAAATACGCCAAACCGATGATCGAAACTGAATTTTGAAAACTGCGATAGGTAGAGCTCAACTAGAGGAACAAAATATATACGAAACATTTTTCACCAAAATTATCGGAAAACCGGGAAAACTCGAGAAAACTGAAAATAAAAATTTGAATTTTTGAAAAAACGAAATAACTCAAAAACGGTCGATATTTATTCAATTTATCAGGAGTTATTTTTTGATCGCCTCTAGAAAACCTTCAAAAAATGTCAATACATTTTTTCCGTAAAATCAATAGTACGGGAAATATTCCAAAAAAATGGAAAATCGAGATATTGACCGTACCATTGAAACAAATGGAAATCTTAAAAGTTCTTCTGGTACGTATTCACAAGCCTCAATGATACTCCAAACCGTTTTTTTCCAACTTTATTAGAAAGTGAAAAAAAGTTGAAAATTTTTTAAAAAATTTTGAAACCTCAAAATCTCGAAAACGATACAAGATATCGAGAAAGTGAATATGAAGAGTTTTGATGTACTTCAACAGACCTTCCAAAAGTGTTTGAATTTTTTTATCAATACTCAAATATGGCGACGTATTTTCCAATTTCACATATCATCTTTTTTGATCATCTCATAAAAATCTACAAAAAATTTAAATAAATTTTTTCTGTAATATCAATAGTCTGGACAATATTTCACAAAAATGAAAAATTAGGGACTTAGAAATAATTTTCGCTTTTTTTTCGAAAAACACCAAAAACTCGAAAACTATAGGAGATATCGAGAAAATTTATATAAACAGTTTTAATATACTGAAAGATGTCAATAGAAAGTTCCGATGAAATTTTTCCATATCTTGGAAAATAAAAAAAATATAGACTTTTTTTTATAAAAATACGAAAAATTCAAATATGGCGACGGATTTTCCAATTTCACAATTTATCTTTTTTGATCATCTCAAGAAAGTCTACAAAAAATGTTCAATAATTTTTTCTGCTATATCAGTAATCTGGGAAATATTTCGAAAAAACGAAAAAATTGGTACTTAGAAAAAATTTCCCATTTTTTCCAAAAATCACCAAAAACTCGAAAACTAAACGAGATATCGAAAAAATGTAAATCAACAATTTCATTTAACTCAAAGATGTCTACCAAAAATTTCAATGGCATTTTTTCATATCTTGAAAAATAAACAGAATGTTGATTTTTTTTTATAAAAACACCGAAAACTCAAATATAGCGACAGTTTTTCAAGTTTTACTCAACCTTTTTTGATCATCTCATGAAAGTCTACAAAAAAGTTAACAAGATTTTTTCCGTTAAATGAATAGTCTGGGAAATATTTCCTAAAAACGAAAAATTTGGTACTTTCGGACTTTTGAATATCCACTTACCCCCTCCCCTTCGAATTTTCCCGGGCGCGAAGCGCCCGGACTTTAATAAATCCACTTCCCCCCCTCCTTCGAATTTTTTCGGGCGCGAAGCGCCCGGATTTTTGAAATATTAATTCCCCCCTCCTTCGAATTTTCCCGGGCGCGAAGCGCCCGGATTATTGAATATTTACTTCCCTCCACATCTTTCGAATTTTTCCATGCGCGAAGCGCCTGGATTTTTTCGTATCTACCGTATCTTCCAAATTTTCCATTTCTTGAAAAAAAAATTGCGATTTGTAAAAATTTGGGCCTTTTTAAAAACACCAAAAACTCAAAGATAGCGACAGATTTTCAAGTTTCACAAAAATACCTTTTTTGATCATCTCATAGAAGTCTACAAAAATTGTTTGAACATTTTTTCCGTGATATCGATAGTCTGGGAAATATTTCACTAGCAAGAAGATTTCATGAAATTTTCTGAAACACGTATTTTTGTGGAAAATTAGTCAAGACAGTCATGTATTGAAAACGCGTACTTTTATGGGAAATTATTCAAGACAGCCATGTATTGAAAACGCGTTTTTTATGGGAAATTATTCAAGACAGTCATGTATTGAAAACGCGTATTTTTATGGGAAATTATTCAAGACAGTCATGTATTGAAAACGCGTTTTTTATGGGAAATTATTCAAGACAGTCATGTATTGAAAACGCGTACTTTTATGAAAAATTATTCAAGACAGTCATGTATTGAAAACGCGTACTTTTATGGGAAATTATTCAAGACAGTCATGTATTGAAAACGCGTTTTTCATGGGAAATTATTCAAGACAGTCATGTATTGAAAACGCGTTTTTTATGGGAAATTATTCAAGACAGTCATGTATTGAAAACGCGTACTTTTATGAAAAATTATTCAAGACAGTCATGTATTGAAAACGCGTACTTTTCTGGGAAATTATTCAAGGCAGTCATGTATTGAAAACGCGTATTTTTATGGGAAATTATTCAAGACAGTCATGTATTGAAAACGCGTACTTTTATGGGAAATTATTCAAGACAGTCATGTATTGAAAACGCGTACTTTTATGGGAAATTATTCAAGACAGTCATGTATTGAAAACGCGTACTTTTATGGGAAATTATTCAAGACAGTCATGTATTGAAAACGCGTTTTTTTATGGGAAATTATTCAAGACAGTCATTTATTGAAAATGCGTATTTTTATGGGAAATTATTCAAGACAGTCACGTATTGAAAACGCGTTTTTTATGGGAAATTATTCAAGACAGTCATGTATTGAAAACGCGTACTTTTATGAAAAATTATTCAAGACAGTCATGTATTGAAAACGCGTTTTTCATGGGAAATTATTCAAGACAGTCATGTATTGAAAACGCGTTTTTTATGGGAAATTATTCAAGACAGTCATGTATTGAAAACGCGTTTTTCATGGGAAATTATTCAAGACAGTCATGTATTGAAAACGCGTTTTTTATGGGAAATTATTCAAGACAGTCATGTATTGAAAACGCGTACTTTTATGAAAAATTATTCAAGACAGTCATGTATTGAAAACGCGTACTTTTATGGGAAATTATTCAAGACAGTCATGTATTGAAAACGCGTTTTTCATGGGAAATTATTCAAGACAGTCATGTATTGAAAACGCGTACTTTTATGAAAAATTATTCAAGACAGTCATGTATTGAAAACGCGTACTTTTCTGGGAAATTATTCAAGGCAGTCATGTATTGAAAACGCGTATTTTTATGGGAAATTATTCAAGACAGTCATGTATTGAAAACGCGTACTTTTATGGGAAATTATTCAAGACAGTCATGTATTGAAAACGCGTACTTTTATGGGAAATTATTCAAGACAGTCATGTATTGAAAACGCGTACTTTTATGGGAAATTATTCAAGACAGTCATGTATTGAAAACGCGTTTTTTTATGGGAAATTATTCAAGACAGTCATTTATTGAAAATGCGTATTTTTATGGGAAATTATTCAAGACAGTCACGTATTGAAAACGCGTTTTTTATGGGAAATTATTCAAGACAGTCATGTATTGAAAACGCGTACTTTTATGAAAAATTATTCAAGACAGTCATGTATTGAAAACGCGTTTTTCATGGGAAATTATTCAAGACAGTCATGTATTGAAAACGCGTTTTTTATGGGAAATTATTCAAGACAGTCATGTATTGAAAACGCGTTTTTCATGGGAAATTATTCAAGACAGTCATGTATTGAAAACGCGTTTTTTATGGGAAATTATTCAAGACAGTCATGTATTGAAAACGCGTACTTTTATGAAAAATTATTCAAGACAGTCATGTATTGAAAACGCGTACTTTTATGGGAAATTATTCAAGACAGTCATGTATTGAAAACGCGTTTTTCATGGGAAATTATTCAAGACAGTCATGTATTGAAAACGCGTACTTTTATGGGAAATTATTCAAGGCAGTCATGTATTGAAAACGCGTATTTTTATGGGAAATTATTCAAGACAGTCATGTATTGAAAACGCGTACTTTTATGGGAAATTATTCAAGACAGTCATGTATTGAAAACGCGTACTTTTATGGGAAATTATTCAAGACAGTCATGTATTGAAAACGCGTACTTTTATGGGAAATTATTCAAGACAGTCATGTATTGAAAACGCGTTTTTTTATGGGAAATTATTCAAGACAGTCATTTATTGAAAATGCGTATTTTTATGGGAAATTATTCAAGACAGTCACGTATTGAAAACGCGTTTTTTATGGGAAATTATTCAAGACAGTCATGTATTGAAAACGCGTTTTTTATGGGAAATTATTCAAGACAGTCATGTATTGAAAACGCGTACTTTTATGAAAAATTATTCAAGACAGTCATGTATTGAAAACGCGTACTTTTATGGGAAATTATTCAAGGCAGTCATGTATTGAAAACGCGTATTTTTATGGGAAATTATTCAAGACAGTCATGTACTGAAAACGCGTACTTTTATGGGAAATTATTCAAGACAGTCATGTATTGAAAACGCGTACTTTTATGGGAAATTATTCAAGACAGTCATGTATTGAAAACGCGTACTTTTATGAAAAATTATTCAAGACAGTCATGTATTGAAAACGCGTACTTTTATGGGAAATTATTCAAGGCAGTCATGTATTGAAAACGCGTATTTTTATGGGAAATTATTCAAGACAGTCATGTATTGAAAACGCGTACTTTTATGGGAAATTATTCAAGACAGTCATGTATTGAAAACGCGTACTTTTATGAAAAATTATTCAAGACAGTCATGTATTGAAAACGCGTACTTTTATGGGAAATTATTCAAGGCAGTCATGTATTGAAAACGCGTATTTTTATGGGAAATTATTCAAGACAGTCATGTATTGAAAACGCGTACTTTTATGGGAAATTATTCAAGACAGTCATGTATTGAAAACGCGTACTTTTATGGGAAATTATTCAAGACAGTCATGTATTGAAAACGCGTACTTTTATGAAAAATTATTCAAGACAGTCATGTATTGAAAACGCGTACTTTTATGGGAAATTATTCAAGGCAGTCATGTATTGAAAACGCGTATTTTTATGGGAAATTATTCAAGACAGTCATGTATTGAAAACGCGTACTTTTATGGGAAATTATTCAAGACAGTCATGTATTGAAAACGCGTACTTTTATGGGAAATTATTCAAGACAGTCATGTATTGAAAACGCGTACTTTTATGAAAAATTATTCAAGACAGTCATGTATTGAAAACGCGTACTTTTATGGGAAATTATTCAAGGCAGTCATGTATTGAAAACGCGTATTTTTATGGGAAATTATTCAAGACAGTCATGTATTGAAAACGCGTACTTTTATGAAAAATTATTCAAGACAGTCATGTATTGAAAACGCGTACTTTTATGGGAAATTATTCAAGGCAGTCATGTATTGAAAACGCGTATTTTTATGGGAAATTATTCAAGACAGTCATGTACTGAAAACGCGTACTTTTATGGGAAATTATTCAAGACAGTCATGTATTGAAAACGCGTACTTTTATGGGAAATTATTCAAGACAGTCATGTATTGAAAACGCGTACTTTTATGAAAAATTATTCAAGACAGTCATGTATTGAAAACGCGTACTTTTATGGGAAATTATTCAAGGCAGTCATGTATTGAAAACGCGTATTTTTATGGGAAATTATTCAAGACAGTCATGTATTGAAAACGCGTACTTTTATGGGAAATTATTCAAGACAGTCATGTATTGAAAACGCGTACTTTTATGAAAAATTATTCAAGACAGTCATGTATTGAAAACGCGTACTTTTATGGGAAATTATTCAAGGCAGTCATGTATTGAAAACGCGTATTTTTATGGGAAATTATTCAAGACAGTCATGTATTGAAAACGCGTACTTTTATGGGAAATTATTCAAGACAGTCATGTATTGAAAACGCGTACTTTTATGGGAAATTATTCAAGACAGTCATGTATTGAAAACGCGTACTTTTATGAAAAATTATTCAAGACAGTCATGTATTGAAAACGCGTACTTTTATGGGAAATTATTCAAGGCAGTCATGTATTGAAAACGCGTATTTTTATGGGAAATTATTCAAGACAGTCATGTATTGAAAACGCGTACTTTTATGGGAAATTATTCAAGACAGTCATGTATTGAAAACGCGTACTTTTATGAAAAATTATTCAAGACAGTCATGTATTGAAAACGCGTACTTTTATGGGAAATTATTCAAGGCAGTCATGTATTGAAAACGCGTATTTTTATGGGAAATTATTCAAGACAGTCATGTATTGAAAACGCGTACTTTTATGGGAAATTATTCAAGACAGTCATGTATTGAAAACGCGTACTTTTATGGGAAATTATTCAAGACAGTCATGTATTGAAAACGCGTTTTTTTATGGGAAATTATTCAAGACAGTCATTTATTGAAAATGCGTATTTTTATGGGAAATTATTCAAGACAGTCACGTATTGAAAACGCGTTTTTTATGGGAAATTATTCAAGACAGTCATGTATTGAAAACGCGTTTTTTTATGGGAAATTATTCAAGACAGTAATGTATTGAAAACGCGTATTTTTATTGGAAATTATTCAAGACAGTCATGTATTGAAAACACGTATTTTGTGGGAAATTATTCAAGACAGTCATGTATTGAAAACACGTATTTTTGAGGAAAATAAGTAGTTGTATTCATATTATTGTTATCCATTTATAGTTGTGAACGCATTAAAGTCGTTGTATTCATATTATTGGTGTCCAATTATAGTTTCAAAGGCATTAAGGTAGTTGTATTCATATTATTGGTATCTAATTATAGTTTTAAAGGCATTAAGGTCGTTGTATTCATATTATTGGTGTCCAATTATAGGTAAAAAAACAAGATTACACATTGAGGTCGTTGTATTAAAAAATTTCTACAACTTTTAGGCATTTCAACTTCCGAGCTTTCGAAAAGTGCTCGCGCGAAGCGCGATGTCGAGCGCTTGCGCGAGAGTTAACCGCCGGAGGCCAAGTCTGAGCGTTAGGTGGATCCTAGCGTAGGCGGATCCCACGCCCAGACTTGTTCTCTCTACCAATGTCGTGCAGGACTAAAATTGTCGTTTTTTTCATCTCAAACATTTATTAAATATATGTTATGAAAATCTAGTATGCTAACAATTTTCAAAAGCCCATTGTAAAATCCTACAAATAGGACTTAACCTGCATTGAATTATCAGCTATAATCATATATCTATTAACTACGAATATGGATAATAAAGACAGCCTATGTGATGCCAAAACAAATGAGCATCGACTTCGAATTGGACGCTGTTGAATTATTGCGCTTGCGCCAGAAGATTCCTATTCAAAGACATGATTTTGTCTTTTCATCTCTTTCTAGCGTGCAAGGTTCGGCAGCAATAAATATCGAAGGTATGAGAAGCATATCTCCTGTGGTGCTGATTCGGCAAATTTCAAATATATAACCTCATTATTTCTAATTTCGTTTTTGGTATTTTATGTTTCAGTGCACAGTGGTTTAATGAAGTTGAATGAAGTCTGCCTACCCAGTCAAAAAATAGTGCAATTTTCATTTAAACTACAGGAATGATACTGTTAGGTTAATATGCTCTTGTCTGTTCTTAATTTGGTAAATGTCTTCCATTGGGCTCACAACTTCCGAGAAACTCTGATAGGTATTTTTTTTCTCTTGAATACAAAGTCAAAATGTGGCTCCCTCAAATACTTATAAATAATTAATTTTTGAATTGTGATTTCATCATAATAATAGCTACTTAATCAGATACATGTATATAACTTCTTTCTTCAAAGGAAAATTGACCTTCCTGAGGAAGTACACAAGATATTCTTTCTAACGGAAGACGGATTTCTCTCCAGAGAGTAAGTGTAGAGAGCGACACTATAAGGGTTGTATTGCAGAGAAAATTACCCATCTTCAGACTCATGCCGATCACCGCGTTACTTCGGGTTCGCGTTCAGGCAAAAAAATACATCACTACTACCAAACTATTTTTCTCGGCGGTTATGAGACCAATATGGAACGAGATTTACCTTTTCAAACAACTGTTCGTTACATAGCCAATCCACATTTCCTCAAGTTAAATGAGTTTTTATCAACTTTTGGCAGAAAATTGATTGATTGATCTGGTAGCAGGTAACAAACAGGCATATTATTTGAGTTTCAATTGAATCAATGAATCTTTTTTTAAATGACGCGAAGTTTAATTGACCCTCTTGCATAATTCTCACTTTATTTCATCCACATTATTGAAAAATAGCCCATTTCCAATTTGGGACAGTTGAAAATGTCAAAAGTAGCACAACCTCAAAAATTTATGACATTTGTCATGTTTCACTTGTTTCAGAATTCGTCATGCCCAATAGTTTCCCAGCGGCCGTTTGAGAAAAGGACGGATATATATTTTTGGCTTCAATTTGATTACATTGCGTCTTATGGCGTGTTATCAATATTTGTAGTTAATAGATATATGGCTATAATATTCGTTTTAATTCCGAGAGTTTCAATAATACTCTATTTTCACTTAGATTCTGCTTGCGTTCCTCATAACGTACTAGAAACTTGATTGAACCTTGGGTTGGTCAGAACAACGAATTGTTGGCTGCCTGCCAATGAGTAGGTAAACATCAACTTTGGATTCCTTGGTTCGTGTCAAATTAAGTTTCAACTAGTGACTGTAGATGTCATAAGTAACTTTCTCCACGATCATCACAGAATTTGCTAATTCTGAAATCAAAGGACCCCGCAAACGCCTTATGGAATTTGGGTCCCGGTGGATTTTTTTGAATTTTTGGTATGTTATTCTCAACGAATGTTACCATTGCGCCAACCCAAAAAATGAACAGTTTTGCTGCTAGGGGGCGTTGAAATCAGCCCTTGCGCAGATTAGACTATTTATTTTTGAACCCGGTAACAATATTTCGATTTGTTTTATTGTTGCTAATGCTGTACAATAATGTGCTGTTTTATAAAAAAATTCTTACCCCCTCCCCTTTTTCCCCCAACTCCTATTACGAAACGCAAAAAAAATATTTCTCTAGTGTCTTCAAATGTATCGTCGAATGTTTAAATATGCCTAAATAAGGAAAATTGCAGTTTTTTATGATTATCCCCCACCCCCAAAATGACACAAAACGAAAAAATTTCGGTGGATATTTCTGAATTTTTGATATGATGCAGTTCAAGTTATTTTGAATAGAAATTAATTGGGTGGAAAACCCCATAAATGAATAGTTTCTGTTCTAGGGGGCGTCGAAATCATACTACAGAATAGACTATTCATTATTACAGGCGGAAATAATAGCTCTACGGATTTTACTTTAGATTATGCTGATCAATTGTCTAATTTTTCATAAATTGAAAATCTAAAACCTCCCCCTTACCCCCTACCACTACTCTAAAACACGAAAAAAATTAATTCCCGACTACTTGTAAATGCTCTATGAAAATAAATGTTTTAATTGGCTCAAATTAAGGAAATCGTACAGTTGTTTAATTTCACCTTTCCCTTCCTTCAGAAAAATATTGGTGGAGTTCGCTGACTTCTTAGTAGGGCGTAGTTCATGTTTTTTGAATATCAATTAATTGGGCGAATATCTAGAAAATAAATAAAAATTAGACATCCACAATTTGAATTTGAGGTGGTGCCTGAATGAATTTTTTTCGTGTTTTGAAATAGGGGTTCGGGGTAAGAGGGAGGTTTTAGATTCTCAATTTTTAAAAATTTACACAATTGTTCGGCACAAAATAAAACAAAAATACGTAGAGATATTGTTTCCGCCTATAATAATGAATAGTCTATTCTGAGCAAGGTATGATTTCGACGCCCACTAGCACCAAAGCTATTCATTTTTGGGGTTTGTCACCCAATTAATTTCTATTCAAAATAACTTGAACTGCATCATATCAAAAATTCAGAAAAATCCACCGAATTTTTTTCGTTTTGTGTCATTTTGGGGGTGGGGGGGATAATCATAAAAAACTGCAATTTTCCTTATTTAGGCATATTTAAACATTCGATGATACATTTGAAGACACTCGAGAAATATTTTTTTTGCGTTTCGTAATAGGAGTTGGGGGAAAAAGGGGGGGGGTAAGAATTTTTTTTATAAAACAGCACAATATTGTGCAACATTAGCAACAATAAAACAAATCGAAATATTGTTACCGGGTTCAAAAATAAATAGTCTAATCTGCGCAAGGGGTGATTCCAACGCCCCCTAGCAGCAAAACTGTTAATTTTTTTGGGTTGGCGCAATGGTAACAATGGTTGAGAATTACATGAACTACATCATAACAAAAATTCAACAAAATCCACCGGGACCCAAATTCCATAAGGAGTTTGCGGGGTCCTTTGATTACAGAATGCTGGAATTCTCTCTCTTGCGATTGAAGAAATATTCTGCAACACCTCTGCCCCCATGCAATTTAAATGTTTTTACATTCTCTCTCTCTCTCCTGTGATAGAATAATATTCTCACACTGGTTAGCAATAATAACATTAGCCTTGACGCAGTTGATTGTCATCGTAGTGGCAAAAGTTGAGTAAGTGTCAAAATCATTGCTGTCCTATCTTTGATCGTGGAGAAAATATAGTCTGCTACTCGGTTAGAATGAAAATTCGTGTTGCTCGTGGTTCCTCACGCTCGCCTTCGGCTCGCGCTCGGAACTTTCCACTCGCATCGAATTTTCATTCCAACCTTGTTACATAATATACTATTCTGTGTTGCAAGCCATTTTATATGATCAAAGACACTGATAATGATTTATTTATTTATCTGATTATACATTGCCACTACTTATCTGCACCCAGCATATTGTTGTTATGCATTTGAATTGTAAATCTGTAAGGTTTATCGTATATATATGACCTGTCCTATAGCTTTTTGTGAGTTGAAAAGGATGAATAAGTGATTTGATGTGTGTTTGGTTCTTGGATTTTGTTTTCTCAGGCAAAAGAAATTATAGAACAAGGGAAACAATTTCAGACAAGCTGATTTAACCCATTCGCTGCTGGTCCCTCTCTAGCGCGTGATATGTAAGAGGTGCTAACATGATTTATTATTTTAGTTCGGCATTGCGTAATAGCGCTAGGAGCGGTAGTGGCAGTGAATGGGTTAAATTCACAGAACTCATACTTATATCTTGTTAAATTCGATGGAGGTTTGTTTGGAATCAGTTTTTGACAAGAATGACATTTGTGACGTCATCGCTTTCTTCGTCTATTGCTCCGAGCAAGACAGAACATTTCCAAACCGGCTAGCTGGGTAAATTATGCTAGGACAAAGCCCATTAAAGGAAGAAGAAGAAGAAATCGACAAATTTTTGTGGTTACAAAGTAGGTTTTAGGTTATTGTTTTAATTTTTGAAATTTATGAAATATTTATGTCTGTTTCAAAACACTCAAAACTAAAATGTTTCTTAAAAAGTTACTGAGGTATGGATCTGTGTTCAGTAGATACGGGTATCGGTCAACACACAAAACTTTGAATCGAGCTATTCATGTTTCTGTCACAAAATATAAAGAAAATAGGGAAAGTGATTCCAAAGCTATTGTACACAGGGATTCTTTTGAAAATCTACAGAATAAAAATAAGAACTCCTACCTCGAAATGGTGAAAATTTTCATTAACCGCGATCATATCTATCGAAGGGGCCATGTTGAGTTTATTTATTCTGCTCTAAAAAATATGGAAGCTTTTGGAGTTCATAAGGATCTTGAAGTATACAAGGCTTTGATAGATATCTTGCCAAAAGGTAATATAAATTTTAAAAAATACGTCTTGTCTATTTCCATACTAACATGTACCTATCTAGATTTAAAAGTTGATCTCAAATACTTACTTTTCAAAAGTAATCAAAAAAATAAAGTTGAACAAAGACTTGATTATTAAATAAAATTAATATCACCTGGTCGATAAAGAATCAATTCTCGTTACTGCCCTCTATGAAATTGAGAGAACTTCAAATAGCTGGCATGATAACTTGGAGGTAGACTCGTTTATTTCATTCACATATTTATCTCAAATGCTTCAATTGTTTCTATTTTAGGTAAATTTATTCCAACTAATATTCTTCAAGCTGAATTTATGCATTATCCAAAACAGCAACAGTGCATCATAGAGTTATTGGAACAAATGGAAGATAATGGGGTTATGCCTGATTATGAAATGGAAGATTTATTATTGAATATTTTTGGCAAAAGAGGCTTTCCTCTACGAAAATTTTGGCGAATGATGTACTGGATGCCAAAATTTAAAAATTTGTCACCTTGGCCAGTGCCTGATCCATTACCCAAGGATACATTTGATTTAGCTAAATATGCTATAGAGCGCATCAGCAGTGTTGATGTTAACTCTGTGGTGACTATTTACCAAAGTGCTGACATCCCAGACGCTATAGATGATACTTGGATAGTGAGCTCTCAGAGTAAAAATCAAAAAAGTTTATTAAAAGATCTAAAGGCTGATGAACCTGTATATGTAGAAGGTATGTATGTCGCAGATAATATAATGTATACTTTCATATATATATATATATATATATATATATATATAAATAATCTATTCTACGATCTAAGCCGTGCTTTTGACAAAATAGATAGGAATTTATTGATTCATAAGCTAGAGGCTGTAGGTGTCCGTGAGGTACCCCTTGATTGGGCAAAATCATATCTGTCTAACAGTACACAAGTATCGAAGTTCATTAACATTATATCACAATCAAGATTCAAGAGAACCTAGTCTAGGATATTGGTCAACTAGAGGCAAACAGCAATGCGGCTTCTAATGAATTTCATGATTATTGCTCTCAGAATGGACTCAAACTTAATGTTATGGAAACATACTTCATGCGATTTATACCAAGAGATATATCTCCTGACTATACCGGTGTGAAGTTAGCGGCCACTCTCCAGCAGCCGTTTTCATGTAGCAGCCAAACAACCAGTGGCGTCGGGTAAAATAAAAAATTTGACAATCATTAGAAATTCAACCAAATTGAATGATTTGATGATGGATAAGACAAAATATGGATACAATGGGTTATTTGTAATGATGAGTGATAGTGATGAACTGCATTTATGAGTTAGTTGGTTTACCAAAGACAGCATTTTGTATATTTCAGTACTTATCTTCTAAAATATTCAGTCAAATTGATTTTTCGGTACAGATACTTTGAACACTTGGAAGCCATTTAAGGGGTAGTTTATATTGATCTAAATTTGGAAACATTACTCAAACACCCTCTAAAATATTTAGCCAACTTGATTGAGACACTTCCAGTGGTCTCAAGAATGATATACTGAGAGATGACCAACCTGGAAGCCATCAAGGGGGTAGTTCATAATAATCTAAATTTGAAAAAATTTGTTAAACACCCTCTAAAATATTTAGCCAACTTGATTTTTTTGAACAGATACTTACAGTGGACTCAAGAATGATATACTGAAAGATGATCGACTTGGAAGCTGTCTAGGGGGTAGTTTATATTATTCGAAATTTGGAAAAATTTGTTAAACACCCCCTAAAATATTTAACCAACTTGATTTTTCGGTACAGATATTTCCAATGGATCCAAGAATGACATATTAAGGTATGACCGACTTGAAGCCGTCTTCTAGGGGGTAGTTTATATTATTTGAAATTTGAAAAAATTCGTTAAACACCCTCCAAAATATTTAGCCACCTTTATTTTTCGGTAGAGACACTTTCAATTGACTCAAGAATGATATAATGAGACATGACCGATTGGAAGCTGTCTGGGGTAGTTTATAATGATCTAAATTTGGAAAAATTCATTAAACACTCTCTAAAATATTTAGCCAACTCCATTTTTCGGTACAGACTCTTCCAGTGGACTCAAGAATAATAGACTGAGAGATGACCGACTTGGAAGACGTCTAGATGTCTTTACCGAAAAATCAAGTTGGCTAAATATTTTAGAGGGTATTTAACGAATTTTTCCAAATTTCGATCAATAGAAACTACCCCCTAGACGGCTTCCAAGTCGGTCATCTCTCAGTACATCATTCTTGAGTCCACTGGAAGATGGAGTTGGCTAAATATTTTAGAGAGTGTTTAATGAATTTTTCCAAATTTAGATCATTATAAACTACCCCAGACGGCTTCCAATCGGTCATGTCTCATTATATCATTCTTGAGTCAATTGAAAGTGTCTCTACCGAAAAATAAAGGTGGCTAAATATTTTGGAGGGTGTTAAACGAATTTTTTCAAATTTTGATTTATATAAACTACCCCCTAGACGGCTTCCAAGTCGGTCATCTTTCAGTATATCATTCTTGAGTCAACTGGAAGTGTTTTTACCGGAAAATCAAGTTGGCTAAATATTTTAGAGGGTATTTAACGAGTTTTTCCAAATTTCGATCAATATAAACCACCCCCGTGACTGCTTCCAAGTCGGTCATCACTCAGTGTATCATTCTTGAGTCAACTGAACGTGTCTACCAAAAAATCAAGTTGGCTAAATATTTTTTCAAATTTTGATTTATATAAACTACCCTTTAGATGGCTTCCAATTCGGTCATCTCTCAGTATATCATTCTTAAGTCAACTGGAAGTGTCTTTACCGAAAAATCAAGTTGGCTAAATATTTTAGAAGATGTTTAACGATTTTTTCCAAATTTCGATCAATATAAACTACCTCTTAGACGGCTTCCAAGTCGGTCATCTCTCAGTATATAATTCTTGAGTCAACTGGAAGTGTCTGTACCGAAAAATCAAGTTGGCTAAATGTTTTGGAGGTTTTTTTACGAATTTTTGAAAATTTTGATTTATTTAAACCACCCCCTGACGGCTTCCAAGTCGGTCATCTCTCAGTGTATCATTCTTGAGTCAACTGAACGTGTCTACCGAAAAATCAAGTTGGCTAAATATTTTTTCAAATTTTGATTTATATAAACTACCCTTTAGACGGCTTCCAATTCGGTCATCTCTCAGTATATCATTCTTAAGTCAACTGGAAGTGTCTTTACCGAAAAATCAAGTTGGCTAAATATTTTAGAAGATGTTTAACGATTTTTTCCAAATTTCGATCAATATAAACTACCTCTTAGACGGCTTCCAAGTCGGTCATCTCTCAGAATATCATTCTTGAGTCAACTGGAAGTGTCTGTACCGAAAAATCAAGTTGGCTAAATGTTTTGGAGGTTTTTTTACGAATTTTTGAAAATTTTGATTTATTTAAACCACCCCCTGACGGCTTCCAAATCGGTCATCTCTCAGTGTATCATTCTTGAGTCAACTGAACGTGTCTACCGAAAAATCAAGTTGGCTAAATATTTTTTCAAATTTTGATTTATATAAACTACCCTTTAGACGGCTTCCAATTCGGTCATCTCTCAGTATATCATTCTTAAGTCAACTGGAAGTGTCTTTACCGAAAATTCAAGTTGGCTAAATATTTTAGATGTTTAACGAATTTTTCCAAATTTCGATCAATATAAACTACCTCTTAGACGGCTTCCAAGTCGGTCATCTCTCAGTATATCATTCTTGAGTCCACTGGAAGTGTCTGTACAAAAAAAATCAAGTTGGCTAAATATTTTAGAGGGTGTTTAACAATTTTTTTCAAATTTAAATTATTATAAACTACCCCCCGACGTCTTCCAAGTTGGTCATCTCTCAGTATATCATTCTTGAGTCAACTGGAAGTGTCTGTACAAAAAAATGGGGTTGGCTAAATATTTTAGAGGGTGTTTAACGAATTTTTCCAAATTTCGAATAATATAAACTACCCCCTAGACGGCTTCCAAGTCGGTCATCTCTCAGTATATTATTCTTGAGTCAACTGGAAGTGTCTCTACAGAAAAATAAAGTTGGCTAAATATTTTGAATGGTGTTTAACGAATTTTTCCAAATTTTGATTTATATAAACCACCCCCTAGACGGCTTCCAAGTCGGTCATCTCTCAGTATATACTTCTTGGGTCAACTGGAAGTGTCTACCGAAATATCAAGTTGGCTAAATATTTTGGAAGGTGTTTAACGAATTTTTCCAAATTAAGATTTATATAAACTACCCCTTAGACGGCTTCCAAGTCGATCATCTCTCAGTATATCATTCTTGAGTCAACTGGAAGTGTCTTTACCGAAAAATCAAGTTGGCCAAATATTTTAGAAGATATTTAACGAATTTTTCCAATTTTCGATTAATATAAACTACTCCCTAGACGGCTTCCAATTCGGTCATCTCTCAGTATATCATTCTTGAGTCAACTGGAAGTGTCTTTACCGAAAAATCAAGTTGGCTAAATATTTTAGAAGATATTTAACGAATTTTTCCAAATTTCGATCAATATAAACTACCTCCTAGACGGCTTCCAAGTCAGTCATCTCTTAGTATATCATTCTTGAGCCAAAAAATCAATGGCTTCTTGCCCACAGAACGGCGTTACGGATCCGGATCTGGCAAGTCCTTCTGCCACCTCGTTTCCGCGCACCCCTCTGTGACCCGTGACCTATACCAGCTGAACTTCCATCTAGTTTCCAGCTAGTTTTTCGAGCGCATCTTCGCATTCCTGTACAAGCGCAGAGCTTGGTAGGATGGCCGATGGCTCTGAGCGCTGCCTGACTATCCGAATAGATATAAATTCTCTGTTTGGACCCTTCTTTCACCTCTTGCCTCGTAGCTACGGATAGGATGGCGAACACTTCAGTTTGAAAAACTGTTGTATATCTGCCCAAAGCGTAGTTCTCTCGTACTTCTCTTCCCTCCAGGTAGATTCCGGCACCCGAAGCCTGTTTGTCAGTTAGACGCGAACCGTCCGTGTAACATATTCCTGTGCCAAACTCCACCGAATTTCCTTCCCATTGTTCTCTGCTCGGAATGGTTAGAGTAAACTCTCTATTCCATCGCAGTCTGAGGGCAGAGATCGGTATCTCCTGCTCCGCCAACTTCGCGATGTCCGCATGACGTATTATCTGTTGTGGAGTATGCATTAGAATTCATAAGAAAAGTGGGCGGGGTGTCGTATTTAACAATGTTGGTATTATTTAGGAAGTCGTTCACTTGTTCTTTCTTTGGCTTTGTAGTTGAAATCTCCAATTACAATAGTATACAAGGATATATTGAAAAATTCTTAGCCTATACCTTACTATAGAACCAAACAAAATTTCAGTGTCAAAATATTTGATTACTCGACATATTCTCCTCTTAATTGGATACATTTATTACAGCGAACCTGCAACGTCACTAGACCTTTCAAAAAAAATGTTTCTTCTTTCTATGCAAACCAGACCTCCACAGCTTTTATTACCTCCTCGTTGGAAGAAAATTTACGACCTTTTAAACTTTTTTTCAGTTGAGGAAAGAGATAATAGTCGGACGGAGCCAAATCTGGTGAATAAGGGGGGTGTTCTAGTAATTCAAACCCTAAATCCCGAATTTTTTGCATGGCAACATGAGATTTGAGTGAAAGGGCGTTGTCCTGCTAAAACAAAACACATCTGGATAGCTTTCCGCGTTTTTTCTCTTCAATTTTTTTCTGTAGAGTGGTCAGTAATGTCGAATAGTAATCTCCAGTTATTGTTCTACCCTTATCCAAAAAATCAATCATGATTACTCCTTGGCAATCCCAAAAAACTGAAGCAAGAACTTTTCCAGCAGATTTTTGGACACGAATTCTATCGATTGTTGCTTTGTTTCGGAGTCGTAGAAATGTACCCAAGTCTCATCCATAGTAACAATTCGGTTTAAGAAGTCTACATCGTTTTCAAATCGAGCACAGATCGAACGCGATGCTACTACCCTTGCACGCTTTTGGTCAACATTCAAACATTTGGGGATCCATTTTGCAGCAATTTTTCTCATGTCCAAATTGACGAGAACTATATGATGAACGCGTTCGTATGAAATATTCAGTGCTTCAGATATCCGTTTTAGCCCAATTCGACGGTCTGTTAAAATCATGTCATAAACTGCATCGATATTTTCGGGGACTGACACAGAAACTGGCCTTCCCGATCGGTCATCATCTTCAATGGAAAATTTACCTCTTTTGAAGCTTGCAGTCCAATTTTTTACGGTTGCATACGAAGGACATTGATAACCAAGGGTATTAAGCATATCTTCGTAAATCTGCTTACCTCTTAACCCTTTTAAATACAGGTTAACCCTTTTAAATACAGGTACTTGATGATGGCTCGATACTCCAATTTTTCGATTTTCACAATTTCGGTAGACATATATTTTCTTTTAATTTACTGCGTAACTCTGGTTTACTTTTTTGACGTCAAACTTTACACTGACACTTCTAATAAGTTATTGTTCGTTGCTATGGTAACGCAATATTTTGTTTATGCAGGGAACTGGTCTAGGCTAACTAGATATCAATACATCCTCGTATACATATTTTTGTTATTCTTCCATTTGGTAACAGTTAACTGAATAGCTGACTCACATGAATGATTGGATCTAAAACCAGATTGATTCATAAAAAATATATCTTTTTCATTGCAATATTGTAATAACTGTTGATAGACTACTAGTTCTAGCAATTTTTCAGCACAAGGTGTTAGTAGTTTATTTGAAATAGACAAAATCTAATTTACAAACATTGAAATAATCATTAAAGATATACATAATTTTATAAAGATAATATTAAAACTATTGAAGTAATGAAAATATAAATAACATTAAAAAATATTACATTACAAATCATCTAAAAATGCCACTAGACTCTTCTTAAAATTAACAACATTATTGGAATTTTTCATATATATCGGGTGTTTGTTGAATTCATTCAAATCTTAAAAAAATAGGTTATTCATGTATTCATGCATCTTCTCGAATTTGTTCTACTAATATGGAAGTTGTTATTGTTTCTGGTGTTATGATGATGAATATCTCTATTTAAAATCACATAATCATTAAAATACGCTGGTTGCAAACCCTATACAATATTAAAAATAAAAACCATTGTTAAAAAGTATAACCTTTTCTTTACTGGCAACCACTGAAGAAAATTCAGCATATAAGAAATTTAAGTAAAGCGATTGCATTTTAGAATCATACGCATTCCGCGATTTTGGAGTTTTTGCATCTGAGACAGTTTATTTTGATTGTGTAGAAATAGTAGAGAAGCACAGTAGTCAAAATGTGGTTTGATAATGCAGTTGTAAGTCGTTATTTTAGCATAAGTGCTCAAACAGTTCGAAACTCTAGAAAAGAAAAAGAGCTTTTTTGATATTTTTTTGATAATATACTCAGCATGTCTGTTTAATGTCAAAGAACTGTCAGTAATAAATCCGACGTATTTGATTTCAGATACCTACAATTTCGATACTTTCACCACTGATATTAATTTTATTCAAATTACTCAGATTTTGCTACTTATATTCTGAAGGTGGTACATATTTAAATCAAATATGCTTTATTATCGAAAGAACTGAATTCTCATTGATTGAAGGGTACATACATATACTAATAATATCCTCAATATTTGCAGGTGCTTTCAAAATTTGGATAAAGGGAAACCCCATCAACTACTTTATATTAAGAGGGAAACCTAAGCCAATAGTGGACCAAGATGTAGACATTGACGATGTTAGCAATTTGAAAGTGTCACTTTTCAATTTGAAACCTCCCGTCGGTAAATATTTGCAACCTATTCCTTCGGTTCATGAACAAGAAGATGGTGTAATCTTTTCCGTGTGTGCTACGGGCACATCGAGTAAAGACTCATTGTTGTCTTGGATCAGACACTTAGAAAAAGATGATAATCCAATATTAGGAGAAGTACCTATTGTGTTTACACTGAAGTCGGGAATAAAAGAATTGGCAAATGTAAAAGAAGAGGAAGTAGAGGAAGAAAACGTGAAAATTCAGGAAAAATGAAAATACCGAGTATGGAAATCGATATGAATCATACAGTACGACTCCAGAGCTTATAATCTCGAGAGGATGAATACTGTGTGAAACACAGTATTATTGTGAATATTTTTTCATAAAGAGCGATACCAAGTTAATAACAGAAGGAGATTGGGAAAACCAAATGATATTCACATCTCAGCGGTCCAGCATGAACATTTTCCTCAGTTTAACATTTTTGAATACATGAAATATATATTTTCTTAAACTTCCAAACAATATTTGGAATTCGTTTTCAAATTACTTGATCAGAAATCAGAATATTTATAGACGTTTGTTTTATGTACAAAACAGTAGTGAATTACCAATTGTTATTATTTAATTTGTTGCTTAGTAGTTTATTGTTACTTACTGATATTTATGAACCACAATATGTTAAAGTTTTTTCAAGAGTCAGCATTTCTCATATTTATTGTAGAATCATCTTGTACATGATGGATTTCAGGCAGATTTCAAGCAAAATAGTTATTTTCTACAAAGAACTGAATCAGTCTTTTAATACTTTTGAATTGAAAATGCAATGTCCTTTGCATGAGAATGTTTGGGAATTTTGACTTGTTATTGTAAATTTGGTGTACTTTTTATTGTACATTATGATAGAGGCTGTCTTTCTGAGTTATACCATATAAAATTATACGTTTTCATCATAATTACGTCGAATAGTAAGAGAGTTAAATGGCCTGCTAGGTCGCCAGATCTTACCCCACTGAACATTTTTCTTTAGCCCTATTTCAAATATTGTGTTTGCAAGTATCGATGACCTCAAGATCAGAATATGCATTGAATGTCAGATGTTGAACAGAGTAAGTCTCTAAAGAGAATAAGCACTCGGGTTGTTAAAACAGTAGACAGTTGTTTGTGAAATCAATGGATACTTCTGATATCTGTCTTTGTTTTTTTTTTAGATCAATTTATCTTATTTTCTTGTTGGTGTTTTTCTTGAAATAATTACGAAGAAAAAGTATACCCAATTTTTTATATGGTTGAATTCAGAAAGACAGCCTCTATCATATTTTACAACAAAAGATGTGACGACACATTTTAAAAAAAAGTTTGACATGTGACAAAATGTTGATAATTGGAATAAGTTATTCAATTGTTTTCAATAAACCATTCAAAAACTGTATGATGTATGTTAGGATTCTTTCTTCAAATATGAAAGTTACACTGCCGCGAATTCATGGCTGAATCTACCTGGTTATGGATTCTTTAAAATTTCTTTTGAACCAATGTTGTTCTCTATCATGCATATTGGCATCTTTCCACTGGATGCGATGCCCGATTTTGACGTCGCTCCTGGTAATTACCTCTTCTCAGAATTAGGAAGCAGAAAGTGTTTATATCACTTCACACCACACAGGCCGTTTCTTTTATCATTGTTTAAATAGAACATAGTCAATGCCTGTGGAAAAGGTATTGGACACAAACGCGAGTGTCATCTAGCGTGATTAGTTACAAACATGAATATTTGACGTCATTTTAATGCAGGTTCCTTCAAAAAACCCTGATTTTAATGCTTTTCCATTGTTTTAATCAAGTTACGACATGACTTGGAGGCCAGATCACTGAAGTTACGACATGACTTGGATGCGAGCTCACTATCGCCATCTACATGTCGCATCCATTTTGATCCAATTATAATCCCATAAGGTTGACTAACTATCTTCTATATAAACAATGCTTTTATCATGTGGTATAGTTTATACAATCTCAGTTGAATGAGCTGTAAAACCGGATTAACACGTCAATGACTTCGCCTCTTTGAACGTACTTGGGTATAACTTTGCGTATTGCTTGCTGTATAGAAATTTGCGAATATAATGTGTCTTGTTCTTATAATGAATAGAATTGAAGGATTGCGCAAGTATGGATACGGGACGTTGCTCGTAACTTATTGACAAGTTATCTGACACACCGAAAACAAGTCGCTCAAAAAAATAGAATAAGAAAGCATCAGGAAACATTGATAATTTAATTGCTTGCACGCATGTGTATGGGTACGGGACGTTGCTCGTAACTTATTGACAAGTATTGACAAGAAGTCGTTCAAAAAAATAGAATAAGAAAACATCAGGAAACATTGATAATTTATTTGCTGGCACGGCTATCTTATATAATACACATCAAAGTCGTGGCAAGACTCAATCATCATAATCATTAATATTACGGAATTGTGAAAAAAAGTAGTGAAACTATCATAAAGGCAACAATTTTCCGTATATTTGGATAAATTGAAAAAAAAAACTAGTGTTTTCGTACAAATAAGTATGAACCAAGTAAACCAGAAATTTTCAAAGAAACTTGGCACCTCCTAACAGCCAAACTGAACTGCTCTGTTGGGAATTTTATATAAATAAAGGGGCCAAATAAAAAATCAATATTTCTGATATGTCGTGAATACACCTGCTGCCTACAGAAGACTGGGACATGACGCACGATTCATCTTTTGCCATAGACTTCTGGTGCTTGCCATGAGAAAAAAAAAGCAATGCTAAAAGAAAACTGTGTAGTTGGTTATTGAATGGCAATTTACTATTTTTTGTTTGTTTATAAAACTGAAGGCAAGATGCATATAACTCTTGGTGCGTTTACTGATTCGCTTTTGTTTCAACTAAAGTTCTTGATCCTGTAATTGCGTCAATAGAGTTTGTTCCATTCGTCAATGGATGACGCTTAAGTCGAATATAGTGGAGTTTCCAACAATCCAAAGTGCCTACTAGATAAATTTTTTGAGTTTTTGAACGTTAACATTATTTTGAGGTTATATGTCAATTACATTGCATATTAGGCTATCCAAGATGCTGTCAAACTAAAATCAAGATGGCCGCCTGAAGGCACACATTGTATTTGTTATTGTTTGAACGAGACTGATTATTGTTAATTTTCATCTATTGGAGTGAAATTTCTGTATGAAACTTTGCCGAATAAAAAACATGCCTACAAAGTGTTATGTTGTAAATTGTGGAAGCCGTGGAGATCGCGACTTAGTGAAGTTTTTAAAAATTCCTAGCTAGCTACATTTTGATAATGTGGTATATTAAATCAAAGACTAGATAGATAGATGTTTATTAAGTAGGATACCCTAATATACATAGTTCCATGTTACAAAATAACAAATTAGTAGGTAAAAATATGTAACAATTGAAAATAAATTATTTTGCGATATATGACACTCGGTGTGTAAAAAAACGACCAATCCAATGAAGATTTGAAAATAAAAATAGATAAAAGTGTAGGCAATCATATATTACAAATAATAGTGTTGAGGAAACAGTCATAACTTCATGCACATCGGACAGTCCTATAGGGTCCAATACAATTTCACAGATATCATTTTCACCCTGCAGCACAACTCGGCCATCCTCACCTTTTCACAAAGACACCATCTTTACTCTAAAAAATGTCTTCCTTTTATGAAACTTAGGTAGCACAACTACTTTAAGAAAATTGTACGCTTGTGGGAAATCAACTATCCAGAATTATTCATCTGGGAAAATTTACTCATGAACATATATCCTTTGGGTGACCAAATCACAAAATCGCAGTATTTTCATTCAGTTAGTTTCATTTGTAAATGAGTTTGGTAATAATAAGCATGGTCACGTTTTAGGGTCATTGCAATTCCACCGCTTATTATAGTTGAGGTTTTTAAATTTGAATACTGCCCCATATCAATATTCCTTAATGAATATGGACACTTCACTTCCATAGCAGCCACAAGACATCGTCGCATCAGGAGAACCATCAATTTATTAAATAATCTATACTTTCAACAAAGGAATATCCATTCGCTGTGAATGCCTCATCTGAAAATTAATTGGAAACATTAATAAACAGTTCATAAATTACGAAAAATCAGTACCTACCTTGGCAACAACAACAGTATGTTCATCCATTTTTCTTGCTTCACAATCATGGGCAAATCCAGCTTCAAGATATTTATAGCCTGTTAAACTTTCGTAGGCCTTCATTGGCTTTCTTGTTTATGAGTCAACAGCAGATATGTAATAATGTCGAATGCCGTTACTGTTGTGAAAAGATCTAGAGATATGTCCATTTCACAAGGAGTGAAAGTAAAAGGATCCATGCACTTTATCACTCTCCTTTTGTCTCTATAGATCGATGCAGTGTCTTTGTTTACTCGTTCTAATGATAGTAGGTAAATAAATCACTTTTAGTTAAAACAGCCATAATAACATTTCAAATCACAACTAAACAAAACTATTAGCAGTAGAAGCTAGTGCCAAACACAAACACCATTCATGTGTGCCTACAGCAGGCTATTTTTAAAGAGCCGTGGTCACGTGTTCTGGATAGCCTAATTGGTATTTATCGTGTGATTTTTCTGTTCTTTTAATACTTTTCGCTCAGTTCGGTAGTTTTGCGACGTTTTTAGTTGTTGGGTTATTGTTATTTATTTGTTCTTGTGTTTTTCTGTCATTCGTAAAAGTTAGGGTAGTGTATAGCATTTTTTTGTGAGTCTCGACTTGATAATCATGACATGGTTCAATTTGAGGTTATGTCGATGACGCAGCATGCGTTTGTCAAAACGACATGTCAAGTCATCATGATCGGTAATGATTTGCCTGCCATCTATGTTAAAATTGAGTAAACTCTCTTGACGCAATAAAAATGTCATGAATCAAGCAGGCCGTACATCAACAGTTTTGGATGACAATTTCACAGCTATAAGTAATTCCACCAGGAGTTATATGCATCTTGACTGAAGGTATCCTCGTATTCCTGAGGGACATTGCAGAGTGATCGCTCATTTCGTTAAATAACTCCCACGCCAGTTCTCTGCTTAATCTAAAATCTTTCCGAAAATTTTCTTCTGGAGTCTTGATAGGGTTGCTGATATTCCTCAGCTATCTATTGAATCTCCGATTCGACTCTCTATGGAACAACAGATACGTGATCCGATTTACCTTCATAAATCATCATAACACCTTCTTCGCAGTTCTTCTAGGATTACAATCCAATACGTCCCTCTCAAACTGATCCATTTCTATTGGATTACTATTTAAATTTTGCAAAGGACGAGAGAGAATAATTTTTTTGCTGAACACGTCTATATTGTTGACAGTTATGATATCCAAATAGGTGTCGTCTGCTCAGCGATGTTTTGGCAACGATATATCGTTAGATAACGATAAAGAAACAGATAGTGAATACGATTCTGTGATTTTATCGTGATTTAACGGCTTATCGCTTGGTTACGACTGCTAACGATATCGTTAAAAGATAGTGAATAGACCTGTATATGTCTCTTCGATTCCCGATGTTCTTTTATTTGTCGCAAGTGATCTTGCCTTTGCAGAACGAGCCGGGGTGATTCCATTTTGCTATTCGCTGATTTAGTTTTTTGTGTTTGAAACCACAGTCTAAAAGAGTTTGGTGTAGTGTTTCCTGCGACTTATATGTATACTCAGGATAATCAGATAAATTATTTTGATTGATTCCAATGTAGGTAATTCGTTTCGTTTATAGAAATCATAAACTTGCTTTCGAAGAAAATCTTTTGTGGCCTCATCAACTTTGTTTAATTTCTGATCTTCTCGTTTTTTTCTTTTACGATAATGATCTACAACATCCCCTTGTTTAACCACTCTGTAAATAGTTGAATGCCCCAAACTGGTGAGATGAGATATCCTTCCGAAAATTTCATTGTCACGTTTGTGGTTCATTTCCTTTTTAAGATTTTTATATATATTTAGAACAAGTCTTTGGATCTGAACATGAAGATCTTTGTTTTTAAATTCCAACTGTTCATCCGGTTGTGAGTCTTGTTCCTCACGTTCTACGAATTGTTCATCAGGTAGTGAGTCTTGTTCCTCACGTTCTTCTAATTGTTCATCAGGTTGTGACTGTTGTTCCTCACGTTCTTCGAATTGTCGCCAAAATGCCATGTTGCAACACTAGTAGATAAGCTATGCCGATCCTA
The DNA here is from genome assembly GCA_944452925.2 of Chrysolina oricalcia. Lineage (NCBI taxonomy): Eukaryota > Metazoa > Arthropoda > Insecta > Coleoptera > Chrysomelidae > Chrysolina > Chrysolina oricalcia. The sequence goes on from OX101813.2 coordinate 2,301,010, forward strand.
CCACCAGCATAGGGAAAACAGTGTGTTAGAGAGAGAGAGCGAATCCGAGCGTGTGTGTGAGAGAGAAAGAGCGTGTGTGACGTAGTTGAGGACTTCTCAGTCGAGAGCGTAAAATTTCAATTTGTCATCCGCCATCTTGCATCGTACCACGGAACACCATCATGTCACTCTTGCATGGGCGCGCGAATTCAAATTTGATCGCGTGTGTGACGATAGCGTATTTTGATGAATAAAAAAGATCTCGGCCGTGGGGATCGATCTGACTACCTCCAGATGATGGAGCGGTCATTGAACACACTCGGCTACGGACCTCGCTGTAAATGTAGATGAAAATGTTGGCTATACGGCTGACGTGCCATGATTTTGTTGTTGGTTTGTCAACGTCCTGTATACAGCAGACATTAAAAATTATACACACACACACACAGTGTAGTTGAAGAAGATGTTGGAGAAAAATACATCAGTGAGGATATGGTTCATTTGCGGTGTGTCGCAGTGTCATAGGGGGATGCCTACATGGGGGAGTGCAAAATGGGGTAATGCAAAATGGGACATTTGTAAACATGTAGTGGTGCCAGAATCTGAAATAATTAGTGACACTATGACATTTGACGAGTATAGACGTAAGCTTGAAGAATTTTTCGAACGTGTGCAAGAATTGAAAAAAGTCATTGAAATTTACGAGGATATAATAGAATACAAATAGAAAAATATAAAAATATTCCGAGTTTTATTCATCACACTTTTAAAATGCTTGAATACGAACATTCATTCAGAGTTGTTATGATAAACACGTTGATTAGTGACGTTGACCTCAGGGGTCACGATCGCCTGATATCCATCTCAAAATGCAGCGTTTGAGAGGAAAAAAAACATGGTGACTGTCAATGAGTTATACTAGGTGTACCAACAAAACATTTAAGTAAAAAACATTGTCAAATTGCTAAGGAACGTATACAGGGTGTCTCAAATAACATCATTGGAGAAAAATATGGCGGTTTAACGGGAGTCAAGCGTTTAAACGTGCGATTCCAATAATAAAATCTGTTATTTGTGTATGAAACAAATACGAATAGATTTTATCAAAATATTTTTCCACATTATAGTTGGCCTTGATAAACTCCACATTTGGTGTCATTTAACCGACCATTAAAAAGATACCCATGGTAAGTGGGACACACTGTATATAATGAAATGTTGCAACTTATAATGAAATGTTGGATTAGGTGGTTTCTGCCATGAAGTCTACGTAATAATATGACAGCTGCATGTATATTTCAGATCGGTTTGTGTCATGAAGTTGGAGCATGCTAAGTCAATCCTGATGTCTGGTTGGAAGTGAGTATATGACAGCAGTATGTATATTTCTGATCGGTTTGTGTCATGAAATGTGTACGTTTGAAGTGAGATTGGCATTTGGGTGTTGCCAGTTGTAAAATTAAGTCTAGAGTTGGGGGAGAAAGAGAGTGAGAGTGTTGCCACATGCTGAACTTTATCTTGGACTTGAGGAAATTGAGACGGAATTTCGTGGAAGACATAGACGAAGTCCATACAATTTAACGTACCACCATCAGGTGAGTGAGTGGGGGGCAAGGTGACATTATTTTTGAAAAGCGTACAAGTGCAGCGTTTTCGACGTAACCGTGTCATCGAGAAGGAATACATCAGCACCATTTATTGTCGAGGTGACCAACATATGAATTACCTACGTTTTAGATCTTTATGAATTATCGAAAAATAAGCACTTTTGTAAAAAAAATGAGAAAATAAAGAAATGCCTAATTCGGAAAGTCCGCAGCAGGCAGAGTTCAAATATGAAATGAAATGACCACTTTTGGTGGGCTGATTTCAATAATTTTGGCATCAATAGATTCGTTTTGATGTCAAGAAAGATATTTGAGCAATTTCCGAAGCCCAAAGGACAAAGGAGGCTAACTTCGTCATTGTTGAAGATACAATTTCATTGGAGATATTATTGAAGAAAAGAAGCGACCTGTATTTGTCTAATGGTAAATACAGGTCCTTACTTGAAGTTTACATCATTTTATTTTGGTCATGGCAAGTTGAAGAAACGCGGTTGAAACATATTTGATAAGTGACTTATCAGTGTGTTGACAAATTGTAAGACAGGTCAGATAGGTAAACAAAGAACTAGAGAAAAAAATTGTTCTTTGATAACCTTTAGGTAACAATTCCACCTGAACAAAACACGCTGTTTATACCTGGCTTTTTGGTGGTGACAACCTCCGTTGTAGAGAGGAATAATTACAGACGTCAAAGTCGGTACAATCCCCTCGTGAGGGTACCTGATGTGTTTTCGTCCATTTTCGGCCATTTTTCCTCAATAGTTGATGTGCTGTGATGAATTCCACGGTCACAGATACGTGTGTTCGTGGTTTGTTACGTGAATGGGAATATTACGAACAGATTTTAATAGAATTTTCACATTCAAGATAGCTCAAAATAGGCGTTTTTTCACGTTACAAAAAGAAGGTAAATTTAAAAGCGTCAAAACACCCAAAAAATGCAGTCAAAATATAAGTTTTACACGCTTCAAAAAAGTTAAAAATTATAAACATCAATTCACCCAAAAATGCTTACAAAAATAGTCGTTTTCATATGATGAAAATCAAGACATGCAAAATACATGTTTTACATGTATTTCTTATGTAGATTTGACATTTCAAAATTGTTCAAAATAGACATTTTTCACGTACCAAAAGAAGGTAAATTTGAAAGCGTTGAAACACGCAAAAATTCAACCAAAATATACATTTTTACAAGCTCCAAAAAAGATAGAAAATATAAACGTCAATTCACTTAAATAATATGACCAAAATATACGTTTATTGGGTTAAAAAAAGATTGGAATTTAAAAGCGCAATTAACGCAAAAAAAGTAAATGTGTGAGTGAGCATTTATTATCCTATTTAGATGTTGGTGTTCATTGAAATAAGTTTTTTTTTGAAGAACAGGGGGAAAAGTATGTTGCTGGTTAGTATAACCTATGTGGTAAATGGGTTGCTGAAACTGCTTCGTTCAAAGAATAACAACGTAAAATGTTACTTATATTAAGAATCCATAGGCATCGTGTACGCTAACGGTTTGAGGGATTATCTGTTGTATTGTAAAATCAAATTATTGTATGATTTATGTAGCTAAGTGGGATTATGGAAAATATTCAGACATTTTCTACTTTGCATATAAGTATAATTATTTCCTTGGTTGGCTCATTCTATTGCATACTAGCGTTAAGAATGGACAAAATATTGCTTCTTATAATGACACTGACTGTCACTGCAGCAGTAACAACAATAGTTGACAATTCATCAAGTATTATGCAAAAGTACCTTGAAATGTATGGATATGTTGGTAATAATTCACAGACAGAGTTTTCAACAGCTCTTAGTGATTTTCAAGAACGTTATAATTTACCTGTAGATGGGAGTTTGAATAATGAAACGAAGAATTTGATTGCGAGACCTAGATGTCAGCAAGCTGAAAATGAATATAGAGTGCACACTAAATGGAATAAAACTCATTTGAGTTGGTATTTGTCTCGCTATCCACTTAACAATTATACGGCTTATGATGAATATCTCCGTGTGTTCAAAAAAGCTTTCGAAATGTGGGAGAATGCATCAACTTTGGAATTTGATATGATGGCAACACCCAAATCAGATATTACGATATCATTTGTAAAACTGGAGCATCAATTCCGTAGTTCTTGTATGGGTACCGCTTATTGTGGCTTTCCTCTTGATGGACCTGGTAATATTCTTGCTCATGCTTACTTTCCTCAAGCACCTGACAATTGGAGAGAAATTCATTTTGATAGCGAAGAAAACTGGTATACAGGAGATGGTAAAATGCCCTATGGATATACAAATTTACTAATGACTGTTGTTCATGAAATTGGTCATTCTTTAGGATTAGCTCATTGTGATACAGAGAAAGCCATTATGTTTCCATGGTATCAGCAACAATTTCGTCCTATACATCATGATGACATAACTGGACTTGAGGTGCTGTATGGTCGAAAGAATCGATTCGTTCCTATACCTAAGTATACACCTCCATCTACAACTACTACCCGGATAACTGCCACATTCCGCAAAACACATCCATCTACAACTACTACCCGAATAACTGCCACGTTCCGCAAAACACCTCCATCTACAACTACTACCCGGACAACCACCACAACACACAAAATTTCTCCTGCAACCCGGATAACTACCACGACCCTCAAAACTTCTCCTGCAGTTCATACTACAGGTAAACACTACCTTCATCATTCACCTGAAGTTAGTAGAAATTTATGTGAAGTTACATCTCCACCACATTCAATGTTTTTGGCGTACTCCCCAGGCTTTCCAAGCTTTCGATTATATATTATTGTTAAGGATTTATTTTGGAAAGTAGATATTAAGGATAAAAAAAAGAAAATTACTGAACCTGAAAAACTCAAGGATTATCTACCCAATGAACTGGTTACCAATGGTATAGATCACATTTTCCAAACTGGTACTGGTAATTTATTGGTTGCCAGCAAAAATTGATTTTATTCAAGTGCATTCCCCAGCTTACAAATCGATAGAGATATCGAAATTCCTTCTCTACCTCCAAATGCTAAAATAAATGCCCTCTTTCAAACGTATGCAGGGAAATCTTACGTATTCTATAACAATGCATCCTTTATTGAATTCAATGGGATGGATTTCACTGCAAAAGCAATAATCACTAGAGGTCGCATTGAAGATGCATTTCCAGACATCCCTAATAATATCACTGCAGCATTTCGCTATATGGACGATAACATATATTTTTTTAAAGAAAATACTTCAAGTACAATGAGTTCCAGAGAAGACTTATTGAAGTAGGAGACTTCAGTTGGAATATGTTCGATATTCCATGTCCGAGTAGTAAACTTTTGGATGACTTAAAAGATATGCTGTCGAAACTGATTTCTTTTTATGAATGAATTTAGTATTGAATATTTATGAAAAATAATAATGGAACATGAAAAATGTCGTTTTCTTAATCTTTTTTTAGGCGAATAATATAATTGTGTAGAATATACATAAATTCAGTAAAGTTGATTTCATTCCGCTCAGAAAAAAAGTATTGATATAGACATGAAGCTAAATGCAATAACACTATCATCATCAAAAATTTGTTATTTCAATAAAAAGTCGTTACTACTACAATTATTTCGATCCTTCAAATCGAAAAGAATGTGATTGAAACGATCTTGACTTCAATGTGATCTGTGCTGGTGTGCAGATTGCAGTTCATTATCTGAAAAAACTTCATGTCTTTGATTCATGCTATTTTTTTTCGTCGATGACTATATTTAAATGCTGTGATAAAAGCTCTCAAACACCCCTTTGCAGATTATTATATTGAATTCATTGATATCCTAATATTTCAACCAATCATGATGGCAGTATGGCTTCAGGTTATGAACGTTTAATGATGCTTTCCGACAATCAGACGGCAGCACAAAGAAAATAGTCATAATGTTAAAAGTTTTGGAAGCTCCGACCAGAACCCCCTGTTTTGAAAAACGTGGTTACCACCATTCCACGGTTTTGAAAAACGTGGTTACTAAGCCTTAATGTTTCGTGATAAAGTGAAGTTAGATAAATCAAAAAAAGATGTTAGTTAGGTGTAGGATTTGAACCCACGCTCCCTTTCGGGAATCGTAACTTAAGTACAATGCCTTAGACCGCTCGGCCAACCTAACTTATAAGTCTATATAATGAAATGTTGGTATTTTTGGACTAGGTAATACAATGAAACATTACGTTTGTAGAATGGGATCGTCAGAACCGTGCTAATTGTATGGGTAGTGGAAATTGTCTATCTTTTGATGGTCCTGGCGATGATCAGCGAAATTTCAACAATTGGGTCTACCACACCTGTTGTGAACTTGGAGGATTATGATTATACGTCATGGATGGTTCCCACATTCAGCAACAATGATGACATCTTACCTTGTATGCATCACATTCGTCGCAACCGCACCAACTACAATTGCAGCCTCCGAAACGTAGATATTCTTTACAAATGGCTATATGATATATTATCAAAATAAAAATGCCTAATTAATTTTTTATTCAAAATGTTTTATTTTTAACTAGTCTGCCTTTGTACGTTTGACAAACTTAAAGCGGTAAATGCTACTCTTGAATTTTGTTCCGAAGACTCATCGGAGTGGGGCATTTTAATGAAAATTTTCAGCACCTTTCAACTATCCGTATTGTTTTTTCATACACCTTTCTTCTCCAAGGAATTTCTTGATATTGTTGTATGATGTGATACCACATTTCCTTCAACGAGTTATTTCCGTTTTGCTCATATTCATAACAAGTCTTTTTTTTTGATTTGACGATTCTGGAACTATTCTGTTATCAACTTCGAGTATATTTCATCTAAACTCCTAATTTTCTTAGATATTTATTTGTGTTAATCCTTGAATACCAAATTGTTGCATGGTTCTTTTGACTTGAAATCTGAAATCCTCATTGATATTTTGATATTATGTTTTTGTTCTAGAAATTCACATGTTCGTTTTTGTAACGGTGATGCGATAAGTTATCCTAGTTTTCCAACAGCTGAAAAGTGAATACGTCTCCAGAATAAGTCGACTCGGCGCACCCTGACAAATAATAATAATTAAAAGCATTCTCTACCCGCACAGGCTATGTTTTCGAGTATTTTTGAGGGAATATTATTATAACTCCAATTCGCTGTATATCTTCGTTTTTCCGATAGAAGGAATTACCTCTTCAGTTATTCGATCAGTGGACTTTTTGGCAATAGATAATTTTGAAGAGAACACCAATTCTGAACTCCTTCTTCGATGATTACTACTGTATTTTTTTTGTCATTTCGAAGGAAAATGTGTATCTAGTGTAGTGTTTTCAGCCAAAATATTTTTTTATCAAAAATTATCGGGAACTATTTATTTGAGTGAGTTTGGGCAATGGTGCTTTGGCTATGAGCAATTTCAACAAAAATGATCTGAATATATTATTCATTTTGAATCGACACATAGTTCAGTCGGAAATATTCTGAATCGTCTCGATATTACCTCAAGTCTTTCGGCTCATTTCCACTCACAAGCAATACCATACGATTCACTTGAAAATATTTATAATTTGAAGTAATTCATTTCGTTGGTGATGTATTTCTCCCAGGCTTTTTTAGTAACAAACTGCACGAGCCTTTCGTTTGATGGAAACAAATCTGATGAATCTCCTAATCTTGTGTCAGCGAAATCTCGCCCATGAACCTGCTCACTTAATTGAAACATAACACAACACCTGAATTGAATTGAGTTGAATTGAAAACCAATCTGATGAATCCTTCCACCCGCACGTTAAATTTGGTGTCTGATTGGTTTCGTCTATGTAATGGTTCCTTGAGGAATTCTCAAATCACATCAAAACCGTTCAGAGGAATTCCACAAGAACTTAAATTGAATTCATAGAAAAATGCTCAAGATGTCATTGTAAATAATGTGAATAAAGAATGAGAACGGAATTGATGTATTTTGTAGAGGGTTGATTTTTGGTCCCCAAACACCATTTTCATATGGGAACGAGGATTATATACTCGTAACACGTTCGAAAAAACCCGAAGCTATCTAATTTACAAACTGGAATTATGAACGAGTTAAGCCGTCCCTGCAAAAAACTGGTGGATATTAAACGACTTTGATGGGTGTCTTTCTAACAAACTTGCTTATTGAAATTTCTCTCGTCAATGATTTATTTCTCACAAATTCTCTTACTAACACACTGCATGAGACTTGTTTAATTGAAACCAAATCTAATGAATACCAAATTTGGTGACTCAATTGTTTTGTATATGTTATTGTTTCTTGAGAAATATTGTGATTAACGAAATGCCCATAAAACTGTTTCTTGATTGCATCTGTTTTCCCATCGTCTCATACCTTTTAGTTCACCTCAATTTTTCATTTTGAATCTCATTTTATTTTTCACGTATCCTTTTCGTTTCGTTGGGATTCGTTTATCCAACACGTCAAGTCGGACACATAGTTTATGAGTTGTTCTTCTCTATATTTCGTAATATTATTATTATTATTTTCACGACGTTTCGTTCAATGCGTTCATCTTTATACCTGTCGAACGCGTAATTAATGCGCTGTCTCTTTTTCTCATTATCACAATTATTTTTATGATTTCATTCATTTTCGCTTCCTTTCATTTCATGTTTAGTTTCTTCCAACACTAACCCGCAACACACGTTTCCCCCTCTTCTTCCAAAAAAAATCGTAAACACTCGAACTAATTTCAATGAAGACCAACTACTAAATAGGATAATGAACACCTACTCACAAATCTACTTTTCAGTAGTAATACCACAAGTTATTGAATTTTCGCGATGAGTCTGTCGATTCATTTCTGAACGAAAATGAATAGCTTCGAGAAAACACCGCAGGACGCAGGACGAGTAGTGTTTTCTCGATACAATTCAGTTGAGTTCAGAAATAAAAGACAGACTTATGAGATAAATTCAATCACGAGTGGAATTTTATTAGACGATTTCACGAAGCATTAAAAGTATTATTATAAACATGAACAATCAATTCATCATAACCATAATCAATCAACTATAATCACAAAAAATATATCATAACTAAGTATCAATTATTTATTATATAGTTACGATAAGACTCATTTTGATGTTTTCGCCTACAATTATAATCTGTCAAAATGTCAAACTTTTCTCTGTCATCTATGGTTGCATCATTGAAAACACCAACGCTGACAGACCAATCAGAATTGAGAGACAGCTGGTGTTTTCGCTACAACACAGTATTCATCTTTCAGGGAACTCCTATTTGTAGTAGGTACACATAAAATATTGGACTAACTTGTGAATTTTCAGTAGTAATATCCCGACAAAATGCTGAATTTTCAAAAAATAATTTCACCTTGCTGTCACGAAAACTGTGTTGCTTAGAAACACCACGAGAGCTTGCTCGAGTGGTGTTTTGTACAGCAACACAGTTTGAGCGACTGGCAAGGTGAAAGTATTTTGAAAATTCTGCATTTTGAAGGGATATTACTACTGAAAATTCACAAGTTAGTCCAATATTTTATGTGTACATACTACAAATAGGAGTTCCCTGAAAGATGAATACTGTGTTGTAGCGATAATACAAGTTGTCTTTGATTTGTGATTGGTCAGATTACGTGAATATTTTGAGAAGAGTGGAATAGTCGTTGAAATGACTTCGAGGTTTTACAACTTTCTTCGATTTTTTGAACTTGTAGAAGTAATTCCTCTTGTCGGTGATGTATTTCTTACAAACTGTCATACTAACACACGCACGAGCCTTGTTTTACTGAAATCTTCCCACTGTATGTCAAAGTTGATATCCTCGTCAGTGAAATCTGACTCACGAACCTGCTTACTGAATTGAAACATTGTCAATTGAAATGAATTGAATTGAAACCGATCTGATGAATATTCACATTTGATGTCTGATTACTTTTATCTATGTAATTAATTGTTACTTGACAGATACTAGAATCATGAAATTTTTACAAACCTGAAGTGCTTATTTTTCGATGATTCGCAAAGATCCAAAACGTAGGTAATTCATGTATTGGTAAATGGTACATGGTAAATGGCGCTGATGCATTCCTTCCCGATGACGATGGCGGTCATTTTCTTTTTTTATTGATTATTCCTTAAAAACACTCTGTATACCCATTTCACAGACAAACTCTTTTGCTTTTTTTACCGTTTTGTTCACCTCAATTTATCGTTTCGCACCTCGTTGTCATTCATTTTTTTTTCGTTTTCTATATCGCAATGATTCCTTTCATGCAACACGTCAAGTCGAATGTATAGTTTATGTGTTTTTCTCTATATTTCCTAATATTATTATTATTTTCATGACGTTTCATGCAATGCGTCAACCTTTATACCTGCCGAACGCGTACTTTATACTATGTCTCCATTTTTCATTATCATTATTATTTTCATGCTTTCATTGATTTATTTCGTTTTGTTCCATCCAACGTATCGAGCTTGATACCTGTTAGACGCCTAGTGTATGCGACGCCCTCTTCATTTTTTTTTATTATCATTATTTTCATGGCATTTTGTATCCTTTCATCCAAAGCGTCAAATTTGATATCTCTCGGCTCTCATACGTAAACTTGAATGCGCTGGCCTCTATATTTGATACACAGATTAATTACACAGATTTCAGTTAGGCTTTCGACCGGGTTTCACATGAACAATTTCTAAGAAAGCTACCATACTTTGGCTTCTCACCTGATATTCAACACCTTTTAAAATCTTACTTATCAAATAGAAATTCATTTGTCGAATATGAGGGAGTCAAATCATTGACATTTATTGCAACTTCAGGTATTCCTCAGGGTTCTAACTTAGGACCTCTTCTATTTCTTCTGTTTATTAATGACATAACACAATGGCATAAATTCACATAAATCATTATATGCTGACGAAAATTTTCAGGAAAGTAGATAATTTATCAGACTGTAACTTACTACAGGTTGGTTGATTGGTGTGAGAAAAACAAACTAGGATTAAATATTAATAAATGCAAAATTATGTCACTTACTCGGAAACAAATTCCAGTTAAATTTAATTGTCAAATCTACAACTCGAACTTAACTCGTGTTTACGAATTTAAAGACCTTGGCTTTTCATTCTTTCGCAATACCTATACCTACTTATGAAATAATGTTCGCACTAGACATTTTGTACACCTGTAATTGGGTTTTCGAACCTGCTAAATGTATTCAATAAATAAATAATAATTTTCCTAATTTCGTTGATTCATCCCGATTCATTTCGTAAGCGTCGAGCTTGACACCTGATGCTACATGCATACTTCATGAGCTGTCCTCTATATTTCTTACTATTACTATGTTAACAAGTTCTTCTTCTGTTTTCAAATGCATTATGAGTTTGAGATGAGTTTTATTGATCAAGAAGCTAATCGAAGATGTAAGGGAATTAATATTTTGTTTGGTGAATACATCTGTTAATTTCATTTCAATGTCTAATGTGGTAATAACTAAGAAAGTATAGTTGTTTTCTGCACTTTTGTCGTATATTGAAAAAGCATAATATTTTATCTTTGATCTTATACCAACCTCCATTCTTCAACACCATTTCTGGATGAGAACTTCAATGGAAGATGATTATGATAGAAATTCGTCTCTTTAAAGTATCAACATATTGTTGTATCTCTAATAATAACAAAGTTACTGTTTAGGAATAATTCAATAACTGAAACTGCTTGATTATATTTCTTAACATCTTTACGAATCGATTGATACCGATTTCTGTTGAAATAATGTATCAAAATCTGTCATTCGCAAGTGTAGATCAATAGTATTTATATTATTGCAAAATCGGTCTCTAGAACTACTCTGAAGTGAACCTTTTTTATCCGAAACGTAGAGATCCGGAGTCATGTTATGTATATGATAATGTTTTCTGGTCCTTTTGACATATTTTTCCTCAACCATTTCACACTTTGTTATATATGCAATTTTCTGATATTTATTACTTGGAGTTGAGTAAATTTTCCTCAATTATTGACACTCATTATACTGAATTTGCTGAATTCGTATGCTTACTATGAAAACATCCACCAAAATTGCTAGATTTTGATTTATTGCATATTTAATGGAACTCGCTTATTTATCACTTCAGAAACCAATAGTTAGTACATAATTTTTATGTATTCAATCAGTCAATCGCCATACATTTTGGTATTCATTGATGGGTAATTTTGTTGACTCATTTCACCAAATGACATTTGACTCGAAACTTCGAGAATGTTCTGTATTGAATGAATAAAACTATCGAATCTCCTGCAAAAACGCGTGAAACGCACGTACAGACGCTTGAAATTTTAACTCAGACGCTTGAAAAGCATCACAAAAACGTTTGAGACGCGTGCAATACACCTGAAACGTCTGCACAATTGCTGGGATTGCACGTATAAACGTTGGGTTTTGGAAAATGCTTGAATATGTTCCCTGACATCGAGATGAATCCATTGATGCTAAAATAATCGGTTGATCTATCATTCGTAAAGATATAAAACATTCATATATTGGTCACCTCGACAATAGATGGCGCTGATGTATTCCTTCTTGATGACGGTGGCAGTAATGTTTTTTTATTGATTATACATTCAAACCTTCTGTATACTGAATGCCCTATATATTTTTTGGTAACGCACTGTATACGTTCCCCATTGGAATCACACGTTGAAACACTACGACTCCCGTTAAATCGTCATGTTTTTTTCTTTTCAATGATGTTATTTCAGACACCCTGTATACGATCCCCAGTGATTTAGCAATGTTTTTTTCTTAAATGTTATGTTGGTACACCTGGTATAACTCATTGACAGTTTTTTTCTCTTAAACGCTATATTTTGAGATGTCCTGTATATACGTTGACATTTTTGACAAATAAGCCCCAAGGTTTTTTTTCTGTTAAATGATATGTTGGTACACCCCGTATACCAAATTTGACAACCACCAAGTTTTTTTCCATTAAACGTTGTATTTTGAGACACCCTGTTTAAACGTTGACATTTGACAAACTGCATCCATGTTTTTTTTTTTACTTAAATAATTTGTTGGTACACCTGGTATACCAAATTTGACAACCGCCACGTTTTCTTCTCTTAAACGTTGTACTTTGAGATACTCTGTATACGTTTCTCATTGAGGAATCGCACGTTGAAGCGCAACGACCCCCGTTACCCCACAATTTCTTCCATTTTTCCAAACTTCATTATTATTATCTCACTTTCATACTCCATCTAAAATTATCAACCCCCGAAAAAGAAAAAAAATCAATTGAAATGTTTTTTTGATTGTTGTTGTTAGTGTCTGCGGTAGTCAACTTTAGATTTCATTGAAAATTCATATAACAAATGAGATGGAGGGAATGACACAAATATCTTACAGCCCCACCAGTTCATGTTTACAAATACCCCATCTTGCAATCCCCCATGTAGAACGAACGCACACAAGAACGCACGCACGAATACACGAACGCACGCACGCACGCACGAACGCACGCACGCACGCACCTACGCACGCACGCATACACGCACGCATGAACGCACGTTCGCACGGACGCCCGCAAGCAGGTTTTTATTTCCACGAACGCACGCACGAATACACAAACGCACGCACGAATACACAAACGCACGCACGCACACACGCACCCACGCACGCACGCACGCACACACACACACACACACACGCACGCAAACACGCACACACACGCACGCACGCACACACGTACGTACGCACGCACGCACACACACACGCACGCACGCATACACGCACGCACACGTACGCATGCACGCACGTACACACCTACGCACGCACACACGTACGCACGCACGTACGCACACACGCACACACGTACGCACGCACGAACGCATGCAGCACGCACGCACGCACGCTAACACGCACGCACGCACGCATACACGCACGAACGCACGCATGAACGCACGATCGCACGGACGCCCGCAAGCAGGTTTTTATTTCCTTTATTGGGTGATATGCTTCCAACAAGTTCAGTTATAGTATTCGCGTGCGAAAAAATAAATAACTTCATCAATAAACACAAAACATAGATATGAAATTTATGAAGTGATTCTGAAAGAATGAGAACAGCGTAAGAAGCGCCTAGAGTCAATACAAAATACAGAAACCAATAATTCACATTACAAAAGTTGCTGTTGGTCATATCCTGATATAACAGAAGGTCCTGACACTTGTGAATGCTGCTTCATGGTTGGTACGTGGAAGAAGCCAAAAAGTTGTGAACGTCTAAGACATTTGATCCAAGTATTTCGAAGGTGCTTAAACATGGATGGAACACAATGGTGCGAAAATTGTAGAAAGCATTTTTGTTTTTGTAAAAAGTCAATTGCCAAACATAATGATCCAAATTGGAATTTGAAATGTTATGAAAGCATGTCAAATAGTCCTGTTCATCCTCAGAAAAAATAAAAAAAATTTGAATTAAAATGCTCATTTTATTGTTTATCGTTCAATACACAAAACAGTCACATGGCAGTTGACTGATGACACTGCGACACACCGCAAATGAGGCATTGTTACAAAAACATCCTACAACCCCACCACTACATGTTTTCAAATGTCCCATTTTGCATTACCCCATTTTGCACACCCCCATGTAGGCATCCCCTATGACACTGCGACACACCGCAAATGAACCATATCCTCACTGATGTATTTTTCTCCAACATCTTCTTCAACTACACTGTGTGTGTGTGTGTATAATTTTTAATGTCTGCTGTATACAGGACGTTGACAAACCAACAACAAAATCATGGCACGTCAGCCCTATAGCCAACATTTTCATCTACATTTACAGCGAGGTCCGTAGCCGAGTGTGTTCAATGTCCGCTCCATCATCTGGAGGTAGTCAGATCGATCCCCACGGCCGAGATCTTTTTTTATTCATCAAAATACGCTATCGTCACACACGCGATCAAATTTCAATTCGCGCGCCCATGCAAGAGTGACATGATGGTGTTCCGTGGTAGGAGGTGTTCCGTGGTACGATGCAAGATGGCGGATGACAAATTGAAATTTGACGCTCTCGACTGAGAAGTCCTCAACTACGTCACACACGCTCTTTCTCTCTCACACACACACGCTCGGATTCGCTCTCTCTCTAACACACTGTTTTCCCTATGCTGGTGGTAGGATCGGCATAGCTTATCTACTAACACTAAATACACAAACTTTTATACTAAAACTTTATTGTTACTTTTCACACTTTTAGTTTAAAAAACCGCGACATATGTTTTGCAAATACAATGGATTCTTCAAGCAGAAGTATACTGAGTTATACTATTACAATGTCCTTCTTTTATATTCCCAAAATGTTGATTAATTTGGGAACAGTTTTATACCATTGCTTTCCACGCTTCGAACGGTTACACGTAAAATATACTCAATCTTGTCTACTGTTTTCTTTATATAGGGAATAATATTCATTTAATTTTCCGTTTTCATCCTTCATTCGTTATTACACCATGTGCTATTTTGAACTAACCCTATATATTGAGCTGATTGAAGTCATATTCAACTGAGATTGGATAAACTATAACATTGCTATATTCTAAACCGTAATAAAGACGATTAAATAGGGAAAGAGGTAACTATTGTGGTGAGCAGTAAGTTGGTCAAAGAAAATCTACAGGTAATCTATCCCTACCCGAGTTATACAGGAAAGTTTTATTGTATTCAAAATGTACTATAACGATGTAACAATAAATCTTTTCGTACTTCCGGGCCTAAAGTGACAACTTCACTCCCTTGTGACAGGTACTAAAGTGTCACATTTAATCCCTCCGGGATTAAATATTGACGAAACTCCCGGAACGATTAAATCACAAACAAACGAATTTAAGGGATATTTCTTCTTTTCAAAAAAGCTAATAATTTTGGAAATTTACTTATATCAATATCTTCTCTAATGTTAATAACCGATTTCAGCATTGAGTAATGTGCCCAGAGAGTTGAGGCACAAACCGCTTTTGATTTATCATCGAAGTAGACTAACAGCGCATTTTCAGTAGGTTGTCTCACATTTTTTAAGCGGCACCACTTTTTAAAAGCATCGTACTGCTGCTCGTATAGTTTTCTAGATTTCGGTGGTAACAATTCTTCACCTACTTCGGCTGCTCTTTTATCAATATCAGATACACCTTCTTCACTCATGATACCAATAATTATCAATAACAATGTTTCTTTACAATGACACTAGTAATGACAATGTTTCTAAATTATAACTGTCACAACGCAATGTTACTATGGTAACTTATTTTAAAGACAGTTTATTAAATGAGTTGAAGAGAGAAAAAACTGATTGAAATTATTGAAATAATTAATAAAATCATACCGGAAGTACGAAAAGTATCGTATATACCTTGCGACTGAAGTACATTTAATCCTTCAGGTAAATTATGGCCCTCCCTGCGGTCGGGCCATAAACTTTACCTTCAGGATTAAATGTACTACTTCAGTCCCGCGGTATATAATGTACTATTAATTAAACGTTCCATGTCAACACGGCCACCTTGGAGACTAGTTTGCTACTTGGAACCGCCGGCGCCGTCTATGGCCATGGAGACTAAAATTTAACAAGGAGTGTTTGATTCCCTTAAGACAATGGGGACACTAGTAGAAAGAGATGAAAGAACATTTGTGACGAAATGTAGTTATACATGTCATGGCCGCCGTTCTCTATAGACAGTGACGGACTAGCTCTTGGTATATGAGAGTTACTGCTTACAGTTTTGTTGCTTGGTTCGAGTTCGACTCTGTACTCATACCCAAGTACGTCACTATGACGCGTTGATGCTACAAGTTTCTGATTGGCTAGAGCTTATTAAACCCTCCTTGTTAAATTTTAGTCTCCTTGGTCTATGGCGCCTTTTTTTATGAAAAGTGATAAAAAGGGCTCGGGCAGAAAAAAACGAAATACGTTGTTGGAATGATTCTTTTATTAGCAACTAGACATTATACGCATACTTCCTTCTGAATATTTTCCGTCATAACTAGATGTTGAACCTTTTGGTTTTTACCTTATACTAAATGTTTGTGAATATTTTTGGATATTGGTGCCTGGTCAATTTTAGGTAGGTATTATTTTTGTTTAATCTTGTTCACTCCTGGAATGTAGGTATTGAAGTTTAGGACTAAAGTTACCTTTGTATTTCATAATTTTAGTTATTGTGGAACACCAATAAAATATATGCACTCCTGGTATCGTAGCAGAGTCGAAAGAAGCACTGGTATTTTCCTTTGAAATCCATAAAATTACCCTGAGAAAGAGTTTTGGCTCAGGTACTTCAATTTATCGTAGGTTTTTTCCATTTCCAAAGGAGTGAGAGGTTATCTTGTACGATGGAAAATAGCGACTAATTTGTCTTTCAGTCGCAGATGATTCCACAACTGACTTTATGAACATCCTGTTCATATTTTCAATGAAATCAATAATTTTTCTGTATTCCACCTCCTGAAGATATAAAATGTTTTTTTTTAGTTTCATGATTTATTTAGAATTATTTAGTGAACCAAATTTAAAAAATAAAAAAGTCAAACTTTTCCGCAAATTTATTGCATGTTCTCTTAGACACATATCACAATACAGTTTTACACAAAGTGAAATCGATATAAATATAGTTTACAAGTACGTAGTTGTATAAAAAATATATGTATAAAATCTTAACTTAAAAAATACTTATTGATATTTAGGACACTGAACAACTGAATGGCACTATAATATATACAAAAATAATATTTGTGAAAACAAGAACATAAGCATTTTCGAGCTGATAGGTATATAATATATGTGTAACTATCTAAATCTGGTTTAAAAATTGAGAACTCTTATGAGAAATTTTCATTGATCATCCACTTGAAGAGAGTATATACATACGTATAATGAAAATGTAATCAAAGGTGGTTTTAAAGAATATTCATTTGTGGAAATAAGTCTAAAACCCTCTCCTATGAATATGAGTTACAAATAGATATGAATACTATAAAAACAAGAAGCATATGAAATATGATATTTATAAGGCTGATGAAAAAGCACATGTGATGTATTTGTATATGTAGATTATTTCTGAATATGACACATTTTTTCAATTAATATAATGAGTTTTCTTTATATTCCAATGGAAATGAAAGAAATTAGAAAATCCAAAACAACAATGGACCTTTCCACGAGATATGAGAAAACACTGTAATGAGAAAGTATATACGCTAATACCACTCGGGATTTTTTTATTTCTTTTTCTGACTACTAGTTTCTCTATAGTCATAAGAAAAGTGATTCGTGACGTCACGTTCATCAAAACTAGACTTGGCAACGTTGTTAAAGTAGTATACCAAATTCTCATTCAAATATAATGTGTCGTATGACAGTTGTCATTTGGTCCCAGACGGGTTCGTTCGTCTGTTTCACGGAGCAAACCAATATGAAGTGTTTGTCTCTGTTCAACTCGTTTGCTTACATTAAAATTGGACACAAGAAAACCAGTTCCATCATCTATCTATGCTGCACACGAACAGGCCCTACGTGATTTCTTATTTGAGGTTAATGCGGTTTTCAAAGTTTTGAAAGTTTCTGTTGTTTGTATTCTAAAATTCTTTTAATTCATGTATCTGTATCCCTGCATTAAAGTGAACATGTCGAAAAAGTGCTTTCTACCTGGTTGTCTGAACTCCAGTGAAAATTCTAATAAACCATTTTTTATGCACCTAAAGACGAAGCGCGTCGTAAAATGTGTTTCGAAGCAGTGAATAAACCCTGTGTAAAAAGCGGAAATATATGTTACTGTGAAGATCATTTCCAAGTGATTACTTTACGTTATGTTATGATTGTATTCAAAGCAGAGTTCAAAGAAAGATTTGAAATATTAGTCAAAAAAGACCTTGAACTATCAAAACATTTTAGGTACTAGTAAAGATTCAGAAAAATTTACTTGAAAAACCAAATTGAAAGAGATGAGGTCACAATGAAATCATAGACATTGCTATATCTGATTTGATTTCACTCGATGAATAATGAGCACGTTATTACGATTTGCGGTATTGCCAATGTTCGTTTATCATCAAAATAATGGTCCGTTCAGAAAATTTGAAAACTATGAATACAATAAAAATAGGTAACATGTGGATTTTTTTCTCTGAGTTGATCAATTGACAAAGTATCAATTATTTCTCAATGGCTTATATCAAGCTAGAAGCTGTATTTTTAAAGAGAACGGTATTGCCTGTTACGGAACTTGCATTATGGTGGGGGGAGTTTCCGATGAACGTGACGTCAGCGGCACACTTTCAAATGTGATATTTCTTCAAAATGAAAAAAAAATAGTGGAACTCTTCGTTAAATGGACGTTTCAGACTAGAATATATCGATTTAAAAGAGTTTTGCAATTTATTTTTTGTAAATGTAAAGGTCCATTTCCCATATATATTGGTAATGATTCAAATTTGTTTAGTATGCTTCTGAAACGATAGAAATTTTTTTGGGGGGGGGGGGGGAGGGAATTATTTTTATTCTCGACAGTGTCTTTTTTTATTGAAGATATAACAACCTTTGCTAAAAGCAAAAGCATCTAGTATACCGTCATCGATGAATGTGAACTACTTACAATGGAAAAATAAATATTTGTGTAAGAAACTATAATCACAGACTATTTACAAAAGAAGGAGAATAACGAAATAAATTTATGTACAAATATTTCTTTACTTATCTAAACTGTTCTTAATTTTTAGTGTTTGCCTTTTTTTATTTTTTTTTTACCTTGCAAATATACTGACTATGTATATACAGTGTGACACACTTAAGATGAAGACACCCCTGTATTTTAGTCATTTTTGAAAGCAGAGATTTGATTTTCGGTACAGCCGTAGACCTTCATGGGCCGCACTTTTCGCAATACTCAGCCCGAGTGACAGCCTTAAACCCAGCCTACTGCGATCCCGCGAAAAGGGGAAATTCTCGATATTTTGCATCGCGTTGGAGATACCGAAAAAAGTTATTCGAAAAAGTTGCTTAGAAATCGATTTTGACCCTACATACCAAATTTCAACGCAAAATTCGAATTTTGAATTTTTTTGTAATTTTCATATTAAAGTCCAATTTTCAGTTAATGGTTCTGAATAAGAAGCTACGAAAACAATAAACTCGTCATATGTAGGAATAAGAATGAAAAACCTAATATCCATTATGAAAAAATTCAAATTTTGTTTATTAGTTGTTACTAAAAAGCAACAGAGACGATAAAATCGGTCAAAATTAAATGACAATTAATGAAAAACTATTTATTGAACCGAATTCGAACAGAAAATGAAATAAACACTAATATTGGAAGTCAGTTCTAAATATTGTCTCTCTCAACTGGCCCGCCTTCAATTCTGATACATTTTTCAATTCTTTTTCTATTATTATTGGCCACTCTCCTAAGTTCTGGAATACTTATTTCATGGCAGGCTTGCCTTATTCTCTCACAAAGTTCTTGCAGATTTCGTGGCCTAGACTTGTAAACCTTATTCCTGACGGTTCCCCAGAAGTAAAAATCCATTGGTGTTATGTCAGGAGAGCGAGAAGGCCATTGTTCATATGGGCTATTTCTACCAATCCAACGTAATGGAAAATGTTCGTTTAACCACTCTCGAACCATCCAAGAATTATGAACGGAAGCTCCGTCTAACTGAACGTACATCTCTTGTCGCACATTGAGGGGAAGATTTTCAATGATTTCCCATAATTCACTATCAAAAAAATTCAATAGTCGTTCAGCGTTAATGGTATTATTGAAGAAAAACGGTCCAATTATTCTGTCGTCTAAAATCCCACACCATACATTAACTTTTTGAGGGTATTGGTCCTTACAGTTTATAACCCAGTGGGGATTTTCGGTAGACCAGTATCTGCAATTTTGAGCAGATACTATTCCATTGGTAGTGAACATAGCCTCATCAGTGAACAAAATTTTTCTTACGAAGTCTATCATTTAAAAAATTTCCTTGGGCTCAATAGCAGTAATCTAATCGTTTATATTCGTCACCTTCTTTCAATGTGTGCAAGAACTTTGGTTAAAAAGGTTTGATTTTATGACGAACGAGACATCTTTTGATTTTCTCTCTACTCAAATTTAATAGCTCAGTCCTTTCACGCAAACTAATTTTGGGATTGGCACGAACTGAAGCTAAGATATTATCATCATCATGGTACCTTCGATTTCGATATGGATTGTCAATAGCTGGACGATACTTCAATACACTTCCGGTTTGAGTAAAAAGTTTATTGACGGAGGCTGCCGTTCCATGTCGAATACGATTTCGTTGCGGATGTCTTCTGTTGAATTCATGAGCAACTTGTCTGCTACTTCGAGCACCATCACCAAATAACCTTATTATTTCAATTTTTTCTCGTAAATTAAGACGTTCAATGGGCATTTTGTTACTGTTTTTGACGCATTTACTTTCAAACTGACATTTGGTATAACTAGTTCATTTGTTTTCATGACGCTCTAGCCCAAATTGAAAACTGTTGAAACACAAAATATGAGACTTCTTTGAAACATTGAGAATGACGATTTTCTATCCAAAATTAGGCAAATGGTATTATTAGCAACCAATCATATTCAACAGAAAATTGAAAAAATCCTCAAAATTAGTAAAGAAGACTAAATTCGATTAACTTACATTTGATAAAATAATAATTTTCAATTTTATTTATTTCAATACATTAATTTCATTGATTTTGACTATTTTATCATTTCTGTAGCTTCTTATTCAGAATCATTAATTGAAAATCGAACTTCAATATGAAAATTACAAAAAAAAAATCAAAATTCGAATTTTGCGTTGAAATTCGGTATGTAGGGTCAAAAACGATTTCTAAGCAACTTTTTCGAATAACTTTTTTCGGTATCTCCAACGCGACGCAAAATATCGAGAATTTGCCCTTTTCGCGGGATCGCAGTAGGCTGGGTTTAAGGCTGTCACTCGGGCTGAATATCTTAAGTGTGTCACACTGTAGATTGTATCAATCAATTTTTCACACTTACAGTGTGACAGTGATAAAACTTTAAAGGAACTTGCTAGCGTGTTCTGTATCATTTCCCAATAAAATTGAAAATGAAATCTGATGAAGTTAACGTATGAGAGATTTTTAGACTTATTTCAAATAACAGTTTCACTTCCCGACCTCATATGATGTAGCCTGGGTTTTCTATGGGGATGCGTTCTTGTCGAGTGCTTCGATGTGGTACTCAAGCTTGTTGACACACTCTGAGCTGGCATATATCGCATGACTTGTGGCATAGTTTGCACTTTCAGAGGCGCCTGTTTCCTTGGACCCAGTCTCCTCAAAACTGATCGCCATGCAGTCACACTCTTCATCGACCATATCCAGAAAACACTGCTTACTCCGATGAACAAGACCATGAAATATTTGAGCAGAAAGGCCCACAACGCCGGTTTCCTCTCCCCCGCCAGCCACTGGTCTCTATTGTTGTACTCATAGTAAATGCTGGCCATAACGCAGAATGTGGGAATGGCGTATAAGGTGCAAATGGCCCCCAAAAAATCGCTTTCTTTCCTGGGTGCCGCATTGGTCAGGGGGGCAGCTGCTAGTGAGCGGGGTTTTTTCATGACGTAACCACATCCCAAGAAGAGCAGTATGGTGCCGCTAGCGAAGTAGAAGAAGTACGGTATCAAAACTAGGGTCAGTAAAGTGGTCGATTTCCTGTTTCCGATGTAGCAGGTTCCTGAAACAAAAACGAAAACAATTATCGATGACGAATCAAGCGTGTAAATGAAGTTTATTGGGCTCAACTTTCGTTTAGCTGAAATCAGTTACAGAAAAACTGTTGTCATGGCAACCGTTGCTAGGGTAACGAGAATACAAAAACTCAACTTCCATGGTGCGGAAATGCGTGGTTGCCAAGTTGTCTACTCTAGTTTAGCTGAAATCAGTTATGAAAAAAGGTTACCATGGTAACCGTTGTTAGGGTAAAGATTAAAGAAAAATGCTTTTCCTGTTTTGCGGTAATGCATGCCCACACAGCACTGGACGTATTAAAGACGTCCAATTTATATCCATATAATGTCTGAACGTCCAGAGGCATAAAATGGACGTCTTAAAGACGTCTGTTTCGGGATGTCTTAGAGACGTACCTTTACGGACGTCTTCAATACGTCCCGTATTGGTACAGAATGTTGATTTTTTTTCCAAATAAGTATTTCTAAGAGGAGCAGTAATTTTCAGTAAAAAATATAAATATCCGAAAATATCCGACCTTTCAATAGGTGGAATTTGACAAGTGTCAGTTTTCTACCAATCATAAAATTGAAATAGATTTAGCATTTGATTCGTTTGCCGTCGGAACTTCTCGTCCTTTTTCGACCTCACTCACCAACGATTCCAACAGTTTTTAATTGTTGCGCCGGTCTGTAATGTGTTTCGTGGTTTCGTCGTTTCGTTGAGTCTGGCAAATGTGTTATGAAGTTATTAGTTGTTATTGTGTTATATTTCAACTCGAGGTAAGTCTATTTCATACGTAATGGCGCTACAGAAATATTATATGCGTGCCAAAAGGCATGACAATTTTCGTCCATGTTGACGAAGGCAGTTCAACCGAAATCGTGATGGCGGATAGCGTGGGAAGTATTGCAAACAGAATGTCACCCCTTGAAAATATCAGAGTATGAGTGAAGATGAATTGACGGGTGCAGAAGGTGCAAATGATGTTTTTTTTTTATTGTAAATAATGAAGTGACAGGTATAGACAGTGAAAATGATAATATTTCCAATGACTCATCATGCTTCCTGATTCTTCAAATTTTTTGAGAAAATAAGTTTTCGTGTTTTTTAAATGAGAAAGAAAACTTACTCAGTTATTGGTTTTCTAAAAATTGATCAGGAAAAATTGTGAGGTCAATTGCTCAAATATTTGGTTATAAAGAATGTACTGATCAATTCATCTTTACTCATACTCTGATACTTATTTCAAGGGGTGACATAGTGTTTGCAATACTTCCCACGCTATCCGCCATAACGACTTCGGTTGATATGCCTTCGCCAACATGGACGAAAATTGGCATGTCTTTAGGCACGCATATAATATTGTTGGTTTTATTACGATTCCACTTGTATTTATTGGTTATCCTACCAGCAAAAAACTTATCCAACTGCAAAACTGTTATCAACGATAGGTGATACAGTTTTTTTGTTGAGAGATAAAAATTGTCAAAATCTGAAAAACTAAAAACTTAATTTTTTTATAATTCATCAATGTCTATTATTGTTCTAGGTGCCAGTAAGATGACAAAAGTTTTTATCGATCGGAAGGAAACTGAGAGGAACATTTTCAGTCGTTGCTGAGGAGAGCAGGAGATCGTAGGATGTATAGTAAAAACAAAAAGTTATAGATAATACAAAAAGTTATAAAATTTCGTTTTTTCAATTTCATTTCAAACCTGCAATATACTGAATATTAAATAAAGTCTCTTTAATGTCCACAAAAGGGCCCATTCATGCCCAAATTAGGACATAAAGTAGACATTCGAGAGATGTCTGTAAGACGTCCTGATTATGTGCACATGGACATCTTGAAGACGTGTTTAAGACGTCCCGTTTTGTAACAATGTACGTCTTAACGACGTCTTTTGGACGCCTTTAAGATTTTACTGGACGTCTTGGAGACGTCCCGAACATCTTAGGGTGGACGTTTCGAAGACGTCTTTAAGATGACTTCATGCTGTGTGGGTGGGTGCCAAGTTGGGCCAGTTATAGTTCAACTGGAATCAGTTATGGAAAAACTGTTGACATAGAAACCGTTGCTATGATCACAAGTAAACAAAAACCCGATTTCCATGGTGCAGAAATGCATGGTTGCCAAATTGTCTACTTTACTTCAGCTGAAAGTATTACTTCAGCTGAAAGTAATGCAAAAAATGTTGCTATGATAGTCGTTATGGTAAAGAGTGAACAAAAACGCCATTGCTGTTTAGCGCAAATGCGAGATTGCCACGTTGGGCAAGTAATAGTATAGCAGCAATTGGTTCTGGAAAAACTGTGACAACCATTACTATGATCACGAGTACAGAAAACCCCAATTTCTGTGGTGCGGAAATGCATGATTGCCAAATTATTGCTGTTACCAAATTATGGGCGCTTGAAACAGATCAATGGAAATTACTGTTAAATAATATCAAAATGAATACTTAATCATCCTAATCAGTTGGTAGAATTTTAATGTTACGAAAATGTATTGATGTCATGTTGGCTCATTAGACTTGACATCACTGGAAATCTGAAAGTATTTACATTTGTCAATATTACTTTGATCGCAAATGAGCAAAGCATTCGCTTGCCCCACAGGCCACACACTATCAAGATCAAGATCTTCGCCCGCAAGGATTTGCGAAATGTCGGCCGGAACCGCTCGCTTCGCTCGCGTGTCTCGTGATATAGTCCTAATATCTTAAATTGCTCCACTCCACCGTGAACTCGTCTCTTCCGAATCAATATCAACATCAGGGTTAAGATTAGTTCAGGGCAGTTGAGATTGGGTCAATATATATTTCTTTTGAATATTTTTTGTGCATCATTTCACTTTGAAGAGTTTTCATATCACCTGGAGGAAATTGACAAAGTAGTAACATGAACGCAAGTGCGTTCGGCCGACATTTCGCAAATCCGCGCGAGCGGATTTGCGAAATGTCGGCGCGGATTTGCGAAATGTCGGCCGGACTCGCTCGCCTTCATGTTACTACTTATTCCATTTTCTCAAATTTATGAAGAAGATCTTGATCATTTATAGTGTGGGGCAAGCGATTGCTTTGCTCATTTGTGATCAAAGTAAGATTGACAAATGTAAATACTTTCAGATTTCCAGTGATGTCAAGTCTAACGAGCCAACATGACATTAATACATTTTGGTAACATTAAAATTCTACCAACTGATTAGGATGATTAAGTATTTATTTTGATATTATTTAACAGTAATTTCCATTGATCTGTTTCAAGCGCTCGATTCGCTCGCGTTTGGTGTGTTCTGGATCTGATATTTTAAATTAATCTGTGATTTTATAGTGAATGAATTATATGATCTTTTCCCACAACAACCCACAATTAGTATAAATAGTGAATTCGCTTCTTCCGAAGCAATAAGGATCAGTTTGTTTAGTTCAATATAGTTCAATGGCTTTAACCGAGAAAGTACCTAGTTGTTCTGTTAATTCAATTTGAACTATCTGAATAAGTCATGAGTCATGTTTTTTTTCTATTGTGAATGTTTCCCTTTTCAAGTTTTAATTTATTTTTAAGTTGATAATTTGGCAACCGCGCATTTCGGCAAAACAGAAATCGGTTTTTTTTGTCACTCGTCCTTTCAACGGTTGCTACGGAATCAACTTTTTCTTAACTGATTTCAGCTAAAGTAAAGCAGACAATTTGGCGACCACGCATTTCCGCATCATGGGACTTGGGTTTTTGTTTACTTGTGATCAAAGAAACTGTTGTTATGGCATCAGTTTTTCCATAACTGATTTCAGCTAAACTATAACTGGGCCAACTTGGCAACCATGCGTTTCCGCAAAAGTGGAATAGCATTTTTGTTTACTCTCTACCCTAACAACGCATGGTAACATTTTCTATAACTGATTTCAGCCAAACTAAAGTAGACAATTTGGCAACCACGTATTTCCGCAGCATGGGGATCGGTTTCCTGTATTCTCGTTACCATGGCAACGGTTGCCATGGCAACAGTTTTCCCATAACTGATTTCAGCTAAACGAAAGTTGACCCGTTTATTGAAAATACAAATACAAATCCAACGAAAATGTCGGAACATAAACACTTTCTTGGGAAATTCTGAGGTAGAAACTAATAATAATAAAGTTTATGCGGGCTGTAATAGTATATTACAAACCGAGGTGAGAAGAGATTCGTTCCTGTCGTGAGATTAGTTAGTTAACCGAGACGCAAAGCGTCGAGGTTAGCTATGATCTCGAGACAGGAATAAAACTTCCTTCCGAGGTTTGTATACTATTTTATTTACAACCATCATATTTAGATCAAAATTGATAAATCTCTGTTTCGTTCTGAACACACCTGAAATATTACATTTAACGACAAATTACCAAGAACGAGGTTTTCTCAGAATAATCAAATAGATATATTGTTACCGTGACTGGACCTTTCCAAGAGATATGAGGTAACACTGAAATTAGAAAGTAAATACGCTAATATCACTCGGGATTTTTTCTGACCGCTAGTTTATCTATAATCAGAAGAAAAGTGGTTTCGTGACGTCACGTTCATCAAAACTAAACTTGGCAACGTTGTTAAAGTTGTGCACCAAATTCTCAATCAAATATAATGTGTCGTATGACAGTTGTCATTTGATACCAGATGGGTTCGTTCGTCTGTTTCACGGTGCGATCAATAAGAATAGTTTGTCTCTGTCTAACTCATTTGCCTACCCATTTGATACAAGTGAAGCAGTTCCATCAGATCTAAACTTCTACTAACACTACCTTGATTTATTTTTTGAGGTTAATGCAGTGTTGAAAGTTTTGAGAGCTTTTGTTGTTTGTGTTCTAAAATTTGTTATTAATTCCTGTATCTCCAGTACCTGTATCCCTGCAATAACTGAACATTTCGAAAAGGTGCTTTGTACCCGGTTGTCTGAACACAATAAACAATTTTTTTATGCACCTAAAGATGAAGCGCGTCGGAAAAAGTGGTTCGAAACAGTGAATAAACCTTCTGTGAAAAGCGGAAATATGTTTTTGTGAAGATCATTTCCAAGTGAGTAGGTACTTTACGTTATGTTATTATTGTTTTCAAAGCAGAGTTCAAGGAATGATTTTAAATTTCAGTCACTGCAAGAAAGACCGTGAACAATTACACAAATAAATTTACACCAAATTGTTTATGATAACACCTCACTACACTATTGTCGAATTTATCAGTTGAATGTTGATTGTTGAATGTAAATAAAATGAACATTAACCTCACATCTCCAAATAACTTTTGAGAATTGAGAACTGTCATTACGATTTGCTGTGTTGTCAATGCTCGTTCTTCATCAAAAAGATGATCCGTTCAGAAAATTTGAAAGTTACAAATACAATAAAAAAATAGCTAATATGTGGATTTTTATCTATGAGTTGATCAAGTGACAATGTATTGATTATTTCTCAACGGCTTATATCATGCCAGAAGGTATATTTTTAAGGAGAACGGTATTGCCTGTTTCGGCAAGTGGATTATGGTGGGAGGTATTTCCGATGAACGTGACGTCAGCGGCACACTTTCAAATGTGATATTTTTTTAAAATGAAAGAAAAATAATGGAACTTTTTGTTAAATGGACTTTTCAGACTAACAACTATCGATTTAAACGAGTTTTGTAATTTATTTTCCGTAAATGTAAGGTCCATTGTCACCAATATAAATAAATGTCAGATAAAGTCGGATATTAAATTCGCGAATAATAAATTGAAAAACATGTCTTCCGACGAAGAATTTATGGATTGTACTCCACCAGAAGAGAGAGAGAGAAAGAGAGAGAAAGGTAAGCATCGGTATCTAAAAGCCATTGAATTATATAGGAAGTGGTGCGAAGAAATAAAGGTCAAAAATATCGGTTCCGAAAGTGTACTCCTGGCATATTTTGGAGAACATACCAGACAAAAGAAGCCGTCTACTTTGTGGGCAATATACAGTATGATACGAACGATGCTAGAAATTGAAGAAAAACCTGATATTTCGAAACATGGGAAACTGCTAGCCTTCCTAAAAGGACAAAATGTGGACTTTAGGCCAAGAAATCAAACGTATTTTCGAGGAAGAATATAGAGGATTTTTTAAATAAAGCTCCAAATAATCTTCTACCGATAATAGTTATTTATGTATCAAGGGCGTAAAGTAGGCGTTTATGGCCTGCGGCGTGGATGATGGCCCGATGGCGTTAGCCGAGGGCCATCACACGCCGAAGGTCTTAAACGCATTTTACGCACGTGATACATACAAAATTTTATGCACTAGCGGTTTTATAGCGCGAATCACAAATACTGACTTGAATTGCAATGGTCTATACGTTTCATACGTTATGCATACAATAATTAAGGGTAACATAATATGAGGAATGTGAAACTATAGTTGCTGAGTGCTGTATTGGAGAATCTATTTCAAATAAATAGATCATCACCGAAAAAATTGCCAACGATTATGAACAAATGTTAGAAAGAGTATTGCTCTATTGAACTGAAATTATTCTAATTCGTGTTAGGAATTGCATGAAATGATGTGTGAGTATAGACAATTTGAGAATTTTGTCTACTTTACGGCCCACCGGGCCATAATGCGCCCACGGGCGGTAAAGTGCCACTTTACGCCCGGCGAACCGGGCGGTAAAGTGTACTTTACCGGCCGCTAGTGTGTAAAGGTAAGTTATTTGTGATCCTTTAAATAAATATAAAAAAAAAACAAACGTATACAAGTATACTGGTATTATGTTTTATTATTGTTTCAGTTAATGATTAATGATAGGCGTATCTGGAGCTTGTCGGACGGACGAATTTGTGAAAATGAAAATGTTGAATGTGGCTTTTTTTTTTAAGAAAAAATTTCGGTTGAGATTCCAGATTCTAAAACACATACAGATAGATCATTTTTCATTACTGATCCAGTATAGGTGGAAATCATTCGAGACTACATAAATTTGAGAAAAAACATAGAAATCGATAGATTTTTTTTTCAGCTCAGAGGAGGAATAGCAAGAAATCAACCAATTGGACACAACAATACAATAGCTAATAATTTTCCCCAAAAAATTGCCACTTTTTTTTATTTAGAGAAC
Organism: Chrysolina oricalcia; assembly: GCA_944452925.2. NCBI lineage: Eukaryota > Metazoa > Arthropoda > Insecta > Coleoptera > Chrysomelidae > Chrysolina > Chrysolina oricalcia. Next base: position 2,330,503 of record OX101813.2, read on the forward strand.
TGGAAAGGCTTCACAGGACACGCACTTAGAAGAACCGCCGCTACGTTACTTGCTACGACGGCGTACTAGTGCCACGGCGAAAATAAAAAAATCTGTCAATTGACACATTAAATCTGTCAATTGACACATTTAATCTGTCAATTGACACATTTACTCTGTCAATTGACACATTTAATCTGTCAATTGACACATTTAATCTGTCAATTGACACATTTAATTTGTCAATTGACACATTTAATCTGTCAATTAACACAGTTAATCTGTCAATTGACACGTTTAATCTGTCAATTGACTCATTTATAATCTGTCAACTGACACATTTAATTTGTCAATTGACAGATTTAATCTGTCAATTAACACAGTTAATCTGTCAATTGACACGTTTAATCTGTCAATTGACTCATTTATAATCTGTCAATTGACACATTTTATCTGTCAATTGACACATTTAATATGAGGTGATTGAAGCATTTCCATGCTGAAAATTGTTGAAATTTTTATTTCCGTCAACTTGTTGCACCCGTACGCCGAGCCACCATAAGTCTTCCAGAGACTTGTGCAAGCTAGGGAAGACGCAACACTCACCTTCTAACGTGTAATGCCGAGACCGATGACCATGCTAGGAATCGAACCCAAGACCCAATGGTTGAGAGGCGAATGCTCTACCAGCATGACCACCACGGAGTGGGTAGTTTGAACATGACTAGTGAACAGACATGAGCTAACTGCTGGCTGACTTAGCTTTTTATTTTGTTTTTTGTTTTTATTGTTTTTTTTTTAGAAAATCCGCTGGAACGCGCACAGCCTAAACGGAGAGTCGCATTGAAAAAAGTGATTTCTAGAAAACTTTCTAGAATGATCCAAGGGTGTGCACCCGGCTAATTAAAAAAATAAAAAAAAATTATTTCCTCACATTGAATCCAATTTTTTTTGACCCACCCACCCCCTCCACCGAAAAAAGTCAAAAACCAGTACCACATTTTTTGTTTTTTTTTTAAATTTTTCTTTTCCAATATTTTTTTCATTTTCGAAAATCCGCGGACACGCGCACAGCCTAAACGGGGGGTCGTATAGGGAAAAGTGAAGAATACAAATCTTTCTAGAATTATCCAAGTGTGTGCCAAGGGCTATTCAAAACAATCAAAAAAAAATTATTTCACCCCCTCAAATCCAAAATATTTTTTTGACAGATTAAATGTGTCAATTGACAGATTATAAATGTGTCAATTGACAGATTAAATGTGTCAATTGACAGATTGAATGTGTTAATTGACAGATTAAATGTGTCATTTGACAGATTATAAATGTGTCAATTGACAGATTAAATGTGTCAATTGGCAGATTAAATTATCTCAATTGACAGATTAAATGTGTCAATTGACAGATTGAATGTGTCAATTGACAGATTACATGTGTCAATTGAGATAATTTTTATTTCTGCAGTGGCACTATTACGCCGTCGTAACTTGCCAACAGTGGTTTAAGTGTACTCCAATTAAAAAGGTTGGGAGGATGGATATCTAGTACTGTGGCAGAAGGTTGTGTGGATGGCTCAATAGAGAATAAAACGAAAACTGCCACTATGCTGTCCCAATGTTTCAAATTTAACGATTAATATCAATAAGTAGTTTGTTGTATTTTAGTTCATTGTTGTTTTTTATTGTATGCAATTAAATAGGTATTATAAAATTAGTAAAAAAAATTTGTTATTTTTTTAAATATAAAAAATATTCATCTGGAATAGATGAAATGAGGGAGGGAAGTGAAGGCGGGAAGTGAGGTCGAGAAGTAGAGATGTGTAATGTGACACTTCCCAACCTTCAATGACGTTAGTAATGACAGCATTACATATATGATTGTAAATAAAGTACACTTTACCGCCCGGTTTTGCAAGCGTAAAGTGGCACTTTAGCGCCCGCGGGTCCATTATGGCCGCGGGCCGTAAAGTTGGTAATGTTCTCACAAAACAATCAATTCAGTTCAATGAAGAAATACTCATTTAACAATATTTATTCATAACCAACCTACATCATCAAGCCATAAGCATGAATATTAAAATTTTATATTGACAATGCAGTTGGTACAGTTACCAATGTTAAGGATGGGATGTTCCCTCTTTTCTTGAATATAATTTTTCTTTATGGAAAGCTTATTTACAAACATCCTCATCGCTATCAGAGCAAGTATTTCTTGAGAATACTTTTAGTTATATAATAATATAAAGCACTTGTATTTATTAGTTTTCGATTTTTTTATTATCTACAACTTTTCCATTGAAAATTTTCTGCTATGAGGTCACGTTTCGCCGAAAATCTCAAAAAACCGTATTCAACCCCTAAACTGTATCCCCATTTCAACATTTTGAAGGTTTTCGTGTTTAAATATGTTTTTCCTTAAAGTTGGAACCGCAACAACAATTTTCACCTGGTCCAGTTACTTTTTTTTTCACAAAAATTATAGGCACCAGTCTACATCAGCATCATTCGATTTTAATTAATGGCAGAATGGCAGACCATTCGCTTTATCAGATTAAAAATGTCTGGCATCGGTGCGTGTAAATATCCTCGACACAGACATTTGAATAGAGTCCTACTGCTAAACATTTCGCCATCTAGATGCACACGAAAATTTATCGTGATTCGTTTTTTATGCATCGCGATCGGCAACAAGTGGTGAATAATGTGGCGCGGTCCAGACAAAGAACGCTGGATGCAAGTGGAGGCAGGCAGCTGTTTTGCATACAGTTCGAGTCTCGCTTGTTTGCCTTCCGAGTGACATCGAGTAGGCCGCATTGGCGGTTAATGGGAAACCAGAGACTTTCAAGGCGTCTGGGGAGTGTTTCAACTTGTCTTGCATGAAACGCCATGGTAGTGTGATTAACAAGTTCAAAAACGTGTTAAGTAATTCTTGATAAAGCTCCTAAAAATATGAACGATTTAGATTGACATCTAGAAAAATGTATCAAAAGTACGTATTAGCACATGAAAATTTGAAATTGTTATTAACAAATTGAGATGAAAAAAAGATAGCATTTCGTTTTTTGTTAATAACTCAAAAATTATTGACATCTAAGGAATTTTGAAAAGAGGAGGAAGGGACTCCGCACTTTTTATAGGTAAAATGGTTCTCGGTGAAATTGTTTGAATTTTTAGTATATTGTAGTATTCGATGTACTGATTGAACGTGCAGAATCGCATAGTAAGTTGATGGATAGATTTTGAAATACAGGGCGTTCAAGTTAAAAATCAGTAATTCTTATTTAATTATTTTCTCGGGATTTGAAAGTGTCAACTGCATTTTTTTTTTCGTTCTTATCATCAACGTACCTTCATATTACTAAATATCATTCAGATGGTGCAGATTATATCATTATGTACAGAGTGAAAAATAAAAACATTTTAGTGATGTCTGAAAATTCGATGTAATAATGAAATATTGATAAAACTATTTTGGCATGCAATATACTATTTTTATTCCATCATTAATCACAATTCATACATTTCGTACAGGGTGATTTGAAATTTGGTGAAATATATGACAGGTTTTTTCGTACATATCCTGTATATTGAAGTGAATTATCATCCTCCGAAGATAGCTGATACCGTATAAACATGATTTTGTTGGGATATATAGGGTGATCATGAAAATATCAACGTTTCAGAAATCACCCTGTAATTAACGATCAACTCGTCGTTCTCTGCTCAACACTGTCCCAAAAACTCAGTTTCCTACTATGACTAGTTTCATGATGCCGGGGATTGCGAAAAGGGCCCACTGGGGCCTAGTCGCTGACGCTTGCGTCCCCCACCCATTACCATTACCACGACTAGTTTCATAGTTATTAATTGAGAAATTCATTACCATTTGCATGACGAGTTGAAGGAACTTGTTCAAGCGTACATTCTACAAATAGTGAAACGTGAGAATGTGGACATCAAAATAAATATAAAAGAGGGTGAAAATTAGAGATAACAATCACATCAGAAATATGAATTTGATAATGTAAGGTAAAGATATTTAAGTGAAGTTTGTTGGTTTGAGCTTTGTCGGAATAAAAAATAAACTATTTGGAAAAAGTGAAAATGATTGACAGAAAGCTTTCATTTCTAATAGGAGAATTTGAATCTGGACAGCGACGTTTTTTTTTCCAATGCGTGTTCCACTCGGATAGAGGTTTTCATGATTTTATATTTGCTGGCTGGTAAAGGTAATAATGAGGATCACTGATGGAACTTATTGATTTTTCTTTCATTCACTTTCCGTCAACGACAGAATCAAAATGTACCCGATGGCCGATAGGGTTTTCTTGTTGTATGAGGACAGTAGCGCTGCTACGGGGGAGGTGGATTCAGTTAAGGCTGTTCCTTGTCACCTTCAGTGATAATGATTTACCGTACCGGGGCCTCATACACGATTGGGCGAGTCAAACTATCCAAGCATTAGGAATTTTATCTGACTCATGCCTGAGTTGTAAGTTGTCACTGATGTGTCCTATATTCAGTCAGTTCCTAAATGGTACCGTCATTGGTCATCACCCTGCATATAATGTTAAATTTATTTTGATCTCCATATTCTCATGTTTCACCATTTGTGAAAAATCTTGGCCACTAGTAGAATGTACGCGTGAACAATTTCCTTCAACTCGTCATGCAAATGGTAATAAGTTTCTCAATTAATAACTATGAAACTAGTCATAGTAGGAAACTGAATATTTGGGACAGTGTTGAGAATAGAATAGAATATGTTTTATTTCCTTAAGACAGTACAAATGCTGTATGGAAAAAGTCAAAAAAAGATAAAAAGATTGGGAAACATTTCTACAGAGTAAACTACAAGCAGTTTGTTTCAAGACTGCAGTCAAATAAAAGATTTACACAAATAAAAAGTATCAACTGAAAACAATTGAATACAGTAAAAAAATACTTTCTCTCAGATATGATCTAAAAACTCTTCGATAGTATAAAAGCTATGCTGAACAAGGAACTCTTTCAATTTCTTTTTGAAAATATATATCGTTCTACTCTTTTTAATGTCAACCGGAATGAAATTGTAGATTTTTGGTGCCTTGAAGTTTGGGGCATTTTGAGTTATTCGAAGTTTGGTGAATGGTACTATGAAATCTTTTTTGTTTCGAGTATTGTAATCATGATTGCTATCATTTTGAGGGAAAATATCTTTTTTTTCAACATATACACAGACAGTTCTAAAACATATGGAGACGCTAGCGTTAAAATTTTCATATCTTTGAATGAGTTTCTGCATGAGGTTCGACAGCTTATTCCCACCATTGGAGAGAATTGGGAGAGAATGATGAATATATTTAACGATAATAAAGGAATTTCACCCATTTAATCGTGAATTACAGGGTGATTTCTGAAACGTTGACATTTTGTTATTTTTCACTGCAGTATAACTGCCGAAGAATTTTGTTTTTGAATCTCCTAGAATATTAAAAATTATCTTTCAAAATTCAACCTACAAACATCCTACACAACCAACGGTAATTTAGGAAACAGATCATTTAATTCCAAACCTAAATTAGACAAAATGAAGAGATCTGGTATATATCGACTATAATGTGGTGAATGCCCCGCCATATATACAGGTCAAACTGGTAGAAATTTCGATATTAGGTACCATGAACATGTCATTTCGGATAAAAAATCATTAATGTATGATCATCTTCAGAATTCGAAACAAAATAGTTAAAGATAATTTAAAAATCCTTCACACGTGCGAAAAAGGGAAAATGAATTTGTTGGAATCTATGGAAATAAACAAGTCAAAGAAAAATCCCAATTCTATTATCCTCAACGAACAATTCGATTCAAACTATAGCCCTCTCCTGAACCTATAACCCAATTCCCAAAACCTGCATTTTTCAAATTATTTGTTATGTTCATTTATCATTGGTATTGATTCTGAAAATCGATATACTGCTACTAATTAAGGTATATCCTAGGTATAGGCCATGTGAGTTCAAATACTCAGATTTGGATGTAATCTAGTTAGTTTTGAAAATGGTGTAATGACCGAAACTAATCAATAAATATAAAATTATCGTGGAGAATAGACAAAAAGTGTTTTGATTGTGTATCCTAAGTGAATAAGAAGAAATGTTTTCTTTGGATTAAACTCGAAATCAATATAGTATCAAAGTATGTTTGCACTAGTGCAAAAAAGTTAAACTTTTCGCACAGTACATGGTGCAGAAATTGGTAACTTTTCGCACGATGGTAGAAATAAATGTTATAACCTTCAACAATAGTTATTTATTATACAAGGGATAAAAGTATTAGATTTTAGCTCGAGGTTGTGTTGTCTCCCGACGCGAAGCGGAGGGAGACAAAAAACCAAGAGCTAAAATCTAATATTTTTCCCGTGTATAATACACTATTTTTTTCTGTGGCGGGAAAAACGACGATTCAATAGTGAGAAAAACATTATCACAATATACTGAAGTCAGAATATTATCGATATGAAATTTGAATTTTTAAACTAGTAAGCTGTTGTACGTATAGCGACAATTAGACCAGCGTTGCTAAGGAAAATTTCAAAGTAATCAAACATCTGTCAGTTCAATTCTGTGATTTGATTTGAAAATTGCGAACTCAGTAATTGTTTAATAGTTATTTTGAATAATATAAAGTTGAAAAATGTCTGATTCTGAGTTTTCTCTGACTCCACCGGAGTTGGTAGAAGCAGCGAAAGTATAGCGTCACGAAAATAATTGCCAGCTAAATCGCGGAAAATTTACGAAACCGAGTATTCAAGATTTATGGAATGGAAGATGAGAAAGACATGCAGTTCTTTCTCGGAGACGGTGTTATTGGCTTATTTTTCGGAACTGGCACAACAACAAAAGCCATCAACAGTGTGGTCGAATTATTCAATGATTAAAAGCATGTTACGATCCAATAATAATGTAGACATTTCAAAATATTTCAAGCTGATTACATTTCTGAAACAAAATGGGAAAGGTTACACGCCCAAGAAAGCTGCGATTTTTACAAGGACACAAATTAGTGATTTTTTAAATAATGCACCCGATGAAGTTTATTTAATGGCCAAGGTTGTTGTTGTATTCGGGATTGCAGGAGCTTGTAGAATTTGTGAAATCAGCCAGGTAACATTAGATGATATCGAAGATTCGGGAAAGTTATTAGTTGTGAAACTGAAGCAAACAAAGAACGATGTAAACAGAAGATTTGTAGTAACTGAAGAATATATTAAATTTTACCGAATGTACATAGCCCTTCGTCCAGCAGCAGCAAAGGATCGCCACCTGTTTTATGCATATCGCAATAGAAAGTGTATCAATCAGGTTGTGGGTAAAAATCAGTTTTATAAGGTACCTGAAACATGTAACGTTATTTTTTTTAATAATTATTATTAATTTTTAATCATATTTTACATGCATTTTACCACTATTTGCCTTCTGCATTTATTTCATAATGTTCAAACACTAATAATACCTATATGCTATCACAATGTTGCTTCTTCGAGAGTGTATTCACTGATAATCCATCCACCTATTTCTCAATTGCGTCCCCATTGCATAATACTACCAGGTATATCCATTTTACATTTAAGTCATCATGTTTTGGTAACGTCATATTTCACGTTATCCCAAGGTTAGTAATTGTCATTCGTGATTTAGTTGTTTACTTTTGGCACTCTGTCAACACTTTTCATTCCACGTCTGGGTGCATATTCTTGAAAGCTAGGGAGTAGAACAACCGAGAGATTGGGGGCGTGGTTCTACTGACAATTGATAAGTGGTATTCTCGAATGTCTTGCTATCGGATAGTAAGAGAAGGATAGCTCCCTGATGCTTCTACTGGGTAGTTTGAAGGGATCAGCCGGGGAAGACCAATAATGTGATATTTTAGGACCCTTAACCTTACTCTTTTCTGTTTTCGTGTTTTTTTATCATAATATATAGGTATCAGTCTATCTTGAAATAATACTATAACCATTGTTTGAAGAGAAAATAACCGGTGTATATAGTATAACATACCGATATAGCTCGGATTGAAGTATATCGACTAAGCTTCATAATAATGGATAACTATCTTCAAAGAATTTTATGGTGGGAAGGAATTATGGCAGATGTTGACGATATGACGATGCTGAGGAATTTTATATCATAAGGCGAGAAGTACTTCCAAGGACAGATCCTTTTGATCTGTCTGATGAAAAATTTCTAAAGTTATTTCGACTCACAAAACCTTTGTGTGAGAATGTTGTAAATATGGTCAGGGCTTACATCCACGAACCCACGAGATCATCCGCATTAACAGTCGAAACCAAGGTAACTAAATTATTTTTTTTTGTTTTAATGATGGAGTTTTAACACTAAATTCTAGTTAAAGATCCCTTTAAGCATAAATATTAATAGGTTTCAGCAGCTGTACGCTTCTTTGGATATGGTAGTTATCAAGAAATCACTGGTTCTAATCATTATATTGAGATGAATTCCTCCAAAATTTCCTTTTGTTTAGGTGTAATTCGACATTTCACTTATCTGTTGTCATACTCCATTATAATCGTTGTATTACATTTTAACAACAACATTTTAACAATAAACAACTACAAACAGGATGACAATTATGACATGACAGCTTTGTCTGTCAAAACATTCGTATTTATGATTGGTCAAGAAATTTGGCAATACTGCGTGCTGGCTCTCTTATTTCATGCTCCCTCCTTCATGCTCGAGAATACGGAATTATAATTGTAGGGAGCAGCAATAGAGTAGAATTGAGGAACGATCCCCGGTGAAGGTTCTATTCTCTTGCCGTCAAGAATTGATGCCCTGGGGTGTGCGCACTAAGCGAGGTACGCCATAGACTTGTGATTGTTGTGACTTCTGCATTCAGTTGGAGTAGCACGGAGTGACTTTTGTTGGTTTCATAACTGAAGATGCGAAATGGGTTATGCCATGCAGTATTACTTAGGCGTGTTTCATTTGAGGATAGGGCTTCATAATATCTTTCTAGCCTGTGGAGAAAGAATAATAAGTTGAGAGTGTAATACTCTTCGAGAAGTGTACTCGGCAACAATGCACATGGATTTGACATTTTGATCTAAAGTTTGAGAAGAAGAAGATTAATTCGTTTTGACTGTCGTCTGTCACCAGTGTGCTGGGCTTTCCACTTTTGACATGATTGGTGAATAAGTTGTAAGAATTTTATTTCTATTTGAATCGTCCGTAAAGGGATTATATCTTGCAACTGCTAAAAGGTTTCAGTTTTCGTTTAGTCGATTGAATTGCAGTGTATGCATATTTCTGAACCTTACCTCTCGGGGGATTATATAAACCAATTATTTATGGTAAGTCTCGCACATGGTATTCTTCTATCATTTGGCAATTCTTCATGTATTTTAGGATCTGATTTGTTAGGCCTTTTGGGTACTTGACCCTATGTGCCGTTGTTAACCCTTTGACCAGGATATTTTCATCTGACATCTGAAAGAGCCTACCGAAAGCATCTTCCACTGTGGGAGCACCTAGGCCTGTTCTGGACAGAGGTAGTTATTAGGTCATCCAAGTTGTTGAACAAAGTGTCAAGTTCTTGTTGCATTTCAGGGTTTATGTATAGGGCACTATTCTAGTTCCGTCCCACTATATTTCTTTCCTTCCTGGAGGAAGTTACTGGACTCCGTAGATGTATGGTATGTCTTCCTTGTGACCATCTTCCACCTACTATAGCCATTGAGTAGGGCCTTCAGGTACTGCTAGCGTGACTTTCGAGGAAGCAACATTGCAGTCTACATCAGCTGTGTGGTAGCAGCCTAGTTGAACCGACGTTGCACTCCAAGTACCAACTAATAGCACTAAGTATCCTACTGATATCCTTTTTAATTATCAAAGTCTAAGGCTACTGTGTAAACGCTACAAGGTAAGGTGCACCATATGCGGATTGGTTAAGACAAATTATTTTCTCCTACCCTACAGCGGTAGATATATTTTGTATTGAATATTGGATACGTTTAACCTTGTCTACGTCTGTATACTTTCACCTTAAAGGTTGGTTAATGTTTGAACATATATTTGGTCACTGAACTGCACCTGTAGACCGATTGTAAGGTCAATTTTGATAATCAGTTATTTATATAGCTATTTAGTTTTTGTGTAAGAACGTACCCGGACAGTCAGCTCACTATAATTTTGTTGTTTAATAATTATACTTCTTCAAACAGTAAGCTGTTTATCATTTAGAGTGTGGTAACTTTAATTTTTAATAATATTCGTGTTATATGGGAATCAGTATAAATAATCTATAGGGTGAGCCTGCATCATATTTCTGGCGCCCATGTTCTTACATCTCATCACAATTTATTTTGTATGACCCACTCCCGTCTCCACTTGAGTTAGTCACGAGCCACCCTGTCACTCTGACAGCTTCGTTGCCATTATAAAAGCTGAAAGCTAAGTAAAACCCGTGGCAAACAGTAGCTAATTTTCTTCAACTTGAAAATGCTAGCTCATATACAGGTCATTCATTTCGAAGATCGTCTGCTACACTTTTAGTTGAATCTGGGGGAGATTTGATGACACTAAAGAAACATGGCGGTTGGAAGTCATCAACGGTCGCTGAGGGCTATGTTGATGAATCGGTGGCACACAGGACAGAAATTGCTAATAAAGTGTTCAGAACGTGTGGCAGTGCTGAAATAACACCCGATTTGCGACCAGGTACATCAACGGCAGTTGTGTCCATGTCAAAAAAATATATTATTTCAACACAAGAAAATCCGACTGTTGTACCGAATAGTTCAAGGAACATGTCATTCATGCAATGCACATTCAATAATTGTACTTTTAATATAAAGGAAATGTAACTTATGTTCAATAATATATTCTATACTTCCTTTATCTATGTGTGAATATATCCGGGAAAAAAGTACTCACTTTTTTCCCGGGGAATAAGTAATTTCATGAAAAGTTATATTTTGTTACCTGGCAACAGAGATAAAATGTCAAATTTTTTTCCCATCACAGAAAAAAACCGTTTATCATTTCTGTTATCATGTACTGGTATATTTAGTAATTATAAACCATCCAGTTATACCAACCAGACCTCATCTTGACTGGTCCAATGAACCTGCTGAAAAGGCAATTGTTAATTAACGAGTACACGCAATGGGTGTATCTGATAAAGAAAATAACTTCGAAGAAATTATGAGGATGTGTATAAGGATCGCTTGTTAGGCCATAATCGCTTTTGACATGGCCATCTTACTTAAAATATGTAAATGTTTGTTGAGATTTAATCAACTTTAATTGCAAAACGGGATTGCCAGCCAATCTTGTTTGCAATTGCGAAGAGTGATGGTTTAGAGGGCTCAGTGGCGTCAATCAACAATTTGGTGGTTCATTTCGATCGTTGTTTTTCTGTTTTTCAAACTATAACCGGATATAATTATTGTAGGCAAGGTGTATTATAAAAAAAAAATTGTTATTTATGATACCAAGTTCGTAAAGTAGGATTTTTTTGTATGTACGTGAAAAAAATATGCGAGTACAAAAAGCTCTTTGCGAAAGTGTATCAAATTTAATTAAATGAAATGTTTCAGTTTATTCTTGACGGAAAAAAGATATTTTGTATTTATACAGGGCAATTCAAATTCGACCCCCACCATTGGGATCTCCTAAACTACAGGAGATACATCGAAGCTTAAATTGGGGCAAAGTTGCGTGTTCTGGTGCTTAACAAAATACTGTTTTGAAACTTGGAAAATTCCGACTATTTCCGGAAATATCGGGAAAAAACTGAAAATCGGAATTTTCGTTTTAATTTTTTTCTATCGTTATTTGACAACATAGCTCAAAACCAAAACTACATTTTCATTGATACTTTTTTTCAGCTACACGTTTTCATGTTCAGATTTACTATCCGACGTTTCGTCTTCTGGCATTCATCATCAACTTTTTTTCTGTTATGGGCGCCATATTGTTTTTTTATACAGAAAAATAGTGATTCTCATTCTGATTTCATTGATGTATAATTTGTTATGATTTGCACTTCTGAAACCACAGATATTAAAAAAAACAACTTCATCTGAGATGGTCATGACTCCATCGAAAAATTTTGTTTAATAAACACTAGTTGTCAAAACTCATTAAACATCATAAGTTTGAACAAATACTTCAGTCGAAATGTCCTCATTCCCAAATGAAGAAAAACGAGATATGTTGAAACTTTATTATAAATTTGATAGGAATAGTACGAAAACAACACAAATTTATTTTGAATTATATCCGGAAAGACAACAGCCGGATAGAACATTATTCGGAATTTTGGACAAACACTTGGCTGAGTACGTTTCAAAAACCAAGAATGAAATATGGAAGCAGAATGGAACAAAATATTAGAGGTAACTTATTAGCCGAGGTAAAATAATTGTTTATTCCATATTTGAAGAAGTATAATTATTTTTGGTACTTTTTTAGATAAATGCAGATCCTTCCAAATCAACACATCAAGTCTCGGCAGGAATGAATGTGCCACAGACGAGCGTTTGGAGGGAATTCAAAAAAAGTGGTTTGATATGTTATAAGATACATATTTCACAAAAATTACATTCAGGTGATCTTGAGAGAAGGATGGAATTTTGTAGCTGGCTCACGAATAGGGTAGACCCTACAAACTTCTTGAAAATCATTAATTGGACCGACGAAAGTACTTTTTCGAACTGTGGTGTTTTTAATAGAAATAATGAGCTCATATGGAGTAAAAATAATCCACGACACTTTAGAGAAGTCAGACCACAAGTTCGGTTTCGTTTGAATGTGTGGGCTGGAATTTATGACGACCGAATACTTGGACCTCATTTCTTCTCTAATACTTTGAACGGGGAAACCTATCTTCGGTTCTTAAGAAACGAATTCGAAGAATATATGGATACGTTTCCGCTTGTTAATTATAACAGCTGCTGGTTTCAGCATGACGGGGCTACTCTACACAATAAAAGAGCAGTTTGCGAATATTTACACCAAAGATTTCCTAATAGGTGGTTAGGAAATTCTGGACCAGTGAGGTGGCCGGCAAGGTCACCTGACCTTACAGTTTAGGATACTTTCTTGTGGGGCACTTTAAAGAACAGAATCTATGGAGAGCAAGAATATGACAGTAGATGAACTTAGAGACAATATCATCACGCAATTCAGGTCTATCAGAAGAAGGGATATTGTTAGGGCTGTTCTTAATTTGAGTCGACGAGCTCGGTTATGTATTCAAGAGGAAGGCCATCATTTCGAACACTTGTTGTAATACTTTTTGTGCATTTTTTACAAGCTCATGATTTCATTCTTGTTTTTTGAAACGCACCGTACTCAGCCAAGTGTTTGCCCAAAGTTCCGAATAATGTTCTATTCGGCTGTTGTCTTTCCGGGTATAATTCAAAATAATTTTGTGTTGTTTTCGTACTATTTCCATGAAATTTATAATGAAGTTTCGACATATCTCGTTTTTCTTCATTTGAGAATGAGGACATTTCGACTGAAGTATTTGTGCAAACTTATGATGTTTAATGAGTACTGACAACTAGTGTTTATTAAACAAAATTTTTCGATGGAGTCATGACCATCTCAAATGAAGTTGTTTTTGTGGTTTCAGAAGTGCAAATCATAAAATTATACATCAATGAAATCAGAATGAGAATCACTATTTTTCTGTATAAAAAAACAATATGGCGCCCATAAGAGAAAAAAAAGTTGATGATGAATGCCAGAAGATGAAACGTCGGATAGTAAATCTGAACATGAAAACGTGTAGCTGAAAAAAAGTATCAATGAAAATGTACTTTTGGTTTTGAGCTTTGTTGTCAAATAATGATAGAAAAAAATGAAAACGAAAATTCCGATTTTCCGTTTTTCCCGATATTTCCGGAAATACTCGGAATTTTCCAAGTTTCAAAACAGTATTTTGTTAAGCACCAGAATACGCAACTTTGCCCCAAGCTTCGACTATCTCCTGTAGTTTAGGAGATCCCAATGGTGGGATCGAATTTGAATTGCCCTGTATAGTGAGCACGTAAGTTGAAACAAATCCGTTAAAAGCCTGATATGGCCATTGGCGCAATATTTATTTATTTTCGAGTTATGACGTCATTATTATTATTTTTTAAATGGCAATACCCTATTTTGATAATACCTTCAAAAAGAACGCATTTTTCTGTGTACGGATGTCATATCTTTTCTTATGTTACATAAACGTATTTTCAAAAAGTAAAAAATATTTCATTCATAACAATTGATATTAGATCTGTTAACGTAAACTTTTGACTTGAGGTGTCCCCACAAGAAAAATCTAGTGGGATTAGATCAGCTGGCCACTCCAAAAAATCCTCGCCTGCGGGTAGAGGCTATTATCATCATTTGCTGTGGCGCTCCGGGGCGATTTTCAAATTTTGATGGCGTATTCTCTTTTCTGATGCAGAAATTCTGGATCCTCTGTCACTTGGTTATTTACATTTAGTGAAAATTTCTGCTTTAAAGAACCCCGCACTAATCTTATGGAAATCCGGTTTCGGTGAAAATCGCTGAAATGTAAATATGATGTAGCCCATCCCAAGTAACAATTTCAGTTTTGTGATAGCCCTCAGAAGGTTCTGAAGGCCATAACAATCACAGCATCGATAAAACTGTTTTGCTGTAACAACATCCATAAAACCTCCTTAAAGCTGCTATAAATCTACGAGGGCCCACTCCCATGAAGGTTCTCAGGGCTATTTTGAAATGCAAGCATAAAACCTGCTTGCCTTATTCGCAGGATTCTTAATAACCCCCTGAGGATCATTATAAAACCAAATACTGGTGCTGTTATAAACCTGTTTGTAATTAAAAAAAAATCTATTTGGCATCAAAATATATTTTTTTGAATGAAATTGGGTTAGAAAATATTCCATAAATAACTACAGCCAAAACGGACTTAAATAAATCTAATTCTTCAGCTGCGAAAAATAGGGCGACTAATTTACAATCAAAAATATAATGATGGCGTTCTGGCAGTGAAATGAAGAATATATAGGTATTCAACAACGTGAAATGTCGAATATCATCTGCGAATGAAATTTTTTTGACAAAATGACATCAGTTAGGTGGTAAATCTGCAACGCGCCCCAATAACAACGCGAAATTAAGAAAATAAACAAAATACCACATAAAATTAAAAAATTATTTTGACTCATATCTTTCCCAGAATGATTTGTACTATATCTAAATACAAATGAATACCAATAATTGTGTATTTCCTTTCCGTCATACATACCAAATTGCAAGAAACATGAATTGAAATTAGGCTCTCTTTAGTTGTTCCCTCTGGTTGTAATAAAATATGGCTACCCTACCTTTATTCTATTTAGCTGCACGTATTGCCGTCATGAAGTCGTTTCTCCTCAAAATAAACCATTTTAAAATCATTTTATCCTAAAAAAGTACGTTTGGTATTATTTAATCCAATTTCCAAAATATTTCAACTGTCAATTGTCAATCCCGCCTGACATTCGTGTTTTCGTGATCGACGTGGTCAGTATCACAAAACATGTGTTGTTGTTTTGTGGTCAGTATACTCACAGCCGCATGCACATTCAATCGCCAGCGACTCGCCAGAGTTTCGCCGTTCGCTACACAAGGATTATAATGCACAGTCGAGCTCCAAAAAAGTGACAACTACGCGATAAGTCACATTTTGGCGAAACGCTGGAGATGTAGCACTTTTTTGGAGCTCTACTGTGCATTATAGTTCTTGTGTAGCGAGCGGCGAAACTCTGGCGAGTCGCTGGAATTGACTATGCATACGGCTGTTAGTGTCTATACTCCCGTGATAAGTATTTGGTGTCTAAGTCTTGTGAAACGTTTAATTACTATTTATTTTTTCCAGTTATCTTTACCCAATGTGATTTATTTATTACCGGTTAGGGGGAGCTACTAGTATTTAAGTAGAAATAGTTTTATGCTTTGATTTTATAGCGGTTCTCGAGAGTACATCTCAAAACCTTAATAAAATCTCATCGTTAGTTTTATTACAGAACCATTGCATGGACTTGAGGATTGCTATAAAACCATCACAAAACTAAGTTTCTATGTGGATTATTCAAATACCAAAAAGATTTATCGTGTGTGTGTATGAGCCATTGTAAAACCATCATAAAAACAAATATACTTAAAAGCTGAATGGTTTTATCTTATAGCCTTCAGGAGTGTTTTGAAACTGATTCATAAATCTATTTGCTCTGGTAGCGTATTAGGAATAATATGACATGCATAAATCAAATTGGGCATTACCTAACCTTCATAAAACTTTCATAAAACTAGGATAAATCCAAATAACATTTAAATTGTTACTTGGGATGCCATCTTGAACAAAAGTTACCATTGCGCCAGCTCTCTGAATACCAGCGTTTGGATTCAACAGGGAGTCAAAGATTGACATTTTGACGATTTTTCAAAAAATCCGGAATTTTATTTTCATCGTATCGATCTGAATTTTTATAATGGAATAGTCCACATTATGTGTATCGATAAGTTCAAATGACAAAGGTTTCTAGAATCAAAACTGGCGGGTAAACAGAGGGTTAAACTTTGTTTTTGGTAATTTTTATCGAACTTTTTTCGAGAAAATATTTGTTAACTTGCATATCCATATGCAATTGATGTTACTTACAGTACATGAGAGGGCGATCATATTTTGCAATTGAACCAACTATCAAACTTTAAGTATTTGGAAGATACGGGGCGATGAAAAATATATTTTCAATTTCGTAAAATGTACCCCTTTGTATATTTACCAATATATTCAGCTAATTAGTTAAAACTATGTAGATAATATATATATATATATATATATATATATATATATATTACAAATGTGTCAACGTATGTGCTCATCAATCTGAACCCAAATAAAGTTCAGCGATGGTTCAAAAAATATGGAGAAGGGATGCTTCGGAATAATTTAGAAATGATTCCTAAAATCATCCGTGAATTTGTTTTATTTTCTGACATAATACAGATGAGTCATTCTTGATCAAAAAGTTCTTCAGTGGATACCTCGCGGATGCCACGGTTTGAATTATAGTATTTCATCGATTTCTCGAATAATCAAAAATTCCTTTGTAACGGAAAATAAGTAATATTGTTTCGTAGACAAACTTCGAAACATTTCAATGACAAAATATAAGAAATGAGAATTCATCAATATGCAAAGGTTGCAACTCGTCCAAAATAAATAATTCGTTTTTTCAAAAAAAAACCTAACCCTCTGTATACCCGCCAGTTTTGATTCTAGAAACTTTTGTCATTTGAACTTTTCGATGCACATATTCAGATCGATACGATGAAAATGAAATTCCGGATTTTTTGAAAAATCGTCAAAATATCAAACTTTGACCCCTGTAGAATCCAAACGCCGGCATTCAGAGAGTTGGCGCAATGGTAACTTTCATTCAGGATGGCTTGGGCATATAGAAATTTCAGCGATTTTCACCGAAACCGGTTTTCCATAAGATAAGTTCCAGGCAGCTTTTGATTTATTTTCAGAATTCATTAGGATATTGTTATTGTGCATTCGTTTAGCTGCATCCAATAGTTGGGTATTTATTTTTTTGTATTTTTTATAGTAAGGAATATCAGTCATTTTATACAAATATTTTAAGTTTTGTCCGGATATGATTAAACCCCTAGTTAGCCAAGGATTATTATATTATTAATACGCAACGATCATGAAAATACACCAGTAATTTTAAATAGGCGGCAGCCAATGCAGACATTCAATGCATTGAAAATGTATAATAAGAGAATTGCAACACCTTTCAATTCCGACAATAAACAATCATCAGTCAAAGCATGAAACGCTCGCCAGTTAATCTGTGATTACTTTACTACTCAATTGTCAGATTCAAACTGCCGGGCAATTTAAGTTCAATCTCGGCAATTCATTCCGCGCTGATAGATTGGCGTCAGTTTGATAAAGCGCTGAATGAAAATGTGTTGGCAGCATAATTACGAACCATGCCAAATAAAATTAAAATTATCAAGCAGGCAAATTACAAGAAAAACGATGTGCAACTCTAAACACGCGTCAGATCGGCGCATTTGAGATTCCACGCGATTTTCACCTGCTTAATGGCTTCATCTCTTCGACGAGACAGGTTCCTCAGTATCTAGAGCTGTGCTGTCAACCGGTTCGAAAAAACGAGTTACCGTGTGATTCAGTTTTTGTTCATTTGTTCTGTCTCTACTGTCACTGCGATGGTTATGTGCTGTACGTTTTTGTTGATGGATTTCGCATAATGACGTTTAGCTAGAGACGATCGGTCAAAAAAGGAAAACATAAATAGTGGTTACTGGTTCTGTAGAAGGAATCTTTCTTCTCATAGGTATTTATCGTCGTTCAAGTTGCGAGTGGAGTTTACTGACGAATAGATATAAATAATCTTGGAATTTAATATGCAATAAGAAATATGCAAGTGATTTAAATTAACTTGATTTTTTTACCTCCGATACTTTATTGTCTTGACATTACACCTACACCGTTAGTTTATCATTTAGTTTGTATTTAACTCCATAAAACTTTAATCAAATTTGCGAAACGCATCACCATTGGTCGAAACGAAGAATGACGTCACATGGCACGTTATGACATTTACCTTTTTCATAGAAAATTTGTTTTTATTTATATATTTGTAGTGTTTTCCATTACACAGTGCGATTTTGGTCTAGTGACATTTGTAAATTATCAAGAGCAATGACTGAAAGTGGTTTTGTCAAAGCACAATCCGACAATAAGTAGTAATAGTTTATCAAATGATAGTTTTCCTTTTGTAATTTAGGTGAGGCAGGCATAAACAGAGTTATCTCCCGCTTGATATACAAAACATTTATGCATACAAAACTTACTTCTGATCAATTCACTTCACGTTAACTATCGAAATACAATGTACTCACATTGAAATGATCTTCACAACAATGTAAATGTGACATTGGAGCTACTTCGCCTCTTCTCATAACCTCACACCATTGTTTACGTATGTTCGCATCTCTTGGAACAGAAAAAATACTTTACTTGGTGTACTTATAATTGTGTTTTGGCATTCCGGAACTAGACAATACCTATAAAATGGTTTTTTAGCATTTTTCATTATCGTAATAGCGATTAAAACTGCAAATCCCTAACCTAATTAATAACTGTCAATAGTGTCAATGGCCATAACTATAGAAAGGCTTGTTCATTGAAGACTGCTCTGGTTGATCGAGATCACTTTCACATATTATGTTCATCTCTCTCTAACACTTGTACTGCATTTGTCTTACTCTTTTATACAATATCAGCTTCAAGCAAGTAGAGCAATCAGAGTACGTCTCAACGAACGACACTGAAGAAAAACACTGATCGCGCCATGTGACGTCATCCACAGCGCGCGAAAATGGAGGCGTTCAAATAGGTCAAATTCAATCGGTATTTTATATATTATTTTAAAAATTAATTCCAAGACTTTCAACCATTTTTATATTTTTTACCATGTTGTAACGAAATAAAAAAATTATGCACATTCCCTATTGGTTTGGTGCGTAACTGACAACGTGGAGGTACAACTTCAAAAGAAGAAGAAAGAACCTCACTTTTCTGTTTGCTTTTGTTGATAAAAAACTGTTCCTGAAGTGTTTTTTCTGTTTCTGCTGTTACGTTGAAATTTGTGAATAATGGAGTTTACAACATATTATTCAAGTTTAGATGATGTTCATCGACAACGGCAAAGATGAAACATCAGTAATCGGCATTGATCCATATCTTTTTGAAGCTGAAAATATTTCACGTTTCCCGGAAATAATGTATCCTGGTATTGTCAATTATTTAGTGTAAACGAAGAGTACATTCAAAATGATTGAAATGAAAGCCTGTACAAGTTTAGAAGCTCACAATATAGCAATTTGTGTATGGGTGAAAAAAATATACAGGGTGGGGCACCGAAAACGAAACAGATCGAATATCTTCAAAACGCATGTGTTGTGAGTAAAATGCAAAAACACGTCGATTTTTAATCCATGGGGGATATCTTCCTATCATAACCTCAGCTGTCATACATCTTCCCCCACCCCTTGGTCACTATCACCCAAACAATTTGAATAGGGAAAGTGGTACGTGTGACACATCATTGAAAAGGTAATTTGATAAGGAATTCAGCCATATTGATTTTCGCTACCTAACTTTTTATTTTGGCGCCCTCTTGCGAGAAAAACAACTGTTCCGTCTTCAAAATTATGATACTTCATTTGCAAGCTAATTTGATATTAATTCGGTGACAATGTATCATGGAATTAAGGTCCGATTCGATTCAAAATTGTGTTGGTTTTCAGAGTCGGAAATTATGATTTGTTCGTCAATGCAAAAAAACAAGATGGTTGTTCCAAGATGGCGGCCGAAATTTGTAATTATGGTCCGATTCGATTCATTTATATGTGGGGATTTTCAGGGTCGATTCAGAAAACAAGATGGCGGGCGAAATTTGTAATTATGGTTCGATTCGACCCGGCACCGAATAAAAATTCTTCAAAACACATGTGTTGTGAAAAAAATGCAAAAACACGTCGATTTTAAATCCAAGGGGGACATTTTCCTATGATAACCTCAACTGTCATACTACTTTCCCCACCCCTTGGTCACTCATACAATTTGAATAGGGAAAGTACTAAGTGTGACACAGCATTGAGAAGGAATGAGGAATTCAGACTTGTGAATGTTCGGTACCTAACTTTTCATTTTGGCGCCGTTTTGCGGGAAAAACATCTGTTTCGTATTTATGATATTTGATTTGAATGCTAATGTGAACGATCCACAAAAACATAAAAAAATTGAAAAAATTAAAATTGTGTGAGATCACAAATTGGACAATTTTGCATAAATTGCTCAAAAACGTCAGACAGCGTTTCTTATGGTCATGTATGGCAGTTCATGGCAAACACTTTGAGCATCTACTGTAAATTAATGTAGTTTGGAATGGATGGAATTGAATTTGTGCTAGGTTTTCCATTTTTAAGTTTATACAATGTTTATGCAATGCAATGTTAGTTAGTATGTATGTATGTGTGAGACAAATCTTGCAGCTGACTTTTGACCCACTTGTAGTTGTCCAATCAACTTGAACTTTGGTTGGTGTCCATAATTGCGATGACAAGGCATTTTCGAATTTTTGTTGCAAAAAAAAAAACAACAAAATGATAGCTCCAGGATGGCGGATAAGATTTGTGATTATGGTCCGAATCGATTCAAAATTGGATTTTGGGAGTTTTAGATAAAGATTTTCAGCATGACTTAAAAGAATATAATTGATAAAAAAGCTTTTATACAAATGCGATAAAAATAATTATTTCTTTAGATGTTGGACGTAGGTTATTCTGTGCAAACAGATTCAAAAGCGTGCCGCGAGTACAAAATAGGTATTTGTGCGCGGTAAAAATTTTGATTTTGTTACGCACAGAATTACCTGCGTCACGTATCAAAAAAAAAATTCCTTTTCAGCGCATTTGTATAAAAGATTTTTATCAATTTAATTGATTCATTTCAGTCATACTGGAAACTTGTAAAACCCCCATTGTTATGTTTTTATTTACTTTCATTGACTTATATATTCGTTTCACTTTGTATACTCATTCACAAAATGTAGTTATCATCATGTTACTATAGAGTGAAAAAAAAACAAAAATAATAATAAATGTATGACATTGACGAGAAGTATCATTTTGACAAAAATCAAAATAAAATTAAGAAATCGTTCTTCGATCCGAATATAATTAGAATATTCCAGGTAAAGACTTTAACACCCATAGCCAATTTTTTATTGTTTCGAACCACAATTACAAATTTCTTTCGTCATCTTGTTTTTTTGCATTAACAAAAAATCATATTTTCCGACCCTGAAAATCCCCACATACTAATTTTGATTCGAATTGGACCATAATTACAAATTTCGGCCGACATCTTGGAGCCACCATATTGTTTTTTGGATTGACAAACAAATTATAATTTCCGACCCTGAAAACCACCACATATCAATTTTGAATCGAATTGGACCATAATTGCAAAACTGGTCCGCCATTTTGGAGTCACCATTTTGTTTTTTCCTTCAGAAAATTTCCATAGTTCGTTGTCACCGAATTTATGTCAAATTAGCTTGCAAATGAAGTATCATAATTTCGAATACGGAACAGTTGTTTTTTCCGCAAGAGGGCGCCAAACTAAAAAGTTAGGTAGCGAAAATTGACATGGCTGAATTTCTTAGGAAATCACCTTTCTAGTGATGTGCCACACTTACTACTTTCCCTATTCAAATTGTTTGGGTGATAGTGACCAAGGGGTGGGGTGAGAGGTATGACAGTTGAGGTTATGATAGGAAGATGTCCCCCTTGGATTAAAAATCGACGTGTTTTTGCATTTTTTTCACAACACATGTGTTTTGAAGATATTCAATCTGTTTCATTTTCGGTGCCTCACCCTGTATATATGTATGTAAACTTGTGCTAGTTTAAATTTTTATTTTATTTAAACTTTCTCAAAACTGACTTACCATATGTACCCAGTGTATCAAAAACGGCGAATAAATATTATTATTATTATTTTTATTTTTTTCATTTATTAAGGCCTTCGACTACTGAGGTCATGTGGCCTGAATTATATTTCTAAATTTTGAAAAATATGTCTAGTTCTTGCATGCAGATTAAAATTTTTTTCAACATATCCGTATTGTCTGTTAAACAGGATTCTACATTGTGTGGTATATCTAATCTCTGCCTAAGCTCCACCAGTTCTTCACAGCAAAGTATACAGGGTGTCAATTTGAATACTTCCCACCCTTAATATCTTCCTTCCAGTAAACAATATGAGTAATCGAAAAAACAGGTCAATTTTATTGTCAAGGGGGACACTTTCACGGACTATTTGTAGCCCTCGTGGTTCAACCCCCTAGGAGGGGTAGATGTTACCCTTAGAATTTTAAATGGGAAGGGGGGTCAAGTGGCACATCATTTTGATGGGCGTTCAATTCTTGTTCCAATGGTACTTATTATTTTGTGATGAGCATTTTCCGAAAAATTGCGTTCTAAACTAACAGAAGTAATTATTAGAACGCCTATACTGAGATGCATTATTGTATTGACTCCCTTTAATAAAAATGGTTAGAAGAGTAGGTGGCACCGCTCCAACCCTTGAATGACAGGAATAAATTTATTACGCATGGGATTTTTTATTTGGTGGTTATTTTCCTTCTACACAATAAAATTTAATTTGCGAGAAAGACATTTCCAACATAAAATCTACTTACGCTTATCTTATTAGCTGTTCAAAATGTTGTCCATTTTGCTCTAAACAGTAATACAGTCTGTTTTCGAACTCCCCTCTAACATTACGGAAAACTTCACTAGGAATTGACCGGCATGTTGCTGTAATTCGTCTTTTAAGTTCGTCAATATCAGAAGGTTGTGTTTTATAAACAACGGATTTAAGATGCCCCCAAAGAAAGAAATCTAAGGGTGTTAAATCCGGTGATCTCGGAGGCCATTCAACTGCTCCCCTTCTGTCAATCCATCTACCCGGAAATCTCTCGTTTAACCACTGTCGGACGGGAAGAAAATAATGAGGTGGAGCACCGTCCTGCTGGAAATGTAACAGATCCTCCTGCAAAAGTTCATTACCTTCTGCATCAGTTTGAGTTTCTAGCTCGTGAGTTATAAGAGGATCGATAGTCTCTTCAAGCATATCAAGGAACAGATTGCCAGTCAAGTTTTCTTCCAGAAATAATGGACCAAGAATGGCATTTCCAAGAATACCAGCCCAAACATTAACTTTTTGTGGGTGTTGTGTATGCCCTTCCCAAAAAATATGTGGGTTTTCGTCACTCCAATAGCGACAATTTTGTCTATTAACATTGCCATTCAGAAAACTCACAATTTCACAAAACTATATTCTTCTATCATAATCATCCTCGTGGAGCTCTTGAAGAATCTGCATTTTATATGGATGAAATTTATGCATTTTCAATGCTTTTCTTATAGTCTCGCGTGACATTCCCGTCTGTTCTGATACTGATCGTGAGGAGCTCGTGGGCTCTGCAGCAAATGTTCCCAAAACTTCAATTTGAGCTGATTCATTTAGTACTCTGGGGTTATTTCTTTTTTTATTTGTCACTGAACCAGTTTCGTAAAACTTATTCACCAAATCAAGCACATACCGGTGACTTACATTACAATTTGGATGTCTTTCGTTAAAAAGACATGCCGCCCTTCGTGCGCACTTTCCAACTTCGCCACAATCATTTCAATTCTGTCTTGAAGAATGTAAATCATTTTTACACTTTTATACACTTATTAAAGTAATTCCTAAACAGCCCAACAGGTACAACGGTATTCACAATACTACCACATAGTTCAAATTTGCTAACCAATTTTTTGCCGGAAAACAGAAACTTTTTACAGCAGAAGTAGCAAAAAAGGAAGGCTATCTGTACAATTTCTGCGATGACACTTAAAAATTCAGCATTTAATAAACACAACTTTACTACCATCTACGTTTCACTATTAGACTACTTTTTTATGTAAAGTGTTTGGAGCTAATGGCTAATGTTACCCCTAATAAAGGGTTGGAACGGTACCACCTAATATTCTAACCAGTTCTGGCCAAACCATGCATCTCAGTATAGGCGTTCTAATAATTACTTCTGTTAGTTTAGAACGCAATTTTTCGGAAAATGCTCATCAAAAAATAATAAGTCAGGGTACCATTGGAACAAGAATTGAACGCCCATCAAAATGATGTGCCACTTGACCCCCCTTCCCATTTAAAATTCTAAGGGTAACATCTACCCCTCCTAGGGGGTTGAACCACGAGGGCTACAAATAGTCCGTGAAAGTGTCCCCCTTGACAATAAAATTGACCTGTTTTTTCGATTACTCATATTGTTTACTGGAAGGAAGATATTAAGGGTGGGAAGTTTTCAAATTGACACCCTGTATGTTGTATCGCCTTTCTTCTTCCACATAGTTCGCATCTGGGTTGTCTTTCGCCACTAAGCATAAAACTGTTGGTGAGCCATGTATGTCCAATTCGTAGTCAATAAATATTATTATTATTCTGATATTCAAATCCAAAATCTGTGTGCTAAGTAACAGATGAATATTTTGTATATGAGTCATGGTTCAGGTCAATTTCACCTTTGGTAGAAATGATCTGAGCTTAACGAATAATATTCAACATTTCTTCCTTCTCAAAAAGCTGATTACTAAGGAAACAGACTGAGGTTGCGCTAGTGGAATTTCGTTCTAAATTGGTAGAAGGTATTGAAAAACTTAATAGATACATTACAACTACCTTGTTCACATTGAGAAGAGAGTTCCTCTACTGAAATAGTTCCCTGCCACTTCAAGTCTACATTTTTTGTCGAATCACTTCCACCCTTAGTACGAATTCGATATTTTTATCTCAGTATGTTTTATTTTAATTATTGACGAGTATGTATCAAAAATACCTCATAACTTACTAGCCTTAACCAAACTTTGTCAACAAGAATACAATTTCTTATGATAATAAAGTATATATTCTCTTTCTCTCTCTCTCACTGAGCAATTTGCTTTATTGCTTTTATATTTTAAAATGCTTTTTTCTACATTCATGCAAAAAGCAAAACTTTATTGAACTATATTCAGTAGAAAAAGAAGTTCTTTATTGCACTAGTGCAATAAAGTTTTTATTGCACTCATCTGTCATTCTACTTCAACGTGCTGTCATCATGACAAACATAAACGTTTAAACATACTACATATTTAGCAGATATTCTGTGAGATTGGCAATAGGTACTTCACTACGAAATATTCATATTGAAAATTGCACCAATTGTTCATTCACTTTCAACATTTAGGGTAAAAATAAAGTTTGAGTTGAATTGTTCGTAACGTATTAGTTCCTGTTTCAATGCAAATCGATATTAATAATAAAGTATTCGAGTTGCGCTTTTCATTTTCCTACACCTAGTGCCGCACCTCAATAAATCATTTTTTGCTTTTTGCATGAACGTAGAAAAAATGTTGTATGCAACTCGTGCAAAAATTGTTTATTGCACTCGACGTGTTGTCCAACTCGGCCTAACGGCCTCGTCGGACAATTTCACGTCGAGTGCAATAAACATTCACTTTTTGCACTTGTTGCATAAATAACTATTATTTTATTCATTGCGAAAGCACTCTTCGTGTCCATTAAATGATTTACAAGACAAAGATACATTATTTTGGGAAAACGTTAAATATCTGTTGATAATTCTTCATCTTCCACAAGGTATGGATCAATGCCTACTACTGATAATTCATTTGTATATCGTTGTCGATGAACATCATCTAAACTTGAATATGTTGTGAAGTCCATTATTCCTAAATTTCAATATTACTGCAAAAACAGAAAAAACACCAGAAACAGTTATAATACAGCAGAAACCGTAAAAACACGACAGAAATAGAAAAAACGTTCCTTATTTACAAAAGCAAACTGAAAAGTGAGGATCTTTCTTCTTCTTTTGAAGTTGTTGTACCTCCACGCTGTCAGTAACGCACCAAACCAATTAAGTAACTCTTTAAGAGAAGAAGAAGACAGGTATACCGGGTGATTCAGCCAGGTATTCGCGGCCCTTTAACGTTCTTATTTGAAGAAAATGTCACATCATACCTCACACAGTTTTTGAATAGTTTCCCGAAAGCAATTGAATGACCGATTCCAATTATCCACATTTTGTCACCTGTCAAATACTCTCATGTCAACCGTCTTTTAAATGTGTTCATATTTTGTATTCTAAATCATTATAGAAGGCTGTCTTTCCGAGTTCAACCACTTTAACCACATAAAACATCAACTATACTTATTATTCGCAATTACTTCGAGAAAAAAACAACGAGAAAATACAAATTGATAAAAAAAAACAAACAAAGACAGAAATCAGAAGTGAAATCCATTGATTTCGAAACACTGAATGACTGATTTCAAATAACCACACGTTGTCACCTGTCAAACACTTTCATGACAATTTTTTTTTCAAATGAGCTGTCATTTTATTGTAAAATATAATAATAATATGATAAAAATGATAATGGTCGGCTGGTATAGTGCGTTCGCCTCGCATGCGTGGGGTCGTGGGTTCGATCCACCGATTCACCTGTCTCGTGCATGGCATCACACGTTAAAAGGTAAGGGCTGCGTCTTCCCTAGCTCACACAAGTCTCTCGAAGACTTCTGAGGGTTGCGCGTAGGGGTGCAATCGGTTGACGGAAATAACAACAATAACAACAACAGTAAATGACAAAAAACTATGCCAATTTAGATAAAAAGTAAATTGTAGTTTGACATTGAAAACAACAATGTCATGGCGATAAATATGCCGTTATTTTGCAATGTCAAGTAATTCATAATTTACATGAAATATCGACCAAGTCAATTGAACTGTTTATTTCTTATTTTTGTCTCAACCATTCATAGAACATTTTAAATTTTATAATGTAACAAAATGATGGGTTTATTTCACTTTAAAATTTACTTTCTTCTTTTTAGTGTATTTAAATAAAAGCTTTCCTCTAAAAAGTTTTGTTTAGTACTCAGTGGATATGTTTCTTAGTCTGTTCATTTCATTTGATGCTTAATTGTTGAATGGTCCTTGCCTGTTGATTTACCGTTGGAAATTTTTTCGAATTTCATCAGGTTCTCTATCTAGCTTTCGAAGGGGGGAAGAGGGGTAAATTTTTCTGAAACCGTATTATTCAATGATCAGATAATTTTCACTATTTTTACGGATTTTTTCAATTTCTATTTCGCAAGTTTTCCTAATTTATTTCGTGACAGGAAAGGAGGGCGAGCCCCCGATCAATTTTTTTTCAGAATTATTTTCCATGTCCGAAACTGTTGAAACATTTTCTGATTTCTCTTGCATTCTCTAACTAGCTTTTGAGGGGTGACTGGGGAGGTGAAATTTTTTTAAACCATAATATTCGACGGTCAGATATTTTTCACTACTTTTACCGATTTTTCCGATTTTAATTTTGCGAGTTATCCAACTTCTTTCGGGAAAGTGAGAGAGGGGCTAGCACCCCTTACCTAATTTTTTTTCGCTGTAATTTTCAACGTCCAATTCCGTCAAGAAAATTTCCGAAACCCAACGCGTTCTCTATCTGGCTTGCGGGGGTTAGAGGGGACAATTCCTTCGACACTAATGTATTGTGATCGGAACTGTGAAATTTCAATTCCATAAGATGGGAGGAAGAGGTTCTAATTCAGCTTGCAAGATTTGTACTCATCTAACAAACATACACACACAGAGCAAGTTAAAATAAAAGCTTTTAAAAATGAACCCAAATTCACGAAAATGTATGTGTGAAAAAATTATTATAAGATTCCTAAAATAATAATTGGAATTTATATCCTGGTTTGAGTAATTTTGCATTCGCCAAATTTTGAAACAATCTAGAAATAGACTGACTGACTTTTTGATATGAATTAACACATCACCAGAATTCATAAAAATCATTGAGTATGTATTTCATGGGTTTGTTTGATAATAATAACAAAATATTTTGTACCTGTTAATTCATCCGAATCCACATCTCTCCTCACCAAGGCAGCAACAGTTTGAGCTGCTGGAAGAGCCCAAGCACAGACATGGAGTGCAGAGCTCAAGCTCCTCATTTTTTCCGGAGACCAGGAAAGTCCTACTCTAGCAACCCACCAGGCACAAAGACACACCCACCTGCAAAAAAAAGAAACGGTATTTATCAAGATGTCAACATTTCATTTTTGAACGTATTTCTTGAACGTTTAGGATTCTACTTCTAAAACTGAGCCCATAAATCGAGAAAATTGAAAATTACAATTTTTTGAATTATATTTAGACCTCTTTACAAATAAGTTTTTCTTCTCAATTGCTTGACTGTAGTGGCACATGTCTATTTCGTTGAAAATTTTTTGACAGTTCTAACAACCATTAAAATTTTGTCATTTTGTGTCACATGAAACAATTTCACCCCATCATGTCAACATTACCCTGATAATTGCATTCAGTGCAATTATCAATCACTATGACAACACGATTGAGTTTGACAACTTCATTCCAAATAAATTTCAAAATGTCACGTTTTGGCAATGCGAATGTTCAAAGTATAAATGCGCTAATCAAAGAAAACATTCCTAGAAATACAACCTACAGTCACAAATATATTTGGGGAATATTTATGGAATTTTGCTGCGAACGAGAATATGAATTAAATGAACACAGAAGCTTACAAGAATTGGCGTTGATACTGAAAGATTGGGCGGTCAATATGAGAAAGAAAGACGGGACCGAATTTAAAGAAGCAACGGTGAAGACAATGTGGAACGTTTCGTGCAAACTTTTGCAAGAAAAGCACTATAATGACTATAATATTATGATTGACAGTATAGTATTTAAACCAGCCCGAGATGCCCGCGATGCAATCAGGAAGAAACTACAAGCAGATCCATGTAAACGTAAGTCCAGTTCAGTTTCGTTAAATTTGTCTGAAGTTAACGAAATAGTATTGCTATGGTATGAAAATACTCCTGAAGGTCTTATGCGTAAATTTTACCATATTGCTGCTGTAGAATTAGCGTGGCGAGGAGGAGAGGCAGTTGCTTGTCTGGTGGACTTTTTTCAAATCGAGAGAAATAACGATGACTCTCCAACAAATCGCATTGAATACAATCCGGTGTTCAGTAAAACGTGCCAAGGTGGTTCTAAAAGCTGTACAAGTAGTAAATGGTTGGTTTCCAATAGTGAAAGACAAAGCTGCCCTGTACGTCTTTTTCATAAACTGATATCAAAACGAGGCGACAATATTACCTCACCACGATTGTTCTTGAAACCAAATCGATTCTGGAAAAATGAAACTGACAAATGGTACGATAATGTACCTGTTGGGAGAAATACAATAAATGGATGGACTAAATCTGCTGCTGAGGCAATTGGCTTGAATGTAAAGGACAGAAAGATAACAAATCACTCGAATAGATCAACTGCTGTTGGCGAATTGGCAAAAAGTGGTGTAGAAGAACAACAATTGCTGAAAACTACTGGTCATAGCAATCAAAATTCTATAAAACCATACTTAAATCTCGATCAAGAACACCATAACAAGATCATAAATATTATGCGTGGTAATAGATATTCTATAGTAGAGAACAGCAACGAATCTAATGTTAAGTTGAATTTTAATAATTGTACTTTCACTAACTGTACTTTTTATAAATAAATAAAGGTTTCGTTTTGTTGAGTTATAAATTTTTTTGTCAAAAAATTTTCCGCCGAATATCCCTCGGACATTGACAAATGCCTCAAAATTTTATGACAAATTTCTCAAGCTCGTCGCTTGGTAACAGCCCTCAGCCTTCGGCTTCGGGATGTTACCAAGGAACGAGCTTTCGATTGTCATAAAATTATCTCGTCTATTATCAATGTTCTAGGGATATTACTACTGATAATAACTTGATGTTTCTCATTTCTCCAAACCAAATGGCAGTAAATAGAAAAAAAAAAAAAAACTTCGAAGACCCTCGCTGTTACATTAGTTCGTATCTAACAGTTATATCAAATTCCACGAGCATTGTATCATCACAATGCTCGTAAACTAAAAACATCGTGATTTCCTGATTGTAATCAAGTTTCGGTGATGGGTAATCGTGCATGGGCGTTTCACGTCGCTCAAAAACTTGAAAAGACAAGATCATCAACCACTCGCCTACGGCTTGTGGTTCATGACCTTGTCAAACTCGTATGAAATATCCTATTTTCCGCACTAGTTGCACAATATACTATTTTATGTTCTGAATTAGATGTTTTTCTGCAGCGAAATAATTAATTTTTCTCGAACCTCTTTGAAGTACTCGGAAAGGGGACGGCTCCTAGTTAGCAAAACGAATTTTAACGCCTAAAATGAGAAAGAAAGTAACAGGCGAGGCCCAGGTGGTGAATGTTGTAGAGGTTTCAACTTTGACGAAAAGAAAAAGTTAAACACGAAAACAATCGAAATGGCGAAATTGGGATGCAGTTCAGGGGTTGAAAACGGTTTTTTGCGATATGCGGCGAAACGAGACTTTTTAGCGGAAAATGTTCAATGAAAAAGTTGTGGATAATAAAAAAATCAAAAACTTTTGTATCAAACACTTTTCGGCATAACCTCAAATTGACCGATTTTTGAAAATTTGGGGTTATAAGGAAATATTTTGAATAAAAAAGTTGTGGATCTTTTCATTGCCAACAATATTTTCCCATAACTTTTTTGTAGGAGGTAAATTTTTGCTGCAAATCGTGAGAAACCATTTTTACCTCCAAAAGTCCACCTCCTTTCGCCCTTCTATCATAATCAAATCCTTATTTATGTCCTTGTCTATTCTTTGTAACCATTAAGGTAACGTGAAATTAATATTCTCCAAAGGTTTCAACTGTTCATTTCAATCATTTTAATAAATAAATATGCGTATAGAACAAAAAAATAAAAAAAATAGATTTTTGAAAATCTTAATGGTTGAAAGATTTCTATCTCTTTCAAATTTTTTACAACGTTTCAATTGCTTGAATCCGCAATCGTCTTCTGGTGAATAATGACAAAATCAGATGCTACGCGACCTTTTATAGGTCTATAATTAAAGTGTAATTACGGTGTAATTACGCGCGGTCTTGTGGCGCGCTTGGTTTCGCGCTTTTTCTCCCTCCAAAAGGGTCCATGAGCGGTTTCCATACGTTTTTAATTTCCTCGCTTGGTTGACTGAAGGCACTATTGGCTTCTATATAGGTGGTTTCTATAAATTTCCGTTTGAACCAATGTTCCTCTCTATGAAGAACACTAGCTTCGTCCCAAAGAATTCGGTGTGATCTCCGAGAAGATCAGAAGGAACGGAGATAAATACAACATCAAGAGTTGCTTTCAATCCGGCAGTACCTTACGAAGCTTCCTCAACAAGACGAAACCAGAGAACACAACAGAATCCAGCAAAAACTCTATTTACAAAGTCCCATGTGAATGTGGAGATTCCTATATCGGAGAGACCAAGAGGCCATTATCAGTAAGAATAGCCGAACACAAAAAGTGGACTCAACGAGGGGAAACATCAAAATCGGGAATTGCTGACCACGCCTGGACAAAACACCACCGAATTCTTTGGGACGAAGCTAGTGTTCTTCATAGAGAGGAACATTGGTTCAAACAGAAATTTATAGAAACCACCTGTACAGAAGCCTATAGTGCCTTCAGTCAACCAAGCGTGGAAATTAAAAAACGTATGGACCGTTTTGGAGGGAGGAAAAGCGCGAAACCAAGCGCGCCACAAGACCGCGCGTAATTACACCGTAATTACACTTTAATTATAGACCTATAAAAGGTCGCGTAGCATCTGATTTTGTCATTATTCACCAGAAGACGATTGCGGATTCAAGCAGTTGAAACGTTGTGAAAAATTTGATAGTGATAGAAATCTTTCAACCATTAATATGATGGACGTCCGAAATATAAGTAATCAAGTTACTACATCGTCAAAAACATTCAAACACATGAATGAAAGTATTTCAAGTTCTCCGATGGAAAAATATCGCTACCTATTCGGACTCCGTTATGAGCTATAGGGTGATGAAATAAATCATTTTTTTTATTTATTAAAGTATAACTAATTTTTCAAATTCGACTCTGTATACGATGAAACGCATCATTTAAAATTCTTCACCAGAATTTTGTAATTTTAGGTGGGTTTATTACTACAAGGTGTACCAATAACAAAAATTCTTAGATGAATTAGATATTTTGTGATAATTCTACATTTTTTCGCATTTTCTCTTTATAAAACAACAGAATTATGAAAGTCTCAAAATAGCATTATTATCAGGTGAAATCGCCCTGTACTACGAAAAACTTTGGAAATAAATTTCTCATGGATTTGTCATAAAAGCATGTGATGATAATACCACAAAAGATGAATTAGAACTAAATCATAACTTGGGAGATACGGAGTGATGAAAAGTGAATATTTTTTATATTCAACACCCTGTATCTCGAAAACTAATAATGGGATCGTGTTACGCTCATTGAAACATTTCATCACAATGATCAATTCTACAACATATCAAAAATTCAAGAAATTTGACGGAGAGCCATTTTCCCATATAAGGTGTGCGGGGACCTTTGATGTTATGTGAAAAAATGGTGTTTACAAAAATTCTAGACTTTTTCATTATCAACAACTTTGCTATTTAACTTTTTTCGATAGGAGGTCAACTTTCGTTGCAATTCTCGAAAAACCATGAAATATTGCTTTCAACCCCTAAAAGTTCACCCCGTTCCACCCTTCTCAATTTTTTCGACTCCAAATAATTTTTTCCGTCATTGGAACAATATTTTGGTCCTTTTTCAATAGGTCTCATGTTGTAAATAATTTTTATATCTCAAAAATGCATTAGCACTGGTCTAACAACTAATGACAGGTGGTTCAAGCAGATGTGGCCACCCAAACCAATAAAAAAACAAATAACACATACAACATTCAACCTTTAACCAAACCTCCTCCCCACATTTGGTCCAGATCTGCATAAAAAATGCGAAATAACTCTCGGAATACTAGAAAACAAAGCGCATTCAAATTGACACAAGATTTACGATACGGTTAGCTGCCGGCCACAATATTCAAAGTTGCCATTGGAAAATAAAAACAAAACACTTAACGAAATAAACGATCTTGTCGAGTTAATAAGATGCTCTATTGTTCGTATCTCGGACGGGATTCGTTCTCTTACCGGTTAGGATGCGACCCAACTGCACGAGTAACTCACGAGATGATCTAAAGCTTTACTGGTTCGCCGTAATTGGCAGAGAGCAGAAATTAATGGGCCATTGTGCTGACATAAAAATACTAGTAGTGATTTCTTCGTGGCGTGATGTATAATAGCAAGGTGCGATTTAATGGCTTCTTTTGTTAGTAGAATGGATATATTATATCCACTGAAATAATTCTTTCACAACATATTCAGGTTCATATAAAGTCAAATATTTCGCGTTTCTGAACTGTAAGTCTGTAAGATGGCACTGACAAGATATGTTCTTCATACCATAGTGACAGCAATCATTTATAATATTTTCAGATTGGAATATCTATCGAATATCCAACGGTCAACCCTACTGCTAATGCATTGTTGCCAAATCTCAACATTATTTGGAGTACTGCGAAATAGCTCACAGGATTATTAATCATTATCTGGTATTAATTGTGGTAATGTGGTTCAATGCATTATGTAGCTATACACTGAGAAAATAAAAGGTTTCATTGAACAAATTACTCGTTAGTGATATTACTTTTATGAGTGCATATAAATCTATTGCATACCACACCCAAATGATGATTATTTCAATTATTATTGACTACTTCATCAGTTGAAATGTTGAATAACAGGTTATTATCGAATACCTTTCCTGTAGTGGTATTAGGTTCAGAGAGAGACTTATCCAATATTTTTATTTACCACTACAAATGATAACACGTATGAGATTACTTCCTGTGATGTCAAGATTTACCACTACGAAGGGTATTAATCGAATTCCGAAAAAAGCCGAAAGATTCCGAACGAGCACGCGATGCGCCAGCTCACGATAATCGATGTGATCCGTCGCCATTTCCTGTTCTGTTTGCCGTATTGCCGTTTGTGAGTCGTGACTTTTATACTAGGCTATCAACCTCAACTTAAATTGCTCCGCCGATAAATTTTTTTTAAATTATAGAACATAGTGGGCACATTATTTCTGAGAAAAATTATCACCTCCAGTGGGAGTGGAACCCCCCCAAAAAACGCGTTTAAATAAATTTTTAAGGTAATTTCGAAATATCTCAAAAAATTTACTTTAAATCAAAAAAATAACTTGATATTCAGAAAGAGCACAAATTTTTACAAAAAAACTGTCCCTACCAAAATTTTCAGATACCGCACGGTATTCTTGAAAAAAATTGTTGAGTTTATATGCTTTCGCAATGGGGCAGGTGTTGCGCCGGCTCCCGCCAACGTGCAATTTTTCAACCAGCGCGTGAAGTAAAGTTGTATAACTCCTCACATAAATGTTCAATTCGGATAGATCTCACGTCATTTTGAAGATAAAGATCGCAGCTGTATTCTGATATTATTTATATTTATACGCGCAGTTGCCAGCTGAAAAACTGCAATTGAAAATCTTATAATATTAAAGTTCCTGACTTGGTGAAATAATGCTTATGATTACTGAAATAATGTCTTATCACTTGCAGCAAGTAAAATGAACAGTTGAGGAATTTTCAAATTGCATAACGTTTAATCGGTCCAAATAATGTTGGTTTTAAATACGAGTGTTTTCAATTCTTCGCATATTTTAGGTTACAAAATCTTGAGGAAGTTTATAAATTCAAATGCTAATAACTCAAAGATAAAAGCACGTATCAACATGAATGAAAAGCCAGTTTGCAGAAAAAACCCTGCTCTTATTAAAAATATTCTTACAAATTTGGTTACTTGTACAAATTTTAAATGCAATCCAGTCAATCTTTTAAGTACTTAAAGTAGAGGTTACTCGGCATTTGACCGCATTATTTTTCTATGGAAGGAAAAATAAAATCAGTCCTTGATGGAATATGGGGATTCGAGACCGAGGAAGACAGTGCACCAAAGGAAACTGTCCCGAAGTGTACCTGCTTTAAACTCATTGAGATTCTAAAACCTGAAAAATGTCGGCTTGGGACCTTGTCAATGCGGCAGCTGGCGCGCCGCTGTATAGTAAACAGCGGCGCGGTTCTGTCGGTGCGCAGTGGCAGCAGTCAACGTTGCTCTATGTAAACGTTAGATAATATAAAAGTTCCTGTGCAGAAAACACTGAATACTGGGATAACATCGATAGTCGGAGACGAGGAAACATCTCTTAGTGCTTTGTCACTGTTATTAATTGAAAATGGTGAGTTTATTTTTGAAATATTTGTTTCCTGTTCAACTCAGCCCTGTTTCAAAATATCGCAATTTCTGATATGACTTACATTTCCAAAATTCCAAAGGTTAACCTAGGAATTCAGGAGAAAATTCCAGTTTGTTATTAACATTTTATTGAATGGAACTTGCTTAAAATGCATAAATGCTTAGGATTTTATACGCTCATTAAAAAATTTACCTGTAGAGTATAAATGTCTGTCTAGTTGACCAAGTTTTTTCTATTCAATGGAAAGTGACCAGTGTTAGTGTTGTTTCAGAACTTGGCCATGATGTTACTCCAAATTTTTAAAATTTTAAAGGTCCAAGTAGGAATTTAGAGGAATCTACCAATTTGATATTAACATTTTTGTGAATCAAACTTGCTCAACACTCCCATAAGTGTACCCGCTTTGATTTTTATGTGCTATATTACAAAATTTTACTTTTTGTCTGATTAAGCAAGTTTTCTCAAGTTTTCTTCTGAATTGCGTAGTAGATGGCTAACATTCTACACTAACATTCCATAATTTCTCTATTGACGATATTTTTTCCTTAAAGGATGCCAGTTGGCATAGTACCAGTAGCACCTCTGCTGGAGAGGGACCCTCGACAATGGATGACGGTCATCAGGAACTCCCTGCCTCAAGATGCATATAACTCCTGGTGGAATTACTTATAGCTGTGAAATTGTCATCCAAAACTGTTGATGTACGGCCTGCTTGATTCATGACATTTTTATTGCGTCAAGAGAGTTTACTCAATTTTAACATAGATGGCAGGCAAATCATTACCGATCATGATGACTTGACATGTCGTTTTGACAAACGCATGCTGCGTCATCGATATAACCTCAAATTGAACCATGCCATCATGTCGAATTCGAGACTCACAAAAAAATGCTATACACTACCCTAACTTTTACGAATGACAGAAAAACACAAGAACAAATAAATAACAATAACCCAACAACTAAATACGTCGCAAAACTACCGAACTGAGCGAAAAGTATTAAAAGAACAGAAAAATCACACGATAAATACCAATTAGGCTATCCAGAACACGTGACCACGGCTCTTTAAAAATGGCCGGCTGTAGGCACACATGAATGGTGTTTGTGTTTGGCACTAGCTTCTACTGCTAATAGTTTTGGTTAGTTGTGATTTGAAATGTTATTATGGCTGTTTTAACTAAAAGTGATTTATTTATTATCATTAGAACGAGTAAACAAAGACACTTCATCGATCTATAGAGACAAAAGGAGAGTGATAAAGTGCATGGATCCTTTTACTTTCACTCCTTGTGAAATGGACATATCTCTAGATCTTTTCACAACAGTAACGGCATTCGACATTATTACATATCTGCTGTTGACTCATAAACAAGAAAGCCAATGAAGGCCTACAAAAGTTTAACAGGCTATAAATATCTTGAAGCTGGATTTGCCCATGATTGTGAAGCAAGAAAAATGGATGAACATACTGTTGTTGTTGCCAAGGTAGGTACTGATTTTTCGTAATTTATGAACGGTTTATTAATGTTTCCAATTAATTTTCAGATGAGGCATTCACAGCGAATTGATTATTTGATGCGATGATGTCTTGTGACTGCTATGGAAGTGAAGTGTCCATATTCATTAAGGAATATTGATATGGGGCAGTACTCAAATTTAAAAACCTCAACTATAATAAGCGGTGGAATTGCAATTACCCTAAAACGTGACCATGCTTATTATTACCAAACTCATTTACAAATGAAACTAACTGAATGAAAATACTGCGATTTTGTGATTTGGTTACCCAAAGGATATATGTTCATGAGTAAATTTTCCCAGATGAATAATTCTGGATAGTTGATTTCCCAAAAGCGTACAATTTTCGTAAAGTAGTTGTGCTACCTAAGTTTCATAAAAGGAAGACATTTTTTAGAGTAAAGATGGTGTCTTTGTGAAAAGGTGAGGATGGCCGAGTTGTGCTGCAGTGTGAAAATGATATCTGTGAAATTCTATTGGACCCTATAGGACTGTCCGATGTGCATGAAGTTATGACTGTTTCCTCAACACTATTATTTGTAATATATGATTGCCTACACATTTATCTATTTTTATTTTCAAATCTTCATTGGATTGGTCGTTTTTTTACACACCGAGTGTCAGATATCGCAAAGTAATTTATTTTCACTTGTTACATATTTTTACCTACTAATTTGTTATTTTGTAACATGGAACTATGTATATTAGGGTATCCTACTTAATAAACATCTATCTATCTAGTCTTTGATTTAATATACCACATTATCAAAATGTAGCTGGCTAGGAATTTTTAAAAACTTCACTAAGTCGCGATCTCCACGGCTTCCACAATTTACAACATAACACTTTGTAGGCATGTTTTTTATTCGGCAAAGTTTCATACAAAATTTTCACTCCAATAGATGAAAATTAACAATAATCAGTCTCGTTCAAACAATAACAAATACAATGTGTGCCTTCAGGCGGCCATCTTGATTTTAGTTTGACAGCATCTTGGATAGCCTAGCCTAATATGCAATGTAATTGACATATAACCTCAAAATAATGTTAACGTTCAAAAACTCAAAAAATGTATCTAGTAGGCACTTTGGATTGTTGGAAACTCCACTATATTCGACTTAAGCGTCATCCATTGACGAATGGAACAAACTCTATTGACGCAATTACAGGATCAAGAACTTTAGTTGAAACAAAAGCGAATCAGTAAACGCACCAGGAGTTATATGCATCTTGCCCTGCCTCTACAGTTGAATTATTTTATCTTTACCCATGCGTCATCAATTTATGATCTAAGAAATAACACACCCTCTATGTAACATCTCTGTCTATCAACCGCTATGAGCGAATCAAAATTCGTTGACATTTGTCTTCTAAGCAAAGAAATATGGTATTGTGATGATCCATTGAAACTCAAAACAGTGAAAAGAGATAGCCATAAAGCTGACAGTGTTTTTACATTTCAACTAAACTTGCCAAATAGTGTATTGACTAGAGCAGTACCATCAATCACGTCATTATTTTCTGTCATTGGGGATTGTTTGTCACCACTTTTACATCGTTTTGCAGTCAGACACATTATAAAAACAGTTTTTTTCAAAACTAAACGTCTCTTACAATCATTAATTTCAAAGTAAGTACAATACAATGTGTTTTTTTCACAAATAATCTTTGAAATTTCTAACCCCACAATTGATATATGTGACTGTAATTCCGTATTACCGGGATATTCACACAACAGTAATTCAGAGAGTGGAAACCCTATTGAGAAAAAAACCTTACCTAATTCTCATTGTCTGGAGGTTCGCAATTTCCATGAATTTGAAAATGTTAATTTAGTTAATTTAATAATTCATTATCTTATCTCATTATCTACACGTTGTAATTTTTATCGGGATATCAGCCACGTCGTTTTACATTTAGACTTTGTTTTGACTAAAAATTCTCGACTTATTTCATATGCAATCAAGATTTAGATGTAGAAGATACTGTGTGTGTACAACGAGGCTTGAACACATATTCATAGAAAATACCCAAAAAAAACACGATTTCGGGAAGGCGTTGATGCCCCGGGAGGGGGTTTAATTGTTGAAAATAATTCGCCCCCATTATTAATATCAATTTTCACTCATATTTATTGCCCAGAGCTGAAATGTCAAGAAAATACCTTACAGAAAAAAGTTTTACGATTTTCGGGGGGTTGCACCCCCCCAGAGGGTGATAACTTTATTGCTAATTATTCAACCCTCCGTGACGACCGAATTGCAAAAAAGAAATCGGCGGAGCAATTTAAGTTGAACTTTTATGAGAAAAATTGCTCTGTTTATTGGCCTATACCCATTCTCATTGTTTTGATATTGCACTACTGTTGAAAGTTGAAGTTCAAGGACTCCATTCTCTGGAGTCATCAAAGTGTTTATCGTGTTCTTGGGTTGAAGTTGATGGTGTATTATATAGAAACCAAATAATCCCACTCGATAATAAAGAAATTGATAACTTAGATTTCGAATTTGGACAAATAATTTAAATTCTAATTTGTGACCAAGAAGTTTTTTTTGTATTTTGTAAATATACAAATTCAGGTTTCAATCATCATTATCACAGTTTTGAAGTTGCCAAGACATCAGAATT
Organism: Chrysolina oricalcia; assembly: GCA_944452925.2. Taxonomy (NCBI): domain Eukaryota; kingdom Metazoa; phylum Arthropoda; class Insecta; order Coleoptera; family Chrysomelidae; genus Chrysolina; species Chrysolina oricalcia. The sequence goes on from OX101813.2 coordinate 2,370,665, forward strand.
AGGATTAGTCAAGGTCAAGTTCCTATTGAGTAATATTCCTCGCTCGTTATTTGATAAGGATAATATGCATTTAGTAGTTCTTTCTTGTATTATTTGAATTCATTTATTGATGTTGAAATGAGTTAATTTTTTCCTTCATACGCCTTCATACCACCATACGCCTCACTGGTATGATGGACGAAAATTCAATAAATTTCAGCACAAGTCAAGCTGCAGAAAGTGAAGCGGCTAGCTTGTCTGGGAATAACAGGGGCAATATTTACGTGTCCCACTGCAGCCTTAGAGGTAATGCTAAACCTTCCGCCATTGCACATATGTGTAATGAAAGAAGCAGCAAACAGTGCCTTCAGACTGAGCCAGACAAAAAACTTAAAAGCGGGAAATCTGATTGGACACTTGAAGATATTGGAACACATTCCCCTAGAAGCCATTTCTAAACCGACAGATTTCATGCCAGTTAGGTACGACTTCGAAATGCAGTTTGAAGTGGTCATAAACAGCCACCAAATATGCACAGAGAACGGACCTCAACTGGGAAGGGATGCATCAGTGTGGTACACAGATGGATCTAATATGGATGAAAGGGTTGGAGTGGGCATTACAGGACCAAATTTTAGGCTCTCAAAACCCCTTGGTAACACCCCAACCATCTTCCAAGCAGAAGTACATGCTATAGAATTATGTGCCCAGGAATGCCTTGAAAGAGGCACTCGAAGGGCAGAAATCTATATATTATCAGATAGCCAAGCAGCACTAAAAGCTCTGAGGTCATACACCTGTGAGTCTAAAAAATCCCTGAGACAACTGGCAACAAACAATCAGGTCACCCTGATGTGGGTGCCAGGTCACAAAGGAATTAAAGGTAACGAAGAAGCAGATTGCCTTGCCAAAGAAGGGGCAAACACAAAACTTCTCGGCCCAGAACCCTTCTGTGGACTCTCCAAAGCCCACTTGAAAGAGGAGTTCCGACGTTGGGAAACCGATGAAATGAAATCTCACTGGAATAAAGTGCCAGGACAAAGACAAGCGAAAAGACTAGTGTGCCTGTCGCCAAAGAAAGCTAAACAGCTTCTCGAGTTAGACAAGAAATACTTGCAGATGGTAACGGGACTCCTCACTGGACACTGTCCTCTGGGGTACCACCTCAAAAAGATGGGTAAATCAGAGAGTGATAGTTGCCGCTACTGCGAGAACATCGCGGAAACTGCAGAACATTTGCTTTGCGAATGCCCAGCGCTTTTCTGCAAGAGGCTTAAGTTCCTGGAACGTAGCTCCCAGGAAACTGATAAACTTCACAAGAAGTCTCGGAATCCCGGGCCTCGAATAGACCAAGGGTACAATCTACCTTCATATTTCAGCTGAAATAATATTGTGACACAATGAGTGAAAATAATATATGTGGCGCCCTCTCTTATTTTTGTGACCATTCTGTTACTGTTCAATGATATAATTCTGTTATAAAGTATAAACGAACCCATATTGCCTATCGACGAAGAGCTGCCGTCTGCCTTGCTCCTTTTTATTTAAAAGAAGGTTGCAATGGATATTGGTGATATTGCCAGCTGGGACATTCCAAAACCAGGAGTTGGGGTTGATTTTTCAATAAAAGATCCTTAATATATTTTTCACTATTCAAGTGGTCACAGTTTGCCATGGCAAAGTAGTATTTTGTTATTTTTGGCAGTATTAATTGAATATATTTGTGAATTTTGTGAAGAAATTTTGAAAATTAAGCAAATATTACTAATGAGAAAGAGTTAATCTTATTGCCAACAACAAATGACACCCTGTATAATCAATTGATTCAAGCATTGAGATCTGGTGGTTAAATGGTACCGTGAAACAGAATTTGATGTTAATTTTATGATAAAAAAATCCCTAATATTCCTGAGTACTATAATTTGAAACAAAAAAAAATCTAATTATTTTTTTCTCAATGAAATATGAGGGCGTGGCTGCTCAAAGTGGGACACACAAAATATTTGTTTTTGAAGCAGAAGAATGAAAAAAAAACGGAGATCTAAACATTCGCAGAAGCTCCATTCTTAATTTTATATCTCGTGCAGTTTATTTTCACCATAACTTTTACCTGACTCATTCTTAACTAGATGCTTCCCGCATATTTTATACCAACGCTGCAAGAGTTCCCATCCTTCTTCAACCCACATGGTTACGGAATACGTTTCATAACACGACTTGAACCGAACATTTTTCAAGAAATACCAACCGCCCAGCACATGGCCGAGTTGATGGTGAGATTATTTATTTTTTCTTTTTGTAAATATTTATTTTCACAGCAGCCTCGTTGTGTTACTGAACATGATGCATGAATTCTATTCAGAAGATGGGAAAGGTAGACGGTATTTTTACGGATAAGACTTGGTGGATTTTAGATAAGGGAGAGTTGACTTTTTAAAATTAGTTTTGATGATAAATGATGTTGTGGAAATAAAAAGTTAACTGAGAATGGGATCAGAAAATATTAATAACAATAATTCCCAAGGGAAAATTTATTAGTAATCTATCACTAAAAGACTCCCATAAATGAACCCATACGCATATTCTAGGCTATAACTATTATTTGCCGTAGCGCTCCAGGGACTTATATTATATTGAGAACGGATTATTCCATAATTTGCCGCCTTTTTGTAGCTAATTAGCTGCGGAGAAAAATCATTGAAGCGAAAACCGGGGGTTTCATCTACGAACTATCTTATGAAAATTAGTATAGGCCATTTTCGTCTTTTATTTTGTGGGGGAAAAACCTCTGTAGCCTGGTCTAAAACCACAGGAATAATTCCCTGCCAGCACCGATTTGTATGAAAATTTGGATTTAGGTTACCCTCTATTTCAAAATCTACCCTGTGCCGAGGGTTGCTTTTTTGGGGGGCAAAAACCAACCCTATTCAAAAAAAAAAAAATTAGATTGGAGCATGTAATCAACTGAAATCATACGTATATCAGTTAAATAAAAGTCATTTGACAATTTTTAATATAACTTATGATTCATTAATCAGTTTCAGCCCTCAAAAACCACCCCTTATGACAGATATCATGAAAAAATAATAATTAACATGTTATTAAGTAGTTATTTAACTGATTATATCGTGCATGGCATCACACGTTAAAAGGTAAGGGCTGCGTCTTCCCTAGCTCACACAAGTCTCTCGAAGACTTCCGAGGGTTGCGCGTAGGGGTGCAATCGGTTGACGGAAATAACAATAACAACAATAACAATTAAACAGTATCGATTTGCATAAAAATTTGGATTTAGGTTTCATTTACCCTCTACTTTAAAGTTGATCTTGTGCCGGTTGTTGATTTTTATTTATTAGGAGTGAAAATTACCTCCATTCGAAAAAATTCATAAAATACCAGTTGTGAGCGTGCAATCATCTGTAAATACGTTAAATTAACCTGGATCGAAAATTTCTGATCTATTAAACAGTTTCTAACCCTAAAGGACCACCCTTATGATAGTTATCATTAGAAAATTATATCAAAATTGTTATTAAGTAACCAGGTTACCCAATTGTATGAAAATGTACTCTCTACTTTAAAGTTACCTCTGTGCTTGGGCTTGATTTTGATTTTTTATGGGTGAAAACTAACCCTATTAAAAAAAAAATTAAATCCTAGATTTGGATGTGTGATCGATTGAAATCATCTTTAAATGTATTTTTAAAAAAATTTTAAAAATTTTAGTATCACAAAAAGTAAATATTACGAAAGCGTAGAAGGGCCACAAAGAATTTAAAAAAATAATTCGTCTAATTCCGACTTCGCAACTCGAAATTAGTATAATCCCGACTTCACAATTCGAAATTAGTATAATTTCCACTTTACAACTCGGAATTACTATAATTCCGACTTTACAACTCGGAATAGTATAATTCCGACTTCGCAGCTCGGAATTAGTATAATTCCGACTTCACAACTCAGAATTAGCCTAATTCCGACTTCGCAGCTCGGAATTAGTATAATTCCGACTTCACAACTCGGAATTAGCCTAATTCCGACTTTGCAACTCGAAATTAGTATAATTCCGACTTCACAACTCGGAATTAGTATAATTCCGACTTCACAATTCGGAATTAGCCTAATTCCGACTTCGCAGCTCGGAATTAGTATAATTCCGACTTCACAACTCGGAATTACCCTAATTCCGACTTTGCAACTCGAAATTAGTATAATTCCGACTTCACAACTCGGAATTAGTATAATACCGACTTCACAACTCGGACTTAGTGTAATCATTACGATTCCACGAGTTGGCATTGGAGTTATGTGAAAATGAAAACTTGGACCGTCCAGCGAGAACTTTGAAGATTCAATACAGCTGATGGTTGGCCCTCAGATCTTTGAAAAAATATAACAATTTTAGATATGCTATGTGGTTGAATGCTTGGCGCTACCACTAAGATTTTTGGAAACTGTAGATTTTAATCATAGCTTGATGGTTCACCAGACATATTACATATTCGTTTTCTGACATCATTCACAACACCTAGGAGTCCGCAAGGACATACTGGAGGGGTTTCTATTTTTCTTTGTTTTTCTGTTCAACAGAAACCCTTTGATGTATAACGCCTTCCAACAGGACCGCGAAAAGTTGCTGCAACACAACACATTTTGTTGTTGAAAAGTTTCAGATTTTTTGTTAAATTGTTGAAAAACATGTTTTGTTTCTGTTTTGTTGGTTTGATGTGGATACGGCATAAGAGTTGGAAACGTGTTTTTCCCTTTCCTATGGAAACGGGAACGCGAAAAGTTTGTTGCAACCAAAAACACAACAGGCGCGTTTTGTTGAAGAAAATTTTTTGTTATGTTTTTTTAGTATGATGTGGACACGGCATAAGAGTTAAAAACGTGTTCTTGCCCTTTCTTAATGGAAACGGGAACGCGAAAAGTTTGTTGCATAAAAAACTCAACAGGTTTTGATGATGATAGTTTTGACTGTCGTCTGTCACGAGTGTGCTGTGCTTTTCACTTTTGAAATGATTGGGGAATGAGTTGTAATAATTTTATTTCCATTTGAATCGACCGTAAAGGGATTATATCCTGAAACTGCCAAAAGGTTTCAGTTTTCGTTTAGTCGATTGAACTGCTGTGTATGCATATTTCTGAACCTTACCTCCCGGGGGACTCTATAAACAAATCATTTCTGGTCAAGTCTCGCACATAGTATTCTTCTATCATTTGGCAATTCTTCATGTATTTTAGGATCTGATTTGTTAGGTCTTTTGGGTACTTGACCCTATGTGCCGCTGTTAACCCTTTGACCAGGATATTTTTGACATCTGAAAGAGCCTTCCGAAAGCATCTTCCACTGTGGGAGCACCTAGGCCTGTTCTGGACAGAGGTATTTCTAGGACATGAAAGTTGTTGAACAAAATGTCAAGTTCTTGTTACATTTCAGGGTTTATTTATAGGGCACTATCGTTCTGTCCCTAAGACAGTATTTTTTCTCTTTCTGACTGAAGTTTCATGACTTCGTTGATGTATGGTATGTCTTCCTGGTAACAATCTTCCACCTACTATAGCCATTGAGTAGGGTATTCATGTACTGGTAGCGAAGACTTTCGAAGAGGCAACACTGCTGCTATGATCAACCTGGTTCTACCACCCTAGTTTCCTGCCCTTGTAGCAGCGACTCTCAAAGAAACACCATTGCAGCTAAGATCAGCTTGGTTGTACCAGTCTAGTTCACCCGACGTTGGACTCCAAGTACCAGATCCTACTGATATCCTTTTTCATAGCATAGTCTTTAACCTAATGCTAATATGTAAACGCTACAAGGTAAGGTGCACCATACTATTGCGGATTGTTTAAGACATATTCTTTTCTCCTACCCTACAGCGGTAGATATTTTTTGGGTCTAATAGTGGATATATTTAACCTTTTATATTTACTAGTGCCTGTATAATATCACATAAGAGGGTTGTTATTGTTTGAAAATTATTTGGTCATTGAACTGTACCTGTAGACCAATTGTAAGGTCGATTTTAATAATCATCAGGTATTTACATAGCTAGTTAGTTTTGTGTGAGAACGCACCCGTACAGTCATTTCACTATAATTTGATTTTAATAATACTTCTTCAATCAGTAAGCTGTTTATCATTTAGAGTATGGTAACTTTAATTTTTAATAGTATTCGTGTTATATGGGAATCAGTATAAATAATCTATAGGGTGAGCCTGCATTTTCATATAGCTGGCGCCCACATTCGTACATCTCATCACAATTTATTTTATAATGACCCACTCTCGTCTCCACTTGAGTTAGTCGTGGCCACCCTGTCACTCTGACAGTTTAGTTGCCAATATAAAAGCCTAAAGGTGAGTTCGGCGCGTGGCAAGTTTTTGAGTTATTTTGAAGAAAATGCCATTTTTTGCTAAATTACGAAAATGATTTTCTCTATTCAAGATTGTACGTAGAAACTTTCCATTTTGGCGTTTGAAAATACCAATCAACTTTCAACAAGCAATAATTCCGTTTGTATTGGGTCTGCATATATCATAAATACATACATTTTCTTTGGTTTTTCATAAGCTATAATTTTGCTTTCCACAGGTTTTTCGATTAAATGCATGTTTTTCCAGTTATTCTTGAAAAATAATCTGAAAACATTTTTTTGCGTGAGAACCGACAATTTCACTCGTGAATAAGTCGAAAAGTATGGACTTTCAGAAAAAACTTCATAGAACAAAAGTTGCTTAGAATTGGACAATTTATCGATGTCCGCACTTATTTTCAATTAAAAAATTTTCACCCCCAAGAAGGGATGGCATCCACCACCAGGGAAAAAGCAATCCCCGGCACAGGGTACTCATATGGAGTTAATCGTTCAGGAAAACGGTATAAAAGGGGAGATGTTTTTTTTATAAGTTGAATTATTATTGTTCAAAACCATCATGTTACGTAGGTGATTGTGACACTTGTAATAAATGTATGAGATCTAAAACAAGGGAGACGTTACTGAATCACAAAAATCCAATTATACCGTTTCTAAAAGTAGGAGTCGATATTGCAGAATGGGGCGGTAAAAGTTATTTTGTCATGATTGATTATTATTCAAGGTGGATTGAAGTTTCTGAATTGAAAAGTAAAAACAGTTCGACAATAATTTCCAAATGTAAACAAATATTTGCTTGTTTCGGTATACCTAAAGAATTAATAGCTGATAATGTACCATTCAATAGCTTTGAATTCAGGCAATTTGCTATTAACTGTAATTTTACGGAAATCACTTCTAGTCCACATTATCCTCAGTCGAACGGGTTGGCCGAAAAAGCAGTTGGAATTGTAAAAAATATGCTCAAGAAATGTCACGAGACTGGAAAAGATTTTGAATTGGCATTGCTCAATTATAGGAATGCTCCGGTAGCTAATTTAAAACAATCTCCTGCTCAACTTTGAAGCAGCAGAATTTTAAGGTCAAAAGTACCTATAAATGATTCAGAACTAAAACCAACCCTAGTACCAAGTATTGTCATTGATCAAATGATTAACAATCAAGTAAGTCAGTAGACTTACTATAATTCAAAGTGTGCAAAATCATCAGAGATTCAAGATGGTGAAAATGTGTTATTATAAAATATTATCACAAAAATATGGGAGCCTGCAGTTATCATAAAAAAATTGAATAGCCCAAGATCATATTTAGTTCAAACAAAAAATCACAATATTCTAAGACGCAACACTATTCATATCAGAAAATTACCTGAAGGATTTCCTCAGTCTTCATTCACCTATAACTATTTGCTAGGAATCGCACGTTAAAAGGTAAGACCTCGTTAATCCTTGGCTCGCATAAGTTTCGACTTTTGAGGGCTGCCGTTCGTAAGGGGATGACAGCTGGTTAACAGAAAAAACAATTTTAACAAAATTTTGAACAATTTTTTATTTAGATCTGGATCATAATTATAACTATTCATCGAACAATGTTTCTTTCACTGGGGATGACAAAGAACAGTTTCAGAGCACATATCGGAGGTTGTGTATGGACCAAATAACTCATATGGAGTTACTCGTTCAGGAAAACGGTATAAAGGGGGAGATATTTTATAAGTTGAATTAATATTGTTCAAAACTATCATGTTACATAGGTGATTGTGACACTTGTCAATATAGCTAATGTATTAAAAAATGATAAAAGTTGTTCTACTCTTTGACAGGGTAGACATTGAAATAGATGGTAAGTAGAACCTTTATCCAAATTTTTATGAAAATCAGTTCTGTATGGGATAAATACACGGGAAAATTGTCATCGACTGGACTACTAAATAAACTAGAACTGTTTGTTATTTTTTAATTCAAATTGGACGAATTCTTAGTCCGTTGACTTGTCAAACAAATAACAACTCCGCTCGTTCACGTAATGGTACGTTTCTCGATGAGTAAATAAAAGTTATGTCAACAGGGCAGGTGGGCTGTCCGTTTAAATATTTGAAAAAGGAGACTGCTGCCGAGTTACCTGTGCTTTTTTATGTTCTCTTGGTGTCGTGTTTGTATTGATTTACACCATGAACCCGAGAATTATTATTTGGGTTTATGTTCAATCTTCACGCTTCATGATATGGGAAGATAGGTTTTCATTCGCAACCGTTCGTTAAAAAGGTTAACTCCTGACTTTTTGAAATTGTAACGGCTATGAATACGATTTGAGTCGTTTCTTCTTCCTAACGGGTGTAACACCGTATTTAGGTTAGTTTTAAAGGTAATTGATTGAAATTTGGGACATCCTATATACATAATAAGCGGCACATGATTTTTTTCACTTCCGGTTCCATAGGAAGTGATACCAACTTTCGATTTTTAAATGGAACACCCAATATATTAGTACGTTTCTGAAAGCTGCATAATTTTCTGAATCCAATGATACCACATAAGTGACATTTTATTTTTAGTTTTCCATTTAAGTGTGCCATGATGGTTCCGATTCATACCAGTTGACCTGTCTAATGCTAGAAAAATCGAAATCCCGTCAAAACTACTAAATTGCGTTTTTTATGAGCAAATAAAGTTTATAGCAATCGATTTTGGGGTAAAACTCAGTTTTTTCAAATGGAACCATATTGGTACCGTGGTACCATTTCGTATTCATATCTGGTAATAAAATGTGCGATAAATACAATCAAAATTACAGCTGAAAGAAAATAAGACAATTATTTAGTTCTAATTAATGTGATAAGAAGTTACTGAGGTGGCTTTGAAATATAAAAAATGAACACAAAAAAAATTACAACAATTGTTCGAAATGCAACGCACTCTGAACCCGCATAGCTGTTTGTTGAAAAACGTTCGCTAGTTGCTGGGCCGTTATACTATTAAATACGCGTCTTACTCGCAACTCCAGATCTTCGCGGGTTGTAACGGCGGTTGCATAGATAATATTTTATGAATTGCCACAAACAAAGAAATCAAGAGGTGTCAAATCAGGTGATATTAGATGTAGGCATCAGTTTCCTTCAACTCTCTCTTTTCTTGACTCTCATTAAAATGTCTGTATCACTTCACTCTATCATATGATCGCCATCAGATGTGAGAATATATTCGGATATTTTTGAACCAGTTATTTTACAAAATTTTACAAAACCCGATTTGAATGAGATCACCGATACAACTTTTTAAGATCAAATACTACTAATACTAACAACAAAATTCCAGGCCAAGCTATCAAAAGAGCAAAAGCACATAACTAAAATTTGTTTTGCAATACTCAAACTATATTTTTCGGTTTCGTGAGGTCATTAGTTTGGATCAAATCATTTCAATGTATATACAAAATTCTAGTTATTACCAACGACTGAACTTAAGGAATGGTTTGATTCACTTATGGGATCCAATTGACGTGCCAATACAGCTGCACTCATATGTTTAATCAACATTTTCATTCGATGCCAGTTATCCCTGATATCACCGTTTATAAATCCTCATAAATCTAGGATCAATATATGACTGGAGCAAAATAACCGAATCATAAATACAAAATGTTTATTGAATGATAAGAGTTTCTGTGATAATTTTACTTGCGCGCATCACACATGCTATATTTTTACTCGGAAGAATGATATATCATAAACTTCAGTGGCAAGTATATGACAGGAAACTACTATTCTCTTGGTTGAAAGCTGGACGATTATTTGAATACATCAAAAATAACAATATGGAAGAAGGGGAGCTAGGAATTAAAAGAGAGAAGTAGTGAATATTACTGATTTGAGGTCGGTTGAGAGTTTAAAATCTACATGTTGTCTGAAAATATTGTATGGTAGATGATCAGTAATTACTCTCTCATACTACATAGATCCTTAGATACTCAAAAATTCTGAAGGAATTCAATCTCACTCTAAATAACACATACTACACGAAACCCACCCCGATGTTCGAGCGCAAGTTCTCGGTGGACATCCCGTCCAAGTGGACGGCAAACCTAGTTAAGCCAAATGGGACGCTCTTTTATACAGATGGCTCAAAACTAGAGGGGAAAGTAGGAAGTGGAGCCTTCTCAGAGTCCCCACCACTTAACCTATCATTTCGTTTGCCGGACTACTGTAGTGTTTTCCAGGCAGAAATGGTAGCTATAAATTAAACAGTCAAATGGATACTCCAAACCGGACTTGAGTCCAAGGAAATATCTATTCTAAGTGACAGCCAAGCTGCCATTAAGTCTCTAAACTCAGTCTACCTGACCTCCAAGGCGGCTATACAATGCCGTAGAGCATTAGATGAGCTGGCGACTAAAGTAAGAGTCAATGTTGTCTGGGTACCCGGCCACAGGGACATAGCAGGCAATTGAATGGCGGACGAGTTAGCAAGAGCCGGTACGATGCTCACAACTATATCCGCTAATACTAGACCAGGGGCACCTATCGCTGAACGGAGGCTGCTCCTCCGGAAGGAAGTACTCCGCCTAACCAACCTTAGGTGGCGGGAGGAGCTTTCTTGCACCTCGTCAAGACAGGTATGGCCAGACCTTAACCTGCGACGAACGAAAGATATTTTATCTCTTTCCAGGAACTCCATTGGAAACGCGGTTGCGGCCATCACTGGACACTGGCTTGGAGGATGCCATGCTGCATATATGGGAATCCTACAACGTAATGACTTCTGTAGAAGCTGTCAAGACGAAGAGGAGGAAGAAACGACGGTCCACCTTCTCTGTCACTACCCAGCTCTATCCAGGAAAAGATTTTCTGCTCTGGGACAGCCCCATTTTGATAACCTATCCGATCTTCAGTCGGTTGGTATCAAAAACCTCATGCTGTTCATTAACAGCAGCAACTGGTTCTCACGGTGATGATGGGGGTGGTAACCACCCCATACGGCATCACAACGGGCCTCTGGCCTACGTGGGTTCCATCCCGGACCACCGTGTTAACCTAACCTAACCTATATACTCGTGCAACAATTTGTTGTCGGTATATTGAAGAGGGACTCGAACTCATCCTGGCGGAGTACTTTGACTTCCGGAGGGGTCACTCAACGACCTCTCAGGTGGCACGGATTGTCCACGAGGTGAGGGAGGGCTTCATTCAGGATCCCAATAAAGTTATGGACCTGCTGGATATACAAAAGGCCTTCGATACCTTCTGGATAGAAGGTCCGGTCATGAAAATTTTAAGATCTGGTGTGCCTGAACACATGGTACGTAAACAATGGACTTCTACCTCGTCGGCAGAACCTTCAAGGTTAAAGTGATTGACATGCTCCATAATGAAGGAAGCCGAAGTAGGAGTGCTGCAGAGGCAAGCTTGACTCGTTACATACGCATGATCTCCCTATGTCAGTTAACGTGAGAACGGCTGTATATGCTGACGACACGGTAATATGTAGGGGAGGCCGGGGCATAACGGGCTACCGGGGTACAAAGGGGAGTGCTAATATTTTGACGCTACTGTATCTTCGAAGGTCAGCATTCCCGTGAAACAATTGCTTAGATGCTCCGAAGTGAAATATTTTAGTATGAGTCTGACCGCCGTAGGGTGTACTTCTTATACTTATTTTAGTATTTGCGTACTGAAAATTAAAATAATTGGAATATTTGAATGCAGGAATAGACCTGGTTATTGATTATCTGGAGATTCCTGACTTATCAGTTACAAAAAGGTATGTCTATTAACTCTTTTAATAGTGTTTGGATTAATTAATAAGCTTTGATTACTTATGATATATTCATTTTATTACCAAAATGGCGTCAGGGGCATAACGGGCGGGGTAAAATGAGCACCTGCCCATTTTGCCCCATGCTACTTAAAACTATAATTTAAATTAAACTACTGTTTTTTTCCTACAGAAAAAGGAGATATGGTCCGTACATATAAAAAAAAAAGAGTAATAGGCAATCTTGGGACAAAAATTGTATGGAAAATGCTAAAGTAGTTATAGAATCAAATAGTGGGTGTGAAACTGCTGCAGATCAATTTGGAGTACCACGAGCAACTTTGCAGCGTAGAATCAAGAAATATAGGCAAAGCGAAAAATTATATCGAGCGGAAAGAAAAATTAATCAAAGGGCAAACAAAAACTTAAACAAAATGAAAGTACGAAATTAAACGAAGAAGATAGTGATGATGGTTCCGATGAGGAATGTTTGTATTGTGGGTATTTTTATTCCCAATCCACTGAAGGATGGGTAACTTGCAGGTCATGCAGAAGATGGGCACATTGTTCGTGTGCTGGAAAAGATGATAATGATGAGGAGTGTGCTCATATTTGTGAATACTGTAAAAAATAGTATCAACTGTTTTTACACGAAGAAGTTAAGCGCAAATGTTGAATCTTTGTTATAAAATGTTGTATATCTAAAATAAATAAACGTTAAATGCATTTTTTTTTAAATTCAGGTCCTCTTTAATTCATCTTGAACTTTATGCTCATTATGCCCCTTTCAAGTGTCCATTTTGTCTCAGGTAATGGGGCAAAATGGGCATTTGACAAAAATATTAGAAGCTATCAAATGGTACTTTACACGTTAATTTCAAATAATTATTTTACTGCTTTGTGTAGCTTGTTACGTAGTTAATAAATTTGTAAAATATCGTTTTTCTACTGTAAACGGATGAGACTTTACTGAACAACTTGCTTAAAGTGCTCATTATGCCCCGGTCTCCCCTACCCAAGCGTCGGACATCAATACAGAAACTTTACGGGTGGAAAGACAAGTAAAGGAGCAGGTCGTGCAGTACCTGGGAGAAACAAAATAGTAGTGAATCCAGATAAAGCATATCTTGTAAATTTCACAGAGAAGAGGAGGTATTCCAATGTGTTCATCTTTGGGGGATTCAGAGCTCTGGGATATCGAATAGATGAGTCCGAGTCCATATGCGGTACCTGAGAGTACAGCTGGATAGGGGATTAAGAATTGGGCAAAATGTCAGATTGGAAATTCAACGAGCTGCTGGTACTATGAGAAGGACATACCCGTTGATAGCGAATAATTCCAAGCTGGCCAATGAGACCAAAATGTTATTCTACAAGCAGGTCATCAGGCCATCGATGACAGATAGGTAGATAGATAGAATAAGGTATGTGGGCGGACGTAGCCATAAGCATGTAGGCCTCTCAATCGGGCCCATTATGCACCCACCACTCCTGGTAAATGGTTCAGTTTTGAAGGTAGCCTATCTCGCAAGAGGAAGAGCCAGCCTTCTAACCAATACCTCCATCACACTCTCCGGGTTCAGTACGATGCTCCCGAGGTGTGCTTCCCGTATTGCTGCCACTGTCGGGCATTCCGTGAGGATGTGGGTGGCTGACTCCTCATTCTCCAAGCACCACCTGCATTCGGTATCATCCGTGATAACTCTTGCTTGTTAAGATGACAGTGTCCCATCAGGAGCCTTGTCACTAATCTGATTTCCTTTCTGCTCAGTGTGAGCAGAGTCTTGGTCCTCCCAGTAGAAGGGGCTCCGATGTGGAGTTTCGATTGCCTTATGCCCGGTGCATCTTTCCATGTATCCTAGAATTTTATTTCCAGGATTTCCTTCATGTTTGAAACGCACCATGATCCAGAAACTCCTAGGATAGGTTCTGGACCAATCGTTGGGCTTTTCGCACCTTGTCTGGCCAAATAATCAGCCTGTTCATTTCCAGGTACTCCGGTATGACCAAGGACCCAAAGTAGCTTTACTTTATTGGCAGCAGATGGCATTTGCAGATCATCGATGCATTCAGACACCAGCAACGAAGTGACTCTATATGATGTGAGAGCCTTGATCGCCGCTTGGCTCTCGGTGGAATTCGTGATTTGCTGGCCGCGGTAGCCTCTGTTGAGATTTTCTCTTACACAAACGAGTATGGCAAACATTTCTGCCTGAAATACAGTAGCAAAAGTTCCTAGAGCGTAACAGACTTCCGCTTTCGGAGATTGCCCGTATTCCTCGGCGCCGAAAGACTTATCCATCCTGGAGCCATCTGTGGACCAGATGATCCCCTCAGTGAGAATCAGGCGGTGCCCGATCCGCTCCCAGTCCTCCCTTTGGAAATGACTGACTGCGGCCTTTTACCAAATCGTATGGCAGGTAACGAACTGTCACCCGGCATTTCAAGAAGGGGACAATCCCCTACCGTCTGATTCCATAACGAGTTCCATAATGAGAATGAAGTACTCCGTGTCGTCACCAACAGTGACAGATACATTTGGCTGACAACAATAAGGGAGCTAGCTGATATTCCAACCATCGATAAATTCATCAAACAACAGTCTGATAAGTTCTTCATCCTTGGAAGTTCGCCAACTAGAAATATCACAGCAGTTCGTGATCACCATAACAGGCCAACAAAGCATGGTGGGTTTCTATACCGCGCGCTGGAAATTTTTGAGGAGATCCGGGCTCGTATGGAAAACTCGATGATGTGATATTTCTGAAAGGCTGTAGTTTTACGTATAAGTGAACAACACCCCCTGCGTAACTTGGAGAAGGCAGGGAAACATCTAGAGCTGCAACTTAGCACCTGCAATATAAAGAGCCTGCACTACATCGCAGGGCTTGTCCGAAGACAGATGTGTAGAGGTTTGCCCATTCCAATTCTTTTCCAGAAGGACAGGAATAAAACCCATCACCTCTTGAAAAGATCTACTCTTTCCTACACCTATTCTTCTTTGTACTTGAAACAATCACTTATCAAGATCCCTTTATTCACATGATATTTATATCCTCACATTGAATCATTGCATTGTATTATCTTGTATTGTATTATTCTTTTGTATATGCATGTGGCATGTGGCTCAGTGATAGTTCAACTGATTTTATATATTTATATGTTATTATGTGTACTATTTTACGGCCAATTTAATTAATTGCCTTCGATATTCATCTGAGAGATATTTAACGGTTTATTTTATGTATTGCAAGATCGAAGTATGCAACCTCTCCAATTTTGGCAGCAAGCTCAAAACCGGTACTAATTTGGTACGATGGTCCTTCGTTTCAAATTAATATGATTTCACCTTTATGTATTCAACATAATTATAATCTAATTGTCCTCAGGGTAATAAAAAAGGAACGAGTTCATAGCAGAAAATTCAATAAGGATAATGTATATCAATATACTGGACATTACAGCTTGGCAAATATAGCTGCGCCTCTGAATATTGGGTGCGCAGTAGAACAGCCGCTGTCGTTTCTTGTCCTTCCCGATTAAAGTTAATAGAGGATATTTACCCTCTCTGTTCATCGTTCGTGCATGTCAGAATCGAATCAGATATATTTGCCAAGCTGTAGCTTCTGACCCTCAATAATGCATTTAACTGAAAACCCAAAAGGGTGATCATGGCACATGGCACTATGATTTCCAACAAGATGAAGTTCCTCTTCATTACCCAGTTGCAGTTGCACATTAGACAAATATTATTGCAAGAACTGGATTGAAATAAAAGGCCCTATTATTGAGAGGCACCGAAATCACCAGACTTAGCTCACCTGATTTTTTTCTGAGAGTCCACCTCAGCTGGATGTTCATCAAATCTAGGGCGAGTGGATTGTAGAACTAACAAGTCCGGGCGTGGGATCCGCCTACGCTAGGATCCTCCTAACGCTCAGACTTGGCCCCAGCGGTTAACTCTCGCGCTCAAAATATACGCGATTTCAATTCATGACTGTCTTGACTAATTTCCCACAAAAATACGCGTTTCCAATACATGAATGTCTTGACTAATTTCCCACAAAAATACGTGTTTTCAATACATGACTGTCTTGACTAATTTCCCACAAAAATACGCGTTTTCAATGCATGACTGTCTTTACTAATTTCCCACAAAAATACGCGTTTTCAATACATGACTGTTTTGACTAATTTTCCACAAAAATACACATTTTCAATGCATGACTGTCTTGACTAATTTCCCACAAAAATACGTGTTTTCAATACATGACTGCCTTGACTAATTTCCCACAAAAATACGCGTTTTCAATACATGACTGTCTTGACTAATTTCCCACGAAAATACGCGTTGTCCATGCATGACTGTCTTGACTAACTTCCCACAAAAATACGTGTTTTCAATACATTTCCCACAAAAACAACATGAGGTACTAACTAGCATTTTTGCAGAGCTTCACAATGATAGTTCTCATATAGAAGGTTGCCTAAATATTTTCATTGGCATAAGTGGAGCCACAATAGAGGTGACCGAAAGTCACACCATTTTGTTTTCCATTCGATATTGCCGCAACGTTTTAAAACAATTCTGAATGTCTCTTTTCAATTTTTTCCCCTGTTTACAATAGATTACCTTTCATACATTTTTATTGCAATGTAAAAATAGGAACTTTACGGCGTCTTTAGTCTGTCATAAACCTAATTTATATCTGCTAGTTCCTTCTATCACTACAAACGTGAGAGTGATATTTTATTACAAACAAAACAACATGCCACCAACAGACCAAAACAATTGAGCATTTTAGCCTAATACGTACCAAAGTAATGTGGAAACATGTAACGTTATTTTGAATAACAGTATTCATGGCTTTGAGTTTTTTTATTTTGAAAAAGGATACATTTATTATTCACCATAAATACAAGAAACACGAAGAGAATAAATGTACAATGGTGAATAATAGGAGAACTGTTAGGCTAAGTGGCCGATTCTTCCACAGCTTCCTCAAAATGTAAATGTGTTTTCCCCCTACCCCTATAGAAAGTACAGACTTTCTTCCCTCAAACCAGAGAGGAAACTCATACTTTTCCTCCCCCTCATTTCAAGTAAGTTGTAAACGATGAATCTTGTGAATCTATTATAATCAAATTGTTTCCGTAATTTCTAGAACATCTTATATATCGTGTATTCTGGTAAAAATCAAACATGAATGTTACTTCTACTCTAGTTCTTCAATAGCTATTTGTGTATTTAGAGCGCAAAGTGATTGATTGTTGCTCGACAAAGAGATTAATCTTTGGAGAACGACAATGACACGTTGTGCTCGAAATACACTCATTATTGTTTCTACAAGCGCAGCTCTTAGAAAAAAAATGATCGACACTTCATTCAAATAGGCACATAACATTACTCAATAGCAACCCGAAATGTATAAGCTATCTAAATGTCCAATAATTCAAATCACTAACAAGAAAAAAGTAAAATAACGTTCTTGAGAAAAAAGAAAGTTGTAATTGCCAGATGAACCCGGGACCTTCGGATTACAAGCCCAAGACGCTAGCCATTGCCCCACCGCAGATTCTCAGATACACATGACTGTATTGTCTATAATTTCCATCAAGAATAGGTCTATTTGCAAACAACGTCACAAAAAGGTTTTATTGAGTGGGTAGGATGAAAAATCATATGTATTACATGGGAGTAAATTGCCTTTTCCTCCCTTGGATGTTTACTACATCCTGCGGGAGGGAAAGTGGCACTTTCCTCCCTAGTAATACAAATAGCTATTTGAGAGATGCGTGCTTGTCTTGGGAATGAACAAAACTGTGATAATGTACATAATAACACAGAAATAGTTATTGCTGACGAAGATGAAGATTCTGATCGTTAAAACTAGATAGTTCCGTTACTAGTTAATTTTTCATCAACGATTATTATTCTTATTGAAAACAGAAATGCATCATGAAATCTTTTTCTTGAAGAAATATGCACGGAATCAATATAGTAGAAAAATAAATTAGCGTCCATTTCGGTAATTTGAGTTTTTCATGTACCTTTGATATTTAGAGAGTTATCATCCAATTTTGATTGCAGCCTACCAAACCCCCAGTTCCCATCCTCATTTGAAACTGCAGGCGCTACCTGCAGATGGCCATCAAAGCGTTTTGTGTTCCTCAGGTGTCCCTGAACACACTCATACCTCCATACTCAATCATCTGTTATCTTTTGCCAGAAATACTACAGTTTTTGAAATTTTGAAAATACTCACTGGAGTATATCTGGAGGCGAGAGCTCTAAAAGGCTCCGCCTACCAGTGTTTTTGCGATACCATTGGCCGACTTAAATGTTCGGCAATGGTATAAATAAAGGCTCAAATGGCTGTTTTAGGCAGTCATCCAGGAGTCGCCCGAGGGCTCGGACAGTTTCCAGGGGTGAAGCCCTCACTTCTGGATGGCTCAGTAGAGTTAAGTGCACGTGTAAATAGTATTTCTGGTTTTTTAGGTATCTACAGCCTGGCATGCGAATTAATGGAACCTCGTTGGTTGGCAACACCAACCAATCCAAAAAGAATTCGTATTTCAGACACGTTCCTGCTGGTTTTTCCGAGTAAATGAAGAGTTCCGGAGTTGTTGGGATTTTTGCGACGATGCTGTACTTCGGATAGGTGGTCTGAGCTAGCCGGAAGAGGCAATGCGTCCTATTTTCCTACTATCCGAGTGCACGCATTTGTTGTCACATCAACCTGCACACGGGATGTCATTTTTAACATAGCGAGATTGTTATCTTTGGCCAGAAATACAAAAATTAATGAGCACCTACTTCAAATAAAACGTAGATTGAGGCTTAAAAATAAAAAGTTTGCTTCTAGTAAAGAGTTTAATGTCGTTATGTTACATTGCGTTCCTGAAATTACATCAATAACAGCAAGTGATCAAATTCAGAAGTCCAATTTTTCTTGTGGCTAATAAAGCGTGTACTTGTCCCATAAAGTATGCAAATTTTCACTTGGTGATATGCAAATTTTACTTGCTAGTATTGATTTTTTCCCGTGTAAGTACTGGAGTCATCCAAAAGCTGTACTTCACCACAGGGTGTCTTAAACTTGGATGATAGAAATATAACTTTGGGTTTCCTCGTATAATTTGTATAGTTCGAACCTTATTAGGAAATCTGTTTGATGTGGATTAATCTTGGATAAATTTCCTTACATTCATCAGAAAAACTATCAAAATCGGTCTGAAAATAAAAAAGTTATTCAAGATCAAATTTTGTTGACATTTGATGCACCTGAGTGTATTAACCAAGAATATATTGTCGGAACGTACTGTACCTTTTGTCGGTGCCCTATAAAAACTACAATCACACGTTCGTTCCTTGAACAGTGTTGATGGAACAAAATTTACTATCAATTTTATAATCGCCAATAAAAAGGAAACAATTGCAAGGTCAGCAAAAGCAAAATGCGTTGCTAATCCTCACCAACGCGTGTAATTTTCAAAATGAATCATTTATCACGGTAGTTGAGTTATAAATCTCTCTGAATCTATTGTTAACCATTACCCTGTCTCCACTTTATGCCCTCTGTGTTTGGATGAGGGTTAGCTTTATTTTAAAAAGCCTGTCAAGTTGAAATAAACTCGACCAGGCTCTCCAGCTGGTTCTGAAGACTTTGATGGATGGTAGAGGGTTGGTCAAATATTATCTGAAAGTATTATTTGATCAAGGCTAGGTAAAATTTTTTGAGGATTCAAAGATTTGTAGAGAAGTCTGGTAACAGTCGCTAAAAACACCTTATAATGTAAAAGGTGAGAAGGTAATTTTTGAAATTTTACATCTACAGTGACCGGCAGATTTGTGGCAACAAATGGAAAAAAAAAAGTTTATTTCAAATTTCACAGAAAATTTTATTGTTCATAAAGGTACCAGCATCTTCCCAAACTCAAATTGCACTATCCACATTTCAATTATATCCTTTCGTATACAAGGGAGGTGAAAAAAATTGAAAGTGGCCCAGGAGTAAAGTACCTTTATTTTTCAAAAAACAAAAAAGTAATTCAAAGCAAAGACTTAAAATTTAGAGAGTGTTCCAAATTTGAATTCACAGCCTCCTATTCCGAAAACAAGTTTTCACTGATTTTCTCCTTTTTTTATCTCACCCGCCTTATGTATTATGAGGATTTGTAATATCAGAGTAGACTCATCATTGAATATTATTTAGATGATCGGATAAACTTAAGTTTCGCCCAGACATCTAGAAAATTGCATTATTCGTACTTGGTGCTGACAAAACCTCATTTATTGTGGCCATTCAGAAAAAAACAAGTATTTTTCGAAATCAGCTACAACAAACGACATCTGCAGTTCAAAATCAATTGAAAGCAATCTGTGTTACAACCAACGTGAAAAGACAGGTCGCAACAATTGTAAATATGACTATACTATGATCTGTGAAGATTAGAAGGCAACTCGGAACAACCTCATTCTTAATTCACTTTTAGTGAAGAAATATCCAGAAAGCAAACTCCATACTATACATAATAAAAATCGGAGCTCCTGTTAGGTTTGTTCGGGTTCTTTAATTGAAAGCTGTTGGGAACCTGCGCAGAACTATCGACGCAATGATAAAAATTGGGAACGATTCAGAACTATTTCTAATTTAATAAAAACCAAAACGTACTTGTGTGAAGAGTGTGGCGGAACCTATTGGTGTAGTGGTGAACTGATATTACAACTGACGTTAAATTTGCCATCTGTTTTCTGACTTCTACTGATGTGTTCCGTGGCTTTGTTTACTTTTAGATTTTCGGCGCACACCTTTGAAACCCAAAATTAGTAACATAGCAAACTTGCTTAAAACGAAATACTTTTCTCTTATGATGTCCGGTAAGAACTGAAATATGTGAAAATACTGAATCTGACTCAATATGCATACCACAAGAAAACTAAAATAATTTTCTTTGGAGCAATCCTAGCATGTCCGGTTTCAATATTAGAATAAAACTCAGATCCCTCATGGGCATGAGAAAGAGATTCTAGTATACTTCTATCAACCCTAGCAAAAAAAGAACAATGATTCAAGAGAATAACATTTATTTAAATCTACCTAAAATGTTCTATGAATTCTTTGTCAAGTAAGCAGGTGTATAGTATTCTCAAAATAGTCCTCATTTTTTATGTGAGGAGTTTGCAATTCTTGAAAAATAACCCCCACTTCTTCATCCCCAGATGACGAACTCGATGACGAGCTTGACAATAGAAATACATTCATGATCACTAATTACAAATCAACAAATAATAGGAATATTTCTGTAATAAACACTATTCGGAACTTATTTTTATAACCTCAAATGGCTCAATGACATTATTGACAATGACAAATCACAAAATACGCATGTGTCAAATTATCGATTCCAAATAGTTCAAGCTTGACCGCAGGGACTAGTGAGAACGGTTCGAATCGGTTCGGGATCGAATTCAAATTAAACCAAAACAAGCCATAGCGAAATCCTGAACCGTTCGCGTCGAACTCGAACGCGAATTCCAAAAGACGCATGCTCCGAACGGTTCCGAATCGGATAAAATGAGAACCCGAACAAACCTATTGTATCACTCGATGTGTCGTCCTTCAATTTGAATGCACCTGATGGTTCTTCTATGCATTTCGTAGTGTACGTTTCTGAGCATTTGCGGGGTGATCATTAGACAACAATTTCTTATTATATCCTCCAAATGTTCGATATCCCTAAATGGCCGTTGTCTATAGACTTTCTCCTTGAGGTACCCCCACAAAAAATCCATAGGAGTTAGGTCCGGGGATCTAGCAGGCCACGGATTATTTGAGTATCGCCCTATCCACTTATTTGGGAATTCCGTATTCAGCCATGCTCTAACCTCTTGAGTTGAGTGGATAGATGCACCATCCTGTTGAAAAAACATGTTGGCTCTGACACGTAATGGGAGGATGTCAAGGTAATCGGATAAAAACGTGTTTAACATTTCCAAATACCTTTCTGCATTCAAATTTTGTCGAAAAAACACTGGACCCACAATCTTATCATCCAAAATTCTACACCAGACGTTTATTTTGAAATTAAATTGATTCTTAGATTCGATTTTGAAATGTGGATTTTCATCTGCCCACCATCTACAATTTTGTGAACTTACTGTACCATTCGATGTGAACGTTGCTTCATCAGAGTACATTATTTTTGTGGAGAAATTATTATCTTCTTCAACTTCACCTTAGAACCAGAAAGAAAAAAAACAAACGTGCATCAAAGTCTCTTTCTTTGAGTGTATGAACGAATTTCGGTTTGTATGGTCTGAGTTTGTTCGTTTTCAAGACTCTTCTAAATGACCGTTCGGAGAAGCCAATCTTTTTTTTGCCTTTGAGATAACGGAAGTCTCGGATCCAACACAACAGATAAAACAATATTCAGGGCAGCGTCTTCATCTACAATAACATTTCCTTGGTGTGGTATTTTATGTTTGTTCTCAACTGACCCAGAATTCTTGAACTTTTTTACAATTTTTGCCACCGTTGCATAATGGAGATTTCTATTTGGATGCCTCTCATTGAATATATTTGAAGTTTCGCGACAAGTTCGATAGTTGTCGCCGTGTATTAAAACTATTTCAATTCTTTCTTGGAGATTAAGGTGTGCAGCCATTGTAACAACACAGAAATGAAATGTCAAGATAATGTTTACCTACTATTTTACCAATGTTTTTCAAAGCCAACTTTGCGTATTATACCAAGTTTTGATAATAAACGATCATTTACGGTTACCATTCATTTGGGAGACATGTTTTCACGTTGGTTACAACACAGTTGGATTGCTTTCAATTGATTTTGAACTGCAGATGTCGTTTGTTGTAGCTGATTTCGAAAAATACTTGTTTTTTTCTGAATGGCCACAATAAATGAGGTTTTGTCAGCACCAAGTACGATTGAAGCAATTTTCTAGATGACAGTTGGGCGAAACTTAAGTTTATCCGGTCGTCTAGATAATATTCAATGATGAGTCTACTCTGATATTACAAATCCTCATAATACATAGGGCGGGTGAGATAGGAGGCTGTGAATTCAAATTTGGAACACTCTCTGAATTTTAAGTCTTTGCTTTGAATAACTTTTTTGTGTTTTTTGAAAAATAAAGGTACTTTACTCTTGGGCCACTTTCAATTTTTTTCACCTCCCTCGTATACGAAAGGATATAATTGAAATGTGTATAGTGCAATTTGAGTTTGGGAGGATGCTGGTACCTTTATGAGGAAAAAAATTTTCTGTGAAATTTGAAATAAACTTTTTTTCCATTTGTTGCCATAAATCTGCCGGTCACTGTGTGTTTACAGTTTGGCAAATATAGCTGAAAGTGTGAAATTCCCACTTCATACGCTAACATTCACGTGATTACTACTGCATAGCCCGTCGTACGACTAATGCGCATCATGGGCGTACATATTTTCACATTCGCACAAAAATTTCCAGTTCTTCTGAACAAATATAAGTCACTGAATTGAAATTAGTTTCTGTATTGTTCAATATATTGATCAAGTAATTTCATCATTTAACATACTCACATGTGAAGTATGCAAAAATTTATAAAAAAAGTCAGTAGAGACATGTAATTCAGATTCTTTATAGAAACCTATTTGAAAAAAAAAAATTACAAATAAACAGGACGAACTACAAAGCCATAGGCTGTCCGTGGTATGGATATATAAAATTAGATAATAAAAATTATAAAAATAGAAACACACATATTTATATATGAACATAATTACTACATACATACAAACATTAAAAAAATATATAAGTAAAAATATGAGTGAGTTGGTGTTCATATAATTATTTTGGCTTTTTAAAATTTATTTAAAGAAGTTATGAATAAGTTGTCTCTGGTTACTCAGTAGAAATGACTTAACCTTATTCCTATAAAATATTTCAGAATTAGAATTGTTGAAAAGTGAGCTTTGAGAAACTAAATTTATGAGTTTTGGTCCTAGAAACGGAAGACATTTTGTTCCCACTGTTTTTATCGCTGATGAAGTTTTTACCTCTATTTGAATATTTAGCCCTTGTCGAGTAATTATGTGAGAGAAAGTCAATATGTTTCATATTTTTGTGTAAAAAACACACTGATTTAGATCTGTCGAATATCTAGTGTCCTGGCTTCCTTGTGTGAGTTATTTGATGGATAAGTTTAATGTACCTAATGCTAAACCAGCATTTGTAGCCCACACAAAAAAAAATCATGCGGGAATTTCTAACACATTAATTACAATTTATTACAACAAAACTCGATTTTTTTACAAGCGTGTCTTTCTGAAAAATGGGGCGTGGTACAATATTAGACTAATGCTACACCACACCTACGCTACAGAAAAAAAATATATGAGAATATCTTACACATTAATTACAATTTATTACAACAAAATTTGATTTTTTACAGGCGTGGATTTCCGAAAATTGGGGCGTGGTGCAATATTAGACTAATGCTACACCACACCTTCACCTCGAAAAGAATATGAGCATCTCATTATGAACGGAAATTCTTACAAATTAACTACAAACGCTTTATGTGAAAATAAACCTGAACAAATACACCAAAGTATTATATTGGGTAACCAAAATATTGGGGTACCAATTTCTTACACCACCCCACACTATGAAAAATTACTTCTAGTGATGGAATGAATCATATTTAAGATATCTTATCTACATCCGAATTTATTACACTGCTCATCACCGTTGAGAATTATTTTATTCCGTCAATCCACGCGATTTATGTGTTTCAATTCGAGTACCAATTTCTTACACCACCCCACACTATGAAAAATTACGTCAAATGATGGTATGAATCATATT
This sequence comes from Chrysolina oricalcia, assembly GCA_944452925.2. Lineage (NCBI taxonomy): Eukaryota > Metazoa > Arthropoda > Insecta > Coleoptera > Chrysomelidae > Chrysolina > Chrysolina oricalcia. The sequence goes on from OX101813.2 coordinate 2,395,641, forward strand.
TAAGATATTTCATTCATTCCAGAATTAATTACACTGCTCATCACGGTAGAAAATTCGTTTATTCTCTCAATCTACGCGATTTATATCTTTCAATTCGAGTTCCAATTTCTTACACCACCCCACATTATAAAAATTACTTCTAGTGATGAAATGAATCATATTTATGATATCTCATCTACATCCGAATTTATTACACTGCTCATCACACGAGTGTGAAAAATCACTTTCGCACTAGTAATGTACACTATTTTTCCTACGACCACATAATAATTTTAACAAATAATGTATAAAAATATTATAATTAAAGACGACATAGTTTATTTTAAAAAGTAACAATAACTATTATTAGGAACAAGAACAAGAACTTTTTCTACTTAAAAATATTTTCTTTATGATATAATACCGACGAGATCAAAATCATAATTAGACATCTTTTATTTTTGATAATAATTACTGATCAAGATACACTCTAATACAATATATTTTCTTGTCATAATATGTGTCCAATAGCAGCGGGACCCGACGTGACTTCTGACGAAGTGAAGTAACTTTTCCGCATGATTTTATCTTTCCGCGAGATTTTTTTATGCACTGAAAAATAATGAAACAATTGTATGATTATAAATAATATGAGATCGAATCTAGTCTATTAACGACTGTTTGATAATAACTTTCCGATATTCCGTAATTTTCATAAAATTAATTTCAAAATATAAAGTAATTAAGACATTATCAAAATAAATAATGATATTTAAAAGTTGACAGGATTTGATATGGTATTATGGCAATTAAATTAATATCTGAAATAGCTCAGTTGGCAAAGTAAGGAAGCAGTCGTTCTGCGTTGGTTAATGGTCAATGGGGTAGGTAGTTCGAATCCTGGGGAAGTTACTTTTATTGTTTTTGTTTTGAAATCGATGAGAGTACTTACTGTTCAATTTTCGTTATATTTTTCAAAATTTGTATATTCAATGACGACATGAGTGTTTTTGATAGAATCTGTTATGAAAAAAATAATTCGCTCGTACTACAAAATTTCATATACCTACCTACTCGTGGGAAATGTATGTCATTTCATGCTCATTGTACAGTATACTAATCTTGAATTAAAATATTGTGCTTTAGAGAGAAAATCTTGCATAAAAGTCAAAATCGTGCGGAAAAGTAAAAATTGTGCGGAAAAGTAGAACTTTCAAAACGAAAAATCGTGCGGAAAAGTTACTTTTCCGCACGCTCGTAGAAAATAGTATATTGTGCAACAAGTGCAGAAAAGTGCTAATTTCTTACGAGTTTGAAAAAGTTGCGGCATGAGCGCAAGCGAGTGCTGCAATTCAAACGAGTGAGAAATTGCATTTCTGCTCGTGTTACACACTATACTTTTTCTACAACACCCTTTTTGCTAAAAATAATACTATACTATAAGACGGAATGAAATGTCAGTGACTCATTCTTATATTTTCCTCTTAAAGTTGAAGGTAATAAATTCAATGACAATGAATTAACTTGTTCTCTTAGTTCTGGCGGAGTATTTTCAATTTCAGAACTGTCGCCATCCATTTTAGTTCAATCTCAGTAAAAAATGACGGGACAAGAATATTTTACGAATATTTTATGCTTGACGTTTGTTGACATTCAAATGATTCGATAGATGTTGCTCCGTTGCCTAGCAATGGATAGTGTGTATGTGGGTATTTGAGATAGCAGTAGTGATGTCTATGATTTTTGTTCAGAATATAATGAATTTGTACGACAATTTCCCTCATATTATATAAACCAATAGACTTTGTCTATTCATTCTTGAAGTTGCCTGATCGAATATTCCTTCGAAATGCAGAATTTTCAAAATATACTTTCACCTTGCTGTCACGAAAACTGTATTGCTTAGAAATTAGGTACTGAAAAATTTTGGCACAGAAATGTCACTTTGTGGCACAGAAATGTCACTTTGCGGCACACTAATGTCAAATTTCAATTATTGTGAGAAATAATCATGTTTGTGAACGTAAAACTATGCAGAAAAGCATGTTTTGGAGTGTGGTTGTAGAAAAAGTAACTTTTCCGCATGATTTTATCTTTCCGCGAGATTTTTTTATGCACTGAAAAATAATGAAACAAATGTATGATTATAAATAATATGAGATCGAATCTAGTCTATTAACGACTGTTTGATAATAACTTTCCGATATTCCGTAATTTTCATAAAATTAATTTCAAAATATAAAGTAATTAAGACATTATCAAAATAAATAGTGATATTTAAAATTTGACAGGATTTGATATGGTATTATAGCAATTAAATTAATATCTGAAATAGCTCAGTTGGCAAAGTAAGGTAGCAGTCGTTCTACGCTGGTTAATGGGGTAGGTGGTTCGAATCCCGGGGAAGTTTTTTTTTTTGTTTTTGTTTTGAACTTACTGTTCAATTTTCGTTATATTTTTTAATATTTGTATATTCAATGACGACATGAGTGTTTTTGATAGAATCTGTTATGAAAAAAATAATTCGCTCGTACTACAACATTTCATATACCTACCTACTCGTGGGAAATGTATGTCATTTCATGCTCATTGTACAATATACTAATCTTGAATTATAATATTGTGCTTTAAAGAGATAATCTTGCGTAAAAGTCAAAATCGTGCGGAAAAGTAAAAATTGTGCGGAAAAGTAAAAATCGTGAACTTTCAAAACGAAAAATAATTTACGCATCAATAGAGATTCAGAAATGTCAAGTTTTTTTGACAGTTGTACAAAAATGTTATGTTTGTACTACATATACAAAGACCATGGGAACTGAGCCGTCAAAAATCAAATATGTCATAAAGAAGTGAATTGATTTTAGTTAAAGATCTTTAACGCGCTCTATCCTCGAGATAAATATACAATTTATTTCCAATCAGAGAGAACAAGAGTCATTTCCAACACTGATTGATTTCATGTTTATTTATAAGCACCCTGCCTCCTTATAAAAAACGCAACGTAACGATTAATTATTAAGGATTTGAAGTGTTCTACATTGGCGGGTGCATAAAATGATTGTTGGGAGATGCATTGGGAAAATTAGTTAGCATGTAGGGGGTTCTCCACAACTCTTCTTTCCGACGTTATTCAACTGGTTGAATTTTCATTTATATAAAGCAGTAAATTATGTTGAAATGTTATAGACGGACAAAGGACCAAAAATTAAGCAAGGGTTTCCTATTTGATTTCCTATATATAATCCTAAATAATCTTGATGAATTTTTGATGGACCTTTACATTTACGAAAAATAAATTGCAAAACTCTTTTAAATCGATATATTCTAGTCTGAAACGTCCATTTAACAAAGAGTTCCACTATATTTTTTTCATTTTGAAGAAATATCTCATTTGAAAGTGTGCCGCTGACGTCAGTCACTTTCATCGGAAACAACCCCTACCACAATCCATGTTCCGAAACATTCAATACCGGTCTCCTCAAAAATATAGATTCTAACTTGGTATAAGCCAATGAGAAATAGTTAAAACTTCGTCACTCTACTTTTTATTGTTGTTGTAACTTTCAAATTTCCTGAACGGACCATACTTTCGATGAAGAACGAGCATTGACAACACCGCAAGTCGTTATGACAGTTCTCGTGTAACAAAAGTGATCTCGAGATTTGAGGTTAATGTTCGTTTTTATTATAATAATAATACTTTATTCATCTTTAGGATCACAATAGTGATATAAGACAAGTCAAAAGTACAGAGGCCATAAATGAGTGGGACATTTACATCACATCAACATGTTAAAATTATTTGGGGTATTATCGAGACATATATTCATCTAGATTATAGAAACAACCTTCAACAAGAAACATCCTCAGTTTTCTTTTGAACGTATTAACATTATTTTCATTTTTTATAATTATCGGTAGATTGTTATAAAACTTAATTCCCATATAATTGGGGTTTTTCTCATACAATTTAGAGGTATGCTTTGGTATCTGTAGCATATCACCGTGTCTAGTGAGGTAATCGTGGTTATCACAATTCTTAGAAAATTTACTGATATTTTTTCTCACATAGAGAACACAGTGGTATATATAGATCGAGTAGAGTGTCATGATATCATTTTGTAAGAAGTAAGGCCTACATGTTTCAGAAGGTTTCAAGTTGAAAATCACTCTTATAATTCTCTTTTGAGAGATAAAAATTCGGTTTACATTAGTGGCACAACCCCATAAAATTATATTATATGATAAGTGGGAATACACAATTGCATAATATACATTCATTAGTTGATGTAGACTTAGTACGTTTTTTAGTTGAAGAAGTGCATAGTAACCACTATTGATTTTTTTACAAACATGATCAATATGGAGTTTCCAAGTCATGTCAGAGTTGATGTAGGTGCCTAAGAATTTTGTTGCGTCAGACTTTTCAATAAGATTACCATTTACATTGACATGAATTAGAAAATCGATTTTCAACCTCGAGTGGAAAAGCATGAATACAGTTTTATTTGGGTTTACAATCATAAGGTTTTTGGAGCACCAGTTTGTGAATTCCAATGATACAGTACTGAGTTTTTCTTCCATACCCTCAGGCTTTTCAGCGTTCACAGCAAAAGAACAGTCATCAGCAAATATAACAGTACATTCTGTGCTCATGTATGCAGGCATGTCATTTATAAATAACAGGAAAATCAATGGGCCAAGTATGGAACCTTGGGGGACTTCTAGGTCAATATCATAAAAACTTGATCGCTCATTTGCAACTTTCACATATATTTGTCTGTTTTCAAGATAGGACATTAGCCAGTATAAGAAATTATCTCTAAAGCCCAGATTGTATAATTTTTCTTTCATAATGTAAAGATTCAAGGTGTCGAATGCTTTCGATAGATCGAAGAAGAGTGCTCCAACATACCTTTTCTTCTCGATATTTGTATTAACACACTCAAAAAAGTCACAGGAAGCACTCTCCGTAGATCTACCCGGACAGAATCCATTCTGGTGTTTTGTGATCATATCATATTTCGATAGAAATAATAGAATTTTATTGTAAACAATTTTTTCTATTACTTTGCTCATTACTGGTGGTACAGTAATGGGTCTATAGTTCTGGATATCAGTGGAGTCTTTGCCTTTGTACACGGGAGTAACAGTGCCAATTTTTAAATCTTTGGGAAAATCCCCAAGATGAACTGACAAATTTATTATATGACTCAGTGGTTCTGCAATAAACATGCCAATTGTTTTTATAATTTCTGTTGTCAAGCAATCTATTCCTACTGAGTTTGTATTTTTTAAACTATTAATAGCCGCAATGACATCATTTTGTTCAACAGCGGTCCAGTAGAAAGTGATAATCGAGTGAGTAATATTTTCAATGGTGTTCCCTCCAAATTGGGATTGAATGGCTGATCTAGGATTTGATGAAAAATATTTTCCAAAAGCATCAGATATTATTTTTTCATTCTTAATCATTTCGTTCTCCATTTTCAGCTCTATATTTTTTGAATTTTTTATTTTCCCCGTTGTTTTTCTCACAAGTTTCCATACTTCCCTGGGTTTCTCTGTTATTGATCTATAGATTTCTGAAAAAATGCTTTTTTTGATTTTGATATCTCTTGAGTATACATTTTTTTTACCCGCCTGTATTCATTTATATACTCCCCACAATCGAAAGTTTTTATGATCCAGTGCATGTCTTTCAGTTGATTACCCATCAGAACAATCTCATCAGTAATCCATGCAACGTTATGTTTTGATTTCGCATCGTCAAACACAGTTTTTGTAACCAAGGGACAGAATAGGTCTATACCATAAGTAATAATATCTAAAAAAGTTTTGTATACATTATTTACATTATTATAACTATCATATATATCTGAGAAATTTTCGCCAGAAAAATAATGAATCAGTTGATGTACAGTAAGATCATTTATGTTTCTATATTTTATTATTTTTTGCATGTTATGTGTGTGTGTAGTGTTTTCAATACTGAAAGTAAGGATTAGACTTAGATGATCTCCTATATTAAAGTTCTCAACTCGTTCACTATACTTTTCTTGGGGCATATTTGTGAAGAAATAGTCAATTTTGGAAATGGATGTGACATTGTTTTTGTTAGTAAATACCCTCGTGGGTTCTGAGTTTTGACATAACAGTTCAAAAATCAGCATAAGATCCAAGAACATATCCTTGATATTGGAAGGTTTGAGGTAATCAATATTGATATCACCACAGAGAATTATTTTGTCAAATTTACTAGAGCATATTTCAAGAATGTTAGCTAGCCTGTTGAGGAACAACTCATTGTCTCCATTTGGAGGTCTGTAAATATTGATAATACAATACTTCAATTTATTGATGATTATTGAAATAGCACAGCATTCAACATGTAGTTCAGAAGATAAATCATTCACGTTATCTAGTATCTTATAATTTAAATTTGTGTTAATAAATATAAGGACACCACCGTGTATATGGCAACATTTAACTGATACATTCGTTAATAGTGTAGCGAGGTGTTATTATGACCGATCTGGCGTGAATTTATTTCTGTATTAATAAAGGCTTCGTGAAGAGAAGTTCGGATAATTTACCGAGGGTAGATTATGAGATGATTGACTCTTTCTATTTAACAAATATGAATTTATTTTTGCAATGACTAAAATTTAAAATCGTTTCTTGAATACAGCTTGAATACAGTAATATTCAGTTGAAAAATTTTCTTCACAAAAACATAATTATATTTCCGCTTTTTACACAAGGTTGCTTCGAACCACATTTTACAATGCACTTCATATTAAGGAGCATAAAAAATTGTTTATTAGAATATTCACTGGTGTTCAGACAACGGGGTACGAAGCACCTTTTCGACATTTTCACAGTTATTGCAGGGATACAAATACAGGAATTAAGAAAAAGATTTAGAACACAAACAACAACAAAATTTCAAAACTTTGAAAACCGCATTAACCTCAAAAAAAATCGAGTAGGGCGTGTTCGTTTGCAGCATGCATATTAGAAGAAACTGCTCTACTTTTATCAAATATTAAGGTAGGCAAACAAGTTAAACAGAGACAAACGATTCTTATTGATGCTCCGTGAAACAGACGAACGAACCCATCAGGTATCAAATGACAACTGTCATACGACACAATTCAGTGTAATGAGAATTTGAGATTCAATGATGCACAACTTTTACAACGTTGTCAAGTCTAGTTTTGATGAACGTGACGTCACGAAACCACTTTTCTTCTGAATATACAGAAAGTAGCGGTCAGAAAAAAATAAATAAATAATCTCGAGTGATATTACCGTATATACTTTTTAATTACAATGTTCTCTCATATGTCGTGGAAAGGTCCATTCTGCTCGAGGGATTAGATTTATCATTCGACTTTATAGTTTTCACCGAAACTCGTATTATCCCAGACATCTCAATATACAATATACCAGGTTATACAACATTATACAATTTTGGGAAACTAAATCAAAACGATGGCGTTATAATGTTTGTCAAGTATATACGACTCGCACACGACTATCGAACTAAATGAAAGCTTTTTACTCAAAGTCAAAATGAACGTGCATAATACAGTTTTCGCTATTAACGCTATCTATAGATCACCAGCCACAGAAATTGAATATTTTATTGATGAGTTGAACTCCGTACTGAATCGGGATAATGAAAAAACTGATTTAAATGTGATAATTGGTGACATGAATATTGATATTTTGGTTAATTCACGCGAAAGTGAGCATTACTTAGACACCATGAGTGAATATGGGTATATTTCCGCAATAAATACACCGACAAGGGCCCAACAAAATTCCCACACATGTTTAGATCATATCTTCATCAAAACAAAAAATATAAATTAAGAGACAATCCTACCAATCACTTTTGAAACATGCGTTACAGACCATTTCTCAACCTGCACACAAATAGTTATACCCGATGAAAATATCGCTGGAAATAAAAATTATTAATAAAAAACTGCATAAAAAACTAGACGAGAAAACATTCATAGAGAAGCTAGAGGGTGTCGACTGGAGAGATATTTAACAATGCAACGGTCTTGATCTTGGAGTAAACAAGATTTTTGAAATCATGAAAACAAATTTGGAAAATACATAAAAATAAATAAAAAAAACAAAAAAAAAAACGAGAAAAGTGGATAACTGGAAGCTTGTGGACTTTTGTGAACAAAAAAAATTGTATGTATCGTGAACTACGAAAAAATCCAAAAAATACAGATTAACAAGATGAGTATAGAAATTATAAAACAATCTTGGAAGAAACAATTAAAGAGGCCAAAACGAAATACTACAGTGACATTTTCAACAAATTTCCCACCTCTCAGGTGAAACTCCAAAATATACAAATTGTAGATATTGATCTCTACTTCCATATGCCGTTTACAGGATGTGAATACGATGATTTCTCTTAAATCAACGCTTTTAAAAAGATTTGCCCTTATATTGTTTATGAGACGATTGTGCCAAAACTACACATCGGAAATCTTGGGCACAGTTGTACCACATGTTATTATCTATCAGTTTCCGCAATATTGTTTGTCCATATTCAGATTTATAAAAATTATTAATTTTTGAAAAATTGTTCATTAAAAAAATCTGGAGGAAAATGTAGTAGAACTCATTCCATCCTGAATTAAAATAAAATTAGATTTAAAAAGGACATAATAGTACATAACATTACACTATGACTAAATAATATGCCACTCAAATGGCAAAGTTCACTTTCACAACTGAATCGTTAATTGCTCTTCCACTCAATCATGAACCATTTGTTTTTACTTTTGTTTTGTTTCGCGATATGAAGAATGAATAATATAGTATTTCTATTCCAGTTTATTTCGTTAGATGCGCAAATGACGTTTGACAGCTGATTGTCAAATTGTGAATCAATCCAATCGGTTACTTAATGTCAACTTAATGTCAAAAAATTAATTCAGTTGTTTATTTTCAGTTGAATTTTGATTCAGTTGAAAGTTTATGGCACTCAATCATGAAATCTTTGTTTTGATTGTTTATTTGAACATGGATCTTGTAATCGAATTCGAAATGGAAATAAAATACTTTTTTCCGCTGCCGACACTGTAAATAGTTCATACATGCTCAGCAACAAAACAGGTAAATGGCCTATATCATTCGTTTACTAATTCATCTTGACAACGGAATGTAAATAGTGTCATTTACATGCCTAGGGTAATGACTTTGACAAGTAATACCTTCAGCTTCATTTATATCAATTTTTAAGTTATGAGACTTTTTGAATATTATTGTTGTCTGATAATTGGAAATTGAAAATGAGAAGAAACTGACATTCTTAGACGTTTTCATTTCTCGAAAAAAAAGACGTCTGGGGCATACGGTATATAGAAAACAAACACACACTGATCGATATCTCCACAATACCTCAAACCATCATCCGTGCCAAAAACAAGGTGTAATCAAGACATTAGTTGATCGAGCTAGAAGAATTTGCGAACCTGAATACCTAGAAGCTGAACTGATACATCTAAAATACGCTCTTCTTTCTAATGGGTACAAAAAAAGAGATATTGAGAGGTGTATGAAAAATAGAAGAGAAATCAGAGACGGAAGAATCAATAGTAGACCAAATGACTGTCCATCCAGTGAACCAAGTAGTAGTCAAACCACCACCGAAAAAAGAAAAGCATTCTTACCATATGTTCCCAGAGTTACAGATCGTATTGGCCGTATTCTACGAAAATATGAGATTAAATCCGTTTATAAACCTTCAAAAAAACTGAAAGACCACTTTAGATCAGCGAAGGACAAACGAGACGTACTATGCTCTTCTGGGGTTTATCGAATTCCATGTTCCTGTGGCAGCGTTTATATCGGAACCACGAAACGCTCCGTTAAAACAAGAATCAAAGAGTACAATGCTTGCTGTCGGTTAGGGCACACACAGAAATCCGCTGTCGCAGAACATACTCTCAACAACGATAACCATAGAGTGAAATTTGAAGAAACCCAAGTCATCTCTTCAACATCTGCATATTACCCAAGACTCTTCCAGGAAGCAATTGAAATTCAGAAACACCACAACAACTTCAACAGAACCGAAGAAGGACTACAATTGAACAAGGTAAGGCTTCCAGTTCTCAAAAATTCTCAATTAGCTCCCTACCCACAAAATAACGGTACGAACGATTCTATGATGTCAGCTAACGCTATGGACCAATCAGATGTAAGAACGTCAATTCACAGGTATTTATTGAGACAACGTATAACAAATGTCAAGCATTTGACAGCGAATTAAGGAATCAGAAACTTGAAAACATCTCTTGAAAATGCTAACCACTCGTGTTGGCGAAACCTCGAGATCTTCTATAAACATACGTCGGCGTTACAACCCGAAGAACCACCATGTAAATTATTGTTGTCTGTTTATTAGGTAACTTAATGGCAATATCTGAATATTTTTGTACCAAAAATATTTCAACTAATAATACATATGTTTGTTCCTTCATCATTAAAAATGAATGTTTCTTAACAATCTGTGGTTTTCAGTTAGATATAATAAAAAATATCGTTCATTACTCTTCCATAAATGCTTTTTTCTACCCCCGTATGTGAATTACTAACGTCACACATCGATAAAAATGTGTAAAGCTTCATTTCACGAATCGGTGTGTGAAGTGCCATGCTTTTCTTATGGGATTTATTTCACGCACCGGTGCCATAAGAGTCAATACAAATTCACACACCGGTCGCTGGTCTAGGTAGCGGTGGCGAGAGAAATTGACAAATATGACAGTTCTCGCAGAGTGAAGAAGTTCAGAGTTACATCAGTTAATAGACCGTAAATAGTAATTAATTACCTTCTGAATTAATAAATAGTACGACGAAATTTTTATTTAAACCGATTAGCCGTGTATTTCACGCAAATTCCTGATGGACAGCATTGAAGTACTCCCATCAACTCCTCCAAATATAACGTTAGCAGCCAGTGAAGCAAGTTCATCGTTATTGCCACAAAAATCGTTGGGAATTTACGAAAACACTTTGGAAAAGTTTATGCAATGGCGCAATACAAACAACGTCCAATCATTCTCCGAAAGGGTGATATTAGCCTACCTATCTGAATTATCAACAAAGGTTAAATCTTCTACCTTATGGAGTCACTACTCAATGTTGAAAAGCACCCTTAGTGTTAAGTACAACGTACAAATTGGTGATTATCCGAAAGTTCGCGCTTTCTTGAAACGGAAAAACGAGGGATACATTCCTAAAAAATCACGCGTTTTGGAAAAGGAACACGTATTAAAATTTCTCAAAGAGGCACCCGATGAAAATTTCCTTTAATTCAATCTCTAAGTAAAAGGTCGTAGAAAAAGTATAGTGTGCACCACGTGCGTGAAGATTTTTTTACGTTCGTGCGGAAACTTCCACACTCGCGTAAAAAAGTATACTTCACGCACTAGATACACAATATACTATTTCCGTGCTTGCACATGTCGCGTACATGTCGCGCACGTAAACGTGAACGCGCACGCGCACTTGAACTCGTAATGAAATATACTATCGTTTCTAATTTTTACTTTGTTTACACATTTCCAATATTTTCATTTTTTCACAAAATGATAACAAACAAATTTATTTAAATTTGTACAGGACATCTGTCGGGTCAGCTAGTAAGGTATGAAAATTAAACAATTTTCCAAAAATGTTTCAGTTATCCCTCCAAACCCGCTACTGATAAAACCAATCCAAACGTAGGATTTTCCTGTTCAAGAAACCCACAAGAGAAATCCAATCAAGTGTCAAGCCTTGTCAAGTCATTTATCATTTAGATAACCATCAATGTAGTGAGTTCTGATTTTTTTAAAGCATCGTAATCCTGTATTAATTATGGAATGATGGTCTGTCTCGTCGGTGACAAGATGTTTGTAGTATTAAGGACCTGTTTTTTCTTTATTTGGATGTAAGGAAATTCGAGATTGTCCATCTATCGATATCAAGTTTCTCCATCAGTAGCTTCACTCAGGAATCTTACAAATTCAAACTGATCGATGAACGAAACCCTAGAAGTATGGAAATATTTTGACTTCTGGCCTCCTATTATTTTCAAAGGTGTTCGTTGAAACAAGAAACATACGAGGATATATTGAAACATTCTTAGCCTTCTATAGAACCAAACAAAATTTCAAAGTCAAAATATTTTATTACCCAACATATTCTCCTCTTAATTGGATACATTTATTACAGCGAACCTGCAACGTCTCAAGACCTTTAAAAAAAATGTTTCTTCTTGCTACGACTTTTAAAACATTTTTTCAGTAGAGGAAAGAGATGATAGTCGGACGGAGTCAAATCTGGTGAATAAGGGGGGTGTTCTAGTAATTCAAACCCTAAATCATGGTAACATGAAATTTGTGTGCAGGGGCGTTGTCCTGCAAAAACAAAACACCTTTGGATAGCTTTCCGTATCTTTTCTCTTTAATTTTTTCCCGTAGAGTGGTCAGTAATGTCGAATAGTAATCTCCAGTTATTGTTCTACCCTTATCCAAAAAGTCAATCATGATTACTCCATGGCAATCCCAAAAAAACTGAAGCAAGAACTTTTCCAGCAGATTTTTGGACACGAAACTTCTTAGGTCTGGATAGTAGAAATATACCCAAGTCTCATCCATAGTAACAATTCGGTTTAAGAAGTCTACATCGTTATCAAATCGAGCACAGAACGAACGCGATGCTACTACCCTTGCACGCTTTTGGTCAACATTCAAACATTTGGGGATCCATTTTGAAGCAATTTTTGTCATGTCCAAATTGACGTGAAATATATGATGAACGCGTTCGTATGAAATATTCAGTGCTTCAGATATGCGTTTTAGCCCAATTCGTCGGTCTGTTAAAATTATGTCATGAACTGCATCGATATTTTCGGGGACTGACACAGAAACTGGCCTTCCCGATCGGTCATCATCTTCAATGGAAAATTTACCTCTTTTGAAGCTTGCAGTCCAATTTTTCACGGTCGCATACGAAGGACATTGATCACCAAGGGTATTAAGCATATCTTCGTAAATCTGCTTACCTCTTAACCCTTTTAAATACAGGTACTTGATGATGGCTCGATACTCCAATTTTTCGATTTTCACAATTTCGGTGGACATATTTTTTCTTTTCGTTTATTGCGTAACTCTGGTTTACTTTTTTGACGTCAAACTTTACACTGACACTTCTAATAAGTTATTGTTCGTTGCTATGGTAACGCAATATTTTGTTTATGCAGGGAACTGGTCTAGGCTAACTAGATATCAATACATCCTCGTACTTACTTTTAATAAGTAATATGGATACTGACAATAGTGACGAATTTGATAATACTCTTCCAGAGATATTGGAAAAAGCTGCGAAAGTAACGTTGGATTTGTTGCCGGAAAAACTTCAAGAAAAAAGTATGAATTGGCATACGAAAAAATTATTTATCTGTCAAGTGGTAGAATACTTTAATGTTATTGTAGTTGTATTGACTCGTATACTACTTGTATTTTTAAAATTTTTGCAGTTGTAGGAAAAGTATAGTGTGAAACATGTGGGGAAAGTAATTTTTCTCACTCGTGTGTTTGCGGCACTCGCCCTTCAGGCTCGTGCCACAAACTTCCCCACTTATTGCACAATATACTATTGCAATATTGGAGTGACAGATCAGGAAAGAACGGAATAATCATGATGGGGAACATGTTATTGTAAGCGAAGATACGGAGATCACTGTTCTAGTAGCGGTTGAAATTGATCCAAATACATCATTAATGCAGATCGATTATGGGGCCGGGTACCTAGAGAAACAGTACGAAAAATTTTGAAAAAACACCGGTATCGTTCATTCAAATATCAAATTCATCAATATTTGTATGAAAATGATGCGCAGAGAAGGATTGTGTATTGTAACTGGGTTATACGAAAAGAAACAGAAAATCTAAATTTCTATTACAATATTCTATACAGCGATGAATCACGCTTTACAAACAATGTTCATTTCTGTTATGATTGAATATCTTTATTTCTTCAAAACTCCATAATGACATTCCAGAATCTGTCATCAAAACATCATATCTAACATCTGAAGGAACTATGAATGATAACAACTATGATTCCTAACAATTCTCCCCTTCTTTTTTTATGTTATATAGTCTTCAAGATAACTTGGACGTCTACAACTTCTCGTTGGCCAAGCATGACTCAAAACATCAGAATGAGTTGGTTCACAAACAGTATGATCCGGAACTTCGGAATGATTTGGTTCGCATTCAGCGTTTGATGAAAATATTTCTTCAGTGTTTGAATTATCAGTTGCTTGTGAAACAGGACTTGATTCCATGTCGAAAGTTTCCATCAATATGTTGAAAGGAATTGAATCGTTAATCGTAATATCTCCTTCTCCATATCTCTTCCTCATCTGATTGACATGTATGCGTACTAAATTTTGGCGTTCTCGATTCAGCAAAACATTAAACATCACATTTCCAATTCGTTCGATGATCTTACCAGGAATCCAACTGTAACGATTATTCCTGTAAATTTTGACAAATACCAAATCTTCCGGTTTAAAACTCTCACTGAATGCATGAGTTTCAGTTTCAGCTTTCGTTCAGAAGCTGACAACAGATCAAAAATAGTTCGCATTTTTCTTCCCAGTAGTACCTCAGCTGGTGATTTATTTTCAGGTACTGCTCGAGCTGGTGTTGACCTGTAAGCAACTAAGAATTGTTGAATATGAGTTTCATCTGGATGTCCTTCCCTCTTGAATTTTTTCAATGCCCTCTTGAAAGTATCCACAAAGCGTTCAGCTTGGCCATTCGATTGGGGCCAATAAGGGGCTGTACGAATATGTTGAATGCCATGAAACATACAATAATTTTTGAAGACTCCACTTGTGAATTGGGTTCCATTATCCGTAACCAAGGTTTGGGGATATCCAAAACGTGAGCAAACCTCATTCAATTTTTTGTACTGCGAATTCAGAAGTAATTATCTTCGTTGGAAATACTTCTGGCCATTTCGAGTACGAATCTATAATCAGCATATAATAGAAACCATCAACCGGACCCGCAAAATCTATATGAATTCTCTGCCAGGGGTATTCGGATTTTGGCCAATTGGAAGGTGCAATCTGCGATGGCGATTTAGCATTTTCTGCACAAGAACTACAATTTCGAACGAAGTCTACTATGTCTTTGTCTATATTGGGCCAGTACACATAACTTCTTGCAATTTCATCCTCTCTTGACCTGGATGTCCCGCATGTAATTGTTTTAAAATTTTCTGGTGAAACACTTGCGGAATAACTATTCTGTTTCCAAACATCAAACAGCCTTTGACTACTGAAAGGAAATCTTTTCTGCAAAAAAATTTTATGCAATCGTTATTGACGTTTTTCATATTTGATGGCCAGGTATTCTGAATATAGTGTATAACTTTTTGCAAGACTGCATCATTTTCTGTTTCTTGGAGAACTAGTTTATATGTAATTGGAAGATTGTAGAGTGTTTCATCAAAAATTTTACATACTTCCGACTCCAAATTTACTGCGGCAATGACATACTCCTCATCATCATTGTGTATATTAACAAGTCTTGAGAGAATGTCTGCATGTCCAAATTCTGTCGTTTTCACATATTCGATAATGAAATCATATGCTTTCAGAATAAGTGCCCATCGCTGTAGACGATTAGCTATATAATTTTGAATTCCTTTTTTTGATCCAAAAATTGCGAGAAGGAGTTTATGGTCAGTTTGTAGAGTGAAGCGTCGACCATATATCATTCTATGAAATTTTGTTACAGCAAAAACCAAGGCTGCAGCTTCTTTCTCTATTTGACTGTATTTTATTTATGCTTCCGTCAAAGTTCTAGATGCATGAAAAATCGCTTTGATTGATCCATTTGTGAACCGGTGAAAAATACAAGCACCTATACCCGAATTACTCGCATCTAATTATAATGTGTTAAAAGTAATTTCGATTGGAGAATATTTTTGAATTCTTCAAACGACTTTTGGCATCTCGGGGTCCATTCAAAAGCGGAATCCTTCTTGAGAAGTTCATCTAATGGCTGTCTCAGAATGTGCATATTTCTAATGAATTTTCCATAATAATTTATGGCACCAAGAAACGAACGGAGCGTTGTTATGTCATTTGGAGGTGGCATGTTTCTAATAGCATCCGTTTTCAGAGGATCCGGCTGAATCCCTTTATCGTTTAAAATGAATCCCAAGTACTTCAATTCTTTAACACCAAATTTACATTTTTCAATTTTCAAATGGAACCCGAATTCCTTGATTCGCTCAAGAACTTTCAACAGGTTTTCTTCGTGTACCTGGGCATTTTTACCAGAAATGAGAATATCGTCGATATAAGCAGCTGTTCCATTCAATCCGGATATCATGGTATCTACTATTTGTTGAAAAATGGATGGAGCTACTTTGATTCCAAAAGGCATCCGATTATATTGAAATAACCCGTGATGAGTATTTATTGTCAAAAATTTTCGGGATGATTCATTTACTTCTATTTGCAAAAATGCATCAGAGAGATCGATTACACTAAACATCATGCAATTTCCCAATTATGCAAAAATTTCCTCAGCCGTAGGTAGTGGGTAGTGATGGGACTCGAGTGCATTATTGAGTCCTGTTGAAAAATCACCACAAATTCTTATTTCTCCACTTGACTTTTTTGTAACAACTATCGGAGCTGCCCATTCTGAATATTCAATAGGTGAAATAATTCCTAGTTGTTGCAGTCGTTCCAATTCCTGATCAACTTTACTCATGACAGCATATGCCACTGGCCTTTTTGGGCAGAATACAGGACTAGCATGTTCGTGTATATTGAGGTCTACCTTTAGTTTGTACAGCAACCTAAAGAATCCCTGAACACTGAACACTGGAAAACGTGTTTTCAGTAATTTACCATCAAAACAAAGAGATTCATGTTAATATATTCTGCTGCATATGGAGTTAATTGGAACATCCCATAAACCAAACTTTGTGATCCAATCAATACCCAGTATGTTCAAATCAGCAACTGAAGTAACGAAACATTCATTTTCCGCCGTATGACATCTGATTGAAACTTATTTCACAAGGAAATTCTGACACAAGGCGTATAGTGTTGCCAGATGCGTTCCTAGCCGAATGATTTGTAACCTGGCATTTTGGATTTCCTATCGAATTCAATGTTTTTTCGGAGATAATAGTAATGTCTGATGCTGTATCAATCTGTAAATTTACCGGAACTCCATTCATCAGTACATTGATATATTTTCGTCTCGCCCTTGATTCGATTTGATTGACATCATATATGACATGAGCATCAAAACGTGAATTTTGACTGAGTTTTGTACGTCGCTGAAAATTGTTTCTCCTTCCTACATTACAGTAACCATCCTTATGACCAACCTTATTGCAGCGTTGACATTTATGATTTTTATAACCGCATTCCTGAGAATAATGAAGATCACCACAATACCAGCATGGATATCGTGGAAGTTGCTTTGAATCACCCTGTCCAATAGAATTCTCATTATCTCTCTGTAAGTTTTGTGAATTTCTCTGCAGTTGGTTTCCATAGCGATCCTCGATATGTGATTTCTGATTTGACACTTTATTGACAGTGTCACTGTTATTTTTTTCTTGCCCAATCATTTCAGTCTTTCTTCAGATTGATAATTCTTTGGCATTCTAGTAATAAATCTTGAAGTGTGGTATTCTCTGAACCTGGTTTTTCAATGTTTGCTAAAAGTCTGGTACGGATTTCAGCATCTCTTACTGAATGGAGGCCGCAAATGAAAATCAAACTTTTGAATTGGTCTGGAGAGATTTGATTTATTTTGAAATCTTCACATTGTTTGTTAACTTTGGATGCAAAAGCAACAAAATCTTCGCAATCACTTTTCACAAGTTGCATACACTGATATCTGGTATGGAATATTGAAACCTTTTTCCTGAACATTTGATTGAGTTTCTCAACAGTTTCTTTAAAATCAATGTCCTTTATTTCCTTAGGTAAAATGAAATTGACATACTGATCATGGCATTTGGTATCTATTTTCCTAAGAAGTAATCTCACTTTTGCAGAATCTGACAAATTTTTAGCATCTTCCATAAAAAGACTTTCGAATCGTTTGTACCAGATATCAAAAGTTGCACCCGATTCGGGGTCATATTGAAATTCGGTAATATTATTTCCAAGAGATTCCATTCTAAACTCTTCACCTACTGTACCCGACGGTTTGATATTTGTAGAACCAAAAGTGTTGGCTAGTTGGACTAAAAATTCTTGTTGGTTTTTCATAAAGAGCTCTTGTTGTTTTTGTACTTGTTCCTGCTGAGTTCTGATGAAGGTGAGTAATGACTGACTGACATCTTCTGGGTTCATGGTGAGGTGGATGGTGGGTTCTAACACTCTCGTCGCCAAATGTTATAATTGAATATCTTTATTTCTTCAAAACTCCATAATGACATTCCAGAATCTGTCATCAAAACATCATATCTAACATCTGAATGAACTATGAATGATAACAACTATGATTCCTAACAATTTCAATAGAAATAATGTACGTTATTGGGCACAAGAAAATCAGTTCAGTTCAGAGAAGGAAGACACCAGGATAGATTCGGATTCAATGTTTGGCTAGGAATTTTTAGAACCAGAATAGTGGAATCAATTATTTTTGATGGAGCTTTAACAAGTGAACGGTACCTACCAATTTTAAATGATTAAGTCCAAAATTTTATCGAACCCACAGTCTTGTGGTTGAGAAGAGAAATATCTACTATCACGACCACCATGAACCCAGAGACTAATATTATGAAGCTCCTGGATTCATATTTATTTATTTATTTATTACTTGAGTACATCATTCTACAGCCAGGGCATTTCACAGAATGAGGCAAAAAAATGTTGAGGGCCTTTCGCCATGTTATACAATAAAAAAAGTAGAAAATCGTATAGTAAGAAATATAACAAATGCAGAAATTCCGTCTATGAACTGAAAAAAAAAATCAGTAAGAAAAAAGTTCACACACGGTACTACACCAGTGGTTGAAAGAACTTAATATATATAAAAAAGAAAAACCATGTTAGAATAGACCGCCTGGAAAATTGGAAAATATCCACATTACTCTGAATTGACAAGTGATCACGACATATAGTATACAGAGGCGAGAAAAGAAGTACATTCGTTAGTGGAGCGGGAAAGTAAAATGTAGAAATATTACGTACAGGTAGCCGAGGCACATGTAAATTTATTTTTGAGAGCAAAAATGTACAGTCAATTCGTGAGACAAGGATTTTGTGCAAAAATATTATTCCTGAATATCCACGACGTTTATACAGAGAGTTGACTTGATATCTTGAGAGCAGTTGATCGTGTGGAACGCCACGATTTGGATAAACTCCATCACATCTGAAACTCATGTACTTCAAAAATCGCCTCTGAATATTTTCTATGTTATTTATATAAGTGCTGTATCCAGGATTCCATACAACGCTGCCATATTCAAGTTTCGATCTCACAAATGCATCGAAGAGGAGTAAGTGAGTTTCAGTTTCAATAAACCATTTGGAATTTCTAATAATGAAACCAAGTATTTTTAAACCGTTTTTAGCAATGGTACTTACGTGATGTGAAAATGTTAACTTTGCATCGAAGACTATTCCTAGAGCTTTGAACTCTGCCACTTTCTGCAGATGATGGCCATTTACGGTGTAGGTGGGTTCAATTGGTGATTTTTTACGAGAATAGGTGACGACATTACACTTTGTTATGAATGAATTCAATGTATTTATGCAACTATCACCCAGAGAGGTGATCTGACGAAACAGCTTACTGTCACCTGCATATAGGATATAGCATATAGGAGGATTTTTGAGTCAATGCCCATACAAATGCCATTTATAAAAATTATGAATAATAATGGACCTAGTATAGATCCTTGAGGGACACCAGAGGATGACTTTATTTCTACAGATCTGAAGCCATTGTACTGAACCCTCAAACGCCTTCCGATCGGATAAGACTCCAGAAAAAGAATGAGGTTGTTGGTCAAGCCAAATGATGAGAGTTTTCTAAGAAGTATACCGTGATCAAGCCTATCAAAGGCCTTGGAAAAATCTGTGTAAATGCCATCGACTTGAGAGGACTTGTCCAAGGCATCTGCAATGAATTGAGTGACGCATGTTAAATTACTTGTAGTTGATCGACCCTTACCGAATCCATGCTGATTTTCTACGATCTGACATTGGCCATGCGCAAATAAAACATCATATAAGACCATTTCAAACAACTTACTGAAGTTACATAATATAACTATCGGCCTGCAAATTTCAACCATATTTTTGTCACCTTTCTTGAATTTTACCATCTTTTCATGTATTGGGGAAACGAAGTGATGCCAGAGCCAAGCAAATCATTGGGTTTGGATTTGAATGCTGCGAAAATGAGTCGAATTGGATTTTAACATTAATATTCCTATTAACGAAATTTCAAATATCAAATTGAATTCAACATTATGGAGTATACCGGGTAATTCAAATTCGAAGGCCACCATTTGGATTTCGGAAACTATAAGAGATATGAAGATGGTTAAATTGGGTCAAATTTGCGCATCTATGTGACCAATCATATGCCGTTAGGAAAGTTTCAAAATTCCGAGTATATCCGGAGATATACGAAAAAAACCGAAATTTTGAAAAACCATTTTTATTTTTTTCTGGCGTTGTTTGATGAAGAATATCAAAATAAACAGTACATTTACATTGCCATTTTGTCCCCGCTATACGACGGTATTTTCAGATTTACCATCCGACGTTTCGTCTGTTGGTCACCATCATCAACTTTATTTTTTCTTATGGTCGTCATATTGAATTGTTACAAATTCAAATATAGTTTTTCATTTTGATTCAAACGAAGTATAATATGTGATATACTTTGTTATATCACAACCTTTTATATTTCACAAAATCTAGAATTTTCAAGTAGGCTCTGACTCCGTCAAAAACACTAGTTAAATGAGTTGATTCGTTGTTACACTATTATCTGTCACGTAGTCACGTCTACTGTCACAAATTCAAAGTGATAATAAACGTAAAATGGTGTTTTCAAACCAAGAAAAACGGGATATGATGAAACTGTTTTTTAAATCAGACAGTAATACTGAGAGAACTGCAGAAACGTATCTTCAACTATACCCAGAAAGAAAACAACCCGCAAGAACATTATTCAAAAAATTAGAAAGAAACCTTACCGAGTATGGTAGTTTCAAAAAACCGAGGAATAGATATGGAAATCGATTGGATGAAAATACGAGAAACAATATTCAAAATGCGGTAATAAACTTCTATACTCTTATTAAAATATAATTTTTTTTTACTTGTCTGTTTTTTAGATAAATATGAATCCGTCAGTTTCAACACATGAAGTTGCTCTAAATACAGGTGCGACACAAACAAGTGTTTGGAGGGAGCTCAGAAGAAATGGTCTAAAATGCTACAAAATTCAGATTTGCCAAAAATTACACCAAGGTGATCCTGAACGGAGATTGGCTTACTGTAATTGGCTAATGAATAGAAATGATTTTCCCCAATTTCTCTCAAAGGTCATTTGGACGGATGAGAGCACTTTCACTAATTGTGGTATGTTCAATAGAAATAATGAGCACATCTGGAGTCAGAACAATCCCAGAGAGATTACAGCAGTTAGGCCACAGGTGCGGTTCAGTTTGAACGTATGGGCTGGAATTTGTGGAGATCAAATCCTTGGTCCTTATTTTTTTAATAGAACACTCAATGGAAAAACTTATCTGGAGTTTCTCCGAGGCGCTTTTGAGGATTATCTAGACATGTTACCTCTCGTAAATTTAAATCAATACTGGTTTCAACATGACGGTGCCGCTCCACATAATACCAGAGCAGTATGTGAATACCTGAAAGAAAGATTCCCAGATAGGTGGATTGGAAATAATGGTCATGTGAAATGGCCAGCAAGGTCGCCTGAACTTACAGTACTTGACACTTTTTTGTGGGGCACGTTAAAAAACCGTGTTTATGGCCTACAAGAATTCAATAATGTTGAGGATCTTAGGAGAAGCATAATTGAACAGTGTCGGTCAATAAGAAGAGGGGATATAACAAGGGCTGTAGAAAACTTAGGGCGGCGAGCACGCCTATGTAACAGGAAGAAGGCAGAAATTTTGAGCAGTTGCTTTGATGTTTCAGATTTTTCTTCGTCAGTGTTGTGTTATTTCGTTCGTTAATTTGTAGTTAGACACAGATATTTTCAATAAAGTTCATTAAAAACTAGTTTAATCAGATTATATCTCGTTTATTGTTAAAAAAAAAACATTCTACGTAATTATTACTTTAAGAATAACAGCAGACGTGACAAATAATGGAGTAACAACAAATCGATTAGTTTGACAAGTGTTATTTGATGGAATCGAAGCCAACTAAAACTTTTTTTTAATGTTATGCGAAGTTGTGACATAACAAAGTATCACATATTATACATCGTTTGAATCAGAATGAAAATCTCTATTTAAATTTGTAACAATTCAGTATGACGCCCATAGGAAAAAATAAAGTTGATGATGGTGGCCAACAGACGAAACGTCGGATGGTAAATCTGAAAATACCGTCGTATAGCGGGGACAAAATGGCAATGTAAATGTACTGTTTATTTTGAAATCCTTCATCAAATAACGCCAGAAAAAAATGAAAATGGTATATCTCCGGATATACTCGGAATTTTGAAACTTTCTTAACGGCATATTGTTGGTCACATAGTGTAGTGTATGGCCCCGTATACTGATTACTAATAAAGAATTGGTGGTCGATTACATAAGCGATAGCTATCATCGATGACTAGGGAGTCAGTAGATGCGAGACGTTTGTGGAGTTGAGACTAAAGTGTGCAGTTACATAAAGTGTTTTATTTCTATTTCCCAACGAGCAAATAGTGAACTTTACATTGGCGACGAGGATAAAACTATACCAAGTAAGTACCAAAATATAACTTAAATGGACATTGAAGGTGTTAAACACCGGATAAATGATAAAATGGCATGGAGCCGTAATGGCATCGGTGTTAAACTCCGGATGCATTACTTTATTCAAAGCCGTAATGGCAAAGGTGTCAAACACCAAATAAAAACATGACTGTATAAAGAGTAAGGGCATCGGTGTTAAACACCGGGTGCATTACAGATTTATTCAAAGCCGTAATGGCATGGGTGTTAAACACCGGATGCATTACAGATTCATTCAAAGCCGTAATGGCATAGGTGTTAAATACCGGATGCGTTACAGATTTGATCAAAGCTGTAAGGGCGTAGGTGTTAAACACCGAATGCATTACACATCCATTCAAAGCCGTAAGGGCGTAGGTGTCAAACATCGAACAAAAACACATGACTGTGTGAAAACGTACTGGTTACACACAGAAAAAATTTGAATTCTAATACGTTTTTACATACTATGTAAAAGTAAAAGTACACCAAAATGTGCAAGCTTCCGAACAACTGAATGAAATGAAGCTGTTGTATTTCAGAAACGATGTCGAACATTCCATCTCTCGAAGCATTCGATTGTGATGGAGATGTCAGTTCTGTTGGACTCCGATGGAGAAAGTGGATAAGAGCCCACGAAATATACTTGGAAGCTGCCTCCGATCCGAAGAAAAAGAGAGCGAATCTTTTACACCTCGGAGGACTAGGAATTCAAGAAATCTTTTACAACTTACCTGGTGCAAATGTCACAGATACTGATTGTGAGGATGGTGATTCATATACTATCGCCATTGAAAAACTTGATCAATATTTTTCCCCGAAGCAAAGTCGAATTTACGAGAGTAACCAATTTCGATTTCTGAAACAAGAAACAGGAGAAAAATTTGAAAAATTTTTAGTAAGACTGAGAAACCAAGCCGAAAAGTGCCAGTTCATGAATGTAGAAGAACAAATAATTGATCAAATTACCGAGAAGTGCCTCTCCGTTGAACTTAAAAAGAAAATCTTGGCTACTGGGGATTCAATTACTTTGGAAAAAATTATCGCCGAAGCAATCTCGTCAGAAACTGTTGATAGGCAAATATCGGAGTTCACCGAGAAGCCGGGTTGTAGTTCAGCTACAACCGTCAATCTACTTCGTCAGAAGAACATACTCTCAACAGCAAAATGTATGAGATGCCGATCTGGAATAGAAAAGGGCCAAGTACACGATTGTCCAGCAGTCAATAAAGTATGTCGGAAATGTAACTTTAGAGGCCATTATGAAAAGTGTTGCCGCTCAAAAAAAAATTAATAAGAACCAGAGGGGACCGCCACCAAAGAAATTCAAGCAAAGACAGCCAAGAAATGAAGAAGTGGACTACGTAGAAAACCAAGAAGATGTGGAGTTTGTATTTCACATTGACGATGACGATGTGGTAGATTGTAAGCTAGGAGGTATTGTAATTAAGATGTTGATAGATTCCAATCCAATATCATAAATGATTACACTTGGAGATCCCTAAAGAAATGCGGAATAGTGGTTCAAAATGGAATAAAAAAGCCTAACAAAGTATTCGGTTATGGATCTAAAGATCCCCTAGAAATTTTGGGTTCATTTGAAGCAATAATCGAAATTGGACCTCAAAAAGAAGTGGCTTCTTTCTATGTCATGAAGGATGGAAAGAGGAATTTGTTAGGCAAACAAACAGCAATTTCTTTAGGAGTCCTCAAGATAGGCCTGAACATTAATAACTTGAATTCTGAAATTTTCCCAAAATTCAAAGATGTTCTCATTCACATTCCCATCGATAAAACCGTTAAACCTGTGAGCCAACCTTATAGGAGGATACCCATACCTCTGGAACAAAAAATCAACCTGAAACTTGAGGAGCTTATGCAAGCTGACATAATAGAAGAGGTAAAAGGTCCATCTGAATGGGTATCACCCATGGTTCCTGTTCTCAAAGAGAACGGTGACGTCAGAATATGCATCGACATGCGCAAGGCTAATACCGCTATCTTGAGGGAAAATTATCCTCTACCCACTATGAACAGCCTTTTACCAAATTTTCGAAAAGCTAAATATTTTTCCAGACTCGATATCAAGAATGCGTTTCATCAAATCGAAATTTCTCCGAGATCACGGTACATAACCACCTTTATTAGTAGTAAAGGTCTCTTCAGGTACAAAAGGCTTATGTTTGGAATAACATCTGCCCCAGAAATCTTTCAAAAGACTCTGGAAAAAATGCTACTACATTGTCAAGGTACAGTTAATTTCATTGATGACATCCTAATTTATGGAACAAGTGAAGAAGAACATGATCATAGGGTTCGAAATACATTGAATATTTTGCGCGAGAACCATGCACTTCTGAAAAAAGTAAATGCATTTTCAAAATTACGGAAGTTCGATTTCTTGGACATAGGTTGTCGCCGGAGGGGGTCAGACCATTAGAAGATTACGTAAGCGTAATACAATCTTTTCGGGCTCCAAAAACAATAGAAGAAGTACATAGTTTTTTGGGTTTAGTCAATTTCGTCGGTAAATGGATACCAAATCTCGCAACTCTAACAGACTCATTGAGGAAATTATTGCGGATGAAATTGAGTAAGCACGCAAACATTATAAAATACTGGGGGAAGACCAAAACAATAACTTCAAAAAACTCAAAGAATCACTGTCACATATCAAAACCTTGGGTTACTATGACCCTAGCGATAGAACCCAAGTGGTAGCAGATGCAAGTCCAGTGAATCTTGGAGCAGTTCTCATACAGTTTGATAAGGGAGGCCCCAGAATCATCGCGTACGGCAATAAAAGCCTCACAGATTGCGAAAAAAGGTATTTCCAGACTGAAAAAGAAGCTCTAGCTTTGGTATGGGCAGTAGAGCATTTTGGTATCTATTTATATGGAAAAGATGAATTTGAACTGGTCAGAGACCACAAACCACTTGAAGTTATATTCTCACCTAGATCTCGTCCGTGCGCAAGAATAGAACGATGGGTTTTACGATTACAATCTTTCAACTTCAAAATCATTTATAAGCTGGGTAAAACAAACATCGCTGATCCTCTATCTCGATTGTGCCAAACAAATCCTAGCACATCCTTCGAGGCATACGATCAGGTTAGCCAAATTGTCGAACTGGCTCGCCCCGTAGCAGTAACGATGCAGGAAATACAAGAATCGTCACAAACTGATGAAGAGATATTAGAACTCAAAGATGGCATTCAAAACAACAACTGGTCTGAGTCTGTGAAGCGGTGCCAAATCTTCCAGGAGGAATTTTGTCTGTGTGGTGATATTCTCCTGAGGGGTACAAGAATAGTGATTCCAAAGAACTTGCGACAGCGTATACTAGACGCAGCGCATGAAGGTCATCCGGGAATAGTGGCTATGAAGGGTAGGCTCAGAACAAAGTGTGGTGGCCAAAGATAGATGAACATGCTGAAAAGATCGTGAAAACATGTAAAGGGTGCCTGTTAGTTTCAACACCCACTATCCCTCAACCAATGAAAAGGAGGCAACTGCCAACAGGACCTTGGATAGACGTAGCCATGGACTTCATGGGCCCTTTGCCTATAGGAGAACATTTGTTTGTAATAGTTGACTATTTTAGTCGCTACAAAGAAATAAAAATAATGAGGAGCATCACCTCTATGAGCACAATAAACATCTTGAAAGATATATTTTCAAGATTGGGGTTTCCCATGACTATCACATGCGACAACGGCAAACAATTTATAAGTGAGGAAATAAAAACGTATTTTGAAGAAAACGGCATAAAAATATGAGGCAACTGCCAACAGGACCTTGGATAGACGTAGCCATGGACTTCATGGGCCCTTTGCCTATAGGAGAACATTTGTTTGTAATAGTTGACTATTTTAGTCGCTACAAAGAAATAAAAATAATGAGGAGCATCACCTCTATGAGCACAATAAACATCTTGAAAGATATATTTTCAAGATTAAGATTGGGGTTTCCCATGACTATCACATGCGACAACGGCAAACAATTTATAAGTGAGGAAATAAAAACGTATTTTGAAGAAAACGGCATAAAAATATTCAACTCCATTCCATACTGGCCCCAGATGAATGGAGAGGTTGAGAGACAAAACCGGGATATCTTAAAGAGGCTTAAAATTAGTCAAGCACTCAAGAAAAATTGGCGACAAGAACTGGTAGATTACCAAATGATGTACAATAGTACTCCGCACTCAACAACTGGAAAAACACCAAGTGAGTTATTCTTTCGACGCCAATTCAGAGATAAGATCCCTAGTTCTGGTGATACCGAAAATAGCATATTTGAAGAACATGCCAGAGAAAAAGACCAAACACAAAAACAAATAGGAAAAGAATATGGTGATAGAAAAAGGAGGGCTGGAGAAACGGACTTGGAATTGGGCGATAAAGTCTACAAGAAAATATTGATTAGAGAAAATAAAACAATGCCAGAATTCGACCCAAGCACACACACAGTGGTCGATAAAACAGGTGGGGATGTTGTGATTCGAAATGACGACTCTGGTCAGGAATGTAGAAGAAACATCGTCCATCTGAAGAAAATAGAAGGAAAATGGAGTGTGTGTGACGATTCAAATTGTTAAAACTTTATCGTTTTCAGATTATTGTTCAGGTCTCTAATATTTATTTCTTTCATTATTATTATAAGCTATTTTTATTATTGGTCTTTGATGCATACTTATATGAATTGTTATTGTTATAACTTCTTTGTCGTTACAATATTGTTCAGGTCACTATTACTTATTACTTTCATGATTATTATTATTTGCTATTTTAATTGTTGTTCTTTGATACATACTTATATGAATAGAATACTTATATGCTTTGTATTTATATTAAGTTAGCCATGGTAATATCAGGTTGTGAAAACGTATAAATGTTCGTGTTATTTTCACATATAAGTTACATTAGAAAAAGGAAGAGATGTAGTGTATGGCCCCGTATACTGATTACTAATAAATAATTGGTGGTCGATTACATAAGCGATAGCTATCATCGATGACTAGGGAGTCAGTAGATGCGAGACGTTTGTGGAGTCGAGACTAAAGTGTGCAGTTAAATAAAGTGTTTTATTTCTATTTCCCAACGAGCAAATAGTGAACTTTACACATAGATGCGCAAATTTGGCCCAATTTAACCATCTTTGTATCTCTTATAGTTTCCGAAATCCGAATGGTGGCCCTCGATTTTGAATTACCCGGTTGTGTAAGTTTGAAAAGTGAAAATAGTACCCCTCACTACACAACTGCCGCTTGTTGAATATCATCGACATTAAAATTTTCCAATGCATTAATAATTGATCGTTAGTGATAGTGTTTCACCTTGATCCATTTCAGCCAGAGACGATGACCTGATGAAAAATGTGTTATTGCTGATTACTGCCAGTAGATAATAATTGTATTTCATCGAAAATGAAAATGACTTCAAGGATTTTCTCGTTAACCGTTGGAAGTTCCGCTGTTATTCCCATAATAAAAATTATAATAAGCTAGGTCAGTTCAGGTTCAGAAATAAATGCAGACTTGCATGCTATCACGATTAGCGTTCGGCTTTGAACAATAATTATTATCGGGCACATCTTTCAAAGGATTAATGTGTTATGTTCATAAAACAACTCGTTTTCTTCTCAGTTTCACGGCTAAATTAAATTTGTTAACAATGCAATCATGCCCGTGTTGATAACTTCATAAAAAGAGTCAGACTAGTTGCTTTTCGAACAAAACGAACAGATTTTTAGGGTTTCGTTATGGCCATCCGTGTGTCTGTATGATTATTTTGCATTAATATTTTCTTAAATATTCATATATTGAAACAAAATTCATAGTTGGTGAAACAGATGGTTTCACCAAAAATTTGTAAGTAAATTTTGACTAATATTTAATTTGATTTATCACAATTCTAATGGACCTTCACATTTATGAAAAACAAATTGCAAAACTCTTTTAAATCGATAGATTCTAGTCTGAAACGTCCATTTAACAGAAAGTTCCACTATATTTTTTCATTTTGAAAGAATATCTCATTTGAAAGTGTGCCGCTGACGTCACGTTCATCGGAAACAACTCCCACCATAATCCATGTTCCGAAACATGCAATACTGTTCTCCTCAAAAATATAGATTCTAGCTAGGTATAAGCCATTGAAAAATAATTAAAACTGTTGGAATATTGACAAAAATTAATCCTTCTTTGTCTCATCACTGCTGACTCAGTATGTTTATGTTTATAAAGAGCAAGCTTATGTGTACAAAACCGATGAATATTATCGGCCCTCTTACCCGAATGTTTTTCTTATGAGTTTTGATTCTATGAACTGACTATGCATAGAAAGAATATAGTTAGTTACTCTTTTACCTTCCAAGTGCGTTCTTCTAATAACAGTAAATTGATATTAGTGAAAACGAAATCCACTGTGTATTATTTCATCCTATAACCAACGAAAACTTCGTCGCTTGATCAACTCACAAAAGAAATCCACATATTAGCTACTTTTTACTGTATTTGTAACTTTCAACTTTCCTGAACGGACCATCCTTTTGATGAAGAACCAGCATTGACATCATAGGTATTTAGGAGCATAAAAATTGTTTATTAGAATATTCACTGGTGTTCAGACAACCAGGTACGAAGCACCTATTCGACATGTTCCCAGTTATTGCAGGGATTGCACAAACAACGACATTTCAAAACTTTGAAAACCGCATTAACCCCAAGAAAGAAATCAAGTAGGGCCTGTTCGTTTGCAGCATACATATTTGATGGAACTGCTCTACTTGTATTGATATTAAAGTAGACAAACGTGTTAAACAGAGACAATCGATTCTTATTGATGCTCCGTGAAACAGACGAACGAACCATGGTATCAAATGACAACTGTCATACGACACGTTATATTCAAATTGTTAATACCTTATCAAGTAAATTCATCAATGAAAGATACTAAAATGTATAAAACAGCAGCAAAATAGTTATATTTATATTAAAAAAAAAAACTGTTTATTGTCCAAACAGGCACAAGACCCAATTACAGGACAGCTTATAACAATGTTAACATGTAACTGTGAATAAGAACTAAAAGACTAAATCGAGAGTTATGACAATCTCGGTTAGTAATTATAGAAAATAGTAAGCAATCATTATTTTAAAAAAGAAAACCAAATACAAGTGAAAAGGAATATAACAAAGTATCATATATCAATTAATCAATAACATGTGTACGAATAGGCAGAGATATATTTTCACATTTGCTTCATAGACATCACACCATAGAAAGAATATGTTTTATTTTCTTTTTGAACAACCCAACGGGTGTTGAAAATAAATCAATTTCATCGCACATCTGATTAAACTTCTTACACATCAAATGAACTGGAGATTTCATTAGTAAATTCGTTCTTGGAGTGGGTAGATAAAAGCAAAGTGAACTTCTACTATTCAAACGAGGTATATAAAAGTTCAATTGAGATAATAACTCTGGACAATCAATTTGGTAATTTATGAGTTTATAAAGAAATATGCAAGCATAGTAGGTGCTGCGGTCTTCCAATGATAACATCGAAAATCTGCTAACGAACAGTCGTTACCGACCGATGATGAACCCTTTACTCCCATAAACACCTAACTATGTAGGCTTATTATGGCAAGAAACTGTCAGAAAACAACTACTCCCCTGGCTAAGACCACGACGGGTATTGAATTAAATCTAACAGCTACTTGTGCAACGTTCCTCAAAACATCAGAGGACGCGATTGCAAGTGTCTATGACCAACCAGCAGAATTATGTTTTGATTTGGACGGGGTGACCACCTGCAGACTAGTTTCGAGGTTGTTGCCTCTCATCAGTGCAAGGGCAGGTCAACACAGACAGCACTGAAGCCATCTGTTCCCCGTCCAAACCAATACACATTCCGCTGATTAGTCAATTCTGGTTCACGAGATGAAAGCAGTTTCTAGGCCGCTCCACCTAGCGAGCAGAGGAAGACACTCCGAATCTCCGGGTTGAGAGATTTAATCGAAGAAGACAGAAATCTTTGGGAGATCGTTTGCTAACGAACAGTCGTTACCGACCGATGATGAACCCTTTACTCCCATAAACACCTAACAATGTAGGCTTATTATGGCAAGAAACTGTCAGAAAACAACTACTCCCCTGGCTAAGACCACGACGGGTATTGAATTAAATCTAACAGCTACTTGTGCAACGTTCCTCAAAACATCAGAGGACGCGATTGCAAGTGTCTATGACCAACCAGCAGAATTATGTTTTGAAAATCTGTTTAACAAAATATTATTGTCTAAACCTTGTTCGGGATAAATTCCATCAATTCTATATACAATGTACTTCATAAATTTCCGTTGAATGGATTCGAGCAGATGAATGTGATTCAAGTATATTGGAGACCAAATCAGCGAGCCATATTCTAAGCGTGTTCTTACATATGAATTGAAGAGAGCAATGAGACTATCTTCATTTCTGAAATCTTTGCAATTTCTGAAAATCAGGCCAATCGTTCTTTTAGCTGCCGATGCAGTTTTGTTAATGTGTGTTGAGAAGCTCAGTTTTGAGTCAAAATGAATGCCAAGATCTTTCGTTACGTCACACCGATTCAAAGAGATTTGATTTATTGAGTAAGTGTATTCAACTGTTTTAATTTTCAAAGAATAGTTAGTGTAGTGACATTTCTGTATGTTGAGGGGTAATTTGTTTGTTTTACACCAGTTTGCTAGATGGTCAATATCATTTTGGAGTAGTTTACAGTCATACTGAGATTCAACAGTCCTAAATAATTTCAAATCATCGGCAAACAAAAGAATATTGCTTGTTATATTTTCACCTATGTCATTCACAAATAGTGAAAAAAGAAGAGGGGCTAAATTGCTTCCCTGAGGTGCACCACTGGTAGAAATGAAAGTTGGTGATTTATGACCACGGTACTCGACATATTGAGATCGATTACTGAGGTATGATTGAAAGAAATTTAGTAGGTTTATGTCGAAGCCTAGATTATTTAGTTTAGATATTAGTATTTTATGGTCCAATTTGTCAAAAGCTTTTGAGAAGTCTGTACATATGGTATCAACTTGACACTGGTTATCAATAGCATTGCTGATAGTTTGCGTAAAGCACATCAAATTGGTGATAGTTGATCTCTTAGATATGAAGCCAAGTTGCTCAAGTGATATTTTAATTTTTACACTGGGAAATACCCTATTATAGATTGAGATTTCAAAGGCCTTTGCAAAGTTCGATAATAAGGTGATGGGACGGTAGTTTTTTATTTGATTTATAGCTCCAGATTTAAATATTGGGCATATTTTTGAAGTTTTCCAAACATCGGGAAATGTACATGTATTTAATGCTGTATTAAAAATTATTTGGAGAGGCTTTGCAAAAACATAAGCACAATCGTTTACAAAAAAGCCAATGATATTATCATAGCCACAGGTATATTTGGATTTAAGTTTTTTCAGTGCAGTTTGAACTTCGTCTTCACTTAATTTCTCAAGTGATATAGTTGTTGTATTTGAGGGTAGTGTATCGTCGTTCATGGTGTTATCAGTTGGGGTAGCATAAACACTGCTGAAGTAGTCTGCAAATGCATTTAAAATACTTGAGGGATTTTTACATTCTGTCATCAGCATAAAGTATTCCGGGAATCCTAGAAGTCCCTTTTTTACTTTGAATGAATGACCAGAATTCAGAGGGATCGGATTTGATAGATTTTTCGGATTTTTCTAAATATTGTTCATAGGATTTTTTTATATTAGTTTTGATAGATTTTCTCAGTGTAGCAAATTGTTCTTTCAAATCAGTTGAGTTAGACGTCTTCATTTTTTTGAAAATTTTGTTTTTTGCTTTAATTTCTTTTATAGTCTCCTTACTGAACCAAGGTGGGTACTTTCTAACAAAATTGGGAGTTTTTGGTACATACGTGAGCAGAGTTTATGCGAAGTCGTATCGAAAATCCAAAATATACGTTTTGTAGAACTCAAAATTCTAAGATATATGACGAAAATTTCGGGGGGGTGGGGGGAAAAATGGGGGGGGGTGAATTCTGTATCTCCGACACCTGAATACCTATCGGGGAAGTTTTTGGGCAGTAATAGAGAGAGGGCGTTCCGATTTTGAAAAATTACCACCACCCCCCCTACCCCCTCCAAAGCTACTTAGCGAACGGGTGGGAATTTCGGAAAAAAACCGGTAGCCCCCCCCCCCAAAAATAAAAAAAATAAAAAAAATTGAAAAAATTAGAAAAAAAGAGATTAAAAAAAAAACAAAAAATACGATATTGTAGAGGACCGTTTTCGACTTTTTTTTTCGGTGGGGGGTGGGGGGGGGGGGGGCAAAAAAAAAAATTGGATTTGAGGGGGTGAAATAATTTTTTTTGATTTTTTTAAATAGCCCTTGGCACACCCTTGGATGATTTTAGAAAGATTTGTATTCTGCACTTATACAAGTATAGAGTAAATCATTTTGTAGAATTCAGACACTGCTTCGCTGACATGAGAATATGTTTCCAGAAAGTCCCAATTCATATTGAGAAGATGCGAGTATAGGAGGGGAAAATTAGCTTTTTTAAAATTGTAATTCACTGATTCGACATTATATTGTATGACTGATGATTCAGGAAATTCCAGTGATATTCGAAGAGAGGGATGATAGTTGTCTTCAGAAATCAATGGCAACTGGTCACGGATGATTAGACATTCCATGTTCGAAAATACTAGATCTAATAAACGCTCAGATGTGTTCACTATAGAATTGAATTGTTTTAGTTCATAAAAGCTCATTATTTGCTGTAAGTTCATTAGGTTAATATTGTTGACATGCGCTTCTTCTGCTCGATTTACAAAATTTGGTTGATTAAAATCACCCAGAATTAAAATATTACTATCATAAAGGCACTCAAGTGTCTCTAGAGTCTCCAATACGTTTTGTATTTCTAAGCTATTTGAGTTAGGTGGAATGTAAGTTACAAAAGTATAGAAAATATTATGTTTATAAGTTACCTTACAGCCAACCAAGTCAATGCTAGTGAAATTGACCCTATATGAAGAGAGATCGATTCCTGCAGCTGAGCAGTCACTCCTCACTCCTAGAAGTACTCCTCCTCCACGTGTTACTGAGTTTGCTTGTAGATTCCTGTCACTCCTGAATACTATATAGTTGTCCCCAAATAATTCAGCATTTTCGACATTTGACTGTAGCCATGTTTCGGTGATGGCAATAAGGTGGTATTCAGATGCTACGACTGAGGTAAACAATTCTTGTGTTTTAGTATTTAGTCCACGAACATTTTGATAATAACAAAGTAGGTCTGAAGGGTTTCTCTGTTTGGACAAATCTAGGTTTTTTATTATCTTGGGTTCTCCTTTCACAAATTTAATCCTTAGGTTTGTTTCGCCATTCTGTGTACGCTCAACTAGTTGATTTTTTAGATCTTTATATTGCTTCATTTGGAGGGGCGTTTTATCATCTGTCACGAAAATATTTTTGAAACTAGCCTGTTGCCTTAGCACTTTCGTGTTGCGGATGATTTGGTTGGCTTCTTCCTGGGTATTGAAAATTAATTTTACTGGTCTAGGTCTCCGAGACCCTTCAATGAATCGCCCAGTTCGATATAGCCTGAAGTTATTTTCATTTATATTTTGGTTCATTGTTTTCATGATTTTAAGTGTATTTTCTTTATCTTCATTTCCATTTCCTTCAGATTCCGGTAATCCAAATATCATGACATTCTTTTTACGAGTTTCTCTTTCAGATACTTCTGCAATTATGTCATTCATTGAGAAGTTCTCACTATACTGAGCTTGTTTGTTAAATTGAGAAAGCTTGAGTTCTTCAATCTCTCTTCTCAAAGCCTGGAGAGTTTCCATGATTGCTGGTATTTGTTGGATGCCCAATTCACACCCTTTACAAAAAAGTTTTAACACCCTACCTGATTTCAATTGCAGGCACTTGATTTCACTGGCTGTGAGCCGAGAGCAGCCTTTTTCGTGAATCGGCTGCTTACATGAGTCACAGTCGAATGAAGCTTCATATTGTCCAATATCCAGCTTACAATTGGCACAGATGGACATTTTGAGCTCAATACGGTCCTGTTGATTTTAGCTAGTATTTCACAGGTGGTTTTATTGAGTGGCACACTTTAACTCTCGAGTTTTTATCCGCGTTTCTTCACTCTGTAAATTTTTTTTGTTATATTTTTATCCACAATAACATTCCTTTATACAGATAAAGTAATGCAGTTAATAAAATTGTTCCTTAGAAGTTAATATTAATATGTGATTTATTATAAGTGTTTTATCATTGTTTTATTGAGTGTTTTTCATTGTGCCATTCTATATATTCACTCATAATCTACATGATGTCATTAATAGCATATAGCCCATCACTAACAAGCGGTAATCTCCTTACTGCTTCAGTGATTAACCCAGATATGCCTATAGGATTATTTGAAAATTTCAAGAAGTAATTTAACTGAAATTGAAGCTCATGAGTGACAAAAAAGAGATTAAATTTTTTTCAAAATTTTAATTTTATAAAAAATACAAAATCAAGACCGTACTACATATAGTACATTAGGTAGATGTACTACTACGAAAAAAAAATTATTTTGTATGAAATATAACGAAGCATTTCACATGTACTCCAATGTCACATTTTGAACATCTTGTTGTTGTTCTCTCATGACAGTATCCACATCGGGTCTGTTTTGACTGCGCAATCACAAGATGGTCTAACCGGTCGTAACGCAAATCAATACCTTGTATTTTACTCGAATGTCCTTTTTGGAATGTAGCTTGCTTTTTATTTTGAATCAGTAATATTGTGGCAATTCGTCTTCTGAAACTTAGCTGATCTAGGACTCCTCCATTTTTTTTATGTAATTGCCAAGCGTTCTGAACGCACATGTCAATGCTGTGGGTAAGCAAAGGAATATACTACTTTTGAGAGAGAAAAAAAAAAAAAAAAAAAAAAAAAAAAATGCCACCCTAAACAAATAGCAGTTTTCTGAATAATGAATATATCTGAAGGATTTATGATATTATTATCATTTTTCTTCTAATTACCAGCAATTGGTAAAATATATTCTAATTATATCTGTATTTCAAAAATATTAAATTCTCACTTCTACACAACAAAACTGAATGTAGTCCGTCCAGGCACAATGTTACAAGTATACTGAAGCATTTACCACACTGATAGCTCTCGCGCACGTAAAAACCGCTGCATGTCGAGACTTGTTACGACCGTACTAAATATAGTACAATAGGCAAATCTGGGTTAACCTGTTTATTTGTTTCAGCTATTTCACAGTTCTAATTTCATGTACAATTTATTTATGGTTTAACAAATAAACATTATTATTATTATCTTAGGGTTCATTCACCAACAATCGTACCACGCCTTTGCCTCCGCAATAAGAGTTAACCCTCCGCATTGTTTACATGAGGTTCAGGTGAAAAACCCATATAAAAGGGAATATAACCTAATACCATTTCGACAAGCTTATCTGCTTTTCGAATTCCTAAATAGCCACCACAACGATGTCAACTATAAACTGTTGCCCCCTGTATTTGGCTTCTTAATAAATTCGTTGAGTTATTGTATAATTCACTATTACATCAGATAAACTGATCCCGATCTCACGATCTATCCAAATCATGGATTGCGTGATTCAACATTATAACAAGTGTAAAATATCCGTATTAAATTTTTGTGCCTTTCTTAACAAGGCGTTAAGCAGGCGATGTTACGATCTCTACAGGTCGTCCGTAACATTCTCCGCCCGTGATTTGTTGCTCGCCGATGGTATCTCTTTCAGCGGACCATGGTAGGCCGTGACCCTCACATTGCAGCTTCTTTGTTAGGTCGGTCAATGAAGGTGTGTTTGCCGACCGGTTCGAAAAACAACATTGATACCACCCGCTTCATATAATATCAGTTTTCAAAAAAACCAAGCTTCAGGAAACATTGCCTTAAATGCCTTATTATAAATTGAGTGGTTGAATATGTGTATGTTGTCCGAGTTGTATTTACTAAAATAATTTCACGGAACAACAAAGTCTAGAAAGCTTCAATAGTTGATTAAGATGTCTAAAAACCCTGGTGTGTGGACCCCGTACCACTTAGGAATTTTCAAATTTTTTTTGGCCATAATTTTAGGCTAATTTATTACCATATTCCCAAATTTTTTGCTGTTCAATTGTGAGAGATATCGCGGGTTCTGCTAGCTTAACGTTAAACTAGCAGAAAAAAGCAACTCAGAACAAATCCAGTTGGACAAAAATTTTAGGCTCTATTCAGGCTAATTCATTACCCAATTATATTGTGCGACTTTTAATAGCCCCCCTCCTGTTAACTTTTGAACGGTTCGAAGTAGAAACATGAAAAAAAAAAACCGTTTCGAGGGTTTCACCAATACTACTTTTTGAAATAAAAAGAAATAGTGATTGCACGATAGGGGGCGCAGGGGGGCCCATCAACTCAAAATTTTCAATTCTCTTTACAACCATCTAAATATTTTTGAATTTTGTTTATAATCTTTTTCTCAATTTCGATTTTTATACCTTTCGAAATTTTTAAATTAATGTGCCCCCAGCACCATCTGTTGTAATTACAATGTCTCTTCTCTCAAAAAGTAGTATCGGTAATACCCTTCAAAAATTTTTGGTATCATTGTTCCACATCCAACCGTTCAGATTTATCGAGGTATGTGTAGTATTCAGATCCGCATTCATATTTGATATTTCGATTTTGAATTACAAAAAAATATTACAGAAATTCAAAAATATTTAGATGGTTGTAAAGAGAATTGAATTCTCTTTTCAACGATGTGACACTTGACCCCACATGCCATTTAAAAATTTTGAATTGATGGGCCCCCCTGCGCCCCCTATCGTGCAATCACTATTTTCTTTATTACAAAAAGTAGTATTGGTGAAACCCTCGAAACGATTTTTTTTCATGTTTCTACGTCGAACCGTTCAAAAGTTAACAGGGGGGGGGACTATTAAAAGCCGCACTGTATATTATTTTGCTCTTCAGTTGGAGGAGAAACCAGTACCGAAAGGCTAACCGAATCGTTATCGAAAATCTGATCCCACCATAATTTAAGGCTCATTTTAGGCTCACGTTTGAACCCATCGCCGATTTTTTTGTAATGCGTTTAAAAAAAAACTGGGTTCTGTTAGCTTTTTTTGAAAAAATGCATTCCAAAAAAATCGGCGATGAGTTCAAACGTGAGCCTGGAATGAGCCTAAAATCATGGTTCTATCAGATGTTTCATAACGATTCGGTTAGCCTTTTGGTACTGCTAGCTCAGTGTTGAGCTAACACAACCTATGATTTCTCCTCCAACTGAAGAGCAAAAAAATATATAATTGGGTAATACATTAGACTGAAAAGAGCCTAAAATTATTGTCCAACAGGATTTATTCTGAGCTGCTTTTTTATGGTTGAGTTCTGCTAGCTCAACGGTGAAGCTAGCAGAACCCAGGATTTAAAAAAAAAAGTATTCCAAAAAAATCGGCGATAGGTTCAAACGTGAGCCTAAAATGAGCCTATAATTATGGTGTGCTTAGACTTTTCATAATCATTCGTTCGGCAATTTGGTTTTGCCAACTAAACGTTAAACTAGCAGAACCCGCGATATCTCTCACAATTGAAGAGCAAATAATTTGGGAATAGGTTAATAAATTAGCCTAAAATTATTGTCTAAAAAATTCGAAAATTCCAAATTGGTTCTGCTAGCTTTACGGGGTGGTATGTCGACTCATACCTGCAAAACTGTGGGATGAAACAGGAGACAATTCGTCAGCTTGATTAAGAGAAAACAAATGAACTCGTGGTCTGTTTCCGAAATAATCCGGCATTTGCGTGTACCGCCGCGGTCGGTTTTCCAGTTAGGGTAAATTTACAAGCACAGAAGTTTATTGCCGACGAATGAAATGAATAAAGAAACGTAATTATTGTAAATTCCAATAAATCACTATCACCAATCACTTTTATTTGTTACATTTTCGACTTATTTGTATTATTTTTATACTGAAATGCAATCAACTACAATAATAACCACGGATTTCATTTAGAAATATTGAAATTAAGCTTTATGAAAATTCACTATTAGAACCTGTCAATCTTGTGCTAATATAATATAAGCGGGAATGGCGGGATTCCGTGTGTGATATATTCGTGCCATAATTTTCAATACAATGTTTTCTAATAATATAAGAGACTATAAGTATTTTTTATACCCCCACCAAAGAAATTTTGAAGGTTATTATCGTTCGTGATCTCTCGCGAAAATGAACCGGTTAAACGGATTCATAAACAAATAAACATAACCTCAATAAAAAGATAGTTTCGGATAGACGAGTTACATGTTAGAAGTTTCTTTCTCAATTAGTTCAAATTAAAAAATGTTTCCATCAGTTATATCAATAATTGACGATATTTTTGAAACTACTCTGCTTGTTACTTGTGTCATCACAAGTAATGTTGTAGAGTTCAGTAAGGCTACGGCGATTTTCGGATAATTATTTTCACCCTAGGGTGAATCAGATGGACTGGTTAGACAAATATAATGAAGTGGTGTATTTTCAGCTTTTCAGAATGAAAAGAAACACTTTATCGGAGATACTGGCTGTGTTGAACAATGATCAACATTGTTAAATAAAAAAAAGTATAGACGTGGAAATTTCCCGTTTGATCCACGGTAAAACGTATTCATATTTTTGTGTTATATTGTCAATCGGCAATAATGTGAAAATTTTCTCTTCGATTATTCAAAATCAGTTCTATTTGTTCCAGTTCTTCCATTTTCTACTTTTGATTTTCAAACAAATGTCACTCCTGTTAATTCAATTTCTGTAACCGGCAGTAACCTTGCTTATAGATGCGGAAAGTGAAACAGTTACCGTTAAATAAATTATCTATACACTAGGTTGAAGTAAACTATATTTATGCAAAATAAACGTACATACATGAAAATGTCAGCAAAAACAAAGCTATGACCAGGGAATGTGTTTTACTATAAAAGTTGAAGACACGTGACTATCGGGGTTTAGACTGATTCAGATCTTCACTTGGTCAGGATTCTGAAAGTCAGTCCCACGAATATCTATGCACATCTCTTCTTAAGGTACAAGAGATAACAACGTTTTCGAGATAGCATTTCAGATCGGCCAGTTTATAGATACGCTATCCCTCTCACTCTCCCGGACGTCATAAGGGCCATCTGGCTGGCGGTAGAGGCTGGCGTTTATCAGTGTGCATCGTGCCTGTCCTGTACAGGTGAAATATTGATTTTTCAAATAACTTTGAGTAGTTTTCTTTTTTTTATTAGTTTAATTGTACTTTTTGACACATGCATCAATTATTGCCAGATATTTTTATCGTTGTTTAAACTGTGCCAGACGCCAATTTTGAATAATAAACAAAAAAAAAATTCAAACTATTTTAGCACGAATGAAATTTTTATATAATGTATCTACAAACCCAAAATTAATTTGCCAACCAACAACTCGGTTGTTACATCTCCAGCCAGACCGATTTGAAAGTGAAAAATGATTTGGCATGTTTGAATAGTAAAGTCAGTCAGGCGCTAGTTACACAAGCGAGATAAACGAAAACAGCAGTTTGCACAGTTGGCCGGTGATGCGTTGATGCGCATGCGCTCAAGCCTCACAGTGGATCATGTTATATGGGGTCTGTGGAAAGTAGGAGATTTGAGCCGGTTCTGGGCCTCCCCCCACCACTATGACGTCATCGTTGACCTTGTGGTGACCTTCAGGGATGACCTTGGTGCATAGGTACCTTTGTGTAGGTCTATGACCTTGGCATGCCCTAGAGATGCCTTTGAAATTTTGTGTTTGACCTTGATTTATATTGTTGGGAGAGGTGTTCAGGGTTTGTGTTTAACCTTGAGACGACATTGTGATGACTTGGAATTTTTTTCCTACACGGACAAGTACTTTTTGTAAGTACACATATTTTTTTTTACATCCATGTCTTGCATGACCTGCATGTATACCTACTACAGCTACTGTGTATGATTCTCATTTGTGGAGTACACATGAAAATCTATACCAAAGTATGGAGAAGGTACACGTCTGCACACCACGGAGATCCAGCCAGATATGTTAGCTCTGATTCCTCTCCCGTGATGTATACCTTGCGATGGTGGTGGGGGGAGAGGTCGCGTTACGTCAGCGCTATGCGCACGACGATTCACTGATGTGTGTCAGGTTCTCGCTCTCGACACGATGGAGTGGGTCTGCTGACGTCACACACCCATACGTTGCGGCTATGTAGCGACTACTATTTACTCTCCGTCATCTATCGATGCAATGCAAACTCACGCATGGTGGGTGCTTTGCATCGCACACGCAGTGCATAAGACTGTGGTGGGGGTGGTTCACTATCTATTATAAAAGAAGTGGATATGGTGATATGAAATCAGAAGTTGTATACCTAGCAGTCGAGCAGTCAGCAAGAGAAGTTAATCCGTGCCTATACTTCATCTTCATGTGTGACTTCCGTGTGTAGTCACTATAAACTGTCTAGTTTGTAAGAGTACATGGGACAATCATGTGTCTTTTACAGATATTTGCAGAGATAATTCACGTCTGTACACCGCAGAAAACCAGCGACCGACGAATTTAAACTCTTATTTCTGTCTGGCTTGAGATCCATCTTTTGACCATGTGGGTGGGTGGTGTGAGGGTGTCTACTGGGTATACTGATCAAAGTTTTCCTTACTTTTGAAACTATTGAAGATTGATTATCAACACATGTAGGCTTTTATTTTACCACTCTTTTAACGTTTCCAGTAGCGGTGGAGATGGGCGCTACTGTGTGGCAATGACCTCGAGATGTCATTGTAATTACTTTATAATTTGGTAGTTGTTTGACCTTGATGTAGATTTTTTGTAGTGTTCAGGGTTTGAGTTTGACCTTGGCGTGACATTGGGATTTTGTTCATACACGGTAATGATGACGAGGCATATTTCAAGTACCTCCAAGTGTTGCTACTGCGTATGACCTGTGTACTGTAATTGTGATCGAGTACTTGAGTACTTATTACCTTCATGTCTTGCAACTGTGTACGACCATATGTACTCCAGACTTGCTACTGTGTATGACCTTCATGTGTACATACAAGTACACATAAAAATCTGAAGTAGCGAGTCCGAGAATGCACACGTCCGTATACCACGGAGCTCCAGTCAGATATATGAACTTTGATCTGTTCAGTCTCAGCCCTCACTGTATCGATGCGGTGTTGGTGCGAACTTGCGCATGGTGGGGGCTTAGTGACGTAGGTGTTCGACCTTGAGATGAAATTTTGGTAATAGTTGGGAGAGATTTCATACACGGTAATGAAGATCTTGGTAGGGAACCTCCAGATGTCCTTGGTGGACTCTTGGTAGGAAACTTCCAGATGTCCTTGGCGGACTTTGGAAATTTTTCTTGTCGTATGACGTTGTGTTTGAACTCAGGGTACGTTTTTGACCTTGAGATGACATTAATAATGCTCACAAGGTAGTGAAGATCTTTTGGTTGGGTACTGTTTTTTCCAGTGTTTGTCGTATGACTTTCACGTATACTCATCCCTACAATCAAGTTTGTAAAAAGTACACACAACATTCATTGAAGACTAGTGTAGCATTCATGTGTACCTACTCATTACAAACAACTCGATACAAGATTTGTAGAGACAACACACGTCTGTACACCACAGAAATCCATTGACGAATAGGATAAGCTCTCATTTGCCTCTGGCTTAGGATCGCTCTTCTGGCGTTGCTGGTGGGTGGGGGGTATGTGTCTACTGAAGAATAATAATCAACATGTGTTACCTTCACTTGTTCTTCAAGCTCGAATACTTTTTTTTGTATGAACTTTA
The DNA here is from genome assembly GCA_944452925.2 of Chrysolina oricalcia. NCBI lineage: Eukaryota > Metazoa > Arthropoda > Insecta > Coleoptera > Chrysomelidae > Chrysolina > Chrysolina oricalcia. Next base: position 2,438,618 of record OX101813.2, read on the forward strand.
TGTGTATACTCTCAACAAACTATTGAAACAGTACATAAAAAAACATTCAAGACAAATTCACTTTGACGTCATCATCATCAGTGACCTTCAACTTTATGTCTGGTGCATGGATGCCACTGTGTCAATGACCTCGAAATGTCCTTTTCGGATTCGAAAAATTTTCATGTTGTTTGACCTTGATGAAGGTAAAGTGTTTTTGTTTTTTCATCAGTATTCATGAGTGACCTTCATGTTTGACTTCCATATGTACTCTCACTACAAACTGTCTAGTTTCTAGAGAGTATGTACAAAAATTATTGGCACTATACTTAGAATTATGTGTACTCACAACAAACTCTTTTGTGAAACAGAACAAATGATAAATCATTGTAAACTGATGAATAGTACATTCACGTCTCATATTTGCGTCACACATCTCCACTCCATGAAACTCCAGCGCTGAATGTAAGATTCAGTTCCTATTCCTGGTGCCGTTCCCTCTCTGGCTTGACGCCCCTCTTCTAACGTAGCGAGTGCTGTGGTGAGATTATGAACACTCGACTCGTTGCGAGTTTGGCGTGACTCGTAGTGAAATGAACGTCGAGTCATAAGGAAACCACAGCGATTTTACTACGTGACAGCTCACGTATCGAGTGTTCATTATCCCACCTCTAGGTCGAATGTGACGTCACACTTGATCAAGTGCCACTGAGAGGTTTCGACTTCGTCGACTTTTTCTGTCTCTCAACAAACAGTTGATCATGTAGGTACATAAAAACCTATTGAAGACTAATTCATCCACCTTGACGAAGTCCATCCAAGTAGTGGGGTTGTCTCGAGTGGATAATGTAGGTAAGTACATCAGATAATTCAGAAATGATCTATGAATATGATCAAAATCAATAGAAAAATAAATCATTCCCCTCTCTGACTACCAATGGCAATTTTTTACTAAGTTTCAAGTGCCCTAAGAGAATACCATCGTCCACTTAAACACACTTCTCTGGTGGGGTCGAATGTGACGTCACACTTGATCAAGTGCCACTGAGAGGTTTCGACTTCGTCGACTTTTTTCTGTCTCTCAACAAACAGTTGATCAAGTCGTAGCGAGTGCTGGTGGGGTCGAATGTGACGTCACACTTGATCAAGTGCCACTGAGAGGTTCGTTTTCTGTCTCTCAACAAACAGTTGATCAAGTATGTAGGTACATAAAAACCTATTGAAGACTAATTCATCCACCTTGACGTCATCATTAGTGACCTAGAGGTGTGATTTTTTTCGTCTATGTGTACTCTCAATAACAGTAAAAGTATGTGAAACAGTACATAAAAAACCCATAGAAGACTAATTCACTATGACGTCATCATCAGTGACCTTCAGATTGGTAATTGCATATTGCCTTTATGTGTACTCTCAACATCTCAAATGGAGACCAAACCCATTATAATATAATTCAGAGATGATCTATGAATATGATCAAAATCAGTAGAAAAATAAATCATCCCCTCTCTGTACTACCAATGGCAAATTCCCCTCTCTGTACTACCAATGGTAATTTTTTACTAAGTTTCAAGTGCCCTTAGAGAATACCATCATCCACTTAGACACACTTCTGAGCGCCAGTGGGTGTCATTCTTTCTCCTGTCTTCATATCATAAGTGCTGATTTTATTTCTGACCCCCCCCCTCCATCCACAAAGTAAATACTGTTACATCTTTCACTTTATATTAAATAACGATATTCGAACTGAATAGATATATTCGTCGAAATCAGAACTCAATTACGTCAATTTCTGACAGAGACAATGATAATGTTTGAGATCTCCACAATTCTAACCTACAATCTACATTATGTTTGGATTGACGTAACCAAAAGAAGAGATAGTATTAAAGGTTCACGATGGAACACACACGAGTTAAGCTCAGTAACGCCATCTTCCAACAGACTATGCTAACTATACAGTAAAATCATTTCACGACTCCATAGTTTATGATGGGAATGTTGGTACCGTATCATGGGACACATAACGATCTGACCATATATGTATCCTGATCGACTGAGATTTTTATGAATATGATTGCGAAAGCACTTAGTCTGAGAAGAAGAAGAGTATTTACAGTTGATTGAGCAATTTGTGAAATGCGTTCCCAATAGATGACGCTCAGAATTTAGGCGTTAATCAGCAGAAGAAATAAGTTTATCAGACATTTTTATCTAGTCAGGCATTACAACCTTTTGCATGAGGGCTCGTTCATACCCTTTCGAATATTCACAATTTTTCTGCGAATCGACGCTTTTAAGGCGAAAATATTGCGGAGAATGATGAACCAGCGTGTCATTTTTTTGGTAATGTAGTAATATTTAATCCCGATTACTGAAAAATTACAATATGTAATTCATAATTGATTTAAAAAAATTCGGATATTCGTAGGGGTATAAACGAGCCTTTACTCTCTGTTTTCGAATGGGAAATTATGTAAAGGAACTGTCTGTGGTACCATTGTTTAAATAGAAGTGAGATAGTAAGCCAACCCTATGTGATTAATATTAATGGATTCAAATGAAGGCGACATGTAGATGGCGTCAGTGGTCTGTCCTCCAAGTCATGTCGTAACTTCAATGATCTGACCTCCAAGTAATGTCGTAACTTGATTGAAACAATGGTACAACATTAAAATCAGGGTAGCCTGAAGAACCTGCATCAAAATGACGTCAAATAAATATTCATGTTTGTAACTAATCATGCCAGATGACACTTGAGTTTGGGTCCAATACCGATTCCACAGGTACTATCTAACTTCTATTTAAACAATGGTGTAACTATAGATGAAGCATTCAGTATTGGAGCACTGATCGAATACTTTTGATAATGGAACTTTTGACTTCTCTGTTGCCATTTGCAGTTATCTGATTCTGAATGTATGAACACTAGAAAATATCACTAAACCCCATTTGTTGCCAAGAATAGCAATAAATAATTCGAAAACAGTTCAAATAAATACACTACCGCTTAAGGCAAAATAGCTCGAATACTTTATATCAGTTCATTGAAATAATTATTGATGGCGCACCCTTTTTGCGAAATGCGTTCCCGCTAGATGACGCTCAGAGTTTAGGCGCAAATCCCATGAGAGACCATAGTATTTCATTTAATTTTCTTTCAAATTTGAATTGATTACGGAAGATGTCGACAGTTGAAGTAAATTTGTCAGACATTTTCACATACGTAGGCATTCGTCAAAGGCCACATAAAGAAGGCAACTCTTTGTTTTTTATCGGAAAATGATGGAAAGAAACTTTGCCTGCTGAACGATTGAAGCATTGGGGCACTGCACAAATACGCCTATTGTTTGGATGAGTGCTTAATTCTGACGCCATTTCGGTTATTATATTCTAAAACTATGAACATGAAGGAATATCACCAAACTCAATTTTATGTCCAAAATTCGATTAATTGTGAGAAAATAGATAAAATAGATACACTAGCTCTTATGGCAAAACAAGACCTTGCAACATTACATCAGTTCAACGAAATAATTATAGGTGTCGCACCCTTCGCGCAGGTCACGAAAACGAATTGGTTTATGGACGTTACCTGTTGCCTGTTGCTGTTAGTAAAATTAAAAAACTCTTAAATATTTTCGTAAAGAATTGTCCAGCAGAAAGTCAATTTGTAATTATTAAAGTGTTTTGTAAGTCAATGATGCAAAAGTCACCGTTGTGATAAAAATCATAAAATGGTATGGACAACTTGAAAGGTAACTATTGAATTGTTCTTTGCATTGGAGTATTCATAATAATAATAGTGTTTTATAGGGTCATGGAACTGAATGGTATAGAAGTTTTTAGTCATAGAGAAATGGTCCAACTGAAAACCGTCCACAGAAGCCGCTTTCCATTTAACATAAGAAGATCCTCAGAGCTATCCGGAGCGTATAATATGAACATGCGTTCTATTTAGTGAGGCTGCAAGCACCGGTTTACATGGCCCTTGCCCCTCGAGCACCACCCGTTTTATACGTGCATGAAGCACAAGTAGACAAAAGTCAAAACCACGAAAACACAGTTGTTGCGAAAAAGTCAGTGATAAAGTGTTGCTCCGATCTCAGAGGATTGCAGCTCTAGGGCTCAACACCCCTAAATGGAAAACGCCTAAAGAGTAGTACAAATATTAATAGCCCTAGTAAACTATACAGGAAGCTATTAGGAATTAATGTGAAAACGTGAATCTGATAGGTAGTATGAAGTGAATAAATTAAAACGAACATATATTTTTGTTTTTAATGAATCTTCCAGGTTTTCGGAGAAACCCCCTGAGAAGCAGAGCTTGTGCGAGCAAGGGTGACCCAGGGCCTACATCTTACGTAAAAGTGAATTCCGAACCACTTTGGCTCCATGACAGATAGACCTGGGCTGTCTGGGTTTGGAGGAAAACTCTTTATGTTCACATACAAAGATAAAAAGTAAGCATTTCACAAAATTTCACCTAAGGAAAGGAGAGGTTTTAATGCAATCTTGGAATATTTTATCACTTCCGACATTTATTTATTTACGGTTGGCTCCATGACAGATGGACCTGGGCTGTCTGGGTTCGGAGGAAAACTCTTTATGTTCACATACAAAGATAAAAAGTAAGAATTTCACAAAATTTCACCTAAGGAAAGGAGAGGTTTTAATTTAATACAATTTTGGAATATTTGATCACTTCCGACATTTATTTATTTACGGGCAAGCCCAATTGAAGTATAAATTACAATTTTAAATTATAATTAACAAAAAATGAAATGTAATGCTGAAATGCAAATTACAATATGCTGGACTTCATTTGGTAACTTATTGTAGAAAGTAATAGCATTGTCCTATGGGGAGTTTTTTACAATTTGTCATTTGGTGTAGTGGGACTATCGGAAAATCACAATTTCTTGAATTATGGTTGTATTGCTGTGTTCACAAATAATTTGGGGTATTGCTATTGTCTTTGGGAACTTAGAGAGAAAAACATGAAAAGAGACAGTGTTGACATAATTTGAACACATTCAAATGTATAAAATTTGTTGAAACTCACAGATTTCGGTACTGCCAGGTAATCAATTGAAAAACTTCTATGTGTGAGGTTTACACTACATGCCACCACTTGTAATATTCATATTCTTAAAATTCTTTGGAGATTCTATGTGATATACAAATATGAACAACATAAAATGTTTTTTAACAAACCCTGAAATCAGATAAAAAGAGAGCTGATGAAGGTTTTCAAATAATTTTTCGAAGATATTGTCAAACTTGTGATATTAGCCTTCTGACAGATGTTTAATTGACTTGTTTCCATTATTTGATAGTTGAAATATATTGTAAAATTCTATCTTGGGTTAATGCTAAGTATTGGTTCGCTATTTTACAGCAACTTACAATGCCTAATTTGAATCTTTAATCTAAAATTGGAACATTATATTGTTATAATAATAATAATATGTTTTTTCCTTGCAAACTCTTCATTTCAATGTAACAAATATACTATACTGATAGGATTGAGAGTTGTATCGAATGACTCAGTTTTTTCAGTTTCCAAACCTGTGAAATATCTGATATATGGGATAGTATTTTGGAGAGTTTTCTGTAGTCATAATTTGCAGACTATTCTAATTCTACAGTATGCTCTATGTTATTTATACAAAAGTATTTGAATGCCAAAATTTTATAACACAAATCGAAAACAATCACGTTTTCACTAATTTTTTTCTTTCATTTCATGTGGCCTACTCTTCACTGATGAAAGAATTGATTCTCAGGAGTACTCAGGCTGGGATGCCCTGGAGCACAAATAAACGTGCATGGTGTCCACTTTCATCTTGGCTGATGTATAATATGTAAATTATATTTTGAATATGCTGCATTTTTTTGTTATTACATGTAATACTGGTTGCCTAATCTCAGTATAGTAAATTTCAATACAAGCTTTGATTACATTAGAATGTGAAAAAATGTTAAATTAGAAATATACACGTTATTTGGTTCAATGATGTGCATTTATTATTATTATTACAAGTTATTGAGAATTTGAAGACTATTGTCAATGGGTAGATGTAGTGTGTAATTCTTAAAGAGTAGTTGGTACTGTCGTGGGGTTTTCCTTTAGTTGAAATAGCAAATACATTACCTTTTTTTTTTGTTAAGTAGACTGTGAAAAAATTAGAAAGATAAAAATTATTGGGGATTGTAACTACCATTTATTCTGAAATTTAACCACCTGCGAGAAAACTGTATTAAATTCTCTATGAGATTGTATATTTATTAAGCAGTGATTTTTGAAGGAAACATAATAATTATACTAGACTGAATCAAAGATATACCGAATTTTTTTGTGGATTTTAATACGTCGAAAACATGTCACAATGAAAAACAACTTGCTTCAGTATTTTTAATCAAAATGTAAAAAAATTAAATATACAAGTCATTGAGGATTCAGATATGAGAACTATTGTCTATGGGTATAGAAATGAGTTACCTACTTGGATTTAAAGCTTCTTTTGATTGAAAATTATTGAATAAAATGTAAATTCAAGGAAATCTATACTAGTATATGAGGGTCAATTTATCAATTTTACTTGACAAGTCACTACCAATAAAATTGTGGAATATTTTACCATTCTACACTTGTATAGATTTCATTTTCATACTCTAGAAGATTAGAACATCCAATAAACTTTGTCAAGTAGGAAATGGATTTCGAAATGACAAGTAGATCTCTTCCTAGGATTAGTTGAATTGTTCTTTGCTTTTCGCCTAGCCTTGGGAAATTATTCGATTAAATCCTTTATTAATTTATACTTTTTGAGATGTGTCGATTAGACAGAGGCGGGTGAAAATATAGAATAAAATAACGACTTGAGATCAACCAACTACAAAGAACTATAAGAACATGATTATTCCCCTGAAACCATTTCTAATTGTGGATTGTTCAAAAAAATTGTGCAAGCCTGATTGTGTGATCATAGCGAATTGCCTATAGAATGTTTCATAGGCCGGTTGATTATTTCTTCTTTGGATAGTCAAGGTTCGCGACAGATGCCGCAACTATCAGGCACAATAGCCAAAATCATAGGAATTTTAATGTGAACGGTTTTTGACGAAATAAATGAGAGTAGTTCGAATTTCACTACTTTTGCGATGGCATCTGATTTTGAGTAGCACAAGAATACAATTCATTTTAAATCGTTAGGTGGCGCCACTTGTAAAGACATTTGAACAAGTTTATTTGGTTTCAAAAGTTTTGTTGTGGTTTGCAAATTCGTTACTAGTTGGAAACCGCACTGAACAGTCTATGAGGAGATGCAAACTAATCTTGGACACATGATTGAACAAGAAATATTTTGCGACCTCATTACGCAATCTTTCGTAGAATACACTGAATTATTCCAGTTGAGTAGAAATCTACCACATGTGGTTACCTTGCTAGTGAATGCTACGAATAGTTCGATTTATTGCCACAGATGGCATATGTATGGCTGTATGTACTCACGGTAGACAGTATAGTTATCCATTATAAGGCTTCTGGAAAAAACATGTATGTTTGTATAAGACACGAATGGAAGCTTGTACAGTGGTACTCACCATATCAGATTGATATAAAGAGTTATTACTCCTCGGCTCATTGCTTAGGATTAGCTCTCCATTTATTCGTTGTCTATACAGGATCAGAATTTCAATTAGCATGTGGTTGTTGAATTTATTGACCTAAACATGAGTGCTAGGCATGCGCAGCCAGCTGATGACACTTTGTGTTGTAAATCAACTATTCATATCGCTTTTTCCTATTTTTCACTGGTGGTGGTAGATGGTTGTTAATGCATGGTTAGTTTGTTGTATTTGTAGGTAATTTTAATTGGATCAGCATGGCCATAAACTTTGTGAATGTGCGGAAAAAGTTTCAATAAAAGTGTCATAGATGGCACCCGACTCTTTATGCGCTACTCTGCTGAAGGAAAGCGCACTTTTGATTATGGATAACTTATATGAAATTCAAGAACCTTCAACAATTGTTTAAATAGAAGTAACTACTATAATTTCAATTAATATTATTAAATGCTGTACTATTGTTTCAATCGAGTTATGACATGATTTGGAGGCCATACTACTAACGCCATCTACATGTCGCCATCATTTGAATCCAATTATAATTGAAATTGTAGACTTACTTCTATTTAAACAATTGTTGAAGGTTCTTGAATTTCGTAGTGACTTGAATGTTTGACAATACTCCACTAACATTCAATACTACCTACCATACTACTTCATGGCCATGCTGATCCAATTAAAATTACCTACAAATACAATACCTACAAACTAACCATGCATTAACCATCTACCACCACCAGTGAAAAATAGGAAAAAGCGATATGAATAGTTGATTTACAACACAAAGTGTCATCAGCTGGCTGCGCATGCCTAGCACTCATGTCACTTAGGTCAATAAATTCAACAATCACATGCTAATTGAAATTCTGATCCTGTATAGACAACGAATAAATGGAGAGCTAATCCTAAGCAATGAGCCGAGGAGTAATAACTCTTTATATCAATCTGATATGGTGAGTACCACTGTACAAGCTTCCATTCGTGTCTTATACAAACATACATGTTTTTTCCAGAAGCCTTATAATGGATAACTATACTGTCTACCGTGAGTACATACAGCCATACATATGCCATCTGTGGCAATAAATCGAACTATTCGTAGCATTCACTAGCAAGGTAACCACATGTGGTAGATTTCTACTCAACTGGAATAATTCAGTGTATTCTACGAAAGATTGCGTAATGAGGTCGCAAAATATTTCTTGTTCAATCATGTGTCCAAGATTAGTTTGCATCTCCTCATAGACTGTTCAGTGCGGTTTCCAACTAGTAACGAATTTGCAAACCACAACAAAACTTTTGAAACCAAATAAACTTGTTCAAATGTCTTTACAAGTGGCGCCACCTAACGATTTAAAATGAATTGTATTCTTGTGCTACTCAAAATCAGATGCCATCGCAAAAGTAGTGAAATTCGAACTACTCTCATTTATTTCGTCAAAAACCGTTCACATTAAAATTCCTATGATTTTGGCTATTGTGCCTGATAGTTGCGGCATCTGTCGCGAACCTTGACTATCCAAAGAAGAAATAATCAACCGGCCTATGAAACATTCTATAGGCAATTCGCTATGATCACACAATCAGGCTTGCACAATTTTTTTGAACAATCCACAATTAGAAATGGTTTCAGGGGAATAATCATGTTCTTATAGTTCTTTGTAGTTGGTTGATCTCAAGTCGTTATTTTATTCTATATTTTCACCCGCCTCTGTCTAATCGACACATCTCAAAAAGTATAAATTAATAAAGGATTTAATCGAATAATTTCCCAAGGCTAGGCGAAAAGCAAAGAACAATTCAACTAATCCTAGGAAGAGATCTACTTGTCATTTCGAAATCCATTTCCTACTTGACAAAGTTTATTGGATGTTCTAATCTTCTAGAGTATGAAAATGAAATCTATACAAGTGTAGAATGGTAAAATATTCCACAATTTTATTGGTAGTGACTTGTCAAGTAAAATTGATAAATTGACCCTCATATACTAGTATAGATTTCCTTGAATTTACATTTTATTCAATAATTTTCAATCAAAAGAAGCTTTAAATCCAAGTAGGTAACTCATTTCTATACCCATAGACAATAGTTCTCATATCTGAATCCTCAATGACTTGTATATTTAATTTTTTTACATTTTGATTAAAAATACTGAAGCAAGTTGTTTTTCATTGTGACATGTTTTCGACGTATTAAAATCCACAAAAAAATTCGGTATATCTTTGATTCAGTCTAGTATAATTATTATGTTTCCTTCAAAAATCACTGCTTAATAAATATACAATCTCATAGAGAATTTAATACAGTTTTCTCGCAGGTGGTTAAATTTCAGAATAAATGGTAGTTACAATCCCCAATAATTTTTATCTTTCTAATTTTTTCACAGTCTACTTAACAAAAAAAAAAGGTAATGTATTTGCTATTTCAACTAAAGGAAAACCCCACGACAGTACCAACTACTCTTTAAGAATTACACACTACATCTACCCATTGACAATAGTCTTCAAATTCTCAATAACTTGTAATAATAATAATAAATGCACATCATTGAACCAAATAACGTGTATATTTCTAATTTAACATTTTTTCACATTCTAATGTAATCAAAGCTTGTATTGAAATTTACTATACTGAGATTAGGCAACCAGTATTACATGTAATAACAAAAAAATGCAGCATATTCAAAATATAATTTACATATTATACATCAGCCAAGATGAAAGTGGACACCATGCACGTTTATTTGTGCTCCAGGGCATCCCAGCCTGAGTACTCCTGAGAATCAATTCTTTCATCAGTGAAGAGTAGGCCACATGAAATGAAAGAAAAAAATTAGTGAAAACGTGATTGTTTTCGATTTGTGTTATAAAATTTTGGCATTCAAATACTTTTGTATAAATAACATAGAGCATACTGTAGAATTAGAATAGTCTGCAAATTATGACTACAGAAAACTCTCCAAAATACTATCCCATATATCAGATATTTCACAGGTTTGGAAACTGAAAAAACTGAGTCATTCGATACAACTCTCAATCCTATCAGTATAGTATATTTGTTACATTGAAATGAAGAGTTTGCAAGGAAAAAACCTATTATTATTATTATAACAATATAATGTTCCAATTTTAGATTAAAGATTCAAATTAGGCATTGTAAGTTGCTGTAAAATAGCGAACCAATACTTAGCATTAACCCAAGATAGAATTTTACAATATATTTCAACTATCAAATAATGGAAACAAGTCAATTAAACATCTGTCAGAAGGCTAATATCACAAGTTTGACAATATCTTCGAAAAATTATTTGAAAACCTTCATCAGCTCTCTTTTTATCTGATTTCAGGGTTTGTTAAAAAACATTTTATGTTGTTCATATTTGTATATCACATAGAATCTCCAAAGAATTTTAAGAATATGAATATTACAAGTGGTGGCATGTAGTGTAAACCTCACACATAGAAGTTTTTCAATTGATTACCTGGCAGTACCGAAATCTGTGAGTTTCAACAAATTTTATACATTTGAATGTGTTCAAATTATGTCAACACTGTCTCTTTTCATGTTTTTCTCTCTAAGTTCCCAAAGACAATAGCAATACCCCAAATTATTTGTGAACACAGCAATACAACCATAATTCAAGAAATTGTGATTTTCCGATAGTCCCACTACACCAAATGACAAATTGTAAAAAACTCCCCATAGGACAATGCTATTACTTTCTACAATAAGTTACCAAATGAAGTCCAGCATATTGTAATTTGCATTTCAGCATTACATTTCATTTTTTGTTAATTATAATTTAAAATTGTAATTTATACTTCAATTGGGCTTGCCCGTAAATAAATAAATGTCGGAAGTGATAAAATATTCCAAAATTGTATTAAATTAAAACCTCTCCTTTCCTTAGGTGAAATTTTGTGAAATTCTTACTTTTTATCTTTGTATGTGAACATAAAGAGTTTTCCTCCGAACCCAGACAGCCCAGGTCCATCTGTCATGGAGCCAACCGTAAATAAATAAATGTCGGAAGTGATAAAATATTCCAAGATTGCATTAAAACCTCTCCTTTCCTTAGGTGAAATTTTGTGAAATGCTTACTTTTTATCTTTGTATGTGAACATAAAGAGTTTTCCTCCAAACCCAGACAGCCCAGGTCTATCTGTCATGGAGCCAAAGTGGTTCGGAATTCACTTTTACGTAAGATATAGGCCCTGGGTCACCCTTGCTCGCACAAGCTCTGCTTCTCAGGGGGTTTCTCCGAAAACCTGGAAGATTCATTAAAAACAAAAATATATGTTCGTTTTAATTTATTCACTTCATACTACCTATCAGATTCACGTTTTCACATTAATTCCTAATAGCTTCCTGTATAGTTTACTAGGGCTATTAATATTTGTACTACTCTTTAGGCGTTTTCCATTTAGGGGTGTTGAGCCCTAGAGCTGCAATCCTCTGAGATCGGAGCAACACTTTATCACTGACTTTTTCGCAACAACTGTGTTTTCGTGGTTTTGACTTTTGTCTACTTGTGCTTCATGCACGTATAAAACGGGTGGTGCTCGAGGGGCAAGGGCCATGTAAACCGGTGCTTGCAGCCTCACTAAATAGAACGCATGTTCATATTATACGCTCCGGATAGCTCTGAGGATCTTCTTATGTTAAATGGAAAGCGGCTTCTGTGGACGGTTTTCAGTTGGACCATTTCTCTATGACTAAAAACTTCTATACCATTCAGTTCCATGACCCTATAAAACACTATTATTATTATGAATACTCCAATGCAAAGAACAATTCAATAGTTACCTTTCAAGTTGTCCATACCATTTTATGATTTTTATCACAACGGTGACTTTTGCATCATTGACTTACAAAACACTTTAATAATTACAAATTGACTTTCTGCTGGACAATTCTTTACGAAAATATTTAAGAGTTTTTTAATTTTACTAACAGCAACAGGCAACAGGTAACGTCCATAAACCAATTCGTTTTCGTGACCTGCGCGAAGGGTGCGACACCTATAATTATTTCGTTGAACTGATGTAATGTTGCAAGGTCTTGTTTTGCCATAAGAGCTAGTGTATCTATTTTATCTATTTTCTCACAATTAATCGAATTTTGGACATAAAATTGAGTTTGGTGATATTCCTTCATGTTCATAGTTTTAGAATATAATAACCGAAATGGCGTCAGAATTAAGCACTCATCCAAACAATAGGCGTATTTGTGCAGTGCCCCAATGCTTCAATCGTTCAGCAGGCAAAGTTTCTTTCCATCATTTTCCGATAAAAAACAAAGAGTTGCCTTCTTTATGTGGCCTTTGACGAATGCCTACGTATGTGAAAATGTCTGACAAATTTACTTCAACTGTCGACATCTTCCGTAATCAATTCAAATTTGAAAGAAAATTAAATGAAATACTATGGTCTCTCATGGGATTTGCGCCTAAACTCTGAGCGTCATCTAGCGGGAACGCATTTCGCAAAAAGGGTGCGCCATCAATAATTATTTCAATGAACTGATATAAAGTATTCGAGCTATTTTGCCTTAAGCGGTAGTGTATTTATTTGAACTGTTTTCGAATTATTTATTGCTATTCTTGGCAACAAATGGGGTTTAGTGATATTTTCTAGTGTTCATACATTCAGAATCAGATAACTGCAAATGGCAACAGAGAAGTCAAAAGTTCCATTATCAAAAGTATTCGATCAGTGCTCCAATACTGAATGCTTCATCTATAGTTACACCATTGTTTAAATAGAAGTTAGATAGTACCTGTGGAATCGGTATTGGACCCAAACTCAAGTGTCATCTGGCATGATTAGTTACAAACATGAATATTTATTTGACGTCATTTTGATGCAGGTTCTTCAGGCTACCCTGATTTTAATGTTGTACCATTGTTTCAATCAAGTTACGACATTACTTGGAGGTCAGATCATTGAAGTTACGACATGACTTGGAGGACAGACCACTGACGCCATCTACATGTCGCCTTCATTTGAATCCATTAATATTAATCACATAGGGTTGGCTTACTATCTCACTTCTATTTAAACAATGGTACCACAGACAGTTCCTTTACATAATTTCCCATTCGAAAACAGAGAGTAAAGGCTCGTTTATACCCCTACGAATATCCGAATTTTTTTAAATCAATTATGAATTACATATTGTAATTTTTCAGTAATCGGGATTAAATATTACTACATTACCAAAAAAATGACACGCTGGTTCATCATTCTCCGCAATATTTTCGCCTTAAAAGCGTCGATTCGCAGAAAAATTGTGAATATTCGAAAGGGTATGAACGAGCCCTCATGCAAAAGGTTGTAATGCCTGACTAGATAAAAATGTCTGATAAACTTATTTCTTCTGCTGATTAACGCCTAAATTCTGAGCGTCATCTATTGGGAACGCATTTCACAAATTGCTCAATCAACTGTAAATACTCTTCTTCTTCTCAGACTAAGTGCTTTCGCAATCATATTCATAAAAATCTCAGTCGATCAGGATACATATATGGTCAGATCGTTATGTGTCCCATGATACGGTACCAACATTCCCATCATAAACTATGGAGTCGTGAAATGATTTTACTGTATAGTTAGCATAGTCTGTTGGAAGATGGCGTTACTGAGCTTAACTCGTGTGTGTTCCATCGTGAACCTTTAATACTATCTCTTCTTTTGGTTACGTCAATCCAAACATAATGTAGATTGTAGGTTAGAATTGTGGAGATCTCAAACATTATCATTGTCTCTGTCAGAAATTGACGTAATTGAGTTCTGATTTCGACGAATATATCTATTCAGTTCGAATATCGTTATTTAATATAAAGTGAAAGATGTAACAGTATTTACTTTGTGGATGGAGGGGGGGGGTCAGAAATAAAATCAGCACTTATGATATGAAGACAGGAGAAAGAATGACACCCACTGGCGCTCAGAAGTGTGTCTAAGTGGATGATGGTATTCTCTAAGGGCACTTGAAACTTAGTAAAAAATTACCATTGGTAGTACAGAGAGGGGAATTTGCCATTGGTAGTACAGAGAGGGGATGATTTATTTTTCTACTGATTTTGATCATATTCATAGATCATCTCTGAATTATATTATAATGGGTTTGGTCTCCATTTGAGATGTTGAGAGTACACATAAAGGCAATATGCAATTACCAATCTGAAGGTCACTGATGATGACGTCATAGTGAATTAGTCTTCTATGGGTTTTTTATGTACTGTTTCACATACTTTTACTGTTATTGAGAGTACACATAGACGAAAAAAATCACACCTCTAGGTCACTAATGATGACGTCAAGGTGGATGAATTAGTCTTCAATAGGTTTTTATGTACCTACATACTTGATCAACTGTTTGTTGAGAGACAGAAAACGAACCTCTCAGTGGCACTTGATCAAGTGTGACGTCACATTCGACCCCACCAGCACTCGCTACGACTTGATCAACTGTTTGTTGAGAGACAGAAAAAAGTCGACGAAGTCGAAACCTCTCAGTGGCACTTGATCAAGTGTGACGTCACATTCGACCCCACCAGAGAAGTGTGTTTAAGTGGACGATGGTATTCTCTTAGGGCACTTGAAACTTAGTAAAAAATTGCCATTGGTAGTCAGAGAGGGGAATGATTTATTTTTCTATTGATTTTGATCATATTCATAGATCATTTCTGAATTATCTGATGTACTTACCTACATTATCCACTCGAGACAACCCCACTACTTGGATGGACTTCGTCAAGGTGGATGAATTAGTCTTCAATAGGTTTTTATGTACCTACATGATCAACTGTTTGTTGAGAGACAGAAAAAGTCGACGAAGTCGAAACCTCTCAGTGGCACTTGATCAAGTGTGACGTCACATTCGACCTAGAGGTGGGATAATGAACACCCGATACGTGAGCTGTCACGTAGTAAAATCGCTGTGGTTTCCTTATGACTCGACGTTCATTTCACTACGAGTCACGCCAAACTCGCAACGAGTCGAGTGTTCATAATCTCACCACAGCACTCGCTACGTTAGAAGAGGGGCGTCAAGCCAGAGAGGGAACGGCACCAGGAATAGGAACTGAATCTTACATTCAGCGCTGGAGTTTCATGGAGTGGAGATGTGTGACGCAAATATGAGACGTGAATGTACTATTCATCAGTTTACAATGATTTATCATTTGTTCTGTTTCACAAAAGAGTTTGTTGTGAGTACACATAATTCTAAGTATAGTGCCAATAATTTTTGTACATACTCTCTAGAAACTAGACAGTTTGTAGTGAGAGTACATATGGAAGTCAAACATGAAGGTCACTCATGAATACTGATGAAAAAACAAAAACACTTTACCTTCATCAAGGTCAAACAACATGAAAATTTTTCGAATCCGAAAAGGACATTTCGAGGTCATTGACACAGTGGCATCCATGCACCAGACATAAAGTTGAAGGTCACTGATGATGATGACGTCAAAGTGAATTTGTCTTGAATGTTTTTTTATGTACTGTTTCAATAGTTTGTTGAGAGTATACACATAAAGTTCATACAAAAAAAAGTATTCGAGCTTGAAGAACAAGTGAAGGTAACACATGTTGATTATTATTCTTCAGTAGACACATACCCCCCACCCACCAGCAACGCCAGAAGAGCGATCCTAAGCCAGAGGCAAATGAGAGCTTATCCTATTCGTCAATGGATTTCTGTGGTGTACAGACGTGTGTTGTCTCTACAAATCTTGTATCGAGTTGTTTGTAATGAGTAGGTACACATGAATGCTACACTAGTCTTCAATGAATGTTGTGTGTACTTTTTACAAACTTGATTGTAGGGATGAGTATACGTGAAAGTCATACGACAAACACTGGAAAAAACAGTACCCAACCAAAAGATCTTCACTACCTTGTGAGCATTATTAATGTCATCTCAAGGTCAAAAACGTACCCTGAGTTCAAACACAACGTCATACGACAAGAAAAATTTCCAAAGTCCGCCAAGGACATCTGGAAGTTTCCTACCAAGAGTCCACCAAGGACATCTGGAGGTTCCCTACCAAGATCTTCATTACCGTGTATGAAATCTCTCCCAACTATTACCAAAATTTCATCTCAAGGTCGAACACCTACGTCACTAAGCCCCCACCATGCGCAAGTTCGCACCAACACCGCATCGATACAGTGAGGGCTGAGACTGAACAGATCAGAGTTCATATATCTGACTGGAGCTCCGTGGTATACGGACGTGTGCATTCTCGGACTCGCTACTTCAGATTTTTATGTGTACTTGTATGTACACATGAAGGTCATACACAGTAGCAAGTCTGGAGTACATATGGTCGTACACAGTTGCAAGACATGAAGGTAATAAGTACTCAAGTACTCGATCACAATTACAGTACACAGGTCATACGCAGTAGCAACACTTGGAGGTACTTGAAATATGCCTCGTCATCATTACCGTGTATGAACAAAATCCCAATGTCACGCCAAGGTCAAACTCAAACCCTGAACACTACAAAAAATCTACATCAAGGTCAAACAACTACCAAATTATAAAGTAATTTCAATGACATCTCGAGGTCATTGCCACACAGTAGCGCCCATCTCCACCGCTACTGGAAACGTTAAAAGAGTGGTAAAATAAAAGCCTACATGTGTTGATAATCAATCTTCAATAGTTTCAAAAGTAAGGAAAACTTTGATCAGTATACCCAGTAGACACCCTCACACCACCCACCCACATGGTCAAAAGATGGATCTCAAGCCAGACAGAAATAAGAGTTTAAATTCGTCGGTCGCTGGTTTTCTGCGGTGTACAGACGTGAATTATCTCTGCAAATATCTGTAAAAGACACATGATTGTCCCATGTACTCTTACAAACTAGACAGTTTATAGTGACTACACACGGAAGTCACACATGAAGATGAAGTATAGGCACGGATTAACTTCTCTTGCTGACTGCTCGACTGCTAGGTATACAACTTCTGATTTCATATCACCATATCCACTTCTTTTATAATAGATAGTGAACCACCCCCACCACAGTCTTATGCACTGCGTGTGCGATGCAAAGCACCCACCATGCGTGAGTTTGCATTGCATCGATAGATGACGGAGAGTAAATAGTAGTCGCTACATAGCCGCAACGTATGGGTGTGTGACGTCAGCAGACCCACTCCATCGTGTCGAGAGCGAGAACCTGACACACATCAGTGAATCGTCGTGCGCATAGCGCTGACGTAACGCGACCTCTCCCCCCACCACCATCGCAAGGTATACATCACGGGAGAGGAATCAGAGCTAACATATCTGGCTGGATCTCCGTGGTGTGCAGACGTGTACCTTCTCCATACTTTGGTATAGATTTTCATGTGTACTCCACAAATGAGAATCATACACAGTAGCTGTAGTAGGTATACATGCAGGTCATGCAAGACATGGATGTAAAAAAAAATATGTGTACTTACAAAAAGTACTTGTCCGTGTATGAAAAAAATTCCAAGTCATCACAATGTCGTCTCAAGGTTAAACACAAACCCTGAACACCTCTCCCAACAATATAAATCAAGGTCAAACACAAAATTTCAAAGGCATCTCTAGGGCATGCCAAGGTCATAGACCTACACAAAGGTACCTATGCACCAAGGTCATCCCTGAAGGTCACCACAAGGTCAACGATGACGTCATAGTGGTGGGGGGAGGCCCAGAACCGGCTCAAATCTCCTACTGTGGAATCATGTTAAAAACTGAAGTTGGTGAAGATTCTCAAAGTACAATATCACTTTTCACTTTTAAATCGGTTTAGCTGGAGGTTTTACAACCAAATTATTGTTTGGCAAATTAATTTGTAGATACTTGAAAAACATGATATAAAAATTTCAGTAATATTAAAATATTTTGGAAAAAAACAAAATATTCAAAATTAGCGTCCGGCATAGAACAACAATATGTGGCAATAATTGATGTGTTAAAGAGTTCAATTAAAATAATAATGGGAAAGGAACCTTCTAAAATGAATTTGAAAAATCAATTTTTACCTATATACGAACAATGCGCACTGATGAACGCAACCTCTACCGCCAGCCAGATGGCCAGTATGGCGTCCTGGAGTCTAAAATCTGGCCTAACTGAAATTCTTGTTTACCCGACGTTGCTAGCTCTCGCACTATTGGAGATAGTTCAATTTAGATAGTTCAATAAGTAGAAATGTTGTTTTATAACATACCATTAAATTTTTTCTAAAATTTCACTCAGTAAATTATGAATTCTTTTGAGAATGCTTTAATTTTTATCTTAACAAAATATTTTTACTTCTAATTTAATTCAATTATTTTACTTCACAACACTTCATTTTAACCTTTCGTAGCCAAGCGAAACTAATTACAGGGTGTTCCGGTGAGTAGGAAAGCACGGGGTCACGAAGGGTACTCACGGGTGACATACGGTGGAGGTGCCGTATTTCGGTTCTATAGGTTCCATTCTTCATAACATTAAATAATTCAAATCTGGTGTTTTTTATATATCTTGAATCACTTTCAATTATTTTTCTTTTTCAAGTTCACCCATATATGTCATCTGGTGCGGAGAAAATGAAATAGTTTTGTCATTATTATCAAAATAAAAATGTCCCACTACAATCAAGCCATTCAGAAAAAAAAAAACTTTGATTTTTATAAAGAAATCGGAAAATATTAAAAAAACAATTTAATTTAAAATTTTATTGGTTGAAACTCTGTGAGTATAAAGCAAAGTGCATGGGATCGTCCCCTAGTTGAAACATTTTCTAATGATCTGCTTGAGACTGCTGTGTCTATATCTGAAAAGGCTCGTCTCATTGCGGTTATGGTGAAGGAATCAGGTGCTTCGTTGAATGCACTACCTGTGGCTGCTCTTGGAAATCTCTTGGAGAACGAAAGCTTCCGAATTGCTGTTGGATTTAGATTGGATTTATCTGTTTGTGCTCCTCATGTTTGCGTTTGTGGAAGTTTCGTAGACAGTAAGAGTACCCATGGATTGTGTTGCCAAAGAAGTGCTGGACGTTTTCCAAGACATTCCCAAGTGAACGATATCATCAAGCGTGCCTTAGTATCAGTAGGTATACCAGGTATTTTGGAACCCCAAGGTATTAGTCGAGACTATGGAAAACGTCCCGATGGTATGTCCCTCGTACCATGGAAGTGTGGAAAACCTTTAGTTCGAAACTTCACTTGTTCAGATACCTTGGCTCCTTCACATTTATCGTTCACTTCAAAGTCTGCTGGAGCCGCTGCTATCTCGAGTGAGAAGTTGAAAAATCTAAAATACCAGAATCTTGAAAGTAGTTACATATTTCACCCAATAGCTGTTGAAACTTTATGTGTATATGGTCCGCAATCTCTGTCTCTTATACATGACATAGGGAGAAAACTAGGCCTGGCAACTAAGGACAGCAGATCAACTTCATTCTTAATTCAACGGATCAGTATCGCAATTCAACGAGGTAATGCCTCTTCTCTCTTTGACACCATTCCTTCTTCGCAATCTTTAAATGAGATTTTATACCTACCCGGATCCCAAAATAAACGCCACTTCAAGGTTGGAATGAATGAAGTTGAAGTTACGAATGTAACTGATTTCGACTCTCTGAATGTTAATAACTTGGATTCTCACATTGCTAATCCATTTCGTATACATGCGATATAAATTCCTCAGAAGCTACCAGTGGTCTATGCAGCATAAACAACTCAAACTCCATCTGGCCTGCAGTTGATATTAATGTCCAATCATCTGGTCTCATTGGGTTGACCAATATCGGTAATACTTGTTTTATGAACAGTATTATCCAGTGTTTATCGAACACAAGATGGTTATTGGAGCATTTGAAAAGAGATCCAAATATCTAGGGAGGGAGCTTTAATCAAAGCATTTGCCCAGGTGCCAAGGAACTTTGGTTAGATGATTCGCCTGGTGGAGTTGTTAATACAGACTCCTTGAAAAGTCAAATCGAAAGAATTGCTCCTCTTTTCATCGGTTTTGCCCAGGAAGATGCTTAAGAGTTCTCACGATTCCTGTTAGAGGGTCTACATGAAAACGTCAATAGAGTAACGGAAAAGCCGATACCCTAAATGAGAGATATAGATGAGAAATTGAGTGACAGTGAGAAGGCTCAAGAGTCATGGTCAAGATACCTAAGGACGTACAATTCCAAAACTGTAGACAACAAATGTACTTATTGTGGTCACTGTTCAGTCTCTTTCGATCCGTTTTGGGATCTTTTCCTCTCAATACAACGAAGAGCAGGCCAACTAAAGGACCCCGCACATTTCTTATGGGAAATGGCTTTCCGTGAATTTGGCTGAATTTTTGGTATGTTGTAGTTCTTGATGAGATGATCAAAAGTGTTCATAGCCACAAACCTCAAAAATGGACAGTTTTCGAGATATCGAGGGCCAAAACGCAGTACCTCGTATGTAAAAATATTGCCGAAAATAAGATATTATAATTCCATTAAATTTGAAATTGCTGGCTCTATCTGTCGCCCAAGAGATGATTCTTGATAATCTGAACAGAAATCTGTAATTTCGAATGAACAGTTCTTTGTATAAAATTACAAAATTTTAAACGCAGCAGCTCGCATTTGTGTCTCCTGTAAAATTACGTTTTTGTCTCATACGAGGAACTGCGTTTTGGCCCTCGATATGGAGCATACAAAATGAATTTTTTAAATTTTTTGTATTATTTGCCCATCAATCGGGAAGCTTTCATTTGTTGTTGGGATGGAATTTAAATGTTCGGCGCCCAGAACCCGACTGAGGAATGGTATTTCTCCAAGATCTTCTATCCAACATTTCATGCTACAAGATAACGCCAGAATGATTCATATTATCAAAAAACAACATGTGTTGGGTATTCTCTGAAATAACTGATTCTAGAAATATCTGATGTACAGTAATATCAAAAATGCTTTCCAAAATTTTCATAACGAGTCTAGGAGAGCTTTAATGGGGAAAAGCGGAAAAATCATAATCATGTATCGTCAGAGATAATAATTCTGATCACTATTGATGTCATTTACATATAAGATGTCATTTATTCAACACAAATCTCGATAATCAGACAATGGTGTGCCAAGGCATTTTTCTCAGGGTGGCTCTAAATGGATGATAGCATCTCACATCCAAACGAATCCGTGAAAATGTTTGCATCTTTGATACCTTGTAGTACTTTCCAGGTAGAATAAGGAAGTTTAGATGATGGAAGCAAACTATGAATGGAACTTCCGATATTTGCCCCCGAACTCTTGAAACTACTATAATTTTTTATAAATGTTGCATCAAAGTTTACACAAATAAATGAATTATATCTGTTCATATGATTTTTGGTAAAATGAATGATTAGATCATTCAAAAACATTATAATAATAAAAGTTGCATTCATTATAATACTAATAATAATAATGATATTATATAAAAAACTAAATAAACTATCTTAGCAATCTCAAGAAAATATTATCAGTCAGATCAAGGGTAAAGTGATTTACTGGTAACATAACTATAATTATATCAACGAACCTAACACAGCCATAAATCATTTCAAGAATATAAAGGAAAAATAAATCCAATTCGCTCATATTTCAAATGATTTTTTGGAGATTGCCAAGATAGATTATTATTGTTTTTTCATTTAATATCATTATTACTATGATTTTTACTCCTACTATTACATTGTTTTTGATTGATCAACCCATTCATTTTGCAAACGATCATATAATAATAATAATAATAATTGTTTTTATTGCAGCAGAATAATACAATAGAATGAACAATGAGAAAGGTACATAACTAATGTTCAATAAACATTGCTGCCGCAAAAGGCAGAGTTCGCGCTTCTTCAACTTCATGGAAGTTGAGAAGCAGCGCTCTTGAGTAGATAGAAGTGTAAACTCTAATGCAATATTTATAAAAATAGTATTTTCAAGAATTCGGTGGTAAATATCGAAAGTTCCATTCGTAGTTTGCTTCCAACACCTGAACTTCCCTATTCTACCTGGAAAGCACTACAAAGCGTCAAAGACGCAGACATTTTCACTGATTTGTTTGGCTGCGAGATGCTATCATCCATTACGAGCCACCCTGAGGAAAATGTTTTGGCACACCATTGTCAGATTATCAAGATTTGCGAGAAATAAATCACGTAATCTCATGTAAATGACATCGATACTGATCACATCTGTTGTCTCTGTGAACACAGTATTATGATTTGTCCATTTTTTCCATCGAAGCTCGCTGAGCCTCGTTATTAACATTTTGGAAAACATGCTCGATATTATTGGACATTCAGTATCAGTTATTATGGTCCCTCTTCAAAAAATACCCAACAAATGTCGTATTTGACAATTAAAATTATACTGGCGCTATCTTGTAGCATAAAAAGATGTATGGAAGATCTTGGAAATAGTACCTGATTTCATAACCAGTGTGGAGCAGTGTATGAAAATTGTTTGATGGCGGTGCCTAACATAACTGAAAAAAAACATTTTTCAGTCGGATTGGGGGCGCCGAACATTCAAATGCCATCCCATCAAGAAATAAGAGCTATCGGATTGATGACCAAATACTACAAAAAATGGAAAAAATCCATTTTCAAATCTCCATATCTCGAAAACTGTCCATTTTTGAGCTTTGTGGCTATAGACACTTTTGATCAGCTCATCAAGAACTGCAAAATATAAAAAATTCAGCCAAATTCACGGAAAGCCATTTCCCATAAGAAATGTGCGGGGTCCTTTGTCACAATGTTTGGATTCATTCAAAAGGGAAGAAACTTTGGATGGTGACGCGGAGCCGACATGTGCGAAGTGCAAAGAGAGAAGGCAATGCAGGAAATCCCTATCAATTCATAAATTCCTCAAAATTTTAGTGATCCATTTGAAACGGTTTTCTTCAACAGAAAGATTCCAAAGAGAATTGAATATTACCACTGATTTTCCTTTAGAGGGATTGGATGTGAGTAATTATACAGCAGAAAACGTAACCGCTTGTCGATATAGTCTATATGCATTAGCTAACCATAGTGGGACTACCTATAGCGGAGACTACACAGCCTACTGTAGACATCCGTATGCGAACACGTGGCATGAATATGATAATTCACGTGTGAACCCAATTTCATCTAGATCGGAGATGCCTATGTTGTTTTCTATGAGATGGAAAGCACTAAATCGCCGCTTTCAGATGATTCTTAGTATTATTCTATGTTTCATTTGTATTTTCATTGTTTTTATATTGTATTAAAAGTTGTATGGTGAATAAAAAAAGATAAATAAGAAAAATGATTATCTGGTACCAAGATCGATTTCATTCATGTTCAAACTATCTATAATTATGTTTGGAATCAAGAAATCAACTCCTTGGGCAAAAGTATATTCAGTTGAGTCAAACAAAGAAATGACGAGAATATGAAACCAACTTCTACTGTGCTATAATACCTCTCACCAGACTACAAGACTACAGCAGACCGTGTACCACAGCATCGTTATTCAAATGTTTCGTTTCGAGAAGTTTTTGTTTCACTTCTGCTTCGTTTCTTCGTTCTCTTTATGTTTCTTTGGAGCGCGAGTAGTGTGTAATGTCGTTGAAATGCATCACCATTTGCGTTTTTGTAACGTTGAAGTGTTCAGTTGTTATTCGAAAATTGCTAATTGTTGGTTTCGATTCAGAACGCGTTATTTGTTCTCTTCAATATTGTTTAATGGAATTGAATTGAGTTGAGTTACGAAACCTCTCTTGGCCTGAGTTCTTTTCTATAACATCATTTCTGTACCTCAGAGCCAGACAGACGTAAGTCCAAAAACAGCGATTTTCAGGTTATTGGTGGTTTGCACATATAATTTCATGGTCCATCCGGCCGTAACGACGTATGTTCTCTAAAGATTCATCCTTTGTTATTAGGGACGGTTATAAGAGCGTAAGTCCTAAGCTTTATTCGAGCCAAAAGAACGTAAGTCCATTCAATACCTAATGGCTCTGAAATTTATCCAATACACATGAAACGTAAATCCAATTGGACTTACGTTCTTCTGGCAGTAGTTTCGATAGATAGAGTTCTGTTCCAAGTCCAGTTACCCTCTTGTTTTAGCTTGTCAGTGGTTAGATTTAGTCACGATAACCATATAATAATGTTGTGTATGACTAATGCTGTCTAGAAACAAATTTTTGTTTACAACGTATTTTAATTAATATATTTTTCAATAAAAATAGCATACCTACCCCTAATATTTTTAGGTTTTATTATACCTACATTGGATGTTATTGCATTAATCATCAATACCAAACCCCATATTAATGTAGGGTTGGGTAAACAACTATAGATAATTTATCATATTCAGCCTTTAATCCTGGTAGTTATTAATAATTATTGATGATACTTGATACAGTGGATATAAATGGAAGTTCTTAAATTATTGTATTCATT
This sequence comes from Chrysolina oricalcia, assembly GCA_944452925.2. Taxonomy (NCBI): domain Eukaryota; kingdom Metazoa; phylum Arthropoda; class Insecta; order Coleoptera; family Chrysomelidae; genus Chrysolina; species Chrysolina oricalcia. Next base: position 2,463,689 of record OX101813.2, read on the forward strand.
TGAAAAAACCTTGTGAAGATCGAATTATCGTCTCGTGTGTAGTTTATATTATTATAAAGATTGTATATTTGGTGTATAACAGGTGTTCACGTATATTCTGGAATATTGAAAGATGAGTGGAAGCAGAGGCAGATTGATTCTGTCAATGATCGAAAGTGATATTAATCAACAAAAAATTCACTTTCTAGAGAATCGAGTCCGGCTCCATCGCTAACAGAATTAACGGTAAGAATGAAACAATTTTTGAATGAAGCTTCTCAATCCTAAACTTTCTGTGTTTCAATATAAAAGTAATAACTATTTTTTTCAAGGCACTGTATCCTAGTTTTGTGGAAAATTTTCTATCTGATGGTTCTGAAACAGAAGAATTTGAAGTAGAAGTACGTACGGGGGACCAGTTCGAAGAAAACCTATTTTCAGAGGAACACTTCGAAATAGGTGTACGGGCAGTGGACCAAGCTCCAGCTCAAGGACCAGCTGGTTATTACCTTCAATTGGCAGATGACGAGTCCGTTGAGCCTACTTATTCTTCTGATGTATCCTCAGTGAACGACTCACCCTTGAGCGATACAGACGATGACCTTGATGATCCTACGTTTTCTCCTGAAGCAGCTTCAAAACATGATTCAAGTTCAATGCATTCCTTTACCGCAGGCCCAGACATTTTTTTGAATAAAGCTGAGGATAATGCAGTTACTCTGGTCCCGTATAGTGATACTGATACGGAAGATGATCAAAATATCAGTATGCAAAATAATAAACAAGGCAAGAAACGAGTAAGAAATGAAAACACCTGGAAAAGGAACGTGAGGAAAAAGGGTAGGCTATGTGGAAAGGAATATGCGAATACAAAAAATGTACTCACAAGTAAAAAATCTCTGAAGCCTCCCTGCCATGATAAGTGTCGCCTGAAATGCAACGAAAGGATTACAGGAGACCAAAGGTTGAAAATAAGTTCTGACTATTGGAATGCGGAGAGGAGCTGGGACTCAAAACGTCAGTTTGTGATCTCTTGTATAAGAACTAAGCCTGTTGTTAGACAACGGAAAAGAGAAGGCACAATAACAGGCAAAACCAAGAGCCACTCATTCATTTTTAATTTGAATTGTAAAGAAGAAGTCGTTTGCAAAACTTATTTTCTAAACACACTTTCCATTTCGGAAACATTTGAGAGTTGCTTTGAAAAAATGCAGTGACGTTGGTTTAGTAACACCAGACCTTAGAGGAAATCATATCCCAGCAAATAAATTGTCGAGTGAAAGATTAGAACAGATCAGAAGCCATATTTCGAAGTTTCCAGTTTACGAAAGCCACTATAGCAGGGAAAGATCCAAGCGTAAGTATTTGGGGAATCATCTGAACATTTCTAGGATGTAGTCATTGTATGTAGATGAGTGCAAACAAGAAAATCTTATGCCAGAAAAGATGTGGGTTTATTCCAAAGTATTCAATGAAGATTTCAACTTGTCTTTCCACTTACCAGACAATGACACTTGTGATGTTTGCGATAAACTTGACTGTGAACTCAAATATGAAAAGAATGATGAAAATCTTATTGGACTCACTCTGCAAAAAGAAAACCACCTTAAAGATGCATCACATAGGTATAAGTTAAAGAGGGAAGATAAACTGGAAGCCCGTGCTACTCAAGGTTCCAGAGTGATTATGTCTGATCTCCAAAAATGTCTTCCAACGCCTGATTTGAAGAATTCACAAAGTTTCTACTCAAGGAAGCTCTGGACATTAAATAGTACTATTTATGACACGACCGTTGACAGAACTTGGTGTATGATGTGGGATGAGACAACAGCTGGTCGGGGAGGTAATGAAATAGCTTCATGTTTATTCGTTTGGGCGATGGAAGAACTAAGAAATCCTGAAAGATCTACGGAGAAGTTGACAGTGTGGACAGATAATTGCAGCGGGCAAAACAGAAATATTAATATGGTATTCATGTATCTGTGGCTGTTAGAAAAATTAGGGACCCTAGCAGAAGTGAATCATAAGTTCCTACTTGCTGGGCACACACACATGGAAGTCGATGTTAAGCATAGTGTGATAGAGAGGACGAAGAAGAATGTGAAAAGTCACACTATTTTTACAACTAACGACTGGGTAAATTTTATCGCTTCATGTTCAAAAAATGACCCCTTCATTGTGAGGACGATGTGCCTCAAAGACTTCCTTGATTTCCTCTACTTGAGAAGCAGAGATGGCCCATTTGTTGCAAGGAAGAAAAATACAGACAAGGAACCATTTTTGATATCCGGTGTAGTGTGGTTGCAGCTTCGCAAAGGTGACAGCAAGTTTTACTATAAAACAAGTTTTGCAGATGAGGCCTCAAAACTGTCGAATTCAAAAGAAATCTAAGAGGAAGGGTCGTTATGCCAGCGGCGATACCAAAAGTGAGAAAAACAAAGAAGAAATAAGTAACGAGAAATACAAAGATATCATGAATTTGATGCAGTGGGTTCCTGAAGAATATAGAACCTTCTTTGAAGTGCTTCCACATGGAGAGACGGAAGGAGACTTTCCTGAGGATGACTCCACTGCTCTGGAGTAATGAAAAATTATATTGTAGTTCGTCTATGTTTTTTTATGTTAATTAAAAATTTTAAATGAATGCTTGCGTAGTTATGTTTACTTAAAACGACGTAATAATCATTTTTTATAATATATCTTATTATCACTAAGTCCCAAAAAGATTCTTGAAATAGAGCCATAATGGCGTAAGTCCTCTCCTGCCTAATTAAACCACGATAATTATATCAATTGTAAATTATTCACACAAAAATTGTACATGAATGAATAAGGTACGACCCTTTCAATGTTTTTGATGAATTTTGATATGATATCTCGAACAATGGCTTTGTAGCTTAACGATGAAATTATTATTTTCACTTTTATTGGTCTCCTGTAAAGTTAGTACAATGTGACTTACGTCCATCTGGCTCTGAGGTACAGATTTATTCATACTTATTCCATGGTATTGGCTGTAGTGACAGTTCAAGTATTTAACATATGTTATTCAAAATTTACGGAACCTCTCTTGGCATAAACTGTATCCTACATCAACATTTAATCACACTCATTCTATTGTATCGGGTGACAGCAGTGGGGAAGCACAGAGCAAATTTCTATTAGTTACCAAATTTACGTAACCTTTCTTGGCATGAATTAATTTATTATTAATTTTTGATTTGATTTATCATAAATCCAAATTTCTTGTTGGATTTTATCTTTTATTGTTTTACGAGGGTACTTCATGAAGTTCTTTACCCTACCATAATTGTTATCACCATTATATTGGATATTTGCTACACTCATTTATTTAGTAAACAAGTTGTCATATATTTGTTTTTGATAGTGTACTTCAGGGCAATATTTCACTATTCTTTATAATAATTATCATTTGTATTGATTTGTATTTTCTACACACCATCAATGTGGAGATTATTTATTTCAGTTTTGCCTTTCATTTGAATAGTGTAATTGAGGGATTTTTAATAATTACATATAATAATTGATGATTGATGCACACCATCAGTATGGACAATATTTGTAATTAATTTGGTGGTTTACAAGCCTGAGAATTTTTGATAATCCATATCTATAGTTATGTTTTTTTTTTTCTCTATTAGACTTCAGAGTCCCAATTGATCAGTACTTTCCAGATTGTCATCTTCTCACTTGTCAGCCCTTTGTGATCACAACGAGACCTTGGTAGGCATCGAGACAACAACGTACAAGGTACTCACTCACTGTAGAGACTTTTCTGTATTTCTCGCATATGGATGATTAGAGGTTTGTGCGTATGGCATTTCATTCCCATCCTAACCCCAATACTCAAACAGGGTATTCGTCATACTACAAACCACCATTTTATTATTAAATATTATCCTAACTTCCATTTAGAAATCTCCTTAGAGATCTGGAGCAGTCTGTGTTTTGGGATGACGCGGTATAAATTTTAGATAGATAGATACATAGATAATTTATTTCTTTGTTTAACATATACAAAGTATAAGAACATTACACATTGCCATGTAACAAAGAAAATGTCACAAAACAGAACAGAAAAATTACATAAATTAGTCACTTACAATATAATATACATTCCAAATAACTTTTTTACTTATATTTTCATATATTGCCCCTCGCTAAATCCATCCTGATTTGTATCTTCCTGGGTAGGATTGTCACGCTGATAGCTATAGCTGCCTCCGTGGCGACGTTATTTGTAGCCTTGTGAGTACAAGGTCTTCTAACCGATGCCACAAATGTGTGGGTGGCTTCCTGTTGTTGACATCCTTTGTTTCTATTTGTACATCCAAGTGTTGTACATCTTTGCACTTGATTTTACCGTACTGATGAGAGCTTAAGCTCGAAACACGTGTCTACGATTGCTCAACATTTTGAGGGTTATACCCAATAACTTTTTTACTTATATAGGTATATATATGAAACATACATTAATATAAAACACAACAACGAATATGAGGTAAAATAGCAATAGTTGTCAGCGAGTGAATCACAAAGTGATATACTGAACTCGTCAATCTTGTAGGGAAACATTTTGATAAGATTTTTTTAAATTTTCTTTTTGAAAGATTCTAGTGGTAGTTCCCTCATTTCACGAGAGAGCAAATTGAAAAGGGGAATACCTATAGATTTACTGTAATATATATATAACGTTCTGTATATTTGTTCTTTCCATATTGTAAAAGAGTTGTCAGTGAGTTTGTTGATAACATCAACTGCATATTGTTTTGAGAACGAGAATAAAATCTTTTCACCAAATATAAGTAATTTTATTGTGATTGAATAAAGGAAAGTACATCACATTTACTTTTTTCCAATCTCTTCCTAAGAGGCAGGATGTTATGTCTGTTGCGAGTATGGAAGTTGTGAACATTAGAGTGTGTTGTAAAAGTACGTATATGTAACGTAACATGTATCAAATTTGTGTCATAATGCCGAAATTTTGAAAGAGTGGTTTGCAGTGTTCACAGCAGCTTTTTGTAACATGAAAACTCTCTGTGAATTTGTGAAACTTGCCTTTCCCCAACTCAGTAATCCATAGCTCATTACCGAGTGGAACATCGCATAGTATGTTAAGGCTGCTTCTTGACCAACAGTTAATGCTATGCGCCGAATGGCATACACAGATTTTGCCAACTTACCACAGACGTGACTGATATGTCTGTTCCAAGAAAGGGATGGATCAAGATGTATTCCTAGAAATTCAACTGACTTCGTGAGTATGATGATTTGAAAATAAACATATCTCCGTTTTAGCCGCATTCAAAAATAGTTCATTATCATCAAACCACGTTTTGGCATGGGCAGCAGCATATGCTGAAATTGCATCAATATCAGAACTTTTTTCAACTTGAAGAGAAAAGGACGTGTCATCGGCATATAAAATCGTCATTAAGTTGTTTGATTGACATATGTGAAGGTAGATCATTTACATAAATTAAAAACAGGAAAGGGCCCAGTGGTACTCCACAAAACCCATGGCATCCGAATTGGGTTAGTCGGTGTCTGCTATGTTTCAATTTGCTTTCTAGTGGTGATTATGATTATTATAATTCTTCTTTTTTTATAAAGAAGCGTAGTAATTCCACAGTCCAAACGGCAAAACAGCGTTGGTTAATTCAACTATAAAATTGTATTCATATCTGCTCAAGTACCTGAAAGAGGTGAACGAATAACGTAAAATTTATACGAGACCCAGCCACTAGTACTAGCATCTTTATTTATCTTCATTGAAAATATTCACAAGATCCAGTTTATTAAATGTATTATAATCCAACGCCTCTCAGGCATATGTAAATTTCTTCACAAGTGCATTCCTGCCTGATTATCAATTAGTTGTCCACCTTCACAGGCAGAACAAATAAATCCTTGCAAACGCGAAGATAATTAGTGTCAAGACGAGTGGAAGAAGCACTTAGTGTATTTCATCCGGTTCTGAGGTGCAATTTTTACAGTCTAGTTTCATGGAAGTATATAGTTGTGTAGGTGTCGAATCTGTAGCGTGTGAGAGTGATACATAGTTCCAGGCAGATCTTTCAGGACAGTACATAGGCGTATCATTTCCTGACAAAAAAGGTGATTTGGATCCGAAGAAGTGAAATTTTGGAATATAGATAGGGTTACAGCAGATCAGAAATATCAAATGCAGAGACATCAAATTTCAGCTACGATCGAATTCAGTTAGCCTCAGGTTTCATTGCTGTTCTTACATTCCTCAAGGAAATAATCTCGACGAAAGGAAGAACTGAGAATCTTAACAGACCCTTGCTCAGTGGAGAAGGGAGTGGGTATATCTTGAAACGCCTACAATGCGATGTTATACCAATTATACCTCAGCGGGGTTTGGAAATAGAAGTTGAACCCCTATCCAGGCCCGGATTAGCAGCTATTTACGCCCTAGGCCAAAGTTCTAAATTACGCCCCCTTCTAGGAGGTCTGGGGAGTGTGGAATTTTTTGGCATATCTAACTGTAAACCTCGTTTTAGATCTTCTTTGGGGTTATTAAAATTCCAAAATGTATGAAAAGCAAATATTTGCAATTTAAGTAAGTAAGCAGATATTGACGATTGACTAAAAAAAATTCATGTTGAAAAATAAAACACACTCACACTATTTAATAAACAGCACTGTATACAGCGTGATTTACGTAGGCCGTGCATTAGAAGTTTTTCAACTTGCAGTTGGACTAGAAACTTGAAAATCAGTATGCTGACATAATTGATCATGTGCGTTCTACCTCAAATGTTCTCAGTCCTACAACTGTACAGGGTATCCCAAAAGTCGGTACCAACTTTCTTATTTTAGATGGAAACCTAATTTTTTTTTGTCATGGTTCGATTGGCATTCTGATTATGACTTCAGGCAACCTAAGTTGTGTTGACTTATCTATTACAGTTTTTGAGATATGTCCATTTTTCTTAAAAAACTTACCGCTGTAGTAGTTTACGAAAACACGTTTAGCCCGCAAACCGTTCAAAATTATGAATCCAAATTTATAAAGCAGTTAGCTGGTAGTCCAAGCTAACATATATATGGGCGCAGGCGATTTTCGAATGTCGCATTATAAAATTGTCTAAAACTCAAAATTTTCAAACGGCACCTTCCATTTTTTCTTAACCATTGAAAAGAAAATTGAATTTTAGGATGAGTTATTTCAGCTTTCCCTATACCCAAGTTCAACTTCTATCAGGTTATTCAATTAAAATCAAGAAATGCCTTAAATGGTAATCCTCGAGAAGCTAGAGCTTTTATCACCACGACAACTCTTTGCAGTAACATTTGCCAGTAGCTAATTCCTCGATCTATCATTTTAGTTACGTGGGAATTAACCTTGCCCAGTTTCTCCCCTCTCTCTTTTAAAGTGATGGTGTTGTTTTATGTGAAAGGGAGTTTTCATGTTCTTTGAGCCTTGATGTACATGGACATTTTTCCAGTCACTAATACCATTTTTCACAAAATATGATTCCGGTTGTGTTTCTGAATGGAAAAGACGGCTAGAACCACAAAAAACTGCACATTTAGTTGCAGAGTACACAAGCCATGCTCTGCCTTTTTTCTCCATTTGCTAAATATCTATAAAAATGAGTACCTGAAAAACTCCAAAAATAGTTACAATACTCCTTCTTTGGAGAAGACAGAAATCTTTGGGAGATCGTTTGCTAACGAGCAGTCGTTACCGACCGATGATGAACCCTTTACTCCCATAAACACCTAACTATGTAGGCTTATTATGGCAAGAACCTGTCAGAAAACAACTACTCTCCTGGCTAAGACCACGACGGGTATTGAATTAAATCTAACAGCTACTTGTGCAACGTTCCTCAAAACATCAGAGGACGCAATTGCAAGTGCCCTCTATGACCAACCAGCAGAATTATGTTTTGATTTGGACGGGGTGACCACCTGCAGACTAGTTTCGAGGTTGTTGCCTCTCGTTAGCAAACGATCTCCCAAAGATTTCTGTCTTCTTCGATTAAATCTCTCAACCCGGAGATTCGGAGTGTCTTCCTCTGCTCGCTAGGTGGAGCGGCCTAGAAACTGCTTTCATCTCGTGAACCAGAATTGACTAATCAGCGGAGTGTGTATTGGTTTGGACGGGGAACAGATGGCTTCAGTGCTGTCTGTGTTGACCTGCCCTTGCACTGATGAGAGGCAACAACCTCGAAACTAGTCTGCAGGTGGTCACTCCGTCCAAATCAAAACATAATTCTGCTGGTTGGTCATAGAGGGCACTTGCAATTGCGTCCTCTGATGTTTTGAGGAACGTTGCACAAGTAGCTGTTAGATTTAATTCAATACCCGTCGTGGTCTTAGCCAGGGGAGTAGTTGTTTTCTGACAGGTTCTTGCCATAATAAGCCTACATAGTTAGGTGTTTATGGGAGTAAAGGGTTCATCATCGGTCGGTAACGACTGCTCGTTAACTCCTTCTTTGCCTTTGAAAAATTAGCTTCTTTATTTTGAATTATCACATGTTGGGATACGTAACCACGTAGTTAATTACAACCCAGTTTGCTGGATCAGGATCGACGAGATCAAAACTCAATTTTTCAGGTTCACGTTCTAAACTCTTTTGAATTGGTGTTGGATATTGAAGACTCTCAGTATCTTCCTGTGGTTCAGATTCAAATTTTGTGTCTAGTTCCGATTCTGTTCTTGCAGTGAAAGACTGCATCATATGAACAGAGGTGCTAGGACTAGTACTAGGAGTACTGCAGTCTAAAAATGAGCTGTCATCTGTTTTGGTTTGGTTATTTTCGTCTTCGTGATCGTCTTTGTCGGGTGAATCACAAGTACAAAGTTAGTCAGATTTCCCCGTATCCTGCGTTGCGCCCCCACAAGCGTGCGCCCTAGGCCATGGCCTAGGTTGGCCTTATGGGTAATCCGGGTCTGCCCCTATCTCATTCTACAGCGAGGCAAGGAACACAAAACACGTGTATCTGTAAATGATGTTCTCGAACCAATTTGATGATGAATATCTGTTCTTCATGCACGTACATGGCTGGAGTATATGAGTGAACTGGTAAGAAAACTATGAAATCTTGCCTAGGGTGATCATTTCAACCGTTGTCTCGCCTGGACCCTGGACGTAATGGCCCATAGTTTATATTACATTGATACGCTTACTTCGAAAACTTGTTTAATCCTATGAAAATATGTACGATTGGTAAATATTTTTTCTCCGATTGTTCATAATGATATAGGAGGATATTGTATTTGCAAATTATTACAATTCCCACAATCTCTTTATTTTTCCTGTAGTGTTCAACTAAAATAAAATTTGATAGAAATCGCAGTTGTTGGAATGGTTGGTTGCTATGGAAATGTCCATAATAATTATAGTTTGACAATTCATGAAATTTCTGACAGTTGTGCGAACAAATATCGGTATATTTAAATTATTATATACCTAATGGACAGTGATAGCGACCGGAAGTACTTTCTCCTCCAGAAATAAGGGAGGTGGCAAAAAATATAGAGTTGAATTTGTTGCCGGAGAAGTCTCGGATGAAATATGAAGGAAATTATAAACGATTTATGGATTATTGCATGGAGAAAAATGCGAAGACTTTTTCGTTTTTTTATGTTATGTAATAATTGCTAATAAATGTTTACGTCAAACGTTTTATTCCCATTGCCTAGGCAGCAAAGTACCCACTTTGCTGCCTAGGCAGGAAAAGTAATACTTTGCTGATTGATATGTGTCAGCAAAATTAATATTTGCTGCCAATCGGAGAAAAAAATTATATGTTCAACTCGGCAGCAATTAGCTGAATTCAGCCTCGGCAGTCAATCTACTACTTTGCTGCCTAGTTAAACAAATAACTATTATCACCGTACTACAAATGGTGGTCAGTAGAACATTTTGAAAATTGTTTTGAATTTTCTATTGAATTTTATCTTTTTGCTGATATTGTTACGGAGTCTAATTCCATCCACCTATGATTTCTCAGAGTTCCACGTTGCCGTTGCCTATTTACAAGAGAAAAGCTGCTTTCCGGAACTTGATCAAAAGGTCGCTGTTCTTATAGCGAGAGTTTAAAGACCTGTGACGAAACCATTGTCCTTTTTTGTATCGTCTGTCAGATATTTTTTATTAGTATACTGCCTTTTTGTCTTATCGGTTGTTTTGTTTACCATTTGCGTCGTCCGCATTATTTTATTTGTGGTTAGGTAGGTATGAAGTATGGCGTCACTTTTGTCATAAATTAGCGTTAGGCAATCTTTATGCCGTCCGTGAGTATGGATGGTTGCATATCCTAAAGGTCAGCAATTGCGAATAAATTTCGTTTCTCGTGAATTGAGCGCATTCCTTTGGAGATATTGTAAAAAAACGCTATCTACGCTTTTTTTGCAATAACGTTTATTTTATGCGAAATATAAATCAGGTTTCCAGTGAGAAATAAGTGTTTGCGCCATTGACACGTTCCAAATATAATTATTTAAGATAGCTCAAATAATTCTAAACGCTTTTGGTTTTAATCCACAAATATAAGCCATAGCTCATATTTCGTATGGTGTGCCTGCATTTGTATAGGTAGGTTTTAAATCAGTTTGTTTCAGGGGTATATAACTTTATTTCCTAAAATACACCCTGAGTATTAACACATTTGTATAGTTTTAGCTGTCTACAAAATCTGATATTTTCATTGGAGCCACACGTGCCAAGCACCTTCTTGACCACTCAAATAAATCGGCAAAGCCAACCGGATCCAGGTCATTTTTATTTGCTCCCAAGACCCCAAAAATACCCTGAGATAACGAGATCCTTTGCAGACCCTTACCATGCGAAACATAGACGAGATGAGAACCACAATGGCACAATCAGTGAAATCGGGCCAGGTTAGTTAGTTTGACCAGTCTGGGTAAACGAAGGAGCGATGATAGGTCATGCGGAAATCGCGAAGTGGCCGGAGCAGGAGATCCCGATCTCCGCCCTCAGTATGAAGAGCGCAAAAGACAGACTGCGATGGAATAGAGAGTTTACTCTTACTATTCCGAGCAGAGAACAATGGGAATAAAATACGGTTGCACGGGAAGCCTAATATGTTATACGGACGGCTCGCTTTTGACTGACAAACAGGGTTCTGGTGCAGGCATCTACCTGGAGGGAAGAGAGGTACGAGAAAGCTATGCTTTGGATAGATATACTGCTGAAGCTGAAGTGGTCGCCATTCTAACCGTAGCTACGAGGCAGGAGGTGAAAGAAGACCCTCTTTGCTTTATATGCATAAACACTTTTATGTTATAATGAAAAGGGTCACGTATGATGACGATGCCCTGTAAATATTTGGTTTCATATTATTTAAGCTAGGCTAGTGAAATTTCTTTCAAGAGGAAATAAAAATTCATTCTCTATAAACAAAAATGTCGAGACAAACGAAGTGGTTCAGATGAGTAGACTTTTTCACGAATGAAGCATTCATTTAAGTCGCCGTACATGGAGTAAACATTTATTTTACAAAGGATAATATGGATGGGACTAACGCTGAGTATATACGAACTAAAAGATAATTAACTGAAGTGAACATTTTTTGTGTCGACTAGGCGCTTTCAAAGTGCTAAGTCCGAGGGGTATTTGGGGGTAAGGGAAGAGATCTGAGAGGAGACAGCGGAGAGAACTCTCTATTCCGTGGCGGTAGAAATGGCGTAAATAGAAGGTAACGCTGTTTAACGATTTTGGCCCTTGAAAATATAAACACCCCTGGAAAGTCGACTTACGGGAGCCAGAAAAAAAAAACCGGAGAGACGGTCTCGAGAGGCGGTTGGCGCGGTTGATCGAAGACCTACCGCGTTAATTAGAGTTTGCATCGGAGTTGAAATTTTAACCTCGGGATAATTAGTGCTAGTTAGATTTTGGTTTGGTGGCGGTTTGTTTTGTCGTTGTGTGAACGAACTGATAGAAACTATTTTTCTGGTATTCGTTTGGACGAAATTGTTCCATTTTCCGGAACGAAACACCGAGCGCAGCTAGAGATTTGGTAAGTGAATTTTTTTGGGATTTTTTGGGCAAACTAACCACAGCTATACTTTTCAAATATCGTGGGTGAACCTTTTGTTTGTTTTATTTGTTGTGTGATATCTGAACCATTTTTTTTGTTGTCTCGATGAATTGTCACCGAACGGGTGAAGAATTTTAAATATTGTTTTTTTTCTTAATTTTATTTACTCTTTGAAAGCCAATATTTTTATTTATCCTCAGTGAGAATTACGTTTTTATATATTTTACGCCGAATCATTCACGGGTGATTTTCTTTTTGTTATGGTGTAATTCTTTATCATTTAATGTTTATTTAATATACCGTTAAATAGTTTATGTCGAGTATCGTTGTCGGTAACTATACTGACAGCTTTTAACTTATCCCAACCTCAGTGACATTCTTATAAAATAAGAATAGAAAAGAAAAATCTCAGCAAGAAAACAAAAAGAAATCTAGCCTAGACGGCCCACGTCCGTAAGACGACTTAGGTGACTACCTTTCAAACCTAAAATAGTGCCTTGGTAAGAAAGAAAATAACAGAAAATTCGTCCAAGATAGTTTTTACGGTAAGTACTGATTTATCTAGGACCTTATCGAAGACATTCGAAAATAAAAAGGCTGCTCTTAATTTGTTTATTCTCTGGTGACAATTAGCGGTGGAATTTTCTCTGTTAGTGGTTGAAGAGGGAATATTTTTTTTGTGTTAAGAAAAAAATATATAATATATTCACCCAACCACCCTAGGTTGAGTGTTACAGAAGGGCCTGAGCAGAGAATTTATATCTGTTCACATAAAATCAGAATGCATAACCATTTTTACGGCTTTTGAACGATTTCATCGGTTTCAATATGATTAGTCGATGTGAGTTTATGATCCAATGTAAGGCCCCGCATTTTTGTTGTAGAGCAAGATTCCACCTGCAATATTAATAATAATATCGGGTTGGTAACATTGATAAAATATTTAAAATTTGAAGGAAACTGTCAGCTAATTCATTTGTTCACATAAATTATTTAAATTTTGAATGCAAATATCAGTAAATTACCTTTTTTTAAATGACTGATGAAGAAAACTCAAGTTACACCCCCCTGAATTGATATCAAGTGCTCAAACGGCTGTGAATGATTTGTTGCCCAAAAAATCTCATTCAGTTTACGAAAAGGAATTTCACAATTTCGAGGTATCCGATGCCTCACCACACTCCCACTTCAGTCAAAATAACTTTTCAAACAATTCGAGCACTGAGCATGATTTTGTAAACCCAGTCCAAACCACACCAGCTAATTTAATTATGAACGCCTGAGAAACCAGTATTGTAACAATTGAAGTTTATGATAACTGCACCATCCAAGGCAACAAATAACACCACAACATTCAAAGGTTATTCTTCTTCTGTGTTTCATATCTGAAAATCCCATCCCTCTTGTCTGACGTTCATCTGACAGTTGATGTTACCATTATTACCAATCTCGAAAAAAATTTTAATGCGTTTGAAACAGAAGCCATTTCGATACGCATTCGGGTTAATAATGACTTCATTTAAGACTCCATTTAGAAAGAAAAAAAATCGTAACTCGTTTTGATATTTCTTTCCATAGAAATCAGATAGATAACTTTTTGCTGTGGAATTTTGGTGAAGTGACTATGGAAATTATTGGCCTTGTCAATTTTCAGATTCTTCAAAGCCACCTTCTCAAATGGTAATGATATTGGAATTGCTTCTCTTTTTTTAATTTGGTTCACTTTACGAGTTTAACTTTAATACCTGCTTTATTAGTTCACCGAGATTGTATGTAAATTACTCCACCTTATTTTCTCCCAAGATATTATTGTTACACCCACTTCTCTTATCTCAAGAACTGTATGGGGTATACGAACTCTCTCTGAACGTGAATATATCTGGACGTAATATCCTGGACATAATAACTCCGTAGCCTTATACTGTACATAAATCACTACAAATGTCCCTATAAAGAGACAGTAAAACGTTTAATGAATGTAGAATTTCAGATACGTTTTGTGATATACATAGACAGTTTCAATTGTGCATTAAAAACAGAATTTATGGAAGGCAATACAATGGAGATTATTTTCTAGCCGGACGGCGGGTTATCATTGTACTAAGAGACGTTGAGTTCATTGGCGTAACAAATTTTATATGTTCGCAGATTCAATTAATGTTGAATCAGCTTTTGCTTGTCTTTATATTCTTTGTTATTTAATTTGTCTATTTTATTGTGAAACAATTGTTAAAAGATGCATTCCTATTGTTCAAGTTAGGTAGTAATAATGTTTATTTAGCTCAAGTAATATTCAATAAATACAATTCAAAATATAATGTAGACTAGAGTAAATAATACACAGAGAGAACCCATTAAAACCGATTGGTCGTGCATGGGTGTAGGTACTTGTCTTAATATTTTATAACTTTGATCGTTTATCGTACACATATATTTTAGTTTTCGTATCAGAAATAATCTTAAACAAATTTAAGCCAAATGAAAACGCAATAATTTTACAGTCGGTCGAATAATCATTAAATTAAATTAGGTGTGTTAGTTCATCCCAGACATTATATAATGTTAAATGTTAGTAGTAAACAACAATAGTATATCTGAATTAAGTATAGTTACAATAGGGAGAATAATTAAATTTGGTGAAATGAATAAAAGAATTAGATGAAGAAGATATAAATTAGAGAAGGAAGGATACAAAGTGAAGTTCAGTTTACTACCAGTGTATCCTCCTAATTTTATGAACTATTTTTCTATCAAGGTTTCTTATATATAGTTTGAATATACTTTTGAACATTGCATATGAGTTCAGTGTCGTAATATATATTTTATACATCTCTGGTAGAAAGTTGTATATTCTGCTTCCTAAGTGGGTGAAACAACGTTTCCCAATAGATTTTTTCGTAACATTGTTCTGTACAAACATATTTGTTTTAGTTCGGGTTGAGTAAGAGTGATTTATGGTAATAAGGACTTTTTTGTTTTTGTAGATATGTACAATTATACTACACATGAATAATTTCCTGATATCCAAGATTTTAGTTTCAGTGAATAGTAAATCTGATGGGTAGGTATATCTTCTGTAGTACATGATTTTGATTTTTTTTTTTGTAGTGTTTCAATTTTTTTCAGATGAGTTGGTAGCACTCCTCCCCAACTAAGGATTCCATAGCTCTAACGTGATTCTACTAATGCATAGTAAATTATTCTGATGTATTGTATGTCCAGTATCGAACGTAAGTATCTAAATTTTGACAGCAAATACCTCACAGTTTTCAGGTTGGGAATCGATTGTCACGCCTAAGTACTTCATTTTTGTCGCCATGCTAATTTCAATTATTTCTTGTCCGTTATTTATTTCTAATGACTGATAGGGTGGTAATTAATTTTTATAGCTGGTAAAAGGGATGATATATGTTTTACTGAAGTTTATCGTCAACAACTTATGGTTGAACCAGTTTATAATATTTGTCAAATCAATTTCAATTTTCTTTTTCAAATCTTCCCATGTTTCATCACTGTATATAATGGCTGTATCGTCAGCAAAACTGATGATAGTACCCGAGCTTTCAATCTTGAAGAGATTATTGATATAGACAGAAAATAACAGAGGTCCCAAAACTGTGCCCTGGCGCACCCCGTATTTAATTATTCTTTCCATACTCATGTTTCCTTGAATTTTCACAATTTGCTTCCTGCCCTTCAAGTAGTCCGTCAGTAGGTCAAGTGTTTTTCCACGTACCCCTGCATCTCCCAAGGCATCCAACAACTGAGAGTGGCTCACAGTGTCGAACGCCTTGGCAAGATCCAAGAACACGCAAGCAGTTGGTTTACTCGCATCTACATAGCTGTAGATCTAACTGCGTCATTCGTCGACATTCTCTCCCGAAAACCATATTGATAATCTGAAATAATATTATATTTGTCAAAAAATTATGATAATCTTCGTTTTAATGCCTTCTCAAAAATTTTAGCTAAGTTGATATCAAGGAAATTGGCCTGTAATTCGATATTTCATTTTTGTTTCCCTTTTTGTGTATAGGAATCACCACAGATTTTTTAAATTGTTTGGGGCATTTACTTGTTATAAATATATCATTCAAAAAGTTCGCTATTGGATGTGCTATTTCTACTGAAATCTGTTTTATAGATTCAGTTTTGATATTATCGAAGCCTAGTGATTTGTTAGATTTCAAAGAGTTTATTATCTCCAATACTTCTTCTACTGTTACAGGTGACAAATACATTGATTGGAGTACTGGATGAGTAGTTGGAAGCGGGGTAATTGAAATATTAATTTTTTCGGCATATTTTTCGCCGACCATAGAAAAATAATCATTGA
The DNA here is from genome assembly GCA_944452925.2 of Chrysolina oricalcia. Taxonomy (NCBI): domain Eukaryota; kingdom Metazoa; phylum Arthropoda; class Insecta; order Coleoptera; family Chrysomelidae; genus Chrysolina; species Chrysolina oricalcia. The sequence continues at coordinate 2,480,067 of OX101813.2, forward strand.
AACTGTTTGCAATGCCAATGTGATCATCAACTACATTCCCGTCTACGGTAAGGATTTCTTTGATTTCCGAATTATTCACAGTGTGCTTATTTACAATTTTCTATAGATTTTTTGAGCAGTTATTGTTTTTTGATTTTTCCCTTTTATAATAGTTGTTTTTTGCCATTTTTACTAATGCGTTCACCTGTTTACCATAGTCCATATATGCTTTTTTCTTAACTAGATTGTTTGGATCATGTTTATGTTCACGATACAAGCAATTTTATTTATTTATTGATTTTACGAGTCCTTGTGTTATCCAAAGTTGCCGGTGGTACTTCACTTGATAAATGTAAGCGGCAAAATATGATGTTCCGTTTGTAGATTTGAAAGACTGTTGGTATCGCGCTTTCATGTTGGATGAGTAAAACTACAGCAGATGTGATAATACTTATTTCATTTATTCCGTTCGGTCTTATACAGTGTGACCCATTTTTGATGGAAACACCCCCCTAAAATTTGAAGTTGTAAATCAATTTTAATAATTTTTTTTATATGTCAAGTACTAAAAGGTCTACATTGGGACAAAATTTGAAATGTTTATTCCAATTTTCAGGCCATACTACGATATTTTTACTTGGCCGAAAATCGGGATTTTTTATTGAAAAAATCACTACGCCACTGGTTTCAGAGTGCCTCTAAACAGGTGTGACCAAAATTTCATTAAAAAATATTCATTAATAATAAAGTTATGACAACTCAAAAATTCGAAAACTCACACAGCTAACAGTCACTAAAAAAACCCTACATCAACAGAGATAGCCATGAGAATTTTTTTTCATGATTTCAACAATAAAGTGCCACCAGCTGAAAAAAATTTACGTAAATTACGTAATTTTTTAATGAAAATAACGGAATTACATTCACACAATTGAACTAATAATGAAGCAAAAAATTTAAATAAACGTAACTATGATAACTAATTATTGAAATGTTTCGATTCAGTGCAACAATTAATTCTAACTCGTATTCTAGTAGCCTCTACTAATCCACCATGTATTTCGTGGAATAATCCTGGACTATTCGATCAGTTTCACACCATAACTCAATGGCAAAGCCTCAACAGGACTATTCGAGAAAAAATAAGAGCTCTACTCTTCGAATCGAATATGGAATCAGAATTTTGTGTTCATATTGAATAGAAGTTCTTCACATGCTATAGATGAAACGCCAGTTGAAAAGTGGACAGGAAGAAGACCAAATTACAAATATTTGGATGTGATGCATACGCCAAAATATTAGGATATACAAAAAAGTTTAAACGCAGTGAAAAACTAGTATTCATTGGATATGCTCCAAATGGGTATAGACTTTGGGATCCTGAGAAGAGAAAGATAACGGTTTCAAGAGATGTGATTTTCATTGAAAAACAGAAAGAATGCCAGCCCAGAAGAAATAATTTTGTAATTTTGTAAAATCAAGAATTTCATGAAGAAAACGATATTCCGGAAAGTGAAAATATTGAAGAAAGACAAACTACAGAAACAGAAATTTTGGAAGAAATAGAAGAAACAGAAAATGTGAGAGAATTTCGTCCAACAAGAACTAAAATAATGCCTATCAGATTCGATAACTATGTGCTTTTAACATACCATGAAGCAAACAAAATAAAATTTTTGAATTCATTCCCGAAAGTGAAGTTGCAGACAAGAAACTTTCATCAAGTAAATGGGTATTTCGCATAAAACATGGATGAAAATATAAAGCACGTCTAGTTGCTCGAAGAAATTAGTGGTTTTTTATAAACAGTTGCCAAGAATTGTAAGAATAAATAAATAAACGAAACGAAAACTGATATGGAGGACAAAAATTGAATCGAGGTTAAACACTGCTTGTGATTTAATCTTTATCTTTTTGGAACGTTCCCAACCTTTTTGGATACATACATACAGGGTGTTAATTAAGTACGTTGACAAACTTCGGGAGCTGATTCTTTGAAGGTTTTCAGGACGAAAAGTTCATATAAACATATGTCCCAAACGGCTTGGTTTTCGAGATACAGGGTGATAAAAATACATTTTTTTCAAGATTTTTTAGAGTTAACTTCGACATTTTCTACAATAATCTGTTCAAATTAGGCAAGTACAATCCATTCAATAGTACGCACGATACAAAATAATGCATTTCTCAAATAATTCACAGGGTCCTCCTTTTTTCAGAGTCAAGCTTTGTTCAACCCTTCAGAATTTTTTTTTCCGCCGCCACTGACATATTATGAGAAAGGAATAATGAATGTTGTTTCATTTAACATCTTTTTGCTTTCTTGATGTTTTTCATTTACTTGTACGGTTCAGGAGTTACAATGAAAATATTAACGCAAACATTTTCCAGTAACGCATAACATAAAGAAATTTGAGAAGCAAATAGTCTAACAAACTTGAAGGGTGATTCTTTGAAAGGTTTCAAGATGAAAAGTTCATATAAACATGTCCCAAGCGGCTTGGTTTTCGAAGTACAGGGTGATCAAAATACATTTTTTAGGAGTTTTTGGAGTTTACTTCGAAATTTTCGACAATAATCGATCCAAATTAGTTCAAATTGGACAAGTACAATCCATTCAATAGTGCGCATGATATAAAATAATTCGTTTCTCGAAGTGTCATTGCCACTCTCCAAAGATTAGCGCGTGACGCAATACGTCATTTTGTTCTCATTACACAAATAGCTATTTTCTGCTCGTGTAGAGAAAATGTAATCTTATGGAGCTCCCATACATTTTTTACCATAACTCAGGTTGAATATGTATTGCACAAAGTTAATTATGGCAAAATAATTTTGGACATTTTCAATAGTGAATAACTTTATTATCAAATACTAGAGCAAAGTAACATAAATTCCCTAGGAATAAAATTAAGTTCAGAAAAGGACCATTATTGAAATTGTTATGTCAGAACAGCTGCTGGAAATGGCCACCGCCAACTTCAATGCATGCGTTTATGCGCCTAACCATAGACTGGCGGACACGCTCAAAAATACCAGGAGTGTTTCTTATAATTCCGCATGACTCCTGTATGCGATTCCTCAGGTCTTCTTCACTTTGAACTGGAGTTCGGTACACTAATGATTTAAGGATGAAAAAATCAAGTGGATTCATATCGGGTGACCTTGGTGGCCAAAGTTGTGGCCCACCACGCCCAATCCAGCGATCAGAATAATTCTCATCTAAATATTGGCGTGCAACCAATCTGAAGTGTACTGGAGCACCATCATGCATAAACCAAATTCCAATTCTTTCCCTCAGTGGGACCTCTTCTAGGAGTCCAGGTAAGATGAATTCAAGAAAATGTCGATAATACCATTGAGTCTATGAGGCAGAAAATGTGGCCCGATAAGGAAATTCCCTACAATTCCAACCCAAACATTCACAGAAAACGTCTCTTGAAAATGGTTTTCAATCACGGCGTGTGGGTTTTCATCAGCCCACATATGGTTGTTGTGAAAATTAATAATGGCTTCACGGGAAAAGCATGCCTCATCGGTGAATAACACTTGAGATAAAAACCATGGATTTTCCAACAATTTATTTCGAATCCAATTGCAAAAAGTTAATCTCTTTGGAAAATCCCTTGGCAGAAGAGCTTGAACACGCTGTATGTGATAGGGATAAAGTTGTTGCTCTTTTAAAATTTGCCATACCAATACATGGGTTACGTTAAACTGTGCCGCAATTTGTCTTGTACTGGTGTCTGGATGCTGCTCAATTTCGTTAAGTACAGCTTCTTCTATCTGAACTGTTCTAACTCTCCTGGGTCTTCCTATGAGAACAGCAGACCTCTTGAAAGTACCCGTTTCACGAAGACGGGAGTGAATATTGATGAACATTTGTGTGCTGGGAATATGACGTTGTGGAAATCTTTCTAGATACATTCGTCTGGCGGCACGAGCGTTACCATCAGCCATTCCATACATTAAGTGCATGTCTGCCATTTCTGAATTTGTATATTCAACCATTTTATCCAAAGGAATATTGAATGAATCTGCTTTATAGCTTGCACTAATGAAGAATTAACAATGAGACAGTTTCTCAACTTTCGATAACTGTCAAGTTGTTGATATTTAAATAAATGAATTAATATCAAAGCCCACTTTGCTATTTTTATGAATTCAAATTGATTACAAAATTTCTGCGTTACTGCAGAAGAAAAAACAAACCGAAATTTCTGATAAAATAATGTACTCCGTACGGAAACAAAAATTTGTTTAATTTAGTTTTTCGGAGTTATGACCAGAGATTCATAAATGAAAATCAAATGTGTAATGATCTGCGACTATTAGATAAACCCTATTAACTATCTTCCATTACAGGATTACCTTTCGGAAGTTTTTTATGTTGAAAAGGAAACGTTCAATTGAAAACTAAAAAATATCTTTTTTTAAAATAACAAAAAATTTGTATGAGTTCTCTATCAAGACTGATGGGTAAAAACATTTTTAATCAAATATCTCAATGAAAATGCACATTTTTACCATCAGAATCTTCAGGTTGAAAGTTAAGGTTTTCCCAATATCTGTCAGATCTAGTTTAATATCCAGCGTACCGCAGTGACGGGGAGATAGTAGTTTTCTGTTAGATATCACAAAAAGAAATCACATCTTTACAATAACAAGCTTTTATTTAGCTTCACTTGTAACTAACAAACAATTTAATAAAAGTTGAATTTGACCCACTTCTAATACTCCGATTAATTTGAAATTTGGCAGGTTTCCGTAATTCCGGTGACAATGCATTAAAAAATGTTTGTTAAAAAACAAAACGGCGGCTCCAATATGGCGAACGAGTTTTGTGATTATGATCCGATTCTGTTCAAAATTGGTATGTGGTGGTTTTTGGGTTGGAGATTTTCAGTTTCACATAAAAAATAAACTAAAATGTTAAAAATGAAAATTATAAAAAGAAAACATTTTAAAGTTTTTATACAATACACTGAAAAGGAAAAAATAATTCATTTCATTGTTTGATCTAGGTAATCTTGTACAGAAAGATTTTGATACTCACAGAATAACCTACAAAAAATGAAACAAATTATTTTTTCATTTTCAGTGCATTTGTATAAAAGCTTGTCTTTATATTTTTTATTGTATAATTTTTATTCATCGTAGATTTTTCTAATTCTGAAAAAATATTTCCATCAATTTACAATAATTGAAAATGTTTAATTTTCAAATTTTCTAATGTTATGCCACACTGGAAAATGTTTAAATTAATATTTTCATTATAGCCCCTGAACCGTACAAGTAAATGAAAAAATGCAAGATATCAAAAAGATGTTAAATGAAACAACATTGATTATTCCTTTCTCATAATATGTCAGTGGCGGCGGAAAAAAAAAGGGTTGAACAAAGCATGACTCTGAAAAAAAGGAGGACCCTGTGAATTATTTAAGAAATGCATTATTTTGTATCGTGCGCCCTATTGAATGGATTGTACTTGCCTAATTTGAACTGATTATTGTAGAAAATTTCGAAGTTAACTCTAAAAAATCTTGAAAAAAATGTATTTTTATCACCCTGTATCTCGAAAACCAAGCCGTTTGGGACATATGTTTATATGAACATTTCGTCCTGAAAACCTTCAAAGAATCACCCCCCGAAGTTTGTTAACGTACTTAATTAACACCCTGTATATAAGATAATGCGATTTATATTTTATTTCATCACATCAAGTCGGTAATGGACATCTGATATCACTTATTGTTGACATGAATGCTTATTTGACTTTTTTTTTGACAAAACTGAGAACTAGACGTTGTTACAGCATCAACCTCTCCAGCACGGCGTGTTATTACCTTGATTATTTTTCGACATATCTTGCAACCAATAAAAACCATCAATTTACAGCTATGATGTACTTTCAAACCAATCACAACATTATTATAGTGGGAATTTTCTACTTAGATCATTGCCTCGGGAATATTCGTGGTATTTTGTTTTTATTGTGTGACAACAACTGATACTTTTGATTTGACGTCTAGTCATTAGTTTGCATGCAAATTGAAAAATGAATTTAGATAACCGTAATGAATAAAAATGTTATATAGAGAGTGTGTCTATGATTGGGGCATCAAAAAATAATCTATCGAATACCACACGAGAGTTCGATAAAGTAGAAAATAATTCTCCACATTTTTTCTCAAACTTGTTGCCATTTGGCAAAAAGTTTTCGAAAAATCTGTCGAATTATTTTCACTTCATTCTCACTCTCTTGTGGTAATACAACTGAAGATTTCACACGCTATTCAGTGCATTTGAGAAAGATTATGATGCAGGGATAATAAAAAAAGCTTGTAAAAAACGCCAACTCGGTACGAAATACAATCTAATATACGTGAGTCTCCCCAACCAATAAAAATTACACTTACTATCAATGAATTCATTTTACCACTCATCTGGAAACAGATATGAAAATTTCAAGATAATATCACTTTGACTGTCTTGGCTCTATGTATATCTGATACAATGTCATGTGTAGGTATTACTAGAAATCACAAACTCTTTTCGTCTCTCATTGGGTTCAGTGTGTGTTATGTCAAACCGGTCAGCATCAATATTATCAGAAAACAAACGACTGACTTTTCCATTTGTGCTTCGTAAAATAACTCCATCAGGCTTTGAGCTAGAACATATTTATTGCTCTGGTACAACTGGTTAGACGTCAAAGTCATTGCGCCGATAAATCACAAAAATAGCTCCGCTTCTCGGGTTAAGTTAATGGGTTTTCGTTTGTTTTCTGTTTCTCTTAACGCTCTCGGGTATGAAACTAAATTGGTGCAGCTGATTTAAGTCATTTAAGGATTTATTGAAAGATTTTGTTGATTGATTCCCAGTAGATATTTTTTGAGGTGACTTTGTTGTTCGACAGAAAAAACGAGAAGGTAATAATTCAATGTGATTATTTCATTTCATGAATTTAATAATAGTAATAATAATAAATACGTTTACTATTCATTTGCAATGTCAATGTTGTACATTTGTATGATACACATATATATTTACAGACAAATAAACTTTAGATAATAAAATACCTACTATCACTAAATTAAGCCATTGAGGATGACAGCAACGTTGTATGAAAATGATCTTTTGAAAATTTCTTTCCGATGAGAGGGTATAGTGACCCAATTACTATGGCGAATGTTCAAGTTGTGAACATCCGTCCTATAATTAAGTTTTTTATGTAAATAGCATTTTGTATTTAACAATCTTGAAGAAGAAACCTGCTATATGTAATTGCCTGCGATTGTACATATTGAGCCAGTTACAATCTTTGAGTTTCTGAGAAATTCTCTGTCTGCGTTGAATTCCATAGATCAATCGCAAACATGTATTTTGTACTTTCAGTATACGTTTTTTATCATGATTATCAATGCAGGGGGATTATCAATATAAAAGGTATATTATCATCACCAATTTTCAAGTCTATAGATTCTAGTATTCTTTGTCGTACATATTATTTACAAAATAATATTGCATTCGACTTTTGGGGGTTTATTTTAAGCAGACACGATATTTTGTATAGTTCGATAATATCGTGATTAATCAGATCAACAGACTAGATCAAAAGAAGAATAAAGTTGCGTGTCATCGGCGTTTATGTGATGTTTGCAATGATTTAAAGAATGGAATAGTTTGGTTGTGTACATAGTATACAGTAATGGCCCTAAAATACCTACTTGAGGCACTCCTGAAGTCAGTAACAGTTCAGATGATAATTTTTCTCCAATTTGCATTTGCTGAAGTCTGTCTGTTAAAAAAGACTCCAGAAACTTAATCGCGCTCCGATTGAACCTTCATTATTTGAAAATAGAGAGAAGAATCTCATGATTAATCATATCAAATGCTTTCGTGTAGTATAAAAAAATTAGTATGCTAGTTTTGTTAGTATCTTCAGCTTTCAGTAAATCAACAGTGATGTCAGATAGAGCAGATGCACAGCTATAACCCCGACGGAACCCTGACTGTTTTGAAGGCAGGAGATTGTAAGTTCTCAAATGTTCTCTAATTTGTATGTGTATCATTTTTTCAAGAATTTTGGATAATGTGGGTAGCAAACTTATTGATCTCTGATGACTAAGTTCAGTAGGTTGACTAATTTTTGGAAGTGGTATAACCTTAGCAAAGGACCCCGCACTTTTCATAGGTAAAATGGTTCTCGGTGAAATAACGTTCAAGTTAAAAATCAGTAATTTTTATTTAATTATTTTCTCGGGATTTGAAAGTGCCAACTACATTTTTTTTTTCGTTCTTATCATCAATGTACCTTTATATTACCAAATATCATTCAGATGGTGCAGATTATATCATTATGTACAGAGTAAAAGATAAAAACATTTTAGTAATGTCTGAAAATTCGATGTAATAATAAAATATTGATAAAATTATTTTGGCATGCAATATACTATTCTTATTCCATTATTAATGACAATTCATCCATTTCGTACAGGGTGATTTGAAAGATTGGTGAAATATATGTCCGGTTCTTTCGTACACATCCTGTATATTCAAGTGAATTATCATCCTCCGAAGATAGCTGATACCGTATAAACATGATTTCGTTGGGATATATAGGGTGATCATGAAAATTTTCGATGATAAAAATGACAAAATATCAACGTTTCAGAAATCACCCTGTAATTCACGTTAACTCGGTGGAATACCTTTATTATTATTTAATATGCTCATCATTCTCTCCACAACACTGTCCCAAAAATTCAGTTTCCTACTATTACTAGTATCATAGTTATTAATTGAGAAACTTATTAGGTACCATTTGCATGACGAGTTGAAGGGAATTGTCCACGCGTACATTCTACTTGTGGCCAAGATTTTTCACAAATAGTGGAAAGTGAGAATTTGGAGATCAAAATAAATATGCAGCGTGATAACCAATTCCATCTACCATTTGGGAACTGACTAAAAATATGTCATTGGTCGCCATCCTGCATATAATGTTACATTTATTTTGATCTCCACATTCTCACGTTTCACTATTTGTGAAAAATCTTGGCTACTAGTAGAATGTACGCGTGAACAAGTTCCTTCAACTCGTCATGCAAATGGTAATGAGTTTCTCAATTAATAACTATGAAACTAGTAATAGTAGGGAACTGAATTTTTTTATTTTATATTAAATATTAATGAAGGAGTTTCACTTAGTTAATCGTGAATTACAGGGTGATTTCTGAAACGTTGATATTTTGTAATTTTTATCATCGAAAATTTCCATGATCACCCTATATATCTATGTTTACCTTTTCAACTGTCAAAAAATAGCCACTTAAATATCGTGGCGCCACGAAAAAATTTCCGGAAATTTTTATAGTTGCCATGGTAACTAGTCAAAATTAAGGCATCTTATTGGTTAAAAAGTAGAGGTGTGAAATTTTCAGTGAAAAATCGCACAAAAGTGTCCTATTTGTCAACCCTTTTGTAAGGTGTTGATCAATTTATAAACAAATAAACTTCGTGTGCAAAATTATATTTTGCCTCATGTCTATTGTTATTGTTTATGAAACAAATAAGTGTTCACATAAAAATGACATTTTGTTAAACTTTCATCCTTTTCTGTTTGAATTTTTTTGCAGTCATTCAATGAATGATTTATGTTGGTTAAATTTTATTAATTTCATTATCGCACTAGTGCGGTAGTAAACATTATTATAGCATTCAAAAAAGTGTCAAATCACAGTCATTACTTGACAGTTGTAGATAAATTACGAGGATGTATTGATATCTAGTTAGCCTAGACCAGTTCCCTGCATAAACAAAATATTGCGTCACCATAGCAACGAACAATAACTTATTAGAAGTGTCAGTGTAAAGTTTGGCGTAACCAGAGTTAAGCAATAAATTAAAAGAAAAAATCGAAAAATTGGAGTATCGAGCCATCATCAAGTACCTGTATTTAAAAGGGTTAAGAGGAAAGCAGATTTACGAAGATATGCTTAATACCCTTGGTGATCAATGTCCTTCGTATGCGACCGTGAAAAATTGGACTGCAAGCTTCAACAGAGGTAAATTTTCCATTGAAGATGATGACCGATCGGGAAGGCCAGTTTCTGTGTCAGTCCTCGAAAATATCGATGCAGTTCATGACATGAATTTAACAGACCGTCCAGTTGGGCTAAAACGGATATCTGAAGCACTGAATATTTCATACGAACGCGTTCAACATATAGTTCACGTCAATTTGGACATGAGAAAAATTGCTGCAAAATGGATCCCCAAATGTATGAATATTGACCAAAAGCGTGCAAGGGTAGTAGCATCGCGTTCGATCTGTGCTCAATTTGAAAACGATGTAGACTTCTTACCGAATTGTTCTACGATTCAGAAACAAAGCAACAATCGATGGAATGGCGACACTCCGGTTCTCCAAGACCTAAGAAGTTTCGTGTCAAAAAATCTGCTGGAAAAGTTGTTGCTTCAGTTTTTTGGGATTGCCATGGAGTAATCATGATTGATTTTTTGGATAAAGGTAGAACAATAACTGGAGATTACTATTCGACATCACTGACCACTCTACGGGAAAAAATTTCAGAGAAAAGACGCGGAAAGCTATCCAAAGGTTTTGTTTTTGCAGGACAACGCCACTGCATACAAATCTCATGTTTCCATGCAAAAAATTCGTGATTTAGGGTTTGAATTACTAGAACACCCCCCTTATTCATCAGATTTGGCTCCGTCCGACTATCATCTCTTTCCTCAACTGAAAAAAAGTTGAAAAGATCGTAAATTTTCTTCCAACGAGGAGGTAATAAAAGCTGTTGAGGTCTGGTTTGCAGAGCAATAAGAATCATTTTTTGAAAGGTCTAGAGACGTTGCAGGTTCGCTGTAATAAAAGTATCCAATTAAGAGGAGAATATGTTGAGTAATAAAATATTTTGACAGTGAAATTTTGTTTGGTTCTATAGTAGGTTAAGAATTTTTCAATATATCCTCGTAGTCCCATGTTTGTATGTGGAACTATTGGAAAGTTAACAGGGGGTATAAAGAGCTACACTGTATGGTTGAACTCCTCAGAAAGAAAGCCTCTCTTATAATTTACAATAAAATGACAACTCATTTGAAAAAAAAATTGACATGAAAGTGTTTGACAGGTGACAACGTGTGGTTATTTGAAATCAGTCATTCAGTGTTCCGAAATAATAATAATAATAATAATAAATTTATTTGCCAAAAAAAAAAGACAAATTAAAGATAAGTACAGGTAGAATCTTAGCAAATGAATAGGGTTGTTGCCCATAAAAGGTGAGACCTTGTGCATGAGCAAGTTGACTAATTTATCACTTGAAACGTTCAAAAGGTAGTAACAATGAAATATACACATAATCAAGTAAATAAGTAGTAAAAAATAATTATAAGAATATAAAATTAAAAAATTGTAAAAATGTAAATATCAATGAATAAATTTTAAAACGTAAACATATGAAAATATTAAAATTTAAAAATGTAAATATCTAAGAATGTGAAAATAAGTAAAAGAAAAAATCTTAATATATAAAATTATAAAATGTGAAATGTTAAATACTAATATGTAAAAATGTGAAATATAAGACATTGAGAGAGAACAATTTGTGTAAGTATATGAAAATATATAAATATACGAAAGTGAACATCCATTTAAAAAAAATAAGAAAATGTAAATATAAAATTATCTAGACGTAATAAATACATATATAAAATAATCATTCCTAAGCACTCAACAGTGTGCATCCAATATTATTTGCGTCCACGTACCTTTATTATATGACTGAACTTTTTCGAAAATAGAATAATTTCGGTAATTATGTCCCACGGAAAGCATAATTTTTTTTAAAAGTTTTCTTTCCCAATATGGAAAAAGAATTTTTTTTTTCAACATCGTCTTTGTGGTACTCATTCAATACATCGTTCTTTCAATAATCTGGTTCACTTTTTCGGCAGGTACCATTTGAAGTCACTCTTTAATCTTTTTTTTAAATATTAGTGGATTACGGGAATGTCTTAAATCATTGGGTATTTCAGCATAGATGATAGGACTCAGATAAGACAGAAACTTTTGGTGTTTGGTTGTTCCCACTTTGGGTATTTTTGTTGTTTTTTGTTTGAATCTTGTGTCGTGAGTATGTTCAATGTTATCCATGAATTGTTTGTTTTTGTGGTGGTAGATAGCAAGATTCAGGAAATATAAGTGTCGACAAGTAAAGGTTTGTGACTCTTCAAACAGTTTCAGTGACGAATATTTATATGGTTTGTTATACATAATTTTCAACAACCATTTTTGGGTCACTTCAATAATGTTCAAATAGTTACTCGTTATACCTCCCCACACAGCAATTGCATAGTTTATATGCGTTTGGACCAAACTGAAGTATAATATTTTCAGCTGACTCAGAGAGAACATTTTTTTATAAAACTTGAATTTGTTCAATAGGGATCTTAATTTTCTTGCTACATATTCAGCATGTTTGTTCCATCGCAGGTTTTTATCTATGATTAATCCTAGGTATTTGATATGAGGTTTCATAATTATTCTAACAATGGTCCCACAGTCGTTGAAGGTAAGTGTGTCATAGTTGGGTAGATTGTTATTGTAGTTTGCGAAAGGAACAAAATAGGTTTTGGTGAAATTAATTGTGAGTATTCTGCTATCGAACCACTGGATTATAGTAATGAAATCTTTCTCAACTCTACTCTTTAGATCTGTCCAATTTTTATCGCAATATAATACAGCGGTATCATCAGCAAAACTGACTATAGTTCCGTCAATATTGGTTTCATAAAGATCGTTAATATATATATTAAACAATAATGGCCCAAGAATTGTACCCTGTGGCACTCCATATTCTATATATTGATTAGAGCTGTATGAGTTTTCAATCTGGACACATTGCGTTCTGTTAGTTAAATAACTGCTAAAGAGTTTCGAAGAGATGCCTCTAAATCCAATATTTTCCATAACCTTCAATAATTTTTCATGGGACACGGTGTCGAATGCTTTGGCCAAATCTACGAAAATGCATAAAGCTGCTTCACCTTTGTCCATTGCACTGTACATTTTCTTCGTGAGCTTGATCATAGCATCTTGGGTCGATTTAGCTTCTCGGAAACCAAATTGATTGTCCGAAAGTATTTGGTACTTCTTCAAGAATTTGTCCATTCTGATATTCAACAACTTTTCAAATATTTTTCCTATATGACTGATGAGTGATATGGGTCTATAGTTTATAACTTTCATTTTATTTCCCGTTTTATAAATGGGTTTTATGATGGAGTGCTTAAAAACGTCCGGGAAAATACCTGACTGCATTGACTTGTTCATCATGAATGAAATGGGTTTGGTCAAATAATACACAAATTCAATTAATGTTTCGGATTTTATGCCGTCAATTCCAGGAGATTTGCCAGTTTTTAGGTTGAGTATTATTTCCCGTATTTCTCCTTCGTTGGTTTCTTCGAGATAAAACGAGTTGACTAAAGTGGTTTCTCTGAAACTTTTCGTACCTTTTTTGCTTCCTATTGAAGTGGCTAATTTTTTTCCAATTTTTGTATAGTGATCAACAAAATATTCTGCCATCTCTTGTTTGTTTGTGAGCATAATTTTGTCTTCTCTTTCGATTTGCATGATAGTATTTGTAGAATTAGGTTTATCAATAGTTTTTAATGCCTGCCAAAGCTTGTTAGGGGTATTTTTCAATTTGTCGATCTGATTTTTGAGAAAATTTATTTTTGCATTTTTCATTGTCTCATTTAGCTTATTTCTAAATTTCTTATATTGAGCTTGTAAAACTCCATTGTTCGGATCAGCACGAAATTTTTTATGGAGAATGTTTTTGGTGTTAATCGATTTTATTAGTCCACTTGTAATCCATTCCTTCCTTTTTATTTCTGTTCTTCTAATTAGCACTTTTTCCGTGCTTTCCTCAATTTTTTGTTTCAATTTGTTTGTGAATTTGGTAGCCATTTCATTTACATCTTTTTCGTTATAAATTTCGTCCCATGATTCCGATTCAAGTTGTTCACGTAATTTCTTTTTATTAAGAAAGTATTTATATTTATTATCGATGCTTGTTTTTTGTTCTTTAGACCGTGGATGCTTCATCTGTAATAAAGTTGGGAAATGATCCGTTATAGATGAATGTATGATTACAGGGACAATAGTGGAATTTTCCAGTTTGTTGTTGATAAATATGTGATCAATACATGTTTTGGAGTTTCCTTGTATCCTGGTAAATTCATTTATTGCTGATTTATATCCGAAAGAGTTCAGGATATTCAAATATTCAATACCATAATCATTGTTATCTAAAATATTAATGTTGATGTCCCCCACAATTATACAATGAATGTCACTTCTGATTTCTGTCTTTGTTTGTTTTTTTTTTCAATTTGTATTTTCTTGTTGTTTTTTTTCTCGAAGTAATTACGAATATAAAGTATGGTTGATGTTTTATATGGTTGAAGTGGTTGAACTCAGAAAGACAGCCTTCTATCATAATTTAGAATACAAAATATGAACACATTTAAAAGACGGTAGACATGAGAGTATTTGACAGGTGACAAAATATGGATAATAAAAGTATCCAATTAAGAGGAGAATATGTTGAGTAATAAAATATTTTGACATTGAAATTTCGTTTGGTTCTATGGTAGGCTACGAATTTTTCAATATATCCTCGTACTATTATCTACCATTTCCACCACCTTGTTGTAAGAATTTGTCTACATGGAACTAATTCCATTCATAAGATTACGCACTACCCTACAGTTCTTTGCATTCTTATTTGGATTTTGTTACCTTTTATTTGTCAGTAGGCGTTTTTCTTTCTAAACAGCTTTTCCTAAGCCATCTTTTCGAAGCTTTACTAGAAGAAAGTGCTGTAAATGTTCTATTCATAAAAAGGCGGAGCAGGTAAATTCGGACTGAAAGTTTCTGCTACAGAAAGCCAGTGCAACTAAAAAATACTAATACGGTATTAATTCTGTCGATACAAACATGTTGAATAGATGAAATTTGAAGATTTATTAATATCAATATTCATTACGTTTTCCTTGGAAATATAGTAGTTGTTGTGATTTTTCTAAAAAAAATTGTTGTCAAGTTGTTGTTGTCAAGTTTACTGAATAAATTTTTTTTTCAAAGCAGTTAGGTTGAATACAGTTTAGTGGAATATGTACTGAATACCACCAAATCCTACAAACTATAACAACATAAAATATGACACTAAGGTAAACACGATTAAATTTCCACAGATTTATTGTCTTCGCGACATGTTTCGATACACTGTATCTTTTTCAAGCGAATGTAATACATTAAATTATTCTACCTTGAACATTACTTAAATACCCTTCTTAACAATTGAGGTAATTAGGAGCTACCTATGATAAAAATAAAATTGACAATACAATGTAGGTAGATACCTGGAAATCTCAAAACATATCTACTACTTAATTAATTGAAAAGGTTTAACAAAGGGGAACTATTAAGGTCCAATTGATCATTTAATAAACAATTCGAATTTTTCAATTTATTAATTTTCAAGAATTCTAAATAATTAAGTCTAATACCTTTATTTTCAACATGAAGGATTTCAAAGTTTTCATCGAAGTCATGGTCTTCTTCCAAAATATGATTGGCATATGTTGAATGTGTTTTATTATTTACATAATTCATACGGTGCTCACGTACACGGCTTTTGAATGGTCTACCAGTCTGGCCTACATATACTTTGGAACAAGAACCACAATTCAATTTATAAACTCCTGATTTTTTAGATTTTTGTGTTTTATCTTTATTATTTTTAATAAACCTTCCGAACGTGTTATCTGTTCTGAATGCTACTCTTAAATTTTGTTTTTTCAAAAATGACGCTATTTTTTCTGAAACGGGCCCTGAATAAGTTAATGTTCTGTAATTATTGTCAAGGTTCCTCATAGTGGGGTACACCTATCCAAGAAGTGTACCCCACTATGAGGAACCTTGACAATTGTAACATTGTATTGTCAATTTTATTTTTATCATAGGTAGCTCCTAATTACCTCAATTGTTAAGAAGGGTATTTAAGTAATGTTCAAGGTAGAATAATTTAATGTATTACATTCGCTTGAAAAAGATACAGTGTATCGAAACATGTCGCGAAGACAATAAATCTGTGGAAATTTAATCGTGTTTACCTTAGTGTCATATACTATGAATTTCCATCAAGTAAAGGCCACGTCAATCCAAAACATAAAATAAATATAGAACAAATTTTCTTTAAGGATTAAAAATGACTGAAGAGTTCGGTTTGTATTAAATGTTACAAACAATAACAAATACAAAAAAAGTCGTTCTGTCTACTAGACTAGTATACAGTGTGGTCATTTAAGTGTGCAACATATGTGAATCTGTTTAATTAATTGCACAACCAAAATACAGATAGTGCCGAAAGTTGGTGCATATTCGGTAATCATTTTAGGTGCACTTAAAATGGTTGCAAGTCAAACAGCATACGGGGTAGGTCAAAAAATATAAAAATTGCTCAAAAGTAAAGTACCCTTATTTCAGAAAATTCAGCAAAATTTTATTGAGAAAAGTTGTTTGCAATTGAAAGTTATTCCTAAATACCAAAACATGACCTCCCAAGACATTTTTTAGTTCTTCAATTTTTTTCGTTAATAATTTCCCAGTTTGTAATTTGTTTTATAATCACCCTAATGCCCGGTTTTATAAGCTTGGGTTACCCTTGCCCCAAGAGTTAACCCGGTGACCGGTGAGTGATATAGCGTTTTATAAACCAGGGTAGGAGTTAACCTTGCCCCACCATTTGTCTCGGGTTAACTCTGGAGTTTAGCGGTTGTCATGCGCAAAATGCTAATATGAAGCGATGAGGATGAGAGGTTATGTCAAAAACATAAAATATAATACATATTTTTACTATTTTTGCTATTGTCAAAAATTATTTTGCAGTTTTTCATTTAAAAATGTATTAGATATGGATGAAGTGAGCGATTTATTTGAAATTTTTGATGACTTCCTAACAGATGATGAAGATATTATTCAAATAGTTGAGGCACCTCGAGAGCCTAGGGTTTTTAGAGATAGAATGGAGACTTTAGATTATTGGAATGATAAAGAATTCATAGCACGTTTCCGTTTATCCAAACAGTCAACAGAATATAGTATTGAACTTGTGGGTAATCAACTTAGACATATTACTGACCGGTAAGTAGTCATATACATCTATAATAGTAGATGTTAGGTGTGTGTAATTAAAATAACACTACCTTGTTAACTAAAATGTATTTTTTCATGCCCTCAGTCCTTTGACACAAGTACTTGCTGCCTTGTTGTCTTAAGGTTTTATGCTACAGGATTTGTAACTGCATCAGTTTTTTTGTTTTCCAAAATGTGCTTGTAGGTTTCAAAAAATGCAGCCAGATCAACAATTTCTTCTTCCGAGAAGTTCACACTCCTTCTAGTAACATCCATTTTAAAATTTTGTTCCCCAAATTTTCTACGCCACTAACGACTTCCACATTTTCAAAAATGTAAGGTTATGTTGTGTCCGACTCCCAGAACAAAAAAGTGTTCTGTGGCCCAACTTCTATTTTAACACGAGTCTTAACCCTCGGGGTAACTCGAGATATTTAACTCTACTTTATAAAACCGGGCATAAACACTTTTATAAGTTAATCATAACAAAATCAGTTCAGCATAGCTTTGTTCAAACTCAAGCATATTTGTGCAATTAACTTGGATTTTAATTTTTATTCGGAATCACAATCTTTATGTTTGTTGCAACGATATTCAGCTTAACTCTAAAATTTCGCAAACCATATTTTTAAGTAATGTTAATATGTATATTGAAAAACTCTCATTTGAATTGAACATTTTGTATTTGAAATGTTTATGAAAAAGCTACACAAATTAATCGACAAACATGAAATCCTTTTAAAATAATCGCGGATACCCAAGGAACAAAACAAATGAGGATTGAAAGGAAACATTATTATTAATAAATATTAACAAAATAATCAAAAAGGAATAATACAATGTTTTCAATTGTGCCGATAGTTTGCCAATTTTTATCGGCTTATTTTAATTATAGCTTAACCATTATCAAATGCGCGAAGAAATAATTATTGACATGTCTCTGTGTGTCGTTCAACGCATCTAATTGTCCGATCATAAAATTCACAAAGAGTAGAACGCAACACACTTGCTGGAATATTTCTGCAATGAAATCGTATCGAATTTTCAAGCTCCTCAGCATAATTAAATGGTCGATCCTTGTAAACCTTTTGCTTTGAATATCCCTATAAAAAATCTAATGGGGTGAGATCTGGCGAACGAGAAGGCCACCGTGGATCAGTATTTCGTCCTAACCGTTTATAACACAATTTTCCATTTAACCATTCTGAAACAATTCTAGTAGAATGAGCAGGACATTCATCATGTACATATTGTCCAAAAAATCCGTCAGTTCGTTTTCCAAAAACTTAAATAGGTATCACCAGTTAGGTTGTGGCGAAAAAAAAACGGCCCTAATAATTTGTTGTCAACAATACCGCACCATACACTTGTTTTTTGATAATAATGGTTTTTATTGTCAATGACAAAATTCGTATTTTCGTCCGACCACCACCTACAATTTTGGGAAGAGACAACGCCACTTGTTGTGAACGTGGATTCGTCTCCAAAAAGAATGTGTTTACGGAAATCATGTTGGTCTTCTATTTGTCCTTGAATCCACATGCAGAAGTCATACCGTAAGTCATAGTCTCGTTCTTGAAACGTGCAAATAAACATAGGCTTATAGGCATGATATTTTTTTTTTTAAGAATCTTCTTAACAGAGCTTTGTTTTACACCCGTATAACTAGAAATTTCTTGGGTGGATCTTCTAGGGTTTTCAACAACTGCCAGTTTTGGTACGTTAATTTTTATATTTATTATCTAATCTGCCAGTCTGTTTGAAATTATTTAAAATTCTGCTTACAGTGGAATAGTGCACTTGTTTGTCTGAATGACGTTCATTGAATATATCTGCTGCTTCACGCACTGGTTTATAGTTATCTCCACATATTAAAACTAATTCTGCCTTCTCGGCTAACGTTAACTGTCTTGGAGGAGGCATTTGAAATCAAATCACATAGCCTGTCAGTAGGTGTAATATGTTTTATAAGAGAAATATATTCAATCATTTGTTTAGTTTTCAAACCAATAATTTTATTTTTACTTATGTGACCTCAACATTGATGCCATATTTCATAGTTTGTTTTTACGGAACTAACTGTATGTGAAAGATGAGGAAAAGTATAATCTATACATATCAAACTGTTCAAAGACTCACCCTACATGACCATCTTACCGTCCTTTAGTATTTCAATACCTCTTATGTTAAAGATAATTGTGAGGTCAGCATTTTGCCCCTGATAGCAAATTGTAGGGGACATCTGGGCAGTAGAGGACATCTTCCAAAATTCCTTGAATTCCCAAATTGCTCAGAACTTCCAGTGAGCCCTTGTTTGCTGCAGTTACATACTGCGATCAATAATGTGATCGGAGGAACAAGAATCCAAAATAAATCTAATTTTCTTCTTATTCTCTTCGGAGTATTGTTGACTTCCAAGCATAAATGCAAATTCTTGATTTTCGTTTGCTTCTAATTTCTATCTTTATTTGACAGTTTTACCTCGTAATCAAGTAAGCGTGTTTTAACGGAGGCCAAACTTAAATTATCCTTTGATGTGGTTTCAATGGCAGTTATTACACCATCATAGGAGTTAGGAAGTGTCAATAGTAGATGAAGTTGTTAATGCTGTGTACACGTAACTATTCAATGCAATGAAAGAGTTGTATTTCGTGTAGTTAAATTTATTACAATCGCAAAGCGCTATCGGCTTTGCTGCCCTACCTCGTGGCTGATAGCACAGCACAAGCATTTGCAATTTTCTTAAAAATTGCAAATCTGAGGAAAACTATAAACAAATAACCCCTAATGGGTATATATTAAGTACTTAATTTTAACATATATGTATGTCCGTTCAAACCAATGTTTACAGTGGTTATGTCGACTTTTTATAAAACTGCTGTATAAATACTTAGCGAGTATAGCACTGATGATGGCGTAACAGCCAAAAGCGCTTTGCGATTGTAATAAATTTAACTACACGAAATTCAACTCTTTCATTGCATTCAATAGTAGATGTCCGGATAAAATCGCTCTGATTCGAAATTTCCATACGACATACTTTTCACCGTCAAACGGTTTAATGTTTATTTTTGCACTTCTACTTCCCATTTTTACAGCTCCAGCCACTTTTACACAAAATCACTAATATTGATTTTTACTCAAAGCCCGTTTTAATTTTACACTCGTGATTTTCAACCTATATGAAGTTAGCAAGACAACTTTGAAAAAATTGAAAATGGATTATTCCATAATTTGCCGCCTTTTTGTCGCTAATTAGTTGCAGAGAAAAAAAATTTGTCGCTCTATTTTTTTTTTAAATATACGTTGTTTCGCTAACTTTATATGAAGTTAGCGAAACAACATCCTTAATTTTAATTTTTCTATAGTTCTGAAATATCCATAATTATCTCCCTTTTTGTCGCTAATTAGTTGCGGAGAAAAAAAATTTGTCGCTCTTTCTTTTAAAAAAAATATGCGTTGTTTCGCTAACTTCATATGAACTTAGCGAAACAATTTCCATAATTTTTTTTTCACATTTCTGATGTATCCATAATTTGCCTCCTTTTTGTCGCTAATTAGTTGCGGAAAAAAAATTGCATATTTTTTTTAAAGAAAGGAGCAATTTTTGGATACCTATAAAGTGAGAGAAGATAAAAATAACGGAAGTTGTCAAAACATCGTATATTTTTATTTGAGAAAAGAGACAAGTTGTTTCTCTCCGCAACTGATTAGCTACAAAAAAGCGGCAGATTCTGGATATTTCAGAACTGAGAAAAGATAGAAATCAGGCTTCATATGAAGTTAGCGAAACATCGCATATTAAAAAAAAAACGAGCGACAATTTTGTTTTCTGCGCAACTAATTAGCTACAAAAAGGCGGCAAATTATGGATACTTCAGAAATGTGAAAAAATAAAAAATTATGGAAATTGTTTCGCTAAGTTCATATGAAGTTAGCGAAACAACGCATATTTTTTTAAAAAGAAAGAGCGACAAATTTTTTTTCTTCGCAACTAATTAGCGACAAAAAGGCGGCCAATTATGGATATTTCAGAACTGTGGAAAAATAAAAATTAGGGATGTTGTTTCGCTAACTTCATATGAAGTTAGCGAAACAACGCATATTTTTTTTTTAAATAGAGCAACAAATTTTTTTTCTTTGCAACTAATTAGCGACAAAAAGGCGGCAAATTATGGAATAATCAGTTTTAAATTTTTTCGAAGTTGTCTCGCTAACTTCATATAGGTTGATTTTCAATTCAATTCAATGCCTGGGCCCATAACCTGTTGGTTATAGGATGAAAAAATACACGGTGGATTTCGTTTTCACTAATATAAATTTACTGTATTATTAGAAGAACGCACTTGGAAGGTGAAAGAGTAACTAACTATATCCTCTCTATGCATAGTCTGTTTATAGAATTAAAACTCATAAGAAAAACATTCGAGTAAGAGGGCCGATAATATTCATCAGTTTTGTACACATACAGTTGAATTGCCTACGTGCTCTTTATATACACAAACACTGAGTCAGTAGTGATGAGAAAAAGAAGGATTAATTTTTGTCAATATTCCAACAGTTACTTTATGGAAGTGCTGAGATTGATTATAAAAAAAATTACAAATTGGGAAATCATTAACGAAAAAAAATAAAAAATGACTTGGGAGGCCATGTTTTGGTATGTAGGCATAACTTTCAATTGTAAACAACTTTTCTCAATAACATTTTGCTGAATTTTCTGAAATAAGGGTACTTTACTCTTATTGAGCAATATTTATATTTTTTGACCTACCCTGTATGCTGTTTGACTTGCAACCATTCTATAAGCACCTAATTTGATTTCCGAACATGCACCAACTTTCGGCACTATCTGTATTTTGGTTGTGCAATTCATTAAAGAGATTCCCATATGTTGCACACTTTAATGACCACACTGTATAAATAGAATGATGGACTATTGATGCTTATTATGTTGGGCGTCGTGAACACATGAGAGTTTATTTTTCCATATCGCTTTACAAACCAATTTGCTGTTGTAACTCCTGAATTGAACGAAGTACCGTCGAGATAAAAACTTGAAAGAAAAAAGAGTAAAAAGTAAATATCCCACGAAACCAACCTAAGTAAACCGTCTCATCTAGTATAGGATTAAAGTGTTCATTAAATATTTAATTTCGTGTAACAGGCAATTAGCCTGTGTTGGGTAAATAAACATGGAGGCAGCAAAGTATAAATTATCAGGTATTATTAATATTTCTTTTTTAGGTAACAAGGGTCTAACCTCGGTTATAAATTAAAACAGAGAAGCAGACCTGTCACAGTGGAAGGCCAGGTATGCTGCTTTCTTGTCGTATTCTGCCTCTTGGCCGTTCAACTACCGGAGATGGATGTTGTTGTATTTATTGGGTAGGGCGCAGTGGCAGACCTTGCAGGTTTTCAGAGAAGGATTTGCTGCTTTCGATTTAATGCTCACCTGCTACCCAGATAAAACACGATATCCTATGGATATCCATTTTATGTCCAATTCTGGTCGGGATATCCTTGGATCTGAAATGGATATTCATGGGATATCCATCGAAGGATTTGAAATGGATATCCTTCAGCAAATATCCTATGGATATCCATAAAATATCCACAGTGATTATGTGACTGAATAATTGCAAGACTGATTTTGATATTAACAAATTTCTGAGTTTCTTCCATGCTCGTACACGAATAGAAGCATTTCAAGAATATACTCTTATATTTCGTTTTCCGACTGGATCTGAAATGGATATCCATAAGATATCTGTAGAGATTATCCATAAGACATATTATATGGATACACAGAGAGAAAACACTGCAGCAGGTTCATGTACAACGTTGTGTAAGACACAGTTGTGTAGATATTTTACACAATTGTCCATTCTTTCATCACACGCGTTTTCTGAAATTCAATAAATATTTGTGCAAGTTAATTTGTATAGTATTTATGCACTTCCACATTGTCTAAAAATACACACAAATATGCACATCTACCATAAACACAAATTATATGGAGAACATCTACAACGCATTGAACTCATCTTACACCTGTTGTGCACTTTGCCACAACTTAACTAAGGCGTCGTCTCACCCGACTAAATACGAATGCGCGGCACTCCAAATGTCCAGTCCATCATTGTTTGATTGTTTTATGCTGATCGAAGGGCGAAGCTCGTTAAGTGTACTCACCTATTATTCATTATTTTTTCATGTGTATGTGGATTGGTGTCAAATGGAAGTGTTAGAATATTTGCAAACTGATACTAATATTTGAAGGTTAGTATGGCTATTATATTTTGTTATAACATGAAACCTACAAACTGACTCATTTTCAACGGTTTGAAAGGTGTATCCTCGTACCTACTTCCTAATTGAATAAATATAGTTTGACACGAAGATTACTTTGAACTTTATTATTATTCAACGTGTTCCAAAATAACAAAATGTATGTTAAGTTTGGTATTTTGTGTTTCTGTTATTTTACTTGTAATTTCAGTTCAGTTCAGTTATTTTTGTTATTAGTTCTTTGTGATGAAATAAACATTATTTGAATGACATTTAATTTAATTTCAACCTTCTGGAAAATGAAGCTTATAATTTCTGAAGAGAATAAGATGTGAAGAACCGAGCAGGTTGAAACTGATGCTTATTCTTATCTTATTCCGTTTAGATATTATGTGCCTCAAGTGAATCCTTTCTTAAAATCATAAATGGTACCTATAAAAATTGGCCTTGCTTTGTACACAAATATGTACAATATACCTACACAATTCATGTATGTGGTGTACACAAATTTGTGACATTTTTTGCATCCTATATTTAAAATACCTACACAATATGTACAAACTAGGTACACAAATTGTTGCCATTCATTACAATTAATGCATAAACAGTACACAAGTTGTTGACATTCGTCGCACAACAAACCGATTAATTTTGTATATTTTGTGTATAAAATTAAAACAAAACTATTCAGAATAATACAACACTGAAGTGTATCGTTTATACACAATATCTTTAATACAATATTATAGAAGAAAAATGAACAAATTGGTGCTGTCAACTTTTTAGAAACAAGTTGTGCTGAAATTATTCACAATTGTGTAGAAAACATACATTTATTTCTCTCTGTGTATCCTATGGATATAGTTCAGGAATATCTTATGGATATCCTTGAAGGATATCTTATGGATGTACAGGTTGGTACCCCCCGAACATCCATGTGTAATCTGGGAAATGTCGAGCTGAATTTTGGATATTGATGTTTTTTTCTCTCTTCAACGTACACAAATTGTATTTTTATGACAATATATCTCCTTGCTTAACAACCAATCAGTCTATTTCAAATTTTGAAATTCAGCCAATAGAATCGGAATTACAGTGAAAATTTCACACCTCACTTTTAGAGAGAACCAAAACATTCGTTCTTATTTAGATGCCATGGCAACCCAAAAAATTTCCGGAAATTTTTATCCTCCTGGGTACCCTGGCCGAAATTAATAAGTGGAAATTTTTCTGTCAAATATTTGACAGGTGCTAGTTTATATTTTGCTTTGATGTACAAATGGAATTGTATTTTTCATTTGAAATGAGATAATATTTCATATTTATGTATTTATTAAATATTTCGAATGTGTCTGAATATTTTCTTCACGATAATCCCAGAATTTGCAAATTCTGAAATCAAATTTCAGAAATACTTCAATACATCAGTTGTCTACATGTAAATCAAAGGCCCCGTGGCGAGTCGGTAAAGTGTCCGCCTCGTGGTAGTGTGGTCACTAGTTCAATTCCTAGTGGAGCAAGATTTTTACTTTTTTTTTTTATTAATTTAAAAAAATCAAATTGAAATTTTGTTAAGTGTGTTTTACATATCAATATTTTCATGCATCTTTTTTGTACTATGCATATAAATAGTTCAGGTGAACCATAGTTAGTTATTTCTTATGAATTGTTGGATATATTTTGGTGTAAAATTTTCTTACCGAATCCCCCGCGTGCTTGAATTAATTGCAGGAAATTTATCTCGTACATGAATTTTTTAAGAAAATTCATGTACTCGAAAAATTTCCGGAAATAATTCAAGCACTTGGGAGATTACAAGTGAAAATATAGCTTGTCGCTGTATTTTCACGGTGATAAACCTGCTTAGTTTTTGTTTTACTAGCTGTCAAGTGAAAATAATGATTTAAATTATAAACGTCAAATCTTTGTGTTTTGACTAGTTATATTTCTTAATCAATATGAGCGATCGTTGGGGACAAATGGCTATTGGTATCATAGATGAAGCAGTGGAAAAGAGTATTCCGTTGAATACGGCCAGAAATAAAGAATCAATTACCAGGTAATTCAACAATTTTCAAATCGATATATTGTCGTCCTAAATATAATTCGTGGTATGATTAATAACCTATAATTTTTTGGAATATCAATTCATTGGCAATCCCAATGCAAGAAAATACAACTCGTCCTGCGGACTCGTTGTATTTTCAGCTTTGGGATTGCAATTCATTAATATTCCAAAAAATTATCGGTAATAATCATACCACTTATTATATTACCCCTGAAAATAATCTTTTTCCTGAATCGTTGGAAGATATTCTACAGATGGCCATAAAATATCCGAAGCAAATATAAAATAATGAATGTTTTGCATTCATAAGTTCTGTACTAAAATGCACTATGTGAGAGCTCCGACCAACGCTGCTTTTATTACATAGACAAGAGTTTAACAATTTTGGAAGAATATTCGATACATCGCTAACATTATATCTACGTAAGATTAGTCAGGTTAGGTTGGGTTGACTGGTGATTCACTCATTTTTAACTCAGTTTGCCTTCTTCTTGTCTTGTCATTTAAACTTACCGCCATGATAGTGACCAATCACAGAGCGCGTATATCGTGCAGTTTATTTGTCGTCAGTTCTGTGACTGCTGGTTGTGCGATTTGTGCGAAAAAGAAACCTAACCTTACTTGCTTACTTTTGTGGTTTTACTGGTTTTCCATTACTTACATAGTTAAGTTATGTCTCTGATTCCCGGTTTAATTCACTTGGATTTTGAAGATTTTGGTTTTGGATAATTGGTTTTTTCATTCCTTCAAATACATTTTGATGGTAAGTGGTAGAAATATAATATGTAAACTATTTTCAATCAATGCATTTGTGTCAATTAGGTGAGAGAAAATGGATAACATCAAGAAATACCAAACAAAAAGGCTGATGTACTTTTAAAAAATAAAAATTGGAATCCGAACGAGTATAAATTAAAGTGTCTACAAACTTTACTAATGACGCCTGTTCCATCTCGTCAATGGTCGACTTCAAAATCATGCATTCCTGATAATGAAATAATGTCTATTGAAAATAATAATTCTGATTATTCATCAACTCTTGTTACAGAATTTGATAGTTCTGCAGACGAGGTTTCGTATTCAATTCAGTTACAGAAAATACTTTCCATGAAACTAATAGATTCGCTAACAGATATGGAACATGTGAACAGATGAGATGAATATAACTGCACCATGTAGGGATGTTTTATCGATATTTGTAGAATTTGATCATTTTCACATTGATTCCTTGATAAAATCAAACAATTGGTGGAGTATTTGTACAACAGGGAGAAATTTTGAGCTGTTGTGAGTGAATAATGTTTTCCCTATCTTTTTATCAAAAATATCTTTTTCAGGTCGATGAAGTTTCAAAAATTGGAGGTTCATCATTATATGATTTTATAAAATGTTGTCTTTCATCCAATATAACAAATGATTTTGCATCAGAATATAGCTGGTATGGGGCAAAAAAAAAGAGTTTTTGTTGAACTCAGATTGGCTGAACTTTAACTAGGTAATGAGAATATATTTCATATAAAGTTCTGCCTATAATGAAGAATTCTTCAATAGAATTTGATTTTATTCCCAATCTTTAGAAAATTAATTCCTTATTCCAGCTTGAATTTTCTTCACTTAAGTGGTATAGGATTAGTGTTTACTCAATTTCAGACGCAGCTAATTCCAATGGTCTGGCAGCAAATATATGAAAATGTCAGAAGAGGCAATAAAAAGTTGGCTACGAATGGCCAAAGAAAGACATCTGCTAGCTTCGAAAAAACAGGAAAAACCCCAAGAAGAAACCGAGATTGTCATTCTTTGAGTGGCCTGTTTTCAATTTATTTTTGGTTTCAAAGAGAATATTTTATTATTACTATAGGTATAATATATTCACAATTTTTACTCTTTTAATATCATAATTTGTTATTTCATCAATAAGAGTATAAATACATTTTTTTATCCTCTCGTATTTATTTAATTGAAATTATTATTGTTTTGTAATAATTGTAATTTTTATTTATTTAAAAAAATTCCTAAAAGATATCTTTTGGATATCTGTGAACAATATCTTATGGATATCTTGTAGATGTCCCTGAACAACATATTAAGAATATCCGTGAAAAATATTTCATGGATATTCGTGAACGATATCTTATGGATATCCCAGAAGGATATCTCATGGAAGTCCAGCTTGTTCCACTCGGAACATCCACCGGACGTCCATAAAATATCCACCGGATATCAACTGGATGTCCTCTGGATATCCCAATTGTCCAAAATGAATGTCCAGTGGATATCCATCGACTGTCCGTGTGTTGACTGGGTAGGGTGGGTGGCATAACCAGAAAACAGTAAAATTGAATAATGGTTCTTTAATCAGATAACGCTTGTAATTATAATAAAAATAGGTAATAATAGTCTTCATTATGACAACTCGGGTGTACATTTTGTGTTAATCGTAGATTATTATATTATATAGTTATTCCCAAGGAGTGGAAATTGGCACAGATCCGTATTCAGGGAAAATGTCGGTAATCATTTCACCAAGTTGAGCATTTCCATAAGGAATAGGAGTTCCTATAACCACCTTCATCAAAAACTTCTTCTGACCAAATTCAAATTGTACACCTGAAAAATTGGTCCAGGTGTGTTGTGACAAAAACATTTTTCTGTGAAGAATTCACTCTAGTGCGATTGGCCTAGTAAGTACGGGTTTTCAACATAGGTATTGTAAAAAATACCTAAATCTAAATCCACTAGTATGTAAGTGCAAGCTATGGTCAGTGAATCCTGGATTTTATTTTAAGAGACAAATTCAGTGAAGACATCAGTATATATACAGGGTATTCCACATTCGATGGCCTATTAGACGTTTCTGGAGAACGATACTATAGATCAATTCAAAAATTTGTGGACATGGATAGTTAAACATGTTCTACCCGTCTAAAATGTTTTCGTCAATACAGTGTTGCCACTTGTATCAGAAAGTAGTAGATACTTTGTTATTTTAAATAGAACACCCCGTATATTACATCATTTTTGGAATCCTTATAAGATTCCTCACAACTTTCCCAGATAATTTCCTATACCTATATGGTACGGTTTTCGAGATAAATATTATTTTGTCAAATTTTTGTGTAAAACCTGACCATTAAAAAATTACTTTTTTTTTTCACAAAGCAAATTAAAAAAATATTTCAATTTAGGTCATAGCTGCATAACACCATTAAGTATTCTGGCGAAGAACTGGATCTCAGTTTCAGCACACAGGGAGGCTCAGAAGTAAGTTCCTTTCGGGGACTCATAAAAATGAATGAATCTCAGTTTTTTCAAATAAAACACCCTGTACACTATCTAATTTTTGAATCCAACCAACCAGTTTGGATAAGTTTTGTCGATTATGTCCTATACCAATCTCCTACCGTTTATGAGATATTGGTGATTATATGATTTTTGAGGTCTGTGCAATTATACAATTTCAAGTATAAATTATGGAAAATCAGTAGCTCAGGTAGTTTAAATGCTGACTATTCACTTGTAAAAATTGATGGATTGACGTTATTACATGATCAGTCGTGGCTCTGGAGTTCCGATGGGTCAATTTCTCCGAAAACACATCTTACCCTGTTTTCCAGTTCCTGTTTTTATTCACAGATGTTCAATAAACCTTTTCTTTTATTTTTCCCTAGGGAAGTAGATCTGGTGACCGCGGAGGCCAAATCCAAGGACCCAAACGTCGTATCCACCAATTTTCGAACAAATTAGTGAGTTCTCTGCTCAGGATAGGAAAGTGGAATACATTGTGATCCATTTAAATAATAATTTACAAGTCTTCATAATTCCAAAACTATCAACGTCTGTGATATAAAACCATTCATCAGTTGTTCAGAATTCAACGTAGAATCCAATAATGCAATGAAATACACCGAATTTAAAGCGGCAACAATTCACGGCTAATACTGAAATGACTGGATAAGGTACTGAGAAGTACTGATTCAAACACTGAAGTAATGGATGGGGTACTGAATGTATACAAAAAATGAAAATTCAGCGATCGGACATGTGCTAGGCATATGTATAGAAAATTCATTTTCCTTTTGCAGAAAAAAACTGTTTTTTATTTTTTAATTTTCTCGTTTATGGCATTTTAACACATGAATACGTATAACAATTTAATAGTGAAGAACCAAAGCCATAAGATTTGCACGTGCTTAAAGGGTTGAAATAGGGGCGCGATCTTGTGAAAAAATAGTTGGTTGCTGATGCATTTTCTCGCTTATGGCAATCAACAGAATGAAATTTAATATCGTTAGGAACCCGAAAAAAATTTCCCATAAGCCGGTCAGCTGTTGAAGTATATTTTCCGGACGGAAAATTTTGTGAACATTTTTTTCGTTTTCCGACAAATTTTCTCGTTCATGGCATTTGAACCATATGATTCTGTTGATGAATAAACATCATAATAAAATTCCCATAAGCTTTGCATGTACCTCAAGAAAAGCCATGAGTTGTAAAGTTGTAGGAAAATTTGTGGAAATTTTTTCATTTTCTCGTTGATGGGAATTGGCATGTGAGAAAAAATAGTATTTCAAGACCAGAAAAAAAGCCATATGTCGGAAACATGATATCGATGTTTCATACAGTGTGGCCCATTTAAAATGGAAGCACCCTTATAAAACATACTTTTTTCAACCGATTGGAATGCTTATTTTTCATTAGGTAGATAATCAAAAAGTCCACTGGGTCACCAAATTTCATGAATTAATCTTTATTTTCTGGGCCAACTATTCTTTTTTTTTTCGAGGTAAAAAATTTATTAGCAATTTTTTGAGAAGAAATCAGACTACACCACTGGAATTGTGACATTTTCAAATGGGTAATTTTGGAATTTTGTTGAAATTCGTCCATCGATAAAAAGTTATGGGAGAATTAAATTTAAAAAATATTCCGTTTAATCAACACACCATTTCAATTTCTACTCTTATCCAAAATTCAGAATACACCACTGGATTCAGGGAGTCTCAAAATATCACTGGTCAGAATTTCATCAAAATCTATTGATAAATAATAATGAAAAATCATAAATAAAATGATATTTTCATGAAATTCCATCAACATATTTTTCAAATTTTGTTATCCTGTAATTTTCTTATTTATGAATAGATGATGAAATTCCGACCAGTGATATTTCGAGACTTCTTGGTGTATTCCATATTTTGATAATGATTCTGAAAATGAATTGGTGGGTTGATTCACCGGCATATTTTTAATTTTTTTTTTATTTTTTATAACTTTCTCATTGATGGACGAGTTTCAACAAACTTTTAACAAGAACGATTTAAAAATGTCGCGAATCCAGTGGATTGGTGAAATTTCTTCTAAAAAAATAATTTTAGACTTTTAACCTTGAAAAATGAGAACAGTTGGCCCATAAAATGAAGAATTACTCATTAAATTTGGTGTCCTGATGGACTTTTCGAATGTCTACCTATTGAAAAAAAAATCATTCCAATCCGTTGAAAAATTAAAATTTGATATGGGTCACACTGCATAAATAAATACAATTATTTGAAAATTCTGCTGCGAGAAATTGATAAAGATAAAATTGCACATTTCTTCCTCCATGAAATTTGGCATATGCATTGCAAACTTCATTCTTAGACCATAAAAAAAGTCGGAAGTATGATAGTAATATTGAAACCAAATAATTTATTTTTTTAAATATTTTTTTATAGAGTGAAAAAAATAGTTATGGGCATTATTGTGACAAACTGATGGGGGATGTAAAAATAATTCAAGCAATTTTGCGTCAACCCCTGAGTTAAATATCTTAACCGCGTAATTCCCCCACGCCTACTGGCTTGCTGTGTCATAATCGGATGATCATTCGAATTTGAATACGGAATATCAGATTTTTGAAATAATGCGATTATGCCCATTACCTGTTTATTGTGACTATGTGACATGATGTGGCGAATCAAATTTCACAAAAAAAGTAAAAACAGCAAGCCAGGAATATAATAAACACTAGTTCGTTTCTCCACCACCTTAGAGGCAGAGCTTTCGGCGCGTTTTTTTTATAGTGGCCTGCCCGTCAGGCCTAGTTCACCTTTTAGAAGTGAAAGTTCCAGAATAATAAATTGCTTCTATGTCTAAATGAAAAATCGAACTCATTTCCAGATTAGAAGCAGTTCTGGACCATAGGTTGAAATCGATTTGCAGTTTCTTCGGTACAATTCAAATGGTGAACAGAAGGAAATGTAATATTTTGTTGGTTCCTGCGTATCCTAGGAACCATATCACACTGGATATGTGTGCACAAGTCTCTCATGTCATAGCACTGGACTTACAAGTACCGTTGTGACCTAAGATGGGCTGAACTTCTAGATTATCATTCTCGGTTTCTCTAAAAACTACCCATAACATAGGTTCCTTGGAATTCCTGAAAATATTTGAAACCCCAAAAAATTCTGTTATTCAATTGACTGGTGAATGTCAAGGGTTTTGAACTGACCCCCTGCTCCATTAAAAAAATTGGGTGAATGACTGTCACCTTGAGGGGGTGCAGGAGGGGTGATTTTTTTATGTCACAGAGTGTCTTTTCGAAAACAGAAAATTAATGTATCCGTTACTTCAGGACCTCACTGTATAAAACATAGTAATCATGTTTCCGACTTATAGCTTTTTTTTTCTAGTCTTGAAATCAGTTTTTCTTCCTACATGCCAATTCCCATAAACGAAAAATAAACAAAATTTCCTGTGTTTTTTCTGCAAGTTTTCCAGTTTCATATGATAAGCACGAACTAGACTTATGGCTTTTTATATGACAGACTTTTACATTAATAAATTTCTATTGCACATTATTTGGTTCACGAGAAAGTTTGCCGGAAAACGAAAAAAATTTTCACAAAATTTTCCTTCCGGAAAATATACTTCAACAGCTGACCGGTTTATGGGAATTTTTTTTCGGGTTCCTACCGATATTAAATTTCATTCTGTTGATTGCCATAAGCGAGAAAATGCATCAGCAACCAACTATTTTTTTACAAGTTCGCGCCCCTATTTCAACCCTTTAAGCACGTGCAAATCTTATGGCTTTGGTTCTTCACTATTAAATTGTTATACCTATTCATGTGTTCAAATGCCATAAACGAGGAAATAAAAAAAAAAATTTCTGCAAAACGAAAATGAATATTTTTATATGCCTAGCACACGTCCGATCGCTGAATTTTCATTTTTTGGGCTCAACACTGACATAATTTCCAGTGGTTAAAATCCCAGAAGAGAGAAAATGAGTCAGCAAAATCTGTCGTTATCTGACGGTCTATGTGCTCATTAATCTGAATCAAAATGAAGTTGCGGCGATGGTCCAAAAAATATGGAGAAGGGATGTTTCGGAATAATTATGAAATGATTTCTAAAATCACGCGTGAGATGAGTCATTCTTGATCAAAAAGTTCCACAGTGCCTACCTCGCGAATGCCACGGTTTGAATTATACAGGGGATTGAAGTATAGTATTTCATCGATTTCTCGAATAATCAATAATCCCTTTGTAACGCAAAATAATATTGTCTCCTAGACAAACTTCGCAACATTTCACTGACAAAATATCTGAAATGAGAATTCATGAATAAACAAAGCCTAATTTTCCCGTAGTATTGAAGAAATCTATTCCAAAGATGATAAACTTTCGCAGCGATGACTCCGGATTTTATGGCAGTGCTTAAACACTTATTTTTTTCCGTCGTTAATTGCGAGCTGTCTTATTTTCTGCCTCTTCTGTTATTACCGTGCTGTGGCTTAACGAGAGATTTAAATCATTGGAATAAATACGTATGGAGGCAAGCTTTAATACCTTTTTGAGACTGACGTAATTGAAGATTGCTGGTAGGACGATTGGTTCATGTTTAATAATTGGGGTACTCAAAAAGAATTTCATTTTCGAATACTTTTTTGAAACGAGCTAGTTGACAAGATCCTGTTCATCAGCCAAGATAAGTATTCAGTGTGATAATCTTAAACCGTTATATCTTCGTCATTTAGATGAAAAACTGTCGATTATTATGGCAGGCATCGCATATTATTGGCTGCAATTTATTTTTGAAAATTGGTTGTATCATCAAAATATTAGAGAAGAACGTAACAAGTTTGAGTCATATTTTGAAATCAGTTGTACCTACCACAACTGGTGGAAGAAGTGAATAAATACCGGGTGTAACAGGATCATGGTACACCCAATTTGGGATATCCCATATACATAATAAGCGGCACTTTTGCACCTATAAATGATTTTTTTTTCACTTCCAAGTTCGCCGGAAGTGATACCAACTTTCGATTTTTAAATAGAACACCCTGTAAATTATTACATTTCTGAAATCTGCATAATTTTCTGAATCCAATGATACCATACATAAGTGACATTTCAAACGTCGAAACTTTTTATAATTTAATTTGTAGTTTTCCATTTAAGTGTGCCATGATGGTTCCGATTTATTCCAATTGACCCGTCTAATACTAGAAAAATCGAAATCCCGTCAAAAATACTAAATTGCGTTTTTTATGAACAAATAAAGTTCATCGTAATCGTTTTTGGGGTAAAACTCAATTTTTTCAAATGGAACCATATTGGTACCGTGGTATCATTTATTAGTACTATTAATAAGGAATTTATCCATACCTGGTAATAAAATGTGCGATCAATATAATCAAAATTACAGCTAAAAGAAAATAAGAAAATACAATTATTTTTGAGAACTGGAAGCCAAACCTAGTTCAATTGTAGCCCTTCTTCAGTTCTGTTGAAGTTGTTGTATTGTTTCTGAATTTCAATTGCTTCCCGGAAGAGTCTTGGGTAATAGGCAGATGTTGAAGTGATGACTTGGGTTTCTTCAAATTTCACTCTATGGTTATCGTTGTTGAGAGTATGTTCTAGGACAGTGGATTTCTGTGTGTGCCCTAACCGACAGCAAGCCTTGTGCTCCTTGATTCTTGTTTTAACGGAGCGTTTCGTGGTTCTGATATAAACGCTGCCACAGGAACATGGAATGCGATAAACCCCAGAAGAGCATAGTACGTCTCGTTTGTCCTTCGCTGATCTAAAGTGGTCTTTCAGTTGAAGGTTTATAAACGGTTTTAATCTCATATTTTCGTAGAATACGACCAATACGATCTGTAACTCTTGAAACATATGGTAAGAATGCTTTTCTTTTTTCGGTGTTGGTTTGACTACTACTTGATTCACTGGATGGACAGTCATTTGGTCTACCATTGATTCTTCCGTCTCTGATTTCTCTTCTATTTTCATACACGTTGGTAATACATCTTCCTATGTGAGAGATTTCACATATTTCATCGAAAAGATCAATTGATCCAAATGACGTTCTAGTCAGCTTTGATGTAGTATCCTTGTTCACAAAGGTCCCTTTAGATGAAATGAAATTGAACTACTTTTCCCAAGTGATATATCCAATCTCTTCAAAATATGCTTAACATCACCAGTGTGAAAACAGAAACGGTTGCAGCGCCAGAAACGAAATATTAGTACATGCGCAAGGGTGTCATATGTTACTCCATGAAAATCTTCCGAATTTATATTGCAATTGTGGTTTTCTCTATTATTATCATGAAAATTATCAAATTGAAAGAAGGTATAGACACAAAAATGATAAAATTATGATAATGGTGCTTTCAATAAAACATGAGATCATATTTATCAGTGGCTGAGACAATCACATATATCATGGGATGAAAAGTGCGTTTCTGGAAATTTATTTTCCAGTGTATATTCTTTCTGACTGTATATTCAAAACGATCCGAGGAAGCATACCTACCCCTTTTCAGATTTTGTGTCTCAATATACTCCCTGGAAACTACCCCCGAAATCACCGAAATATACGAATTTGCGTTAATTCATCGTTTCTGGAAATTTCTTTCTGACTGTATGTTCAAAACGATCTAAGGAAGCATACCCACCCCATTTCAGATTTTGTATCTCAATACGCACCCTACAAACTACCCCCGAAATCACCTAAATCTACAAAATAGCGTTAATTTATCGTTCCTGGGAATTTCTTCCTCAATCTATATTCAAAACGATCTGAGGAAGCAAACCTACCCCATTTCAGATTTAGTATCTCAATACCCCCGTTATCACCAAAATCTACAAAATTTCGTTAATTAATCGTTTCTGGAAATTTCTTTCTGACTTTATATTCAAAAAGATCCGAGGAAGCATACCTACCCCATTTCAGATTTTGTATCTCAATTCACACCCTGGAAACT
This sequence comes from Chrysolina oricalcia, assembly GCA_944452925.2. Taxonomy (NCBI): domain Eukaryota; kingdom Metazoa; phylum Arthropoda; class Insecta; order Coleoptera; family Chrysomelidae; genus Chrysolina; species Chrysolina oricalcia. The sequence goes on from OX101813.2 coordinate 2,515,900, forward strand.
ACCCCCGATATCACCGAAATAAACGAATTTGCGTTAATTCATCGTTTCTGGAAATTTCTTTCTGACTGTATGTTCAAAACGATCTAAGGAAGCATAGCCATCCCATTTCAGATTTTGTATCTCAATACGCACCCTACAAACTACCCCCGAAATCACCTAAATTCACAGAATTGCGTTAATTGATCGTATCTGGAAATTTCTTTTTCACTGTATATTCAAAACAATCTGAGGAAGCATACCTACACCATTTCAGATTTTGTATCTTAATGCGCACCCTTGAAACTAACACCGTGTTGATGCCTAGTTGATTTAAGTGCGTACGCCTATGGCGTACAAGACAAAAGGGACGTGTGTTTTGAAATGTCATCGAATGTCATAAAATTATAAAGACAATTTCACTTTTCTGTAACTTGTAAGACCTTGATAGGCAATATTTGTTGATTAAACTGTTAAAACTAAAGTACAGTCCATTAATGAAGAAACACACCGTAATCAACAAAATCTACAAATCGGAGTCAATTTATCTGTCGATCGGACACCTACTGACACCCCCGTAAAGCTAGCAGAACCACTTTGGAATTTTCAAAATTTTTTTAGGCCATAATTTTAGGCTAATTTATTACCCTATTCCCAAATTTTTTGCTCTTCAATTGTGAGAGATATCGCGGGTTCTGCCAGCTTAACGTTAAGCTAGCAGAACCCGCGATATCTCTCACAATTGAAGAGCAAAAAATTTGGGAATAGGGTAATAAATTAACCTAAAATTATGGCCTAAAAAAATTTTGAAAATTCCAAAGTGGTTCTGCTAGCTTTACGGGGGTGTCAGTAGGTGTCCGATCGACAGATAAATTGACTCCGATTTGTAGATTTTCTTGATTACGGTGTTAGTTTCAAGGGTGCGCATTTAGATACAAAATCTGAAATGGTATAGGTATGCTTCCTCAGATTGTTTTGAATATACAGTGAGAAATAAATTTCCAGATACGATCAATTAACGCAATTCTGTGGATATAGGTGATTTCGGGGGTAGTTTCCAGGGTGCGTATCGAGATACAAAATCTGAAATGGGGTAGATATGCTTCCTCAGATCGTTTTGAAAATACAGTCAGAAAGAATTTTCCAGAAACGATAAATTAACGCTATTTTGTAGATTTTGGTGATAACGGGGGTAGTTTGCAGGGTGCGTATTGAGATACAAAATCTGAAATGGGGTAGGTGTGCTTCCTCAGATTGTTTTGAATATACAATCAGAAAGAAATTTCCAGAAACAATGAATTTACGCAATTTTGTATATTTCGGTGATTTCGGGGGTAGTTTCCAGGGTGCGTATCGAGATACAAAATCTGAAATGGGGTAGGTATGCTTTATCAGATCGTTTCGAACATACAGTCAGCAAGAAATTTCCAGAAAAGATGAATTAACGCAATTTCGTATATTTCGGTGATTTCGGGGGTAGTTTCCAGGGTGTTTATTGAGATACAAAATCTGAAAAGGGGTAGGTATGCTTCCTCGAATCGTTTCGAATATACAGTCAGAAAAATTTTTCCAGAAACGGCGAATTAACGAAATTTTGTATATTTCGGTGATTTCGGGGGTAGTTTCTAGGGTGCGTATCGAGATACAAAATCTGAAATGGGGTAGATATGCTTTCTCAGATAGTTTTGAATATACATTGAGAAAGAAATTCCCAGAAGCGATAAATTAACGCTATTTTGTAGATTTCGGTGATTTCGGTGATTTCGGTAATTTCGGGGGTAGTTTGCAGGGTGCGTATTGAGATACAAAATCTGAAATGTGCTAGGAATGCTTTATAAGATCGTTCTGAATATACACTGGAAACTAAATTTCCAGAAACGCACTTTTCATTCCATGAAATATGTTTTTGTCTCAGCCACTGATAAATATGATCTCATGTTTTATTAAAAGCACCATTAACATAATTTTATCATTTTTGTGTCTAAACCTTCTTTCAACTCGATCATTTTCATGATAATAATATATGAAACCACAATTGCAATATAAATTCGGAAGATTTTCATGGAGTAACATATGACACCCTTGCGCATGTACTAATATTTCGTTTCTGGCGCTGCAACCGTTTCTGTTTTCACACTGGTCTTAACATCATCATATTTCATTTTCAATAACAAAATATATGAGCAATTAGATAGTGTTTCAATGGGAAGCCCACTTAGCCCAGTTATTGCTAATTTCTTCATGGAAAAACTAGAAGAAAAGGCAATTGAAACTGCAAATTTTAAACCATAGGTATGGTTAAGATATGTAGACGATACGTTTATAATTAGGAGCCATGGACCTGAAAAACTCAATGAATTATTCCTCAACCATATCAATGACATACACCCGAATATTCAATGCACCATGGAAATTGAAAATGAGAAGAAACTGGCATTCTTAGAAGTTCTCATTTATAGGAAAGAAAGACGTCTGAGGCATACGGTATATAGAACACCAACACACACTGATCGATATCTCCACAATACCTCAAACCATCATCCTTGCCAAAAACAAGGTGTAATCAAGACATTAGTTGATCGAGCTAGAAGAATTTGCGAACCGGAATACCTGGAAGCTGAACTGAAACATCTAAAAAACGCTCTTCTTTCTAATGGGTACAAAGAAAGATATATTGAGAGGTGTATGAAAAATAGAAGAGAAATCAGATACGGAAGAATCAATAGTAGACCAAGTGACTGTCCATCCAGTGAACCAAGTAGTAGTCAAACCAACACCGAAAAAAGAAAAGCATTCTTACCATATGTTCCAAGAGTTACAGATCGTATTGGCCGTATTCTACGAAAATATGAGATAAAAACCGTTCATAAACCTTCAAAAAAACTGAAAGATCACTTTAGATCAGCGAAGGACAAACGAGACGTACTAAGCTCTTCTGAGGTGCGTTTCAATTTAACATCTGTCGTCCGGTAACGGACGATGTATGACGTCATAGTTGTTTCGTCGGGCGATATCTGGTCGGATTGAATTTTGAAACGCTTTCCTAAATCGTGGGGTAAATAGTTGACGGTCGGACGTTCCACTCAAGAATTTTCAAACGATGAAATGAAGTTGTCGGACAAGACGTTCTAATATCGAAACGCTTCATAAGAAAAGTTATACGTCGGACGCACGTCGGACGTAATATTGAAACGCACCTTTTTGGGGTTTATTGCATTCCATCTTCCTGTGGCAGCGTTTATATCGGAACCACGAAACGCTCCGTTAAAACAAGAATCAAAGAGCACAAGGCTTGCTGTCGGTTAGGGCACACGCAGAAATCCGCTGTCGTAGAACATACTCTCAACAACGATAACCATAGAGTGAAATTTGAAGAAACCCAAGTCATCTCTTCAACATCTGCCTATTACCCAAGACTCTTCCATGAAGCAATTGAAATTCAGAAACACTACAACTTCAACAGAACCGAAGAAGGACTACAATTGAACAAGGTTTAGCTTCCAGTTCTCAAAAATTCTCAATTAGCTCCCTACCCACAAAATAACGGTACGAACGATTCTATGATGTCAGCTAACGCTGTGAACCAATCAGATGTAAAAAATCACAGGTATTTATTGAGACAACCTATAACAAATGTCAAGCATTTGACAGCAACTTAAGAAACCAGAAACTTTCTCTTGAAAATGCTAACCACTCGTGTTGGCGAAACGTCGAGATCTTCTCTTAACACACGTCGGCCTTACAACCCGAAGAACCACCAAACAATTATTTTGTTCTACTTTAATACTAAGAAGTTACTAAGGTCGCTTTGAAAACACTGAAATTATTTCTTCAGATTGTCAAATAAATATTTGTTGGTTAATCGGTTTTTTTTTTAATTTTACCTATTGGAAAAGTTTTTACATTTGTTGTTATTTTTGTTCAAAATGCCGCACATTTATTCAAGGGATGAAAAAGTGGACATGTTAATTATTTATGGAGAATGTAGGAAAAATGCCGTTGCGGCTAGAAACCTTTATGCCCACCGATATCCTGATAGACAATGTCCAGCGAGAAATTATTTTAATCGTCTTGAAAATCAATTCCGAAGAGAGCCTAACCATGATACCGAGGAAAACGTTATCATTGACGAAGGAACGGAAATTAATGTTTTAGCTCGAATAGAAGTTGATAAGACTGTTTCTTTACGGCAAATTGGGTTTGAATTGGAAAATAGTCACCAAACGGTAAGAAGAATCTTGCACAAACATAATTATAAATCTTTCAAATATCAATTGCACCAGCACCTGTACGAAAATGATTATGAACGTAGGATGGAATATTGGAATTGGATCTTGCAGAATAATGTGCAGCCAAACAATGCTTTTTGGGAAGGATTTTATTTTCAGACGAGTCTAGGTTTACAAACATGGGATTATTTAACCGATAAAATACAAGGTATTGGTCACAAGAAAATTTTAATGCGGGAGGGTAACTTTCAAGTGCGGTTCGGTTTCAATGTTTGGCTTGGAATACTCGGTCGTAGAATCATTGGTCCAATAATATTTGAAGAACCCTTGAATGGAGCTAGATACTTAGGATTTCTGCAAAAAGTAATTGAGGACAGTTTAACTGAATTACCTGTCCATTTACGACAGTGATTACCTTGAACAGGCATTCGAAGAAAACGTAATTTCGACAAATGGTCCTGTGCGATGGCCTCCAAGGTCACCTGATTTGACACCTCTTGATTTCTCTGTTTGGGGCCATTTAAAAAACATTGTCTATGCAACCGCCGTTACAACCCGCGAAGACCTCGAGTTGCGAGTAAGACGCGCAATTAATAGTATAACGGCCCAGCAATTAGCAAACGTTCTTCAAGAAACAGCTAAGCGAGTTCAGAAGTGCATTGACGTTGGACAGCATTTCGAACAATTGTTGTAATATTTTGTGTTAATTTTTTGTATTTCAAAGCCACCTTCTTACTATTAAAGTAGAACAAAATAATTGTATTTTCTTATCTTTTCTTAGCTGTAATTTTGATTGTACTGATGGCACATTTCATTATGGATAAATTTTAATAGTACTAATAAATGGTACCACGGTACCAATATGGTTCCATTTGAAAAAATTGAGTTTTACCCCAAAAACGATTACGATGAACTTTATTTGTTCATAAAAAACGCAATTTAGTATTTTTGACGGGATTTCGATTTTTCTAGTATTAGACGGGTCAATTGGAATAAATCGGAACCATCATGGCACACTTAAATGGAAAACTAAATATTAAATTATAAAAAATTTCGACGTTTGAAATGTCACTTATGTGGTATCATTGAATTCAGAAAATTATGCAGATTTCAGAAATGTAATAATATACAGGGTGTTCTATTTGAAAATCGAAAGTTTGTATCACTTCCGGCTGTAAAACAAAAATCATTTACAGGTCAAATAGTGCCGCTTATTATTATATGAGATATTCCAAATTTCACTCTATTACCTTCAAAACTAACGAAGATACGAGGGGTGTACCATGATCCTGTTACACCCGGTATATGTCGCCATGCATGTACCTGAACAGATTCCCCCTCGAATTATTGCATTATTCAGCTTCATCAAAAACATAAAAAATCACTTACCAAGCATTAGCAGCCATACCAAAATAGTACAACAGCAGGAATACAAATGCGCAGTTGACGTTTGACAATCCATCCTCAGGCGATTTTGGACAAGAATTTGACGTTCTTCCTGCGAACATCCTCAACGCCCAGCCTATGCTGACTAAGACATAGCAAAGAGCAAGGCTTATTAGGGGACGGGCTTTCACACGGCCTCCTCCGATGATCAAGGTCAGGACTGATCCCAAGCTCATAACAAGACAGATAAGAGCCCAAACAGTCACCCACACCTAGAAAAAAAATGTGAAAGATTGTTAGCGTTGTAGGTATTTATAACGAAGTTATTTTTAGCAGTTATTGCCTCCGCATTATAAATAAAAGCAAAATTCCAATAGAAACTTATCATAATTAGAGTCTCTGTATGCAATTTGACATTTGATCGTATATTAGAGTCGGGACACTCTTTGACAGGACATAGAAAAAACGCGTTTCAGGTTGTCTTCCTTGTAAAGCCGAATGAACACAAGGGCGTATCGTCAGAGAGGGAATATGTAATAGTTATTTATGTATCAAGGGCGTAAAGTAGGCGTTTATGGCCTGCGGCATGGATGATGGCCCGATAGCGTTAGTCGAGGTCCATCACACGCCGAATTTTACGCACGTGATACATACAAAATTTTATGCACTAGCGGTTTTATAGCGCGAATCACAAATACTGACATGAATTGCAACGGTCTACACGTTACATACGTTATGCATACAATAATTAAGGGTAACATAATATGAGGAACGAGATGAGGAATGTGAAACTATAGTAGCTGAGTGCTATATTGGAGAATCTAATTCAAATAAATAGATCATCACCGAAAAAATTGCCAACGATTATGAACAAATGTTAGAAAGAGTATTGCTCTATTGAACTGAAATGATTCTAATTCGTGTTAGGAATTGCATGAAATGATGTGTGAGTATAGACAATTTGAGAATTTTGTCTACTTTACGGCCCGCCGGGCCATAATGCGCCCACGGGCGGTAAAGTGCCACTTTATGTCGGCGAACCGGGCGGTAAAGAAGTTGAAAACTGATGCTATTTCTGTTTCAAGAACGATTGAAGAGACTGAATCACTTGGTACTAGACCATTTATCAGTAATATTGTCAACTATGATTACCTTAAAAATTTAGCTGATATTCAAGAAAATTGGGACCTTAAATTAACTCCTGAATTAACAAGTGATGTTCTTTATCTAAATCATTTCAATAAAATGAAAGTATCTTTAGCGACGCATGTTCTAAATTCCCAGGTTAGTAGCGCGTTGAAATTTTTAAGTATCGAAAAGCAAAGCCTTTCGTAATATCAGCAAGACCTCTTTGATGAAAACGCTGCAACAACTGCTTGGTTTATTGAAACAGTTAGTAAATGGAAAGATATCATGGCATCCCGAAATAAAACCTCAGCTATCAGCAAAATTAATCTTGAGGAATATAATAGTGTCATTGAATTTTTGCACGATGTGTCGTTTCTGTTCAAAAATATTAAAATTGGGGAAAAGTATTGGAAATCGATTCAGACGGGGGTGATTTTATCCACACAGACCATGTTGAATGTACAAGATTATTTCCTGAATTTCCAAGATTATAAATTTTTACTCACATCTCGGTTTTCCCAAGACAGATTATAAAACGTATTCAGTCAAATGAGGTTAAGGCGACCAGTACCCAATGCTCTCCAGGTTCGAAATCTTTTGAAAAATGTATGTGTGATCCAGTACTTACAAATAGAGTTGAAGGGAAATAGCTACACAACTATTTATAATCACAACTTACTCGGTCTTAATGATTTACTTCATGAGAATGAAACAGATGGTATCAATACAAGAATTTTGAAGTTACCAGTTGGATGGAACGAAACTGATAAATTTTTAGGGAAAATTTCACAAAATTGTCTCTATTACTGTTCGGGATACATTTTAAGAAGGATATATAGAAATTCAAAGTGCAGAATATGCCACAGAACACTTTTCACTAATGAAATTGATAGGCAATTTTCAAAATTAACAGTTTTAAGAGATAACAAGAAACAAAATCGCCAGTTACATCCGAAAGAAACTGTTTTTGAATTATTTATTTTGATGGAAATTGTTTTTGTGAATTTGACTAATGCTTTGTCCCAGTCTCTCACCAACAAAAGTAAACTAGATTTGAGGAATTTATATTCAGAAGAGATGAGAAAATCCACCAAGATAAAAACTATTTTGTTAATACACCACAACCTCAAAGAAAAAATTTTGAAATTATTTTCATCATTTCGAATAAGGGTTTATTTCAAAAATAGAACAAAAAAATTAAAAACAAGAGGGGAGAATAAAAGTAGTAAGAGTAAGGGGATGAGAGACAAGATAGATGTAACGAATGTTACGTTTCTTTCACATATTTATACTGCATTTGTCTTCAACCTCGTAGATTCTGCTTTCGTGGGAGAAAGTACTATCATCTGGTTCAGTTTCTCCGAGTTTCTCTAGTTATGATAACTTAGTCAATATACTATCCAAGATAATCCTATCTTTAAGATCTACCAGATATTATTTTCCCAATTGTTTTCTATCTTTATCGGGTAAATTTTAAGAACTTGCAACCCTCAAATTACCTGACTTTGTAAGCATAGAAGAGTTATCTGGAATATTTTTTAGAAGGACTTGTCACTCTAAAAGTATCTGCCTTCTTAAGCTTCGAAGATTTATCTGGCATATTTTTGAGATGAAATATCTTTCTTATCACTAATTTGTATCTTTAATTGCTAGTTAATACCCTTGAGGTAGGTTCAATAATATATCTAAGAGTAATTATCTTTGATAGATAAACATATTATCTTTAATATTTATATCTTATTAATATTAGTTATCTTGGTTAATTCTTTGGATGGATGTCCATTGTTCATTTTTTGCAATTAATATTCAACTGCGAATCATCGATTCATATAATAGTATCAGAACTATTACTTCCTTTCCTTTTTTTTTGAGAGTTTTAACTTTTTAAACATTCAGTCAGAGTAGAATGTGTTTTTTCCTTCAATAAGATTTGTTAGGGGCGAAATTTAGGAAAGGAGAGCAGTGAATGTGCAATGATGTGTCACGCCTCTAACATACCCAGCAGCTCAGTAGGCGTGGATTCGACAATAAAAATTTATTTCGATAAGATTGAAATATGGGGTTAATTTTCCGGAGCGCCACGGATTTATCGCTAGTGAAAAATCCGAAACCACCCTGATGGAATGGGACAACCCACTGCACTAATAGTACTAAAATATTAAAAAATAGATACCTGTAAATGATATAATAATAATATATAACTATGTAGAGGTTTTGTCTTCCCTTGCGCTTAGATAACTTGGACCAGAATAAAAGAAATAGTCATGTCCCTTACTAATAAAATATATTGATCGTTACACACCCTGTATGTGCACAGTTCAGCTCAAAATACAAAAGAAAATGAAATTAATGTAAAATCAACCACCAAGATGAATTATTCAAGTGAATGCTGTGATTGAGAGTATGGTATTGTTTGAATATATGAATATGAAACCTCCAGTGAGGGCTATGCCTGTGACGTCACGATGATAGCTTACAATTATGGATACTTACGCTTTAGGGGCAGTCTTATTTTAAACTTATCTGATACTACGTAGATATTCTCAAGCATTCCAGTTCACCAATTATTGTGGTTGTAGTTCATCGGTGCCTTGGTGAATACAGGTGCACAGTGGGTATGACACAATCAATCAAAGTACAGGTACAGCTGGACGAATAGCGAAGGAATGCTGAACAACAGATATACAGCGGGACAACCACAGTCGAGCAGGAACAATCACATTAGTGGAACAGTGGAAAGACAATCGTATAGCAACGAAACAGTGGAACAATCACATTAGTGGAACTCCAATAATCGGTAGCAGAGTAGTAGCAGGACTAACCGCAACAGAGCAAAGTAGTAGCAAAGTGGTAGTCGCATAGGAGCAGTAGCAGAGTGGTAACAAGCATTATCCACAGCGGAGCAAAGTAGTAGCAGAGTGGTAGCCGCAGCAGAGAACCCTAGAATATACAATACCAGTCTGACTTCTGATTACACTTGTATGGGGCCATAAGTAGAGCCCACATGCAAATACTAACCTCTATTAAGTGGGAGGGTTCTGATAACAGCTTTGATGGTCTGTTTGCTGTCTGATAGCGAGTTTCTCGTTCCAGTGGTTTCACACAATGATGAAGTGACTTCTAACCTCAAAAATCCGCAAAGCGAACGGAGATTTCTCAAAAATATAAAGCGTCAAAAATCGCAAACAATATGAGAAACTCCCCTGATATGAATTTTCCAAAGATCCATCAACGATGATCAAACTTTAATTGGAAATCTTCAAAGTAGGTCAGTCACTCATCAAGATCAAATAAGGAAGAAGAGAATATCTCTCAGACGTCAAAGTCAAAACTGTCAATATCTGACAAGGTGCTTTCTTGTTCATTAGTGTTCGGTGGGAACAGTCCAGGAACTAACTGGAGCTACTAGGAGCTATGAAAAGAACACCTTAAGATTCAGTGTTACCAACTGAACCAAGATGAAAACGCCAGCCTTTCAATCTCAGAACCAAACACAAACAAACAAACAAAAGGTCAAGTATTCGAATGTGAAATAGGTACCTCAATGACACAAGATAGAGATAGAGTAGGAATGTTACGGTTTTGTGTTCTAAGTACAAAACAATAGACTAACCAAAAGTTTGTTTACAAAACAACGCTGTCATACCGCAAAATAGAACAACTGATAACTGTCAATAGCTTAAGGCCGGTTCATGTCCGCTCGAACTAGTACAGCAAAGGTAAGTACTAACATTCGGAACAAGCTATACATGACAACGATCAAGTTGTCATTTTGAGGAATCTGAAGAAGAAGAAGAATACAGTGGCGAACAGAGTGGAAAGTGTATATCAATGACAGAGAATTTCTGATGTTATTGTATTAAAACAGAAAGGGTTTTCTAGTGCAAAATAAACCCGTAACAGATTTCTAGTGTCGAAATCTTTGCTGAATAATTCATAAGAATATAACTCGGAGGTTCTAAGGATATCCTTCGACCCCAAAATATTGTACCTACCAATTCTGATAACTTTCGTCTACTTCGCATGCCACCGAGGAGTTCCTAATCTGGGTAAAAGATTTGGTATCATCAGGAGATCCCAGGAGGCACTATAATCATTATAGCCATAATCCCACTTTCTGCTATCAGCTGATCAAAAGTGTATTATCAATGGAGCCATAAAACCGTTATTAGCTACCAGGTGGTCATCAGTCTCAAAGACAGCCAACTGCGATCTTTCCACAACTCCGATCTTTCCACAACTCCGAGTAAGGACCAACACAACCAGCGCCAGTCACTCCAGGTATACAACCAGGTCATTTCTCGGCGAATAATATAATAAATAATAATTGTGAATGTTCTGAATTTTCCAGTCTTCCGCTACTCAATTTTTATAGCTTTCAGCTACTCAATTTTTATAGTCTTCAGCTACTCAATTTTAAAGCCTTCAGCCTATTGTAATTTTTTTTAAAAGGAAATAAAGTTGTTATTTGTTATCATTTCTGCATGTTTTTCTGCCATCCCACACAAGCTAGATATCAATTCATAGTTTATCTTTCTCTTCGGTTCTGTCTTTTGCAGCCTGGAGCCCTCTCATCTGAACTAGGCAAGCCAACACCAAACTCATGTCCTATTTGGTTTAATAGTCACTTTATTTGAATAAGCTATTGATCAATCATTTGTTGAATCTTAATCACACCCTAAAGGTATGGTTCCTTCCATGCGGCCGCCGCGCACGGCGGCCGCAGTGCGGCGTCCGTAACCTACTGCTACACGTGTTTTTGAATGTACATGTTTCCTTCCAAGCGGCGGCCGGACACGTCAGCCGTGAACGACTGCGATCGTTGCGACGGTACTGGTCCAGAAGCAGTGTAGTCGCAGCCGCAGGAGAGTTTTCGTATTCCTCTGGGGTTATTACGTACCAAACTCGGTTGTATGACTCTGATTTCACAATCTTTCATCAAGTTGAAGATGTACCCAAACTGCATCTTGTTCAATCTGAAATATTCCCTAAATTTTACTTCATCCTCAAGCCGATGTCGATTTATTCATGTAACAAAACACTCTTCTTCATGCCTTTTTTTGAATATTGGATTTATATCCGCATTGCTCTTTTCCAAGTCGATTAAAGGTATGGTTCCTTCCATGCGGCCGTGTTTTTGAATGTACATGTTTCCTTCCAAGCGGCGGCCGGACACGTCAGCCGTGAACGACTGCGATCGTTGCGACGGTACTGCTCCAGAAGCAGTGTAGTCGCAGCCGCAAGAGAGTTTTCGTATTCCTCTGGGGTTATAACGTATCAAACTCGGTTGTATGACTCTGATTTTACATAATCTTTCATCAAGTTGAAGATGTACTCAAACTGCACCTTGTTCAATCTGAAATATTCCCTAAATTTTACTTCATTCCCGAGTAGATATCGATTAATTAATGTAACAGAACACCCCTCATCACGCCTTTTTTTGAATATTGGATTTATATCCGCATTGCTCTTTTCCAAGTCGATTAACTGCAGGATTTCCTCATCGTCATTTACTTTCAATAACAAATAAGGTAGAAAAGATCATCCATCTTCACTTCAACTACTGTGAATTATCATTACTAGCACCATCGGCGAAAAACCGGCTCCGTCCGCCGTACACGACATCCGCATGGAAGAAACCATGAGATCGACCGGCTGACGCATCCGCTCGACGCACTGCGGCCGCCGTGTACGACGGCCGCATGGAAGGAACCGTACCTTAACTGCGGGAATTCCTCATCGCCATTTTCTTCTAATTGCAAATAAAGCCGGAGATCATCCATCTTCACTTCAACCAGTGGGAACTAGTACTAGCGGCGGAAAACCGACTCCGTCCGCCGTACGCGACAGCCGCATGGAAGAAACCATGATCGACCGGCTGACGCATCCGGCCGACGCACTGCGGCCGCCGTGCACGACGGCCGCATGGAAGAAACCGTACCTTAAACGAATCAGCAAAAAGTGATAGCTTCCGGTAGTTTTGAATAAAAACTTTTCAAAAAAGGAAATAAATTAAATTTGTGGAAACGACTAGTAGGTAGTTATTAAAGAAAATTTCAAATTTTGTTTTCGCATACAGTGATAATAGTCGCCAGTTTGATATGGCAAATCAGACAAAATGCAGGTAGAAGTGCCTTGTTTATTTTTCACGAAACCTCTCGATAAAATTCAAATATTCTGCGTAATGATAAAATAACGTCTATTGCGAATATGGAAATGAACTTGGTTGAGGTTGCCAGCAATAAATCCATTTACAAATGATGAGTGGGATAAATAAATGATACGATGATTGGTTTTATTGTTCGATCGAAATCACCTAAGGTCGAACTCTTCAAATCTTATGTACTAATGGCTTTGTTGAAAAATCCCCCTGTGTAGATACTCTGCTTGCGTGTTTTGATCAATAAAATCATTCTCACTCTAATCATAATCAATGAACTGAAAGCTACACCAGCATTTATAGCACACTCCAAAAAAACTATTACCTAATTTTGTACACATTTATAACAAATTTGCGTACCAACCAAAAATTTCTTCACAGTCTCCGTTTTTCAGGAAATGGGCGTGAGCTAAGTTTTAAGTAAAGCTGCATCACACATTCTGTATTTTGAAAAAATACGCAATCATTGATTATCAAATGGCTGCTAACAATTCTTACAGTTATTACAAATCATGGACTTGTCGAAAATTCCAAAATTTTCATCCCCTAGGGGTTAAATAACCCTATAGAAAAAAAAAATTCCCTAATCAATATAGATCCCAACGTGGTTGCTGCCAGAATTGTTCACAAGATTGTTTATAATTGTGTCGGAGGTTAGTTGGGGTTGGGATCAGTAAAAGTTGAAGAAAAACCTATTGTTTTCTTGCCAACGTTTCGAATTTAATTAAATTCATCCCCAGGGCTCTGTAACAATGGTTTCTCATGAAATTGTTTTATTTGTTATATTTACTTGCCGCGATGTATTATTATACAGGGTGTCAATTTGAAAACTTCCCACCCTTAATATCTTCCTTCCAGTAAACAATATGAGTAATCGAAAAAACAGGTCAATTTTATTGTCAAGGGGGACACTTTCAAGAACTATTTGTAGCCCTCGTGGTTCAACCCCCTAGGAGGGGTAGATGTTACCCTTAGAATTTTAAATGGGAAGGGGGGTCAAGTGGAACATCATTTTGATGGGCGTTCAATTCTTGTTCCAATGGTACCCTGACTTAATATTTTTTGATGAGCATTTTCCGAAAAATTGAGTTCTAAACTAACAGAAGTAATTATTAGAACGCCTATACTGAGATGCATGGTTTGGCCAGAACTGGTTAGAATATTAGGTGGTACCGTTCCAACCCTTTATTAGGGGTAACATTAGCCATTAGCTCCAAACACTTTACATAAAAAAGTAGTCTAATAGTAAAACGTAGATGGTAGTAAAGTTGTGTTTATTAAATGCTGAATTTTTAAGTGTCATCGCAGAAATTGTACAGATAGCCTTCCTTTTTTGCTACTTCTGCTGTAAAAAGTTTCTGTTTTCCGGCAAAAAATTGGTTAGCAAATTTGAACTATGTGGTAGTATTGTGAATACCGTTGTACCTGTTGGGCTGTTTAGGAATTACTTTAATAAGTGTATAAAAGTGTAAAAATGGTTTACATTCTTCAAGACAATTGAAATGATTGTAATTTATGGCGAAGTTGGAAAGTGCGCACGAAGGGCGGCATGTCTTTTTAACGAAAGACATCCAAATTGTAATGTAAGTCACCGGTATGTGCTTGATTTGGTGAATAAGTTTTACGAAACTGGTTCAGTGACAAATAAAAAAAGAAATAACCCCAGAGTACTAAATGAAGCAGCTCAAATTGAAGTTTTGGGAACATTTGCTGCAGAGCCCACGAGCTCCTTACGATCAGTATCAGAACAGACGGGAATGTCACGCGAGACTATAAGAAAAGCATTGAAAATGCATAAATTTCATCCATATAAAATGCAGATTCTTCAAGAGCTCCACGAGGATGATTATGATAGAAGAATAGAGTTTTGTGAAATCATGTCTCATCGAGTCAATACCATCCCTAATCTTCTGTTAAACATCTGTTTCAGCGATGAGTATTCATTTTTTCTGAATGGCAATGTTAGTAGACAAAATTGTCGCTATTGGAGTGACGAAAACCCACATATTTTTCGGGAAGGGCATACACAACACCCACAAAAAGTTAATGTTTGGGCTGGTATTCTTGGAAATGCCATTCTTGGTCCATTATTTCTGGAAGAAAACTTGACTGGCAATCTGTACCTTGATATGCTTGAAGAGACTATCGATCCTCTTATAACTCACGAGCTAGAAACTCAAATTGATGCAGAAGGTAATGAACTTTTGCAGGAGGATCTGTTACATTACCAGCAGGACGGTGCTCCACCTCATTATTTTCTTCCCGTCCGACAGTGGTTAAACGAGAGATTTCCGGGTAGATGGATTGGCAGAAGGGGAGCAGTTGAATGGCCTCCGAGATCACCGGATTTAACACCCTTAGATTTCTTTCTTTGGGGGCATCTTAAATCCGTTGTTTATAAAACACAACCTTCTGATATTGACGAACTTAAAAGACGAATTACAGCAGCATGCCGGTCAATTCCTAGTGAAGTTTTCCGTAATGTTAGAGGGGAATTCGAAAACAGACTGTATTACTGTTTAGAGCAAAATAATAAGTCAGGGAATTGAACGCCCATCAAAATGATGTGCCACTTGACCCCCCTTCCCATTTAAAATTCTAAGGGTAACATCTACCCCTCCTAGGGGGTTGAACCACGAGGGCTACAAATAGTCCGTGAAAGTGTCCCCCTTGACAATAAAATTGACCTGTTTTTTCGATTACTCATATTGTTTACTGGAAGGACGATATTAAGGGTGGGAAGTTTTCAAATTGACACCCTGTATATGACGATTATGTTAAAATGTTTGGAAAGTACTCAATAAAAGTAGTTCTTTCCGAGTTAAATTCCTTAAAATTATAAAACATAGTGAGACGTGATAGATACAACTATGTCTCAGAGTCTTTCAGTCATTGAATCATTGGAAGAAAAAAAAACGTATGATATGGCGAACGATGGGAATCAATGTAATTTTATGTTGTTATTTTGGTTCATTTTCAATGATTTCAACTCATTAAGTAAGTAGGTAATTGTTTCCTGCCAATACTTAGATTTAGTCTAGGATTTAGTGTGGGTATATTCAATACTTCCTGCATAAGAAAACAACGTACATCGGGTAAAATAGAGAGAAGAGAGAGAGATGATGGAGATGAACAGATACAGATATAAGCGAGTGAAAGATAAGGAAGAAAAAAAATAGAGGATGAGAAAATGAAGGATATGTAGAGGGATTCGACTTCCGGCAGCGGTTGAGGTCAGACGGCGGCCTCGTGTTGAAAGTCAGGTTAATGTGTGTAATGTCTGCCGTCTGAGGACGTGCAACAACCCAAGATTATAGTGTTTGTTAAATATTGAAAAGTGTAAATTAATATGAGATGCAGTATTGCCTAGAGCAAGACAACTGCGTCCCCCCGATACAGCTTTGCTGTCTACGCCGGTTAGAGGCCGGATGGGAACGGATTTCTCGCAGCAAGGCATGTCCATATTACGCCGTATGGAAGCAGAAGGACAATAAATGAAGAGAGAGAGAGAGTGAGAACGATATGTATCATCAGTCTAGGTTGATGAAGTAGTTGTGTCTGAGCATTCGTATGCACACATACGACACGTATTCAATTCCGGTGTCTGCCACCGAGCATGATATGGTTTATGAGAAATTTCTCCTAAAACTTCAGAATAGTTGAATACCAGGATACCCAGGAGAAACAGTAAACATATGGATTTTCGGGTGAATGTTTAAATAAATTAATTATTAGATTTTATTCTGCTATTAATTCACAGGGTGAAAATCACAAATGGTACTTGATGTATTTCAGATCATCCTGGAATTTTTTTGCAAGCATCTTTCACTTCTACACTTGTACAGTGTGGTCCACTAAGTGTGCAACAAATGGGAAACTTGTTTATTATCGATTTCTCAGAAAATTTTATTCCTGACAAAAGTTGGTGCATGATCCAAAACTATACCAAGTGTACCTGAAATGGCTTCATGACAAACACCATACAGGATAGGCCAAAAAATAAAAAGTTCGTTCAACAGTAAAGTACCCTTATTTCAAAAAATATAGAAATATGTTGAAGAGAAAAGTTGCGTAGAATTAAAAGTTATGTTCGGATACGAAGTCATGGCCTGCTATTCGATTTTTTTTTTTCGTTTTGAAAATATTGAATTACCCCCGTATGATACATACTTTTACTATTTTGATATAGAATGTACATGAAGTAGCCACAATCAAATCAGCTTGGAGTATTTTTTATTAAATTAAAGTGTATTTGTAAAATTTACTTGGATTTGTATTTTTTTAGGTGACCGTCATCTTCATGTTTTTTGCAACGATATTTAACAGAACTCTAGAATAAAACAAATATTCTTTACTAAGTAAATGTTCATATGAATAAACTGTCAAAATCTATCGCGGATAGCCATGAACAAAAAAGAACCAGTAAGCGATAGTACAGAAACTTACAGTAGGTAACTGAACAGGTGCTAACAATAAAAATTATCGAAGCGTCTGTGTATGTCCACCTCTTTCGATGCATCTAATTGTTTGCTCATAAAATTCGTTTACTGTAGATCGCAACACATTAGCGGGAATATTTCGTATTGAAGTTTCAAGCTCAGCAACATTATTAAAGGGGCGATCTCTGTAGACTTTTTGTTTTAAGTATCCCCATAAGAAATAATCCAGAGGTGTAAGATCTGGAGAACGAGGAGGCCATCGAGGATCGTTATTTCGTCCTAACCATTTATTACGAAATGTCCTATTCAGCCACTGAGAAACATATCTAGTAGAATGGGCAGGACATCCGTCATTTTGGAACCATACTTTTTGCCGTTCTTCTAATTCTACAAATTTGTTTGTCTGGATGCCGCTCGTTGAAAATATTTGCAGCTTGGCGCATTGTTTTATAACCATCACCACAGATTAAAACTAATCCTGCCTTTTCAGTTAACGTTAATACTACTGGGCGAGGCATTTTTAATCTCACTATCAAACTACAGTATTGTTTTCGGGCGTATATGTTTTTTGTTCCGCGATAGATTTTGGAGTGTTTTTTAATATCTGTTCTAGTTGAGGCATTGTTGTCAGAAGAACAGAAATTTTATACTTTTATTGACAGATTCATGTGAATATTTACTTAGTAAAGTATTTGCCTCGTTAAAAAGAGTATTTGTTTTATTCTGGAGTTCTGTTAAATATCGTTGCAACAAACATGAAGTTGACGTTCACCTAAAAAAATACAAATCCAAGCAAATTTTACAAATACACTTTAATTTGATAAAAAATACTTCAACCTGATTTGATTGTGGCTACTTCACATACATATTAAATCAAAATAGTAAAAATATGTATCATAAGGGGGTAATTCAATTTTTTCCAAACGAAAAAAAAATCGAATAACAGGCCATGACTTCGTATCTGAACATAGCTTTTAATTCTAAGCAACTTTTCTCTTTAACATATTTCTATATTTTTTGAAATAAGGGTACTTTACTCTTGAACGAACTTTATATTTTTTGACCTATCCTGTATGGCGTTTGCCATAAAGCCATTTCAGGTACACTTGGTATAGTTTTGGAACATGCACCAACTTTTGTCAAGAATAAAATTTTCTGAGAAATCGATAATAAACAAGTTTCCCATTTGTTGCACACCTAGTGGACCACACTGTATAAAACACTCGAAAAGTAGAAAAATGGTAACCTCATCTAAAAAGTGTGTTTACTCAGTGAATGTCGGAAACCGATTTTTCAAAAATGAGATCAGTAGGGCAGAGTTTCGTTAGCTGAAATCAAATTACATAGTATGAGATTCAAAATTGGTACGGACTGCATGAGATACTGGGTGAATTTTCTGTATAGGTCTTTCACAATTGTACTAAAAAACCCAATAGTGGCGAAAATTCATAGAAGTTTCTGGGTGATGGAAAAATGTATTCCTCATTTTATACCCACAATTCAGAAAGTTCAAGTCTTACCCTTCAATCCCGCGTTTGATTTATCAAAATAGGTCCAGCAGAGCCTGAGTAAAGCCAGTTTTAACTTTGAAAACATTCTCTCTTGTTCAAAAATGTGAGCATTTCCGACACGAGCGTTGTTATGACGTTCCAATGTAATTTCAGAGAAAACCTTTTATTTATGGTAAAATGTAAATAGAACCTTGTTTGTTTAAAATTTTTACATCTTTATTTTTGATGCCCTGATATTTTTTCAATTTCCACGTTTTCTCAAGTTACAGCCAGAAAAGCGTCGGAAAATTCTTTACACTTGATTTTCTTTCGATTTTCAGAAAGTATGGCCCGGAAATTATTGGAAATGTTTTCCGCTATTGTTGATCTAAGCTCAGAGGGGAAGGCCGGGTAGCTCCGGACGGCGGGCAGCCCCGGACATTTCTATTACGAACAAATCAAGTACTCTTCAAAAACGTAACATCGCTTCTAAGCATATAAACACAGTGTACAAACAATACCAGTAAGTTGAGGAGGAAGCGCTGAACGAGTTAGACGTGACAGTGCGTTTTGTTCCCGAGTAACGTTCTCAGTGCGATCTTGTATAACATCATTGAATGATATAAAAATCAAAATGTGAGTGAATCAACTTTATTATGATATCGATCTATAGTGAATTCATCCAACTCCACTCGGTGAATTATTTATTTCATTCTTAGCATAGCTTGATTGCTATTGCTACGGATATTGTATGATACCCAATCGGATATCCCCGGACACTTTTTGGAGTCCTATATTCAACAAAACTAAAAGTGAGTCATTATTTTGCGTTTGGGTTATTTGCTCATTGATTGTTTTCAATTCTCTACTGCCTAATGATACAGAGGTAGTTGAAAGGAAAGAACAACTGACAGAGGCAAAAGGGACGAAAACAATATGAAAGGAGCCATTTTATAAGAGGAAGCAAAGTTTCAATAAGACGGACAGCAGAAAGATATACCAGCATCCAACAAAACTACTTACAAACAGGCTGATTTTGAAAGCCTACCCCTGAACCAGTCTCCAAACTAGCATCTAAAAAAGCACCTTCAATCATACTGAGTCTGACATGCTATCCACGAGTAGTGAAGTCCAATCTGCCTCTGAACCAGCATCTACTGAAAGCACCTTTAATCAGACTGACTCTGATATGCCCTTCACCAGTCTAGCAGCTCAGCTTGCTTCTAAACCAGCATCCACTGAAAGTACTTCCAGTCAAGTGATTTTGATATGCCCTCCACCAGACATGCATCTGTTCCTGCTCCCAAATCGTCAACTTCCATCAGCAGATTTATTGAAGCAACTGTCACCTCTTCCAGACGCAACTAGGAAACGTCTCGTAACACGGTCTCGTTGGCTCTGGATGATATAAAAGTTTTGGAGGAAGAAAAGCTTTGGAAGAAGAAAGGCAGAAGGGTAGAAAATGTGACAAAGAAAAAGTGAAGAAAGACACCCAAAATCTCCACCGAGAAGATCGTGGTCAAGACACAGAATGTATTCTATGCGGTAAAATATTTCAAGAAGACTGGATCCATTGCCGTGAATGTGAAGATTGGGCTCACTAAGCTTGCGCTGATATTGATGTTTCAAACGAATTCTACGAATGTGATATATGCAACGATAAAAATCGTTGAATGTTATGTACGGGACTACCAGAAGATTTTAGAGTTTAGAAAAATTAAAGGCTGAAGATTTTTATATTTTGTGACTATAATAATCAAAAAATCATTATCATTTTTGATTATTATAATTTCAGAAGTACATTTGTTCACTTTCAAGTAATAAATACACGTGAAAATTTGCCGATTGTATTTTTATTCATGCCCCATTCAAGTGTCCGGTGCTACCCGACTTTCTCCTACCAAATATCATGGACTTCCAATTTTTTGAGCAGTAGAAATCTCTGGTTACTGTACTGTACTGTAAATTACTCTCTGCCAAGTGCTATTTATTTAATTTATAAAAATGGTTTTGAACTTCAGAATAATGATTATTTTGAAATTATTTCCTAGAGAACGATATGAACAATTTTAACATTCAACAAAGAAAATATTTTAAGTGTAAACTTTCAATAAATCATAGTTTCAAGTTGTGGAGAATTGTTGACACTATTTACTAATCTCTATATAGTCCAGGAGAAATCGGCGCATGAGTACCGAAAACTATTCCACCTCACCTTTTTTATGCGATCCTCTTCAAATTGCCCTACTGATGATATAAATGCATGTTACCATGGGGCAACCCCATGCCATATTGTTTAAACCGAAATTGTTTAAACAATTGCAAGGAATTGTTAGTTTTAAACCGGACACATTTTTTATATTCTTTATTGAAATACAAAAAAGGTCCTATGACTTTTCACGATAGGGTTAATAATTTTAAAGATATGAATTTTGAGAGGTTTGAAAAATCTCAAATTTAGGTACTTTTGACCCATGAAAAATATATTTAAAAAAAATGTGTATAAATAATTTTTTTTTTTTTAATTCTTTATACAATAGTTAATATTGTTAATAGAGATCTTAAAGAATTTCATTGTTTATACCCGTCTTTTAATTGTTAATTTCGCGTCTCTCTCTTACTCATGCGCTGCATCGGCCTCTCTGTGTCTTGAATAATTTTTTATAATTTTTCTTAAAAACTATCAACTTTTTAAATATTGTTAAAGAAAGGAATGTTATTAATAATTAAATTGTCTACAATTTGTTTTCTACAAATTTTTTCTGAAATCAATTTTTCAAAAGTTATTTAAGCATAAATCGGAACATGTAATTGAAATAAATGATAAATAATGATTCAAGACACAGAGAGGCCCATGCAGCGCATGAGTCAGAGAGAGACGGCGATACTTAAAGGTATGCGACGCATACTTGTGAGCGCGCGAAATCAACAACTAAAAAACGGGTATAAACAACGAAATTTTTTAAAATCTCCATTCACAATATTATTAACTATAGTACCTATAAAGAAAAAAAAATATTATTTATATTTTATTTTTTTTTAAATACAGGGTGAGTCAGGCTGAACGCTTCGGACTCTCGTGGCCATATGGTATTTTTTTTCAGTAAACGACCTGGGGGAGTTCATGTATGTCGATCTGAAGCATATTTTAAAAATAATGATTTTTATACAAGGTGTTTGAAATAAGCGTGACATATCAAAGTTACGTTTCTTTTTAATGGAACACCCTGTATTTTCCTACATTTTAAAATTCTTTGAGAAAAAATAAGCTGACTTTGCTGAAGTTTCCCTATACCTAACTCTCTCCATTTATGAGATATTCAACTTTTTCTCAAAATGTAACGTTGTCAAAAAAATTCAATATCATTGCAATTATCCACTGCATGTGTACGAAATTTTTTCTCGGAATTTAATAATTTTCCGAGTTGCAACTCGGAATTTAGTAATTTTCCGAGTTGCAACTCAGAATTTAATAATTTTCCGAGTTGCAACTCGGTTTAGTAATTTTCCGAGTTGCAACTCAGAATTTAATAATTTTCCGAGTTGCAACTCGGAATTTAATAACTTTCCGAGTTGCAACTCGGAATTTAGTAATTTTCCGAGTTGTAACTCAGAATTTAATAATTTTTGGAGTTGCAACTCGGAATTTAGTAATTTTCCGAGTTGCAACTCGGAATTGAGGAGAAAAATAAAAATAAAAAAAATGGCCCTTCTACGCTTCCGTAGAAAACTAACAATTCTTTGCAATTGTTTAAACAATATGTCAAGCTTATTTCAAACACCTTGTATAAAAATCATTATTTTTAAAATGTGCTTCAGATCGAGATACATGTACTCCCCCAGGCCGTTTACTGAAAAAAAATACCATATGGCCACGAGAGTCCGAGGCGTTCAGCCTGACTCACCCTGTATATTTTTCACGGGTCGAAAGTACCCAAATTTGAGATTTTTCGAAGCTTTAAAAATTCATGTCTTTAAAAATATTAAATTTATCGTGAATGTCATAAAACCTTTTTTATTTGTATTTCAAAAAAGAATATAAAAAAAATTTCAGGTTGAAAACTACGGAAGCGTAGAAGGGCCATTATTTTTTATTTTTATTTTTCTCCTCAATTCCAAGTTGCAACTCGGAAAATTACTAAATTCCGAGTTGCAACTCGGAAAATTACTAAATGCCGAGTTGCAACTCGGAAAATTACTAAATTCCGAGTTGCAACTCGGAAAATTACTAAATGCCGAGTTGCAACTCGGAAAACTATTAAATTCCGAGTTGCAACTCGGAAAATCACTAAATTCCGAGTTTCAACTCGGAAAATTATTCTCGGAATTTAATAATTTTCCGAGTTGCAACTCGGAATTTAGTAATTTTCCGAGTTGCAACTCAGAATTTAATAATTTTCCGAGTTGCAACTCGGAATTTAATAACTTTCCGAGTTGCAACTCGGAATTTAGTAATTTTCCGAGTTGTAACTCGGAATTTAATAATTTTTGGAGTTGCAACTCGGAATTTAGTAATTTTCCGAGTTGCAACTCGGAATTGAGGAGAAAAATAAAAATAAAAAAATAATGGCCCTTCTACGCTTCCGTAGAAAACTAACAATTCTTTGCAATTGTTTAAACAATATGGCACGGGTTACCCCATGGCAAAATGCATTTATATCATCAATAGGGCAATTTGAAGAGATTCGCATAAAAAAGGTGAGGTGGAATAGTTTTCGGTACTCATGCACCGATTTCTCCTGGACTAATATGCTCTCCTATGAAATTATATTATTGCTTTGGATTGAAACTGCTTTCAGGTAGGTAAATGGAACCCACCTCATCTTATCATTTATCTCTATCACCGTTCAACGTTTGACTTTAAGCAAATTGATAGATGGGCAATAAAACTGACTCCTAAACCAATAAAACAAAAATATTAGTGAGTTTACCTGCTAGTTGAGAAAATTATAGCCTTGAAGGAAACTAGAAAAATAATGTGGGTATCCCGTTGCTTCTACTATCATCTGTATACGTAGTATCTTATTACTATTAACAATTCATAGCGTTAATAAAATGTTAATCTTTACGACCGATGAATATAAAGCAGTGTCGGTTTTTTTATTCCGGCAATTTTGTTTCCATAAACATACAGTTATGAAATAACAAGCGGAATAATAAGGTTCTCGATGTATGTAAATATATTTCAATGCGGTAGCTTGCTTCAAAGTAGGGAATTAGTAACGGCTATGAAAATTATGCATGGCAACTGACTTTCGGAAAAACAATATTACAATTATTGCAGTAACATAAAATACAGGAAAAAAGTAAGTATGGCGATTATTATTTCGTATGATGCCTTTGTTACTATAAAATGAAATCGAAATAGAGATGAAAAATAAATGTATCATTTTATGGGTGGCGGAAAGGACCCCGCAAAATCCTTAAGCGGCCCACAGATGGTCAATATTATTGAACAATAAATTGTGCCATTTTATTGAGAGGAGGCCCTAGACTATTCAATATTCTCTCAATATTCAATTCATTTTGAACATGTCAAGCGATACAGAGGCTGCTTGCGTGGATGAAAGACTGGTTGAAGAAAAGGCATCAGTACACGCACAACAATTTATTTAGTGATATAAGATTTAGTGAACCACATGATTTTCACAATTTTTTGCGATTGGACAGTACATCATATGATGAGTTGCTCGAAATGGTCACGCCTATAATCAAAAAAACTAATACTAATATGATAGATTCTACAGTGTGTCCCACTTACCATGCACACCATGGGTATCTTTTTAATGGTGAGAGATACGAGGTCGGTTAAATGACACCAAATGTGGAGTTTATCAAGGCCAACTATAATGTGAAAAAATAATTTGATAAAATCTATTCGTTTTTGTTTTATACGCAAAAAACAGATTTTGATCATTTTCATGTCTCCTCCGTAACTTCTTTATTTATGAAAATATTCGAATAGGAATTTCACATTCTTATGGCAGTTTCGAAAAAAATATAAAATTCATACCAACTCTTCTAAAATTTGAGATATCAGTACCAACTTTCGTTTTTCAAATGGAGGTGATAGCTCACTATAAATTAGTTATGAATAACTATTTTTTCTCTTACAGATGATATGTCACAGTAATAGTTTTTTGCTGATAACAACGGAGTTATCGTCATTTATACAAAAACAAGAAGTATTTTGAAGTCGCCATCTTGAATTTATAAATTTTAACGAAAAAAATCATGATCTCCGACCTCAAAAGCCCCCACATACCAATTTTGAATGGAATCGGACCATAATCACAAATCTCGTCTGCCATATTGAAGGAGCCGCCATTTTTTATTTTTCATTTCAATAAAAATTTCATAGTGCATTGTCACCGGAATTATGAACATCTGCTAAATTTCAAGTTATCAGGACCGCCAGAAGTGGGTCAAAATTCACGTGCAAGAGACATGACAATGATCAAAATTTGTTATTTGCGTATGAAACAAAAACGAATAGATTTTATCAAAATATTTTTTCACTTTTTAGTTAGCCTTGATAAACTCCACAATTGGTGTCATTTAACCGACCTCGTATCTCTTACCATTAAAAAGATACCCATGGTGAGCATGATAAGTGGGACACACTGTATATCTCCAAGTCAGCGGTATACTCCAAATATGGCAATATTGCGCAATATCGCCCACAATATTTTTCGTATTGCACAATAAAAATCAAAGCTATTTTGATTGATACAATATATTGTGCAACCTTTCAATATAAATCAAAAACGGTCAATATTATTCTACAATATAAAATATTGCACAATAATATTGACCGTCTGTGGGCCGCTTTATGGAATTTGGGTCCCGGTGGATTTTTTGAAATTTTGGTATGATGTATGTAGTCCATATAATTCTCAACCAATGTTACCATTGCGCCAACTCAAAAAATTTTGCTGCTAGGGGGCGTTGAAATCACCCCTTGCGCAGATTAGACTATTTATTTTTCAATCCGGTAACAATATTTTCACTTGTTTCATCATTTCTAATACTGCGCAATATGGTGCTGCTTTATAAAAAAAATTATAACCCCCGCTATTCTTCCCCCCAACACGAAAGCAAAAATATATCTCGAGTGCTTTTAAATGTATCGTCGAAATGACACAAAACGAAAAAATTTCGGTGGATTTTTCTGTATTTGTAATATGATGCAGTTAAAGTTATTTTGAATAGATATTGATGAGGTGACAAACCCCAAAAATGGATAGTTTTGTTGCTAGGGGGCGTTGAAATCATATACTTGCTCATTATTATAGGCGGAAACAACAATATCTCTACGTATTTTAGTTTAGGTTATGCTGAACAGTTGTGTAATTTTTTATAAAAGAAACTAAAACTTTTCCGTTACCCCCAACCCCTGTTTTTAAACACGAAAAAATTAATTCCAGACTACCTGTAAATGCTTTCCCAAAATAAATGATCATATTCAAATTGTTGATGTCTAATTTTTATTTATTTTCAAGATTTTCGCCCAATTAATTGATATTCAAATAACATGAGCTAACGAGTGTTAAGCTGGCATTGACGACATAGCGGAATCAAATTCTAAATAGTTAATAATTTGTTGCTTTTTTGTTGCTAATTTGTTACGGCAAAATTAATTTTGTTGCTCCAACAGTTTTTAAAAAAAAGGACAATGCCAGCTTATAATCAAGCTGGCATTGTCATGTATGAAAAAGGGGGTAAATGGGATTTTGAATAGTTAATAATTTGTTGCTTTTTTGTTGCTAATTTGTTACGGCAAAATTAATTTTGTTGCTCCAACTTAAAAAAAAAGACAATGCCAGCTTATAATCAAGCTGGCATTGTCATGTATGAAAAAGGGGGTAAATGGGATTTTGAATAGTTATTAATTTGTTGCTTTTTTGTTGCTAATTTGTTGCTACAAAATTAATTTTGTTGCTCCAACAGTTTTTAAAAAAAAGGACAATGCTAGCTTATAATTAAGCTGGCATTGTCATGTATGAAAAAGGGGTAAATGGGATTTGGAATAAATATTAATTTGTTGCTTTTTTGTTGCTAATTTGTTACGGCAAAATTAATTTTGTTGCTCAAACTATAAAAAAAAGAGGACCAGCTTATAATCAAGCTGGCAAGTGGGATTTTCAATAGGTAATAATATGTTGCTTTTTTGTTGCTAAGTAATTTGTTACGGAAAAATTTATTTTGTTGATCCCAACTATTTAAAAAAGTGCAATTGCATGAAAAATTAATCTGACCTATCTGAAATTTGTAACTAATTAGTTGCTGAGCACAAAAGAGCCATTCTAGTAATAATAAAATCTAAATAGTAAATTTTTTTGGACTACAGGAAAATGCTAAATGAATCTGATATGGATTTCGGAGATTATTCAGTGATTACTACAGCTAATTGACGATAAAAATTTTGACTTCTAAACAAACTGTTAGGAAAAAAGCTCTGTCAGTACTTTATTTATCTCATACTTTCATGACTCTTTATAATCAACTTCTCTTACATATACCTGGCATTGTCCTTTTTTTAAAAAAAAAAAAGTTGGAGCAACAAAATTAATTTTGCCGTAACAAATTAGCAACAAAAAAGCAACAAATTATTAACTATTCAAAATCCCATTTACCCCATTTTTCATACATGACAATGCCAGCTTGACAATGCCAGCTTGATTATAAGCTGGCATTGTCCTTTTTTTTAAAAAAACTGTTGGAGCAACAAAATTAATTTTGCCGTAACAAATTAGCAACAAAAAAGCAACAAATTATTAACTATTCAAAATCCCATTTACCCCATTTTTCATACATGACAATGCCAGCTTGACAATGCCAGCTTGATTATAAGCTGGCATTGTCCTTTTTTTTAAAAAAAACTGTTGTAGCAACAAAATTAATTTTGCCGTAACAAATTAGCAACAAATTATTAACTATTCAAAATCCCATTTACGCCATTTTTCATATATGACAATGCCAGCTTGATTATAAGCTGGCATTGTCCTTTTTTTAAAATAACTGTTGGAGCAACAAAATTAATTTTGCCGTAACAAATTAGCAACAAAAAAGCAACAAATTATTAACTATTCAGAATTTGATTCCGCTATGTCGTCAATGCCAGCTTAACACTCGTCATGAACGATGCCCTACTAAGAAGTAAATCTACCTATAATTTTTTGAAGCTATATATGAGAGAATACATTTTTTCGTGTTTTAAAACAGGGGTTGGGGGTTGAGGGAGAAGTTTCAGTTTTTTTATAAAAAAACTCACTATTGTTCAGCATAATCCAAACTAAAATACGTAGAAATATGGTTTCCGCCTATAATAATGGTCTATTCTGAGCAAAATGATTTCAACGCCCTCTAGCATCAAAACTATTCATTTTTGGGGTTTGTCACCCAATTAATTTCTGTTCGAAATTACTCGAACTGCATCATATCAAAATTTCAGAAAAATCCATACATTTTTTCGTTTTGTGCCCTTCTGGGGGGAGGGAGTTAATCATAAAAAACTGCTATTTCCTTTATTCAGGCATATTTAAAAATTTGACGATATATTTAAAAGCACTCAAGAACATTTATTTGCGTTTTTTGAGTTGAGGGGAAGAAAGGGGGGTGAGAATTTGTTCTATAAAACAGCACAATATTGTGCAACATCAGCAACAATGAAACAAATGAAAATATTGTTACCGAATTCAAAAATAAATAGTGTAGTCCTCGGTGTAATCTGCGCCCACTAACAGCAAAACTGTTAATTTTTTTGGGTTGGCGCAATGGTAACATTGGGTGACAATTACATGGACTACATCATACCAAAATTCAAAAATACCCACCGGGACCTAAATTCCTTAAGGATTTTGCGGGGTTCTATGATCGAACACAAAATGATCGAAATACATTTGACAGAAGTCTTTTGATCCAAAAACAAAAGATAAAGAATATTCGTGGTGGCATTAGCAAGGGAAGTAGTTGTTTTCTGTCAGATTTTTGCCTCATATTTTCCACTTTGTGGAAATATTTGCCACTTTGTCGATTTTATTCTTATCATTTATTTATACTCTCCGGAAAAACATTCGCAAAATCAAAGACATGGGCTTAAACAGCAATATGACTCCGATGCAGAGTTCTAGCTGGAAATCAAACTTTTATCAGCAACAGCCTTTGTACCATTAGAATTCGTTGTCCGAGCATTTGAAGTAATTTGCAAGAAAAAAGCCATTCGTGAAGAAGCTAAGGGTTTTGTTAACTACTTTGACGTCTAAGAAGTGTATCAATTGGAGTTCCACAAGGCTCCATTTTGGGACCACTTTTATTTTTGATTTTCATTAATGATCTACCCCAATTCTGTACGAAAGTCTCTATTACTGTGGTTCTTGCTGATGATACTAATATTTTAGTATCTGCTGGTAATACGTCTGAAGTATTAAATAAAGCTCAAGAAGTTACAGCTCAAATTTCCGAGTGGTGTTCTTTGAATGACTTGTTGCTCAATACAGCAAAATCTCAAATGATCAACTTTGTTACTAAAAATAGTACAATAGATAAAAGCTATTTGATTGAAATAAATAATGAGACAATACATCAAGTGACTTGTAATGAATTTTTGGGGGTCAATATTGACCATAATCTAAACTGGAACAACCATATCAACAGTGTTAAACTGAAGCTTAGTAAACATACATATTTACTTCGACAATTGAGACAAACAGTCTCTTGTGATATTCTCAAACGCTTATACCATAGTTTAATTCAGACTGTCATGGCTTTTGGTCTAGAACAATGGGGCCTATCTGCCCAAGCCCACGATGTATTTGTTGTATAGAAAAAGGCATTGAGAATTATGGCAGGTGCATCCTCTGGAGATCATTGCAGGCCATTATTTATACATTATAAAATACTAACAGTGCCTAGTATGTATATTAACCAAACTTTAGTATACATCAAAAATAATATTTCAAGTATACCCAAAAATGAACAAATTTATGAACACTTTATCAGAATTTCTCATCATTGCATCAGCCTTGTGGTAGATTGGCCATATCGTAGAATCATCCCATGTGCTATGGGGTAAAGCTATATAACAAGCTAATTGATGACGTGAAATTGTCGTCAAATATCAATGTAATCAAAAGGTAACTCAAACTGTTTTTATTGCAAGGAGCATATTACTCTGTTGATGAGTTTCTCCATGAATCCTGTGATTAAGTTATTTTAATGATAAATCAATGTTGTTTGTGAATATTTGTTCAGTGTTATTGTTTTATATTCAATTTTATTGTGTTTTTAGTGTGTTTGTGCAATGTACAGTTCACATCTTACTTTACTTTATTTTATATACATTTTATTTTAAATGAAAATAGAGTATATTTCGTTTTAATTCAGAGAGTTCCAACCTTTGACAGCTGTTTCGTGCTCACGTACTCATCAAAAAGGATTTATGGAGCTCTCGAAATCAAAACGAATCCACTCAAGAATTAGTACCGTGAAGGCAAGACAGATATAACAGAAAGTTACTTATGACAGCTACAGTCACTAGTTGAAACTTATTTTGAATTAAAACGAAATATACTCTATTTTCACTTAGATTCTGCTTGCGTTCCTCATAACGTACTAGAAACTTGATTGAACCTTGGGTTGGTCAGAACAACGGATTGTTGGCTGCCTGTCAATTTATAGACAAACCTCTACTTTGGATTCCTTGGTTCGTGTCAAATTAAGTTTCAACTAGTGACTGTAGATGTCATAAGCAACTTCCTGCTTTATTTTAAATATATATATATATATATATATATATATATATATATATATATATATATATATATACATATATGTAATAACCCTCAAAATGTTGTGCAACCGTAGACACGTGTTTCGAGCTTAAGCTCTCATCAGTACGGTAAAATCAAGTGCAAAGATGTACAACACTAGGATGTAAAAATAGAAACAAAGGAAGTCAACAACAGGAAGCCAACCACACATTTAAGCTCGAAACACGTGTCTACGGATGCACAACATTTTGAGGGTTATACCCAATAACTTTTCTACTTATATTTTCATATATTGTCCCTCGCTAAATCCATCCTCATTTATATGTAATAACTGAATTTTTTATATATGTTTATACATATACGAGGATGTATTGATACGGTAGTTCTATATACCGCAGATACTTGGGCAGAACTTAAGGAAAAAGCAGAATCAGACTTTTCCAAAATATAGGAATACTTGAAATATAAAATACTCACGCTCAACATTGATAAAACGTGTTATGTACCATTGCAATGCTTCCACAATTCCATACTTTGAACAACTGTCTATTCGTGATGGCAATGAGACATACAACATCAAAATGAAGACAACAATTAAATACTTGGGAATATTCTTAGACACACATTTGAAATGGAATGTGCACATAAATTACGTCTGCAAAAAACTTAGATCAATGCTATGAAAATTCAAATGCTTGAGTGAAATACTATCTGTACCACAGTTGAAAACTCTATACTATTCTCTAATTGAAAGCCACTTAAGACACGGACTGATTGTTTGGGGAAGTGCCCTAAAAAGTCATATCTACCCACTTCAAGTACTGCAGAAACATCACCTGAAAATAATTTATAAAAGAAAAGATCATTTTCTTCTGACCAATTATTCCTGGAATCTCAGGTGTTGGACGTTCGTCAGCTATACTACTTAAAAGCTGTTGAGAGATACCACAGGGTGAAAAAATTCTCCTATCCAAGTCACTCATACAACACTCGCCAAAAGCAAACACAGCTTATACCACTAACTCAGAAAGCAATCGGACAACGCTCATATTCATTTCTAGCTCCGAAATTATATAATACCATCCCACAACATATCAAAGACATCACAAATCTGCACAGATACAAAAAATCCCTGAAATCATAGATCCTGGGACTAGGAAGAATAATTCCCACAAATTTAATTGACCAAATCTGAAATACCCTAGATATTACTTTGAATATACAAACATACCAAAAATGACTTACCTATACAGGGTGTTATTTAAGTACGTGGCCAAACTTAAAGGGGTGATTCTTTGAGTGATTCTAAGACGAAAAGTTCATATAAACATAGGTCCGGTAATGCTTCGTTTTCAAGATACAGGGTGTCAAAATTTTTAAAAGAAATCGTTTTGGCGTAAATATCTTAATAACCCTTCAACCGATTTTATTGAAATTTGGCAGTGTTATTGAAGGTCGTAAACGACGAATTTAACCCTAACTATATCAAAATTATCATGTCCAGTGGCGTCCCGGAAGGCACTGTAACCAATATTTTTGACAGAAAACATGTGCGCCACTGATTTTTTTGCAATTTCTTATTTGTTTCACATTGAGCAACTGAAATTACAACTTTTTTATATCTAGAATTTTTTTCGTATCTTGCTTTGTTTTTGAGAAAAAACATAAAAATCACTTCATTGCACATCCCCGTGACAACACAATAAAACATTTCAACTACTAAACCATAAAAAAGTGGGGTCTAACTACTATTTTTTCATATCAATACTCTATTCTAGTCTTAGAATTTTCTATCAAAATTAATGCAATGAAAAAAAAAAATGTATGCATGAATTGCAGCACTTGCCTTCGGCTCATGCTGCAAAATGGGCTCATTGTTGTCCATGGACATGCAATAAAGACATTTTTATTTATGATTAAACAATTAATATTACATGGAAGTCATCTTTTAATTTTTTTCGCTCATATTACCTGTTTTCGATGAAACAAATAATGTTGTTATGTATTACTGCAGTGTTTTGAAACTAAAGTAAGAGGGCCATGGAAGGAACAACATATGTTCAAACAAATATAACTTCATAACTGTCACAAATTGAAACGGTACATACGTAATTATTTGATAGTAATTATTTGAAGTGTTTTCAAGAGTTTTGAGATATAAAATTTGTTAATGACATCTGAAAATGGTTCGGTTTACAAACTCGGAAATGGCCGATATACATTTTGTCTATGGCATGGCCCAAGGCAATTCCAGAGCGGCTAGACGCATTTCTCAAGAAAGATATCCTCATCGAAATGTTCCAAATAGGCAAACATTTGTGAGAATACATGAAAGGCTGTACGAATGAGGCACCGTTCAAAGGTCGGCTGCTCTTATTGGGAGACCTGCAACGGTAAGAACAGTGGCGCTGGAGGAAGAAGTTTTACATGAAGTTGAGCGTTGCCCCGATACAAGCACACGCAAAATTGCACAACAATTAAACATTTCTCACTTTACTGTATGGAAGATTTTGAAAGAGTACCAACTGTATCCTTACCACATACAGCGTGTTCAAGCGTTATTTCCTGCGGATTTTCCCAAGTGAGTTGTTTATACTACGTGGCTTTTGCAACAACAGCATTGCATCTCCGACATTTTTATCCAGTATATTATTTACCGACGAAGCGTGTTTTTCCCATAATTCAATTATGAACTTTCATAACAACCATATCTGGGCAGAAGAAAATCCCCATGCGGTTATAGAAAATAATTATCAACAGCAGTTTTCCGTGAATGTCTGGGTTGGTATTGTTGGCGATTATCTCATTGGACCTCATTTTTTACTCCCGAGATTAAATGGTCAAAAGTATCGTCATTTTTTGGAATTTGTATTACCTGTACTACTAGAAAATGTCCCACTGGCAGTAAGAGGAGCAATGTGGTTCATGCACGATGGGGCTCCACCTCACTTCAGCATAGTAGCACATCAATTTCTGGATGAAACTTATGGAGAAAACTGGATCGGTCGCGCAGGTCCACAGTCATGGCCGCCCAGGTCACCGGATTTAAATCCCTTGGATTTTTTCCTTTGGGGACATTTAAAGTCCCTCGTTTATAAAACTCCAGTCAACACTGAAGAAGAATTGATCCAACGAATACGGGATTCATGTGATCAGATAAGACATACGCCGGAAATATTTCAACGTGATCGGGAATCGATGTTAAGACGAGTTAATGCTTGCATTGAAGTTGAAGGAGGACATTTTGAGCAACTATTGTAAGTTTTGTGTTAGTTATTATTGAATGTATTCTTACAGAAAGAAATTGCCTAGGTACCATTTTTGTTTCAGTGTGGTTTTAATAAAGGGTGTTTCTTGTTTGATGTTGCTTTGGCATTTCCGGCGTTACCACTATGCACGCACTGGCCAAATGAAACAAACAATTTTTAAGCATAACAGATTCACCTGTAATCATTAAAAACCCTATAAAAACAATTTTTTATTGTGTTGTGCCAGGGACGTGCAATGAAGAGATTTTTATGTTTTTTCTCAAAAACAAAGCAAGAAACGAAAAAAATTCTAGATATAAAAAAGTTGTAATTTCAGTTGCTCAATGTGAAACAAATACAAAAATTGCAAAAAAATCAGTGGCGCATATGTTTTCTGTCAAAAATATTGGTTACAGTGCCTTCCGGGACGCCACTGGACATGATAATTTTGATATAGTTAGGGTTAAATTCGCCCTTCACGACTTTTAATAACACTGCCAAATTTCAATAAAATCGGTTGAAGGGTTATTAAGATATTTACGCCAAAACGATTTCTTTTAAAAAATTTGACACCCTTTATCTTGAAAACGAAGCATTACCGGACCTATGTTTATATGAACTTTTCGTCTTATAATCACTCAAAGAATCATCCCTTTAAGTTTGGCCACGTACTTAAATACTTAACACCCTGTATAATTAAACTATAATTAAACTTATCCCCACTGTAAAGAAATATGATCTCCAAAAACAGCAACCTCAACAGAAATCATCTATTGTCCCATCTATCACCAATTCTCAGTCTTAAGTAATCATTCAATAATTACATTTTTTTTAAATATATTTATTCACTATTATTCTTTCTATTTTTATTATTAAATTATCTTATTTTGCATGAAGTGTCATAGTCTAGTGATAGTTTTAAGATATTTTAAATACAGTGATCATAATTTTATGAATTGATTATGGTTGGTTATTGATTTATATTGATTTATATTCGATTTTACGTCTCGGAACAAGTGTTTACAGTTATTGAGATTGCTATATCCATTTTTATTTATACACTCTGTACTTGTAACTATTATTCTTATTTTCCTTTTGCGAAACAAGTGCAATAGCACTTATCGCAGGTTGAACTTTATTATTTCACTTTTTTTTCTCATTTTGTATATTTTTGTATATTTTCTTTGTGAATAATAAAGTTATATTATTATATATTATATTATTATCTAGTTAGCCTAGACCAGTTCCCTGCATAAACAAAATATTGCGTTACCATAGCAACGAACAATAACTTATTAGAAGTGTCAGTGTAAAGTTTGACGTCAAAGAAGTAAACCAGAGTTATGCAATAAATTAAAAGAAAAAATATGTCCACCAAAATTGTGAAAATCGAAAAATTGGAGTATCGAGCCATCATCAAGTACCTGTATTTAAAAGGGTTCAGAGGTAAGCAGATTTACGAAGATATGCTTAATACCCTTGGTGATCAATGTCCTTCGTATGCGACATTGAAAAATTGGACTGCAAGCTTCAAAAGAGGTAAATTTTCCATTGAAGATGATGACCGATCGGGAAGGCCAGTTTCTGTGTCAGTCCCCGAAAATATCGATGCAGTTCATGACATGATTTTAACTGACCGTCGAATTGGGCTAAAACGGATATCTGAAGCAGGAAATATTTCATACGAACGCGTTCATCATATAGTTCACGTCAATTTGGACATGAGAAAAATTGCTGCAAAATGGATCCCCAAATGTTTGAATGTTGACCAAAAGCGTGCAAGGGTAGTAGCATCGCGTTCGATCCGTGCTCGATTTGAAAATGATGTTGACTTCTTAAAACGAAGTGTTACTATGGATGAGACTTGGGTACATTTCTAAGATTCAGAAACAAAGCAACAGTCGATGGAATGGCGACACTCCGGTTCTCCAAGACCTAAGATGTTTCGTGTCCAAAAATCTGCTGGAAAAGTTCGTGCTTCAGTTTTTTGGGATTGCCATGGAGTAACCATGATTGATTTTTTGGATAAGGGTAGAACAATAACTGGTTATTACTATTCGACATTACTGACCACTCTACGGGAAAAAATCAAAGAGAAAAGACGGGGAAAGCTATCCAAAGGTGTTTTGTTTATGCAGGACAACGCCCCTGCACACAAATCTCATGTTGCCATGCAAGAAATTCGTGATTTAGGGTTTGAATTACTAGAACACTTATTCACCAGATTTGGCTCCGTCCGACTATCATCTCTTTTCTCAACTGAAAAAAAGTTTGAAAGGTCGTAAATTTTCTTTCAACGAGGAGGTAATAAAAGCTGTGGAGCAAGAAGAAACATTTTTTTGAAAGATCTAGAGACGTTGCAGGTTCGCTGTAATAAATGTATCCAATCAAGAGGAGAATATGTTGAGTAATAAAATATTTTGACATTGAAATTTTGTTTGGTTCTATAGTAAGGTATAGGCTAAGAATTTTTCAATATATCCTCGTATTAATTAATTTTCCTTTTGCTTGACTTGTTGAATTAGTTGGTATTTTGCAGTGAAGTTTTGATTTTTTCTAATATTTATTGTGGAAGAAAACTTATTGAATAAAAGTTTGATTGATTGATTGATTGATACATGGATAGGAAAATTTAAGAGAAGAGACAGAAGGCGGCCTAGTTTTGATCATAAACTTTGGAATTTCTACCAACACATCCTTGAAAATCGTTACAAAATTAACAACATCGTTGAAGGGTGGCATAGAAGTTTGAAAGGGCAATTTCATGCGAAAAAACCGTTTATCTGAAAATGTATAGAGGGGCTTATTCGAGAACAGAACATGATGGAATTAACACTGCAACAACAAATTTGTGGGGGTGCTAAAGTACCAGAAAGAACGAACAAGTTCTATAAAGATAAAAATAAAAGACTGGCTGAAGTAGCTCAACAGGGGTGAGTCCTGCACGATTCACTGTTGCGTTCCAATTAACAGTGCTGCTCCTGATGTGGCGTATGGAGTTAGTAACAAAGCCTACCAGAACACATGGCTAATGACCATGGCAGTCGATGCCAAAGGCAACAAAGAAAAAAACAGACTGGCTATAGTGGTCAGACGATTCCATGAAGAATTTGAAGACAATGACGATTATTTTTTACAATATTTAAAAGCTGTTGCTTCTAACATTTAGATTCTAATATTAATTTTGGCCTTTTGTTGGATTATTAAAGATTACTTGTTATTTATTTTGTTTATGGTTCGTGGTGGTCGTGATGGTAGTGAGTTCGCTTCTGAATCAAAAGGTCGTGAGTTCGATTCCCAGCATGATCACCAGTCTCGTGCAAAGCATGACACGTTAAAAGGTAAAGGCTACGTCTTTCCTACCTCGCACAAGTCTCTCTAGTACTTTTGAGGGTTGTGCGTAGAAGTGCAGCCGGTTGACGATTGTCGTGACTATCAAAATACTGTATTTTCTATCTCTGTGTCTATGTCTCAAATGTATTTTCTGTCATAAAATCAAATTTTCTGTCAAATCAAATGAATTTCTACTAAATAGTGATTCTGTCACTTGTACTTTCTACCAAATGGTGTTTCTTTGAATTGTATTTTCTATCATGTATGTTTCTTATGGAAAATGGGTCCCGGTGAAATTCAATGAATTTTTGATATGATGTAGTTCAAGTCAAGCTGATCAAAAGTGTCCCTGGGCCGAACTCAATCCTATGGCTAGTTTTCGAGATACAGGGTGTCAAAGTTGGTAAGTGGCAATTTCTTTATTAGTATTGCTTTCAGGAAAACATCTAAAATAAAAATGTATTTTGCGACAGATATTGCTTACCCATACAGCAATACTTCTAGACTGGTTTTTGATAAATAATATTGTTGGATACAGGGTGAGTCCAGCATTATTCAAAATGAAATTCTCAATCAACCCTACGAAGTGAAGATGTGACCAAACCAAGTATCACACTGATATGCTCATCATTTGAATATGTCAAAATTGATAAGTTCAACATTTTGTACAGGGTGAGTCAAGATGTGACAGTTTTTATGGTGACATTTTAACATTAGATTATTTAAGAGAACTTTCGATAGGTGTTTATCAAAATCGATTAGCTCCATCTTATATTCAAAATAAACTCCAAAGACAGGAAGATGAGGAAGAATTTCAACTTGAAATGTTAACAAACGTAGACAGAATTCCAGAACCTGGGCTAATCAGAGTAAGGAGTTTCTCGCGATTTAGAAATTCAACGAAGTATCAATTATGGGTTTCGTATCGCCCGCATAACATTGATGAATTCGACGATGCAGAAGAATATGATGACGATAAAAAAATTCAAGGGTATTATTGTACTTGCAAGTCTGGAGCTCGTACTCTAGGTGCATGCTCACATATAATCAGCGTATTGTGGTTTATGGGATATGCTCGACATGAGCAAAATATTCGCCACCCCTCTACAGGACTCACAGATGTTATATCTGATGCTGCTAATAGACGTCAGCAAGTTAATCAATAAAACCTACCGGTGCTCTTTGATTTCTAATTTATTTTGTCATATTTAAACAGTTTGGATCCAACAATTGATCTCCCTGCTTCAGGTCTACTTTGCTTATTGTTATTTTCATTCTTTTTGTTTATTCCGAGGTTTATTCAGTGTTTCCTATTCTATTTTTCTTTCAAATATTCGTAGTAATGTTTTCTTTGGAATTGAAATGTTATTATAAATGTATGTTATGTTAGTATTTTCTTTTTTCTTAAATATTCCTGAATGGAATATCAGTATAAATGCTTGAAATATATCAGATTTTTTAATATTCTTTGTACAACTTTTTTCAATTGGTAATGATCGAAGGATCAGTCGGTAAGTAATTATAATTATCACAGAATATTATTTTAGATGGACCAGTTCAATAATGGTGTCTGGTTTTCGTCGTTATTTCAACAGTGGTCATTGAAAATGATTCATCCTGTACATAATGAACATCCTTTACCAAACTCTTGAAGTGAGAATTGAAAACAAAAAATATGATTATATGCTCGATGTAATATGTGGATAACTGAGTTAGTCTTATCTATAAACCTTCAACAACTGGTAGAGAAAAAACTGTTTATTTTTCAAGGTTGGGCCCATGAACACTATTGATCAGGTTGACTTGAACTTCATCATATCAAAAATTCAGCAAATCAATTACACGAAGAGTTATAAAAAAATCTCCTTTTCGCAATTTTTGTCATTACGTAGTGTTTGTCTCATACTGTATATCAATTTTGCTCAAGAAATATGTTGAATGGTTGGTGGTCAAGTATCCCTAAAGCTCAAAATATAAAATAAAAATATACAAAATGTCACCATAAAAACTGTCACATCTTGACTCACCCTGTACAAAATGTTGAATTTATCAATTTTGACATATTCAAATGATGAGCATATCAGTGTGATACTTGGTTTGGTCACATCTTCACTTCGTAGGGTTGATTGAGAATTTCATTTTGAATAATGCTGGACTCACCCTGTATCCAACAATATTTTTTATCAAAAACCAGTCTAGAAGTATTGCTGTATGGATAAGCAATATCTGTCGCGATATACATTTTTATTTTAGATGTTTAAAGAAATGACCACTTACCAACTTTGACGCCCTGTATCTCGAAAACTAGCCATAGGATTGAGTTGGGCCCATGGACACTTTTGATCAGCTTGACTTGAACTACATCATATCAAAAATTCATCGAATTTCACCGGGACCCATTTTCCATAAGAATGGTGCGGGGTTCTTTATTTCTATCAGACATATTTTCGATCAAAAGATTTCTATCAAATGTTTTTCGATCATTTTGTAAGCTTGGGAGCTTTGAAATGGGGCTGGCTCATTTTTATGCAAAAATATGTCATTGTTGCAATTATTTTTAATATACCGTGTGTCCATAGAGGAACCCCCCCCCACCCCCCTGTTAACTTTTGAACGGATTAGAATTTTCGCATGAAATTTTCTTTTGGAGGTATGACAGTTCATAACCTACTTTCTGACGACAAAAAATTGTCTATCTTTCAAAATGGCGGCCCGACACCATTTTGAAGGAAATTTTCAAATGGCATAGGGAGTCTAGTGATACCTCATTCGAAACGTCTTACAAAGCTCTATACGTCCCCAAAATTTCAAACAAAAATATACTTCCAAAACAAAATGGCGGTACATAATGTAACAACTCTCTTAGAGTAACCCCACCCATGTTAACTTTTGAACAGATTGGAATTCTGTTTCGAATTTTTTTTTGGTTTAATGGTAGTTCATAAGCTTCTTTTTGACAACAAAAAAACTTTCATTTAATGATACCAAAAAAGATTTGATGATTTTACTAGCAGAGCTCTAACATTATGTACCGTTATTTTGTTTTGGAAATATATTTTTGTTTGATATTTTGTGGACGTATAGAGAATTGTAAGACGTTTCGAATGAGGTATCACTCAACCCCTCATGCCATTGAAAAAATTCTTTCAAAATGGCGTCGGGCCGCCATTTTGAAAGATAGACATTTTTTTATGTCGTCAGAAAGTAGCTTATGAACTGCCATTCCTCCAAAAAAAATTTCATGCGAAAATTCCAATCCGTTCAAAAGTTACCAGGGGGGGTTACTTTATGGACACTGTATATTATGAAGAAGAGCGCTTGTTAAGTTCCATCTACCAATTCATCTGTAAAAGTACAAACGTTTTCGAAACGTGATTCATGCGATTATTTATTGAATTGAAAGACTTAATTGTTCAAGTTCTGCAAGCTGCAGTACCACGATAACTAAAACGTCAGTCGGTAGACATTCCATATGGTTTCGATAATTCGCAAGTTTATTTCATTCGAATTACGAAAGGAAAATAAACTGTATAAAGGAAACACAGTGCGTGTGTTTGTATGTGTTTATAAACATTGGTGATATTGTCGTATAGTCTGAACTAAACAAACATTCCGTTCAAGCTGTCAAAATATTTCCTGTGGCAATTATAGGAGCCAAACGGAGGGTATAAAAAACCTTTAGCTAGTATGGAATGTGGGTAAGTAAAAAGGGACCCAGCACTATGTTAGATATCAGCTTCTTCCAGAGAAAATATTTTTACTAATTTAAATAAATATAAGTATTCATAGTGACAGAGTGAAACAAAAGGGTCCGTTTTTTTTATTGTTCTGACATAAAATGTAAAGGTTGTTTGTTCTTGTTTTTTTCTGTCAACCAACTGTCGTCCCCTTACGAACAGCAGCCCTCAGAAGTCGAAACTTGTGCGAGCCAGGGATTAACGAGGTCTTACCTTTTTACGTGTGATTCCTAGCACTTTCTTGGCCATAAGAAACATTTCTGTAGTCGCCATGGTTTGAACCATCGCTGACTGGCAGCCAAAGTGATTGAAACAATGTCGCTTTAACCACTAAGTGTATGTACGAGGATGTATTGATATCTAGTTAGCCTAGACCAGTTCCCTGCATAAACAAAATATTGCGTTACCATAGCAACGAACAATAACTTATGAGAAGTGTCAGTGTAAAGTTTGACGTCAAAAAGGTAAACCAGAGTTACGCAATGAATTAAAAGAAAAAATATGTCCACCGAAATTGTGAAAATCGAAAAATTGGAGTATCGAGCCATCATCAAGTACTTGTATTTAAAAGGGTTAAGAGGTAAGCAGATTTACGAAGATATGCTAATACCCTTGGTGATCAATGTCCTTCGTATGCGACCGTGAAAAATTGGACTGCAAGCTTCAAAAGAGGTAAATTTTCCATTGAAGATGACGACCGATCGAAAAGGCCAGTTTCTGTGTCAGTCCCCGAAAATATCGATGCAGTTCATGACATTATTTTAACAAACCTTCGAATTGGGCTAAAACGGATATCAGAAGCACTGAATATTTCATACGAACGCGTTCATCATATAGTTCACGTCAATTTAGACATAAGAAAAATTGCTGCAAAATGGATCCCCAAATGTTGGAATGTTGACCATAAGCGTGCAAGGGTAGTATAGCATCGCGTTCGATCTGTGCTCGATTTGAAAACGATGTAGACTTCTTAAACCAAATTGTTACTATGGATGAGACTTGGGTACATTTCTATACGATCCAGAAACAAAGCAAAAATCGAAGAAATGGCGA
This sequence comes from Chrysolina oricalcia, assembly GCA_944452925.2. NCBI lineage: Eukaryota > Metazoa > Arthropoda > Insecta > Coleoptera > Chrysomelidae > Chrysolina > Chrysolina oricalcia. The sequence goes on from OX101813.2 coordinate 2,557,850, forward strand.
CACTCCGGTTCTCCAAGTCCTAAGAAGTTTCGTGTCCAAAAATCTGCTGGAAAAGTTCTTGCTTCAGTTTTTTGGGATTGCCATGGAGTAAGTAATCATGATTGATTTTTTTGATAAGGGTAGATTACTATTCGACATTACTGACCACTGTACGGGAAAAAATCAAAGAGAAAAGACGCGGAAAGCGAACCAAAGGTATCATCTCTTTTCTCAACTGAAAAAAAAAGTTTAGAAGGTCGTAAATTTTCTACCAACGAGGAGGTAATAAAAGCTGTGGAGGTCTGGTTTGCAGAGAAAGAAGAAACATTTTTTTTGAAAGGTCTAGAGACGTTGCAGGATCGCTGTAATAAATGTATCCAATTAAGAGGAGAATATGTTGAGTAATACATTATTTTGACATTGAAATTTTGTTTGGTTCTACAGTAGGCTAAGAATTTTTCAATATATCTTCGTATGTATGGTGTATGTCATTAATGAAGTTTAGTTTGGAATCAGCATTTTATTAAAAATACACATCATGAAAAATATTGCTTCTCCCTGTAATTCATTTTTACTCGAAAATTACGATGAACTTATATGGTTCAACTTGCTGCAGGGTAATTTGAAAAATAAATACTCATCAGGACCAGACGAAGTGCCTCTGATTTTGAAAAGAGTAAACCAGAGCTAAGAAAAAATATGTCCACCGAAATTTTGAAAATCGAAATATTGGGGTATCGAGCCATCATCAAGTACCTGTATTTAAAAGGGTTAAGAGGTAAGCAGATTAACGAAGATATGCTTAATACCCTTGGTGATCGTGAAATATTGGACTGCAAGCTTCAAAAGAGGTAAATTTTCCATTGAAGATGATGACCGATCGGGAAGGCCAGTTTCTGTGTCAGTCCCCGAAAATATCGATGCAGTTCATGACATGATTTTAACAGACCGTCGTATTGGGCTAAAAGGGAAATCTGAAGCACCGAATATTTCATACGAACGCGTTCATCATATAGTTCATGTCAATTTGGTCATGAGAAAAATTGCTGCAAAATGGATCCCCAAATGTTTGAATGTTGACCAAAACCGTGAAAGGGTAGTAGCATCGCGTTCGATCTGTGCTCGATTTGAAAACGATGGAGACTTCTTAAACCGAATTGTTACTATGGATGAGACTTGGGTACATTTCTACGATCCAGAAACAAAGCAACAATCGATGGAATGGCGACACTCCGGTTCTCCAAGACCTAAGAAGTTTCGTGTCCAAAAATCTGCTGGGAAAGTTCTTGCTTCGGTTTTTTGGGATTACCATAGAGTAATCATGATTGATTTTTTGGATAAGGGTAGAACAATAACTGGAGATTACTATTCGACATTACTGACCACTCTACGGGAAAAAATTAAAGAGAAAAGACGCGGAAAGCTATCCAAAGGTGTTTTGTTTTTGCAGGACAACGCCACTGCACACAAATCTCATGTTGCCATGCAAAAAAATCGTGATTTAGGGTTTGCATTACTAGAACACCCCCCTTATTCACCAGATTTGGCTCCGTCCGACTATCATCTCTTTCCTCAACTGAAAAAAAAGTTTAAAAGGTCGTAAATTTCCTACCAACGAGGAGGTAATAAAAGCTGTGGAGGTCTGGTTTGCAAAGCAAGAAGAAACATATTTTTTGAAAGGTCTAGAGACGTTGCAGGTTCGCTGTAATAAATGTATCCAATTAAGAGGAGAATATGTCGAGTAATTGAATATTTTGACATTGAAATTTTGTTTGGTTCTACAGTAGGCTAAAATTTTCATTTGATGATTTAGGATATGTTCTAGAATTTTTGAAAACGTGGGAAAATGTTGGGAATGTTGAAATATCATCTTTGTTATGTTTTCTATGAGTTATCAATAGTCAAGATTCAGATTAATTATGGTTATTGAATATTAAAAATTGATCTGATTGTGTAATGAAATGAGTATGTAATTATGCTTATTTATTAATTCCCACATTTCCAAGAAATTAATTTCTTATACAAATCAGTACGATGTAAGCCAGTGCAAGGAGTAGATTAAGAGTTCTTTTGGATAGAGATAGATAACTACTTTCCACTTGCATTGAATTTGCATTTTCCCTTCATCAATACAATTAATGCTAGTTGGTCAAGTATTTGTTGATACATTTGTACGATGTCCAAGTCAATGCAATATGAAAACAGATTTTAGTAAGGATGAAGTAGGTATCCAATTATCCTGAGCTCAATCAATATCGATTTGTAATCGATCAAAATATTGTAATATATATCTTCTGATATCAAAGCATACCAAACAAGGAATGCTATAAGGAAGAAGATCAAATGATTCGAAATATTTGAAAATGTACCAATAAAAAAACTGTTAAATTCTTCACCAGTATACACATAACTAATGATGGCAAGGGTCATATTGACTATTAAACTAATCCTCTACTAGTTTTTTTCTCATTTACCTCTGCAAATTTCTTCTCAGATTCATCAAACAGTGCATTTGAATTGCATCCGTGTATGCACTTCTCCCCATCCTTCATTTGTTGCGGGTCACAGTCAAATTTCTGCACAGCCGGATCCACGGGAGCCCTAATATCAATTTCGTCTTTAGGCCCCTCGATGCACATATGTTCTTGATTATTAGTTTCGGGAAATCTGGAACAGTTCAGGGCATCTGGCCAGGTGAAACCGAATCCCTGCAAGACAGGGAAACATCTCGATCGCACACCCTCACAGAGTCCTCGACAAGGTCCAATAGGATTCGTTACTTGTTCGGTACACATTGGAACGTAAACGGAACATAAAAACAGTTTCAAATTCTGACTGCAACCGTACTGAATCAGGGGTGAGAAGGATTGCAACTGCAAATCGGCTTCTTTTTGAATGTCATTACCGCCTAAATTCGGCATACCCGTCATATTGTACCACATCATGCACATTTCCACTCGAATAGGCTCACAGGTGCGCATTAGGGGTTCTGAAATCGAGACACCCCAAGAAAAAGTGAACAACAATAACAAAAACATTGTGAGGTTATGAGATAAACGCGCACGAGTCGACCAACTTCTGAAACGATCTCCGACAGAATAACTTTTCAAAGTTAATCAACTAGGTAGGTAGACGAACGCTGTTTGGAATGTTGTTATACCGAGAGCTTGGCGGACCATTCCGAGTTCATCCGACTATTTAAATTAAGCTTTACAAGCTTCTTGGTGGACCGGATTGTTTGAAAAATCCAAACAAGCTATTTTAGGCAGGTTAGTTAGTGGCTCGAGCGTGTTGTTCGGGGGAGGAGAGGGATATTTGTCAATATGATTAATTGTCGTGGGTAAATTTATATTTTTTTTTATTGTTTGACAGCCACATAACCAACTTGATGAAGTAGCTTTTATCTTGATTAAGTAATTATTTCTTATACAACATTCCACTTAACTTTTTTCTTGTAATTATAAGTGGTGGTTGAATTGATAGGTATTTTACCTGAGTAGAAGCTTCTTAAGTTCTGGTAGGTACCGAATGAATAAACAGTAATGGCGATCAATGACCATTTTTTTACAAAAATTTACAGCGTGGCCATATGCATTTTAAGACCCTCCTCATTAATCTCATTTCAAGTTTTTTAACATAGGTACTGAGTACAGAAAAGCGTCAACAGGTAGTACCTACTTAGTAACGGTTTTTAATTTCATATGCTTTTTTAAATTGGTACTACCTGGGCGACCATGATATACTAACACTATCTTTTATATTATGGTCTAACCAATTTTCTCAAGATAAACGTCAATATAGAATTTTTAAACTTGTTCGAAAGAAATAGTACATTATATACCGCGGGACTGAAGTAGTACATTTAATCCTGAAGGTAAAGTTTATGGCCCGACCGCAGGGAGGGCCATAATTTACCTGAAGGATTAAATGTACTTCAGTCGCAAGGTATATACGATACTTTTCGTACTTCCGGTATGATTTTATTAATTATTTCAATAATTTCAATCAGTTTTTTCTCTCTTCAACTCATTTAATAAACTGTCTTTAAAATAAGTTACCATAGTAACATTGCGTTGTGACAGTTATAATTTAGAAACATTGTCATTACTAGTGTCATTGTAAAGAAACATTGTTATTGATAATTATTGGTATCATGAGTGAAGAAGGTGTATCTGATATTGATAAAAGAGCAGCCGAAGTAGGTGAAGAATTGTTACCACCGAAATCTAGAAAACTATACGAGCAGCAGTACGATGCAGGAAAGACTGGTCAATATGACGAACTGTCACAATATTAATTTGAATATTAACGTTAATTACCATTCTAATTAATTATATTTTTCAATAAAATATCCCTTAAATTCGTTTGTTTGTGATTTAATCGTTCCGGGAGTTTCGTCAATATTTAATCCCGGAGGGATTAAATGTGACACTTTAGTACCTGTCACAAGGGAGTGAAGTTGTCACTTTAGGCCCGGAAGTACGAAAAGGTTCCATTTTTGCAATTTACAACTTTTCCATTCAAGGTGCTTATTCGAATTGGCCACTTTTTTCATTGACCATTTTTGGGTCTTTCGTTCCAAAATGAATCTGAAAATTGATGAAATGGGTTGATAAACTGAACAATTCAAAAAAAATTTGTCAGTCCTAGTGAACACGAAAATTGTTATACTTACACTGCACACACTTTATTTATTGATCCCAAGAAACATTTCTGTTTAGAGAGTGATTACATTTTTACATAAATTGTTTAACAGCAATACATATGAAATAAAAATTGATGAAGAAATCAAACAATTATTAGAAAAGGAATGATGTGAATAATTTGTGAAATGAGTAAATAAGTCATATCAAAGCAAAAACAGTCAAAGGTGAAACATTGTTATATTATAAAGGAATTGAAGTCATCTGTAAATATACATTTCTTAAGCTCATTTTTTAATTTAGGTGTAGTCCTGATTTCTGTCACAATTTTACACTACGTTACTCAATGTTGATACTATTGATAGACATTTCTTTCTCAAGGTTTCCTGTTTCAATCCTGAAAAAAATGGTTTGAATGAAAATATAATCTGTATTTGTCTTTAGTGAGGAAAATAGGAAAAACGTATTCTTCAATCTACTAATTAATAACTTATAAACAAAATGATCTTGAACTCACATCTGAGAATACAATATAATTTATGACTTTTGTCGGTATTCTTGCAGGTTTTCTCTGCACAATAGGTACTTCACTTTCAGAAGAAAGGAATATTTGTATCAGTAAAAAAAGTAACCAACATATTCCTGAGTTGGATCAGTGACAGCAGGACTCATCAGAAGATTTTGGGACTTGGGACAATTCTGCTTTCTTTACTGTGAATCTGCTAAAACTATTCTTGAAAACATTTCGAATGACGGTAATGACATAAAAATTGACTTTGACATGTGTCACTAGTTCAAACATGGGACATACTGTTTTTTCTTGTTTAACCGCATTCAAGCTTGATTTTGAACCGTTTTCAATCGTGACGTAAACATTCATGTACTCAAGAAAATAGGCCATTTTGAAATTAAATAATGAAAATGTCAAAATATTCAAAATTGAGAAATATTGAGAAATGTTAAAACGTGAAAGGAGAAAAGAATAAAAACTGTGAAAGGAACTTAACTCAATGGAATCACAGCTAGAAGTATTGACCAATTTCTTACCAGTACTTATTAATAATGAACAGATTCAGCATAGTGTTTATCTGCTTCTACAAATGCTAAATTCTGGCATAGAAATAGATACTAATCTTGAAATATACTTTTTCACTAATTTCGAACATCATAAAGTTGAAAATTATGCAGAAGAATGGCTTGACAAATATTTGGACTATGACTTTTTCCAGCTGTTCAGGTTTCAAAAGCAAACTGTTTCAAATTTGTTATCTCGAATAGATGGCCCAGACATGAATGTTCCATTTAGTGGTGGAGGATTACCTATTTGTGCTTACAAGCAACTTTTGATAACATTATGGTGGCTAGGAAAAGGAGAAACTCTTATATCTGTAGCAGACAAGTTTAATGTTGCAATTTCAACAGTATATTCCATAACAGAAAGAGTTTTGGATAAGTTGATAAATCTCAAAGAGCATTATATAAAATGGCCTGATCATTTAGAAATTATTACAGTGGAAGATAATTTCAGGAAGATAGGTGGCTATCCGGGTAGAATTATCTTCGAATTGTTTTACATGTTATTTCTACTTCCATTATTTTAGGTGTTGTGGGAGCAATTGACTGTTGTAATATTGAATTCAAAGCACCTAAGATACAACAGGATAGCTACATTGATAAGAATAGTAGGCATTCTATAAAATTACAGGGAATTGTGACATCTAACAAGATATAAACAAATATTAATGTTGGGTTTCCTGGGTCTGCTCATGATAGTAGGGTTGGTAGATTATAACAGTCTCTCAATATTGAGTTAATATTGTTTTCTCAACCTTACGTATTATATTCTAGGTTTTCAAAAACTCGAATTTATATGTTGACATAACGATTAACAACAATTTGCAAAACTATTTTATATCTGATGAATATCATTTAGTGGGAGATAAAGCATATCCACTGTTAATCTGGTTGATGTCCCCATTCAAGTGAGTTTCCCTAAATCCATATATTCCTTCAAAAATATTTGTTTTTCATTATCAGGAAAACTGTTAACTTGACTCCGGTACAAACAAAACATAATAAAAGCCTCAGCAGATGCAGAGTTTGTGTGGAAAATACTTTTGGAATCATGAAGTCTAGGTGGCGAATATTGAATTTTATCAACGTAAAATCTGTCGAAAAAGCTGTAAAAGTTATTGTAGCCTGTTGTGTCCTACATAACTTTGGTTATTTGAATTATGACTACTGGGATGAATATGAAGAGACAGAACCAGAGGAAGGTGATGCCGAGGAGTTCAGACATATTAATGATCACAATGAGGCCATTGTTAAGAGATATGAGATAGCTCAGCGTCTATCAAGACAAGATTAATATTATGTATTATTTATTTTCTTCAAATAAATATCTATTAAGACTTCAAACTTCTTTATTAATATGAATCTATAAAACATAAACTGAATGGCTTATCTCTCAAAATATAAAAATCAAAACTGCTCTCAACAGAAACTCATTACACCCAAGAAACAGAACAAACTTAACAGATTTTCTTTTAAAATAAAAAAGACAAACTAAACAAACAGAAGCAAATAGAAACATATACTGATATAAATTTCAAGAAGCTAAACTTCAGTCTGTATCATCGTCACTATCTCTCTTCCTTTTTTTAGTTTTTTTCCCTATATTTTCTATCAGACTCATCATTTGCTTGTGTCTTTGGTCACTCTCATATTTTGAAAATTCCTTTCATTAATTTTTTGATTTTCTTTATTAAGTTCATACATTTTCTGTAAAATATCATTTTTATTTGGTTTGACAGAAGGTTTGATTTCTTTAAATCTATTGGATGTTGAGGGTTGTTCGGTATCTTGTTTGATGTATTTGATGTATTCTTGCTTACATCCAGGTTTTCAGTTACTTTATTATTTTTCTTTGGTAGTGAATCTAATACCAGCAAAGGTTCAGCCTTATGTTTGTCACCTAGTATGTCATCTAGTTCATCAAAATATGGAGGTTTTATAATTTTTCCTTGTCCAGTCTGTTTTATTTTATCGATATATTTTATGTATGAAGCTTGTAAGTTTGTAAATTTCTGGCGACATTTTTCTCTACCATCTGTTTCATCTCCAACATAAAAGCCAGTATCATTCATTATTTTTGCGATTTGTAACCAAATGCTGTTTTTATTAGTTTTTTTATCAGCAAATTCTTTCTCAAATTTTTTTCTTAAGCCAAGAAAAAAGATTGTAGCAGTCCTATCTCTATCAGTCTGATTTTTGCTAGTCTTCCATACAGGCACCGAACTATTGTTGGTTTGTAGTTCAGTTTGTAGCATGGCTTGTTGTTCCCTTTCAGAAAGTTGTTGCTTTATTTGAATAACATAGCTCATACGGGCTTCCGGATCTACAATTTATTGGATATCATTGTTGATACATTTTGTAATGCAAACAATACATCACCTACCTGTTTGTAGAATTCTTGCCGTATCTCTATCCACACTCAATACCAAATCATCAAGTTCGATATTCACCATACCATCATCAGAATTCATTTTTTAAAGGACAATTTTATTCTAACTAATACTAATAGTGTAGAAACGTTCGATAAAACCCGACTATCAAGAGGCCAAAACTCCAACAATCCTCAAAAATTAACCCTACTGCAAATTAGTTGACAACAAAACTGTCAAAAATCAAAATATTCCTAATATCCCCTCTCCTTTGGACTACTTTTGATTTCGAACCGTTCTTATTGAAGCTTTCAAAACAGAATGAACCGTATTCATTGTTGACGTCACTGGTTCAACAAGAAAATGTTTGGTTTCAAAACGCATTGAACACGGTTCTTCAAGAAAAAACAGCTCTAATTTTCGTGGTGTTTTTGGAACATTGGAACTATTTAGACTCCACCCATTGGCCATACCCGTAAGAAGGCCAAAGCCTTCTAGGATTCAGTGACCCTAGACGAGTCGGAGACAAAAGAAGTTCCCCGCTAAAATACGTAAATTTAAATAATCTATATCTCAGTCATTTATTGATGGATTAAAGAAAAAAAACACTGATTTACTAGTTTTGATTACTTATATTTCGGACGTTCATCATCTTAATGGTTGAAAGATTTCTAGTTCTGCTCTATATTTTAATTCCATCGCGTCAAATATAGTATTGGTATCAACAAATATCCCTACAAAAAGACCAAAATTGCATAAAAATTGCCTTCAAAATAGATTTCGTTCCTAATTTTATTTATGGCATGAAACTCAACACATACTTTCACGTGAGCATGCGCATTGTCTGAATTCGAATTGCACAGAACGTGTATAACATCAAACTTGCATGAAAACTTGCAAACGTAATACGGCTTTTACTTAAACTCTGTTTATTTTTTTACCTTTTTCTTTCAGCTCCTGAGCTACTCTGCCGTGCTAAGCAAGAAGGTCGTAACTGACATTTTCATCAAAACTAAATTATTGCCATTTTTCGTATCTGCTAGAGCCCGCGCGTCTCCTAATATATTATACAGAGTGTTTCATAATAAATGCGCAGGACTTCCGGACGTGATAGCTCGTTCAAAAATATGAAAAAAGTTGCTATTAACTTACCCTCTAAAATTCAACATTTTCGAGATACAGGGTGTTGAAATTAAAAAAAAAAATATAGTTTTTTGCGAATATCTCTGGAACCGTTTATCGCACAAAAAACAGATTTTGAATTCATTTTCTACTTATAATAAGCTGTAACGATGTTGATGAATAAATTTATCAGACGGGGTGGGTAGACTCCAATATCGAGAGTGAGTGGAACAAGAATAAACTTTTATTATAACTGAATTTACACAGGATATAAATGATTTCAAATTAATACTTGCAAAAAGTCATGAAAAAGTCACGTTGACAGATAGACTACTCATTCTTTTCCTTTTTGACAATGACAGTTGTTGATCTCCATATCGCACTGTCTGGAGCGAGGTATTATAGTCCAGTAATTTATGGAATATATTAGTGAAGAAGTTGTTACAAAGCTATGTTTTGTGCAGATTTTTATTTTTAAAATTCATAATTGGTGAATATTTTAAAGGGGTAGTGGGTGTTTTTTTCTCCAACTTCTACGCCACTGTAAAAAGTATGATTTTGAGCCGCTTACTTGAACCGCCAATGTTTTCTACACAAAAAAGGTGATCTTGGTCATAAGCTCTAAAGTTGACCGTTTTCAAGAAAAATCAACTTTCATGTTGAAAAACATGGTTCATTTTTTTAAATAATTTTTTTCCTAATTATACAAAATTTATTTAAACGTTAGAACAAGTAACAAAACCAAACGTTGACTTCCTGATAGCGAAATAAAAAAAAAACAATAACATTCATACTCAGTTGAATTGTTGGACATGTCCGCCGTTAGCTTCAATGCACGCAGTAATTCTTCGAGGAAAAAACATTAATTAAACAACATGAAAGTTGATTTTTCTTGAAAACGGTAAACTTTAAAGCTTATGACCAAGAATACCTTTTTTGTGTAGAAAACAAGGGCGGTTCATATAGGAGGCTCAAAACTGTACTTTTTCCAGTGGCGTAGAAGTTGGAGAAAAAAACACCCACTACCCTTTCAAAATTTTCACCAATTATGAATTTGAAAAAATAAAAAATCCGCACAAAACACAGCTTATTATGAGTAGAAAATGCCTACGAAATCTGTTTTCTGTGTGATAAACGTTCCAGAGATATTCGCAAAAAACAATGATTTTTTTTTTAATTGCAACACCCTGTATTTCGAAAATGGTGCATTTTAGAGGGTAAGTTAATAGAAACTTTTTTCATATTTTTGGACGAGCTATCACATCCTGAAGTCCTGTGCATTTATTATGAAACACCCTGTATATTGATATAACAGGATCTGACAATATATAAACTCACCCTCAGAATGATCAATTTCCTATTAGAAATGTGGATGGCATTGGAATGAATATTAAAATATCTTTACCACAAAGTAAGGACATTGTTAGATACGACCTTTTTGCTCAGCACAGCAGTAACTCTCAGTCGGTGTGCCAAAATATGAAATCCTCTCAACTCTGGGAGAGTTCTTGAAAAAGATTCCTTACAGTTTATTATGAAGATAATTTTGTATGCAATTTTGTGAAAATAAATATAGTGATTTCAACTTCAAAGAATCGTTTTTATTTTTCTCAGTAAATCAATAACAATAAACACTTGTACTCTTCAACTTCAGAAAACCTTACTCTATCTATAGGTACCTGCGTTATCTAGCTAAAATGTCAACTGATATGAGATTTCTGACAAATTTTACAGCTTCGGCGTTGTCGCCGAGATAGCCAATTCAAAAATGAAACAGCTGTTCAAAGTGCTGTTTTGTCAAACATTTCTTTATAGTCCAAGAAACGAGGAAGCGGCCCAATGTTAAATGTGCAAAAATTAATGTCTGAAAAATAAAATTATGAGCGTATAGGAAATTAAAATTCAGGATGAGTTTCTATTTCATGCGACTCGATCATGATTACCGAACATAACCTAAAAAATTGGCAAAGTTGCGAAAAGCGGTTTTTTGTTGATAATTAAAAAACTACAGCTCCGATCAAAAAAAGTTAAATTAGGAAATTGTAGGTATTAAAATGATCTATAAATTGAATAACTTATAATTTTTTGATATCATTAATACTTATCGAGTTATATCGGAAAAACCGTAAAAAATCGGGATTATTATAACTCGTTTATTGTATGGTATTGAAAATTGTTACTTACAGTTTTGTGTAGACTAGGCAAGCCAAAAAAGTCTTCTTCAAAAAAATTGAAGAATATTGATTATTTTTCAAAATATGTGAAGTTTTCTCAAAAAAGATGCTCTCCCAATATGGTTACTCTTGCTCGGGGAATCATGCTACAGTAACGATTCAGAGCTTATTTTTTTCTGTAAGAGTTATCGAATAAGTTTGATATTATTTATTTTAAGTGTCAAAAAATTACTTTAAAAAATTGCCCAATTTTTTTACATGTTTTTCTAAATAAATTTCTTAATTTTGTTTTTATAGAAATGACCTTAATGAAACTAGATTTCTAGCATTAAAAAAATTGAGTTCTTACAATCACTAGGAGCCGAGATAATTTTTTATTTCAAAAAAATCTGGAAGTCGCAATGACCATCGTACAGCAGTCACCTTCATGGATATTGAGGTCGAATACCTATATTTTCGATAAAAAAATACTAGGATATGTTTAGTTCATTTGCAGTATTATTACTTGATGAACAAAGTGAGGCGTGCAGGCGCGGAGCGATGCAATTTCAGCGGGTGGCGCAGTAGGGATACAAATACTTGTATTAAAGACACTTTCGTCCTGACAGTGTTATTGAAAAAGAAAAGAAAAGTTATTGGTTCAATTTCAAGTACTAGTGTACTTTGCAAAAGAAAACGTACGCAAACAACAAGCCGAGATACTTAATATTTTTTAAGCACAAGCCACAAGCACATCCCCACTTCGCCATCCGCTACAGCTATCGCCTCACTTTATTCATCAATTAATAATACTGCAAATGAACTAGACATATACTGGTTTTGTTTTTTATTGAAAATATAGGTATTCAACCTTAATATACATGAAGGTGGCTGTACGATGATTATTGCGCCCTCCAGATTCTTTTTAAATATATATATATATATATATATATATATATATATATATATATATAAATCCTTTATTTAGTCCATTTGGCTAATATACATTTTGAAGTACTTGCATAAATTTCAAGAAATGAATAATACAACAAACTCTCACAAATTGGGCATTTGAACCCTTGTCACAAAAAATAAAAAAATATATATACTGTGACGAAGCTGCGGGCGATGCCGGACCTGAACTCTTACGTAGGGCACTCGGCCGCGGGTGACTGTCGTTGCGCTATGCACCGAGAAGAATCTGGACGTTTCGAGGCTTCACGAGGAATTGCATGAGCTTTCGGAGAAGTGAGCATTCGATATAAAAAGAACTAAGCCGCAGACGGACGGACAGTCAGTGAAGTGAAAGTCGAATATAAATACAACAATACACATGTATACAACACAGACACACATACTTATACATCTAAGGATGGATATAGCGAGGGGCAATATATGAAAATATAAGTAGATAAGTTATTGGGTATAACCCTCAAAATGTTTTGCAACTGTAGACACGTGTTTCGAGCTTAAGCTCTCATCAGTACGGTAAAATCAAGTGCGAAGATGTACAACACTTGGATGTAAAAATAGTAAAATTTATTTATTTATTTATTTATTGTTTTATTTTGTTGTTGGCTTCCTGTTGTTGACTTCCTTTGTTTCTATTTTTACATCCAAGTGTTGTACATCTTCGCACTTGATTTTACCGTACTAATGAGAGCTTAAGCTCGAAACACGTGTCTACGGTTGCAAAACATTTTGAGGGTTATACCCAATAACTTATCTACTTATACTTATACATCTATACACATATACACATTCTAAAAAATATTTGATGAATACACAAAATAGGTTAAACATACTAAAACATAATATGTACTCCAGTCATAGCTAATTATTAAGACGAACTAAAAAAATGAGGAAATGGCTACTAGGATTTTTGTTGATCAAGAATATGTGATTTTAACTTTGTCGTGAAGGATGTTAAAGATGTTATACGTTTGATGGCAGATTTCAATTTCAATTCAATTCAATTTTCAATTCAATTTTCAATTCAATTTTCAATTCAATTTTCAATTCAATTTTCAATTCAATTTTCAATTCAATTTTCAATTCAATTTTCAATTCAATTTTCAATTCAATTTTCAATTCAATTTTCAATTCAATTTTCAATTCAATTTTCAATTCAATTTTCAATTCAATTTTCAATTCAATTTTCAATTCAATTTTCAATTCAATTTTCAATTCAATTTTCAATTCAATTTTCAATTCAATTTTCAATTCAATTTTCAATTCAATTTTCAATTCAATTTTCAATTCAATTTTCAATTCAATTTTCAATTCAATTTTCAATTCAAGTTTATACAAGTAATATATCGGTATAACAATTTTTATGGTAGTATGCTTAACGAATTTTAATACATTTATATTGTCCATCCTATCTGTGAGGGTTCACCTAAGCAAGTCTGCTTGTGATGTGCTACCCTATAGCAGTTGAGATGAATTATCTTAATTGTCATCAACTAGAAATATTTGTAGATTTTGAAAATTTTGGTTATCCTTTCATTTTATATTATTTGTATCAGAGAGAAGGAATTGTGGAGAAAAATAAGTAATGGAAAAGAGAAATGACGAAGAAAACGGTATTAGAAGCCGAAAAATTTGGGCTTATTTAGGATATGTTCTTTGATTTTGATTTTGTATTTTTTTATTTTGGATATTTCTCTTAGTTGAAGTGGTAGTAAATTATAGAATTTTGGTCCATAATAAAAAACGTACCTTTGTGTGTGAGTCTTCTTGAAAAGGATTGACAGGATTGTTTCAGTATTTTCAAAAGTCCATAGAAGGCATTGTTGAACATATAAGTTGCGTATATTGAATACTTTTGTATCTACGTAAATTTGTTGTGTGGAAAATAAACGATCTTTATGTAATATTATTTTTAGTATAGTATTTTGCGATGTTTGCAGACTTTTTATAACATTGTTGAAACACCCACCCCATACAACAAGGCAATAACGCAGGCTTGATTCTACTAAGGCCTTATATACTAGTATTGTATTTTTTTCATGCAAAATGTCCCTAAGGGTGTAGAATTTAGCTATCATGAGTCTCATTCTTTTTATTACTATTGAAACCTGTTCATCCCATCTCATATGTTGGTTCATTATAACTCCCAAATATTTTAAGGAATATGTTTTTTTCTATTTTAGGACATATACAGTTTTGGTGCTCACAGTTTGTTTTATGAATTTTCATGATTTTGTTTGGTTGATCTTCAGAAGTGAGGGAAAAAGTGATATATTTGCTTTTGTTTACATTTAAACTGAGTTTATTATGGTTTAACCAATCTTGAATACTAGAGAGCCCTATTTCAGCTTTATTGTAGACTTTATTCCAATTGTCTTCCTTGAATATAATGGCAGTGTCATCGGCATATGAAATGAGATGACCAGGAACAATATTGGCCCCAACACTGTCCCTTGTGGAACTCCTGTGGTTATTTCGAGTGGCTCGCTAAGGATATTATCAACTTTAACCTTTTGTGTTCTCTGTGATAAGTAACTCTGCAAAAGTTTTAAAGCTGTGCCGCGAATACCGTTGTTATATAATTTGTCCAGAAGTATGTCATGGGAAACCGTGTCGAAAGCTTTAGCGAGATCTAGAAAAACAGCCATGCATTTCTTCAATTCATCCAGTGAGCTCACAATGTTTTTAGATAAGTCTAAAACGGCCTTTTCTGTATTCGAATTCTTTTTAAATCCATACTGTCTGTCAATTATTACTTTATGCTTATCAAAAAATTTTATCATTCTGTTTTTGACACATTTTTCTAAGATCTTTGCAAAGTTACTTATAACAGATATGGGTCTATAATTGCTTGTATTTTTATGATCTCCACCCTTATACACTGGTGTAACAATTGCTTCTTTCCATTGTGTAGGCACTATTCCGCTCGTGAAAGTTAGGTTTAAAATATGTATTAAAGGTGTTAAAATATGAACATGAGCGTCTTTGATTAGTTTTACTGAAATACCATCTGGACCTGCAGAAGATGCATTCTTGAGTTCGGCTATCATATATATATTAATTCATTGTTGTCTATAGGATAGAGAAAAATGGTGGTGTCTACAGATTTATTCTTTGTTTTTCTAATAGACCGGTTTTGAGAATTATTTAACTGATTTAACATATTTTCTCCCACTTTAACGAAGTATTCATTGAATATGTTTTCTTTTTCATCATTTTTAATATGCAGTTGCCCATATTTGTTCAAAATATCTGTGTCTTTTGCATGTTTTTTTTTAGCTTTTCTGTTAGTTACATACGTTAGTTACATACGTAGATTATTGTAGCTATCAAGTCCCTTAAAAAAACGGAATTTTGTGTATGTGTTAATGTGACTTGTTGAATATAAAAGTCGGTTCTGCATCTTGTATTGTATCCGTGGATTTGGTCATTGTACATAACTTTTTCTTGTTAATTTGTTGGGGAAATTTTATTTTTTTATTTGAAAATTAGGATTAATGTTTGGTAAACGAGAAAAGAATTAATTGGTAACCATTCTAGTTGCTTCAACATCTCTCTTATGGGTGTTAATCTTCTGCAATTTAAAATTATGCGCATAGCTCTGTTTTGGAGTTTCTGTAAATGAGCTAAATCATTCTGTTTCAGCAGATACAGAACAATACGTGAAATAAGGAAGAACTAATGAATTGTTAAGTAACATTCTTGTCCACATTGTCAAATTTGGGGCACAACGAGATAAGAAATATATTTTAAATGATATCGTCTTTATAATGAAGTTGAAATAAAAAAAAATTTCGGCTTCTAGTGATCGTAGGAATTCAATTATTTTTTGAATGCTTGATGAAATCCATTGTCATAAAAGTCATTTATATAAAAACAAAAAGCAATGTATTTAAAAAAAAAACGTGTGAAAAAATTGTGCAATTTTTTTAAATAAATTTTTTGACCGTTATGATTAAATAAATCAATATACTTATTCGATAATATGAAAAAACAACTCTTGTAGAAAAAATAAGCCATGAATCATTACTGTAGCATCATTCCCCGAGCAAGAGTAGCCATATTGAGACAGCATCTTTTTGAGAAAACTTCATATATTTTGAAAAATAATCAATATTTATCAATTTTTCAAAGAAAGACTTTTTTGGCTTTTCTTAGGTTACACATAACGCTAAGTAACAAGTTTGGATACCTTACAGTTAACGAGTGATAGAAAACTCGATTTGTCACGGTTTTTCCGATATAAGTCGAAAAGTATGAATGATATCGGAAAATTACAAGTGATTCAATTGATACTTCTTTTCAATACCTACAATTTCCTAATTTGATTTTTTTCGATCGGAGCTGTAATTTTTTAGTTATCAACAAAAAACCGCTTTTCGCAACTTTGCCAATTTTTTAGGTTATGTTCGGTAATCACGATCGAGTCGCATGAAATAGAAACTCATGCTGAATTTCAATTTCCTATACGCTCATATTTTTATTTTCGGATATTAATTTTTGCACGCACTTTTACCTATGGAAAATGGAAAAATACCTTGTACGTCGTTGGAGTCTGGTTTCTGGTTTCTAGCTACTGCTTTCATGGATCGTGTCTTGTTAAATTTTGAAGTCTGGTAAGTCAATTTTACCTCAGTCTGCTTTCTGGATTGTTGTCTTGTCCTTGTACTTGGTCTGAGAGGTTGAAATTGGTTTTTCTTCAAGCTTATTTTGGATTTCGTTTTTAGGTTCAAAAATTCCTGCTATCTTTTCAATGATTTTTCTCCACTCTCTCTGTCAACAAACTCTTGGTTACCGATTTTCTCACGTACACACATTTCTCTAAGCACTCGCGATCACTAATGTTTTACTCATCACTTCTTTTTAAGATTTTATTACGACCACTTATTCTATGTACAAAGCTTCCTAAACCTAAGTTACTTAGTTTTATTGTTTGACATTTCAGACAAGTTTTACATTTTAATTTTTTTGCTATTATTTTGTTCAAGTTCCTCATATGACTCATCTTTTGACATTTCTGTCCTCGTACTTCTTTGTTGAAATGTACGTGTTGTACTTGACTGTCTATTGTTTTTATATACTAACATTTTTTATTCGAATTTAGTATTTTCGTAATGATTTTCATGAAAGCAGCATAAGAATAATTCCAAGATAAGCAATTTTTCCTGAAAAGAAAATTTTATTAAAAATCAAACAGACTAAAAACTTTATCGACAACACAAAACTAATCAGAAAATACACAAAATGTTGAGAAAAAAGTAAAGGACACCGTACACTTTAATAGGGAAAGTGGCCCCCCGTCGAATTGGCTGAATTTTTGATATGTTATAGTCCAAGTAATTCCAAACAAAAAGTTCAATGGGCAGAACTTTTTCTATAGGCTAGTTTTGGAACTAGAGGCCCTCGAAAACTTTCATTTGTTCTCCATTGTTAAACGACTCGAAACGTTATCCTGGATAATAATCACTATTCTGCGTAATCAAGATCTGAACAGTCATCAATATGACATACTATTGAAAGTATTGTTCATTGCAGGTGATCAATTATACGGAGTGTTCCAAATATTATGGTAGGTTTCAAGAGATGATTTCCCTTGTGTACACAGTACGATTGACGTAATACTTGAAATGTCCGACTTTTGGGTATTTTTATATACGTCGCGTCAATATAAGCGATTGCTCTTCAATAATTTGGTTCAGGATTGTAGAGGGTGTTTGCAAAATCCGTAACATGTCTACCAATACCTATATTGGCCTCTCTTTATATGCTGATACCCTACATTTTGCGGAACGAATTGTTGTAATAATGATAAACTCACTTTTTGAATTGCTAAACTCACAGCTGATGACTGGAATAGAAAAACATTTCCATCAAGAATTGATCGGAAAAACCTTGTCTTAATTTGCACAAGAAACATGACAAATCTTTTTTCTCTACTGCTCTGGTGATTATTGACGCGATTGCAAAATTCAAAGAGGTCTGTGAACTGCACTTTATTTATTGGAGTTAACGCCTGGAACTCTTCATCAGTAAAATTATCCTCGTCATTGTATTTATTCGTTGAATTATAGTTCAGCACAGCTTCTCGTAACCATACTAAAATATTTTTGAGTTCATTACCTTTTAAGTTGTATGTATGGTCTTGTTTTTCCTCTGAGCCCATTCATGAAAGGTGGCAGAAGATGTCCCTCCACATTCAAATGACCACCAAAGATTCTGACGCTGTCAGGTGCGAACATTCCTGTCTTCAAAAATACATCCAACCTAGCAGAAGGTGACATTCTACCAAGATTTTGAAATCTACCACATACTAAACATGACGTATGAGAGGCTCGCAACAAAACTTTGAGTACAGTTGCATCGGGATCTTCTTCATAAGATTGTATCTCTGAGAGAATACTCAAATGAAAGTTTCGGCAAATCCTTGTCTGTTCGATAAAAGGTATTTGAGGCAATTCTAATTCATTCCTTCGACGTTCGGCAATGCCTCTGCTTTCTTCGTCCAAACGTGCCATTTGCCTTGATGTTCCATTGTATCCACATACATAACATTCAAATCTCACTGCGAAATTATACGCCATATTTCACTTTATACTGACATGAAGTAAGAAACAAACAAAACCTTGCTAGAAACTTTGACATCATTTCCAAAGCCATCTACAGAAAAATGTGTTTTTTTGCAGTAAAGGGATGTTTTCAGATTATCCAGTATAGCTACTCTCCAATTTCGAGAATGAATGAACAATTTTTAAAAGAATCTGGACTATATTTTTATACAGGGTGGGGCAATAGTGCGTCAAAATTCTATTGCTAGAGTTCAATTGTGATATCGATTTGAAAACGAAAATTAACTAGACAACAGGATCTAGGACAAAAATGTTTTGCTTATACAGGGCGGTACAAAAAAATCAGGTTGGAATAAGGTGGAGTGCATAATTTAAAAATGAAATATCGTTAATAATAATATTATTGATAATAATGTTATATATTAGTGAATTTTTCAAACATCTGCGTATATATCCTCCATTCCCCACTAAACTCACTAGAATTGATTCTCTGAATCACTTGGATGTTAGGTACGACTTTTTGGTCAAAATTAGTCCATTTGCATACCGTAAAAATCCCTGATAATGAATCTTTGTAAGGCCATTTTATATATAGATTCGTAATATTTCTCATTCTTTTTTATAGCTTATTTCACAAGATGGTCGACCAATATTTTTCAGTAAGTACGGATTTTTTCGATTATAACTTTCGCTTTCTTTTAAAATGAGCACTTCATATATTTTTTGACTGTGATGTAGAATATGATG
Organism: Chrysolina oricalcia; assembly: GCA_944452925.2. Classification (NCBI taxonomy): domain Eukaryota; kingdom Metazoa; phylum Arthropoda; class Insecta; order Coleoptera; family Chrysomelidae; genus Chrysolina; species Chrysolina oricalcia. Next base: position 2,577,475 of record OX101813.2, read on the forward strand.
TAGAATGGGATTCATAAACATGTTTTCGTTGTAGATCCCTAAGACAATTTGTAACCATTTTCGAATTATTGAACTTTGAAAATTGTAAGTAGCTAGAACACACTGTATAATTGACCGAATGTAGCAACACCAAAGAAAAACACTTTCAATAGTATGTCATATTGGAAACTGTTCAGATCTTGATTACGCAGAATAGTGATTATTATCCAGGATAACACGTTTCGTGTTGTTTAACAACGGAGAACAAATGAAAGTTTTCGAGGGCCTCTAGTTCCAGAACTAGCCTATAGAAAAAGTTGTGACCATTGAACTTTTTGTTTGGAATGACTTGGACTAAAACATATCAAAAATTCAGCCAATTTGACAGGGGGGCACTTTCCCTATTAAAGTGTGCGGTGTCCTTTACTTTTTTCTCAACATTTTGTGTATTTTCTGATTAGTTTTGTGTTGTCGATAAAGTTTTTGGTCTGTTTGATTTTTAATAAAATTTTCTTTTCAGAAAAAATTGCTGATCTTGAAATTATTCTTATGCTGCGCAGACTGTTATTGAATTGTGATGTTTCTGTTTGAAATGTTGAAATGCTGAGCTTTTGAATGGTTTTAAAGTTAAAATATGCGGTGTTCTACTGATGAGGTAAGGTGTTTTAGATTATAGGTATAATATCAGCTTGGGTTTTCTATGTTTTTTGATGAATCTCATACTTGGTGTTACTACTTCATTTTTCTATACTACATTTCATAACAGTATATAGGGTGATTGAGCCGGTTGTCGGACGCTTAACTGCATAGCGAGTGAAGAATAGCTTATTTTTATAGTGATGGGCAAAGACATGATGCAGTTAAACATTTTATGATTTAGGATGGTATTAATTATTTCTGAAAAGGATTTCAACATATAAAATCGTGGACACAAATTTTATTTGAAAAAAAAGTAATGGTGGTGAATTACCCTTTATCGGAAGCAAATTAGCCATTTCCGGACACTTCGCCTATTTTCGAACACATTTCAAGTTGTAGGTATGTTGGTGCGTAGGTTGATTCGGAAAATTTAGATTCCTACCTTGCCGAAAAAAACAATTTAAAAAACAGACAAATGAATATAAAAAAATTAAATAAACATTGTCTAGGTAGGTTATACGAGGATGTATTGATATCTAGTTAGCCTAGACCAGTTCCCTGCATAAACAAAATATTGCGATACCACAGCAACGAACAATAACTTATTAGAAGTTTCAGTGTAAAGTTTGACGTCAAAAAAGTAAACCAGAGATACGCAATAAATGAAAAGAAAAAATATGTCCACCGAAATTGTGAAAATCGAAAAATTGGAGTATCGAGCCAGCATCAAGTGCCTGTATTTAAAAGGGTTGAGAGGTAAGAAGATTTACGAAGATATGCTTAATAACCTTGGTGATCAATGTCCATCGTATGCGACCGTGAAAAATTGGACTGCAAACTTCAAAAGAGGTAAATTTTCCATTGAAGATGATGTCCGATCGGAAAGGCCAGTTTCTGTGTCAGTCCCCGAAAATATCGAAGCAGTTCAAGACATGATTTTAACAGACCGTCGAATTGGGCAAAACGGATATCTGAAGCACTGAATATTTCATACGAACGCGTTCATCATATAGTTCACGTCAATTTGGACATGAAAAAAATTGCTGCAAAATGGATTCCCAAATTTTAAGAGAAACATTCTCAATTAAAAATAGAATCAATAGAGGACTCCTCTGGAAATGGAAAAAACCCTACGATAAAATTGAAGTTACTTTTTTGTAATATCTAACAGAAAACAACTACTTCCCCGGCAAAAGCCATGCTGGACATTGAACTACATCTGATAGATATTGAGAAAGACCGTATATAACTTGAGAAAAAAAATCTGAAAGTGAAAATTTGCATTTTCATTCAGATAGTTGATTATTTATTGAATGTCCAGTTTCCTTTGGAGATTCTTATCTATGAATGAGATAATGGAGAATGTTATTCAGAAGTATCACTCACAGAAAATCGCTCATTCCATTGATGCGTGAATAATTGCATCTCTTTCGCTAGGCCTCCAATACATTTTGCTCGACAAAAATCTATTTCACTCTTCTAAGATCATCAGGGAGGTCGGAAGAATTGGAAAACATACTCTTCAGAAGCAATTTCACACTGTAATGAGGAATTGTTGGACTATTTCTTGTGGGATGTAACTTTGAAAATATTTAACCTAACCACTGACATAGATTAAGAAATAAGAAAGTTATAATGAAATCAATTTGATTCAGTTTTATGTGGATCACTTGGCAAATGCAATTTTACTGAATACGGTTCTGTAGAACAAAAGATGTTCCTCAGAGGACTTGTGCTAAAAGGCAAATGCTGAGATTTTGCAATATTTCTTATTTAATTAAATTCTAATACTAATTAAAAAAAATCATGGAAAAAAGTGTCATTGTTTATTTGGCACCTATATTAAAAAACCGCTACATATACAGGGTGGGGTACCGAAAACGAAACACTGAGTATCTTCAAAACGCATGTGTTGTGACTGAAATGCAAAAACACGTCGATTTTTAATCTGAGGGGGACATCTCCCTATAATAAACTCAATTGTCATACCCCTTGGCACTATCACCTAAACAATTTGAATAGGGAAAGTAGTAAGTGTGACACATCATTAAAAAGGTAATTTCATAAGGAATTCAGCCATGTCAATTTTTGCCACCTAACTTTTCATTTTGGCGCCCTCTTGCGGGAAAAACAACTGTTCCGTATTCCAAATTATAATACTGCGTTTGCAGGTTATTTTGACACTAATTCGGTATGGAATTTTTCTAAAAAAAAAACAAAATGGCGGGGCCAAAATAGCTGACATGATTTGCAATTATGGTCCGATTCGATTCAAAATTGTTATTTGGTGGTTTTTAAGGTCGGAAATTATGATATGTTCGTCTATGCATAAAAACAAGATGGTGGCTCGAAGATGGCGGACGAAATTTATAATTCTGGTCCGATTCGAATCAAAATTAGTATGTGGGGATTTTCAGGGTAAAAATTATGATTTTTTTGGCAATGCAAAAGATTTATAATTGTGGTCCGATTCGATTCAAAATTGGCATATGGGGATAAGTTTTCAGTTTGACTAAAATCAATTAATTAAATTGAAAAAAAAGCTTTCATACAAATGCGCTAAAAAGGACATAATATTTTTTTAGAAGTGTGACGTAGGTTATTCGAAAGCTTGCCGCAAGTAAAAAATAGGTATTTTTGCGAGGTAAAATTTCGATTCTGTTACCTACGCATAGAATAACCTACGTCACACATCTAAAAAAAATATATTATCTCCTTTTTAGCGTATTTTTTATAAAAGCTTTTTTGATCAATTCAATCAATTCATTTTAGCCATACTGAAAACTTGTAAAATGCTAATTTTGAATCGAACCACAATTACAAATTCCGTCCACCATTTTGGTTTTTTGCATTGACAAACATATCATAATTTTTTACCCTGAAAATCCCCACATACCAATTTTGATTCGAATCCGACCAGAATTACCAATTTCGTCCGCCATCTTGGAGCCACCATCTTGTTTTTTTGCATTGACGAACAAATTATAATTACCGACCTTGAAAACCCCCACATACCAATTTTGAATCGAATCGGACAATAAATGCAAATCATGTCTGCCATTTTGGAGCCGCCATTTCGTTTTTTCTCTTAGAAAAATTCCATAATGCATTGTCACCGAATTTATGTCAAGATAGCTTGCAAATTCAGCATCATAATTTCGAATACGGAACAGTTGTTTTTCCCGCAAGAGGGCGCCAAAATAAAAAGTTAGGTGGCAAAATTTGACATGGCTGAATTCCATACGAAATTAACTTTTTAATCGTGTGTCACCCTTACTTCTTTCCCTATTCAAATTGTTTGGGTGATAGTGCCCAAGGGGTGGGGGGAGAGGTATGACAGTTGAGATTATGCTAAGAAGATGTCCCCCTTGGATTAAAAATTGACATATTTTTTCAATTTCATTCACAACACATGCGTTTTGAAGATATTCCATATCTTTCGTTTTCGGTGCCCCACCCTTTATGTTTTGCAAATACAATGGATTCTTCAAGAAGAAGTATACTGAGTTATACTATGTATACCGGGTGTCAACGAATCTATGAGACAAGTCATAACTTCTAGACCATTAGGTGTTTCAAAATGAGATTTGTTATAGGTAAATGGTATGTGAAGAGGAGAGTTTTCACATATTTTTCACTTTCCGGTCACTTCTGGTTTCACCGAAAATGGCTCCGGTTTTAAATTTTTAATATTGTAACATTTTTGGATTTCTGAGACAATTCTAGATCAGAATGTGACATTTTCGAAAGTTTTTATTCCTACTTAATTTTTTCAGAGTAACTTTTGAAATTACATCTAGATGGCCATGATCGGAAGTAAACTAATCTAAGGGCCTCAGGTGATATCAGAATATTACAATCGCGAAGTTTTAGTGACTAGTATGATAGATATGAATAAGACAAGTTGGCAAAATTACATTTTCGTGTCTAACTATTCTTTTTCAAATGGCGACCATTTTTTGACAAGCACTTTCCGAAAAAAGGATATTTTGACGAATCCAACGATACTAATTTATTTGCGATTGGATCAACAAATTTAACAAAATTAACAATAATTTCAGCGATGCACTTACATTTTTTTCAATATCCTAATTTCTTGAAATTTTCACTATAGTAAATTTTCAAAGTGCATTCTTCCTTGTTGAAGACACATTTCAGCTCGTTCAATTGTTTCTCTCAACACGTTTCGTAAGATTTGTGGCGTTATACTTCTAAATGCCTGTAGAATCCTTTCTTCTAAGATTTTGAGAGTGGCTGGGGCTGTTGCATAGTGGACCCGTTCTTTAACATATCCCCAAATAAAGAAATCTAGCACAGTCAGATCCGGTGAGCGGGCAGGCCACCGTACTGGACCATTGGTTGCAATAACTTGATTATTGAAATGCTCTATGAAGTAATCAAGAACGTATCTGGTATTATGAGGGGGTGCTCCATCTTGTTGGAAGTAAATTTACCGTAAAACTGCTAAAGGTAGATTATTAAGATGACCCTCGATTTCATTTTGAAGAAAACCTAAGTACCTAGCCCCTGTTAACTGACCTTGAAATAATATTGGTCCAATTATTCTGTTTCCAACGATACCAGCCCAGACATTGACGCCAAACTTTTCTTGAAACTTGCCCTGTCTCATTCCATGTTGATTTTGTTGGGCCCAGTATCGAGAATTTTGCTTACTAAACAAGCCATTATTTGTAAATCGTGATTCGTCGGAAATTAATAGAATAAAGTTGATGAAATTTGGGTTAACTCTATGATTTTGAAGCAACCAATCACAAAACACTACTCGTCTATCGCCATCGTCAGCATACAAATGTTGATGTAACTGATATTTAAATGCTCGATATCCGTGCTTTTTCAATATTTTTCTTGCTGATTCGTGACTTTTCTGCATTCCTTGACTAATTTCTCTTAAAGAAACAGTTTTGTCAACCTCAACCATAGCAAGAACGTTAATCTCAGTCTCCTCATTTATGATAAACCTCTGTTCTGCCTCTCGATTTCCCTCTTGCCTAAAACGATTCTCAACATACGGAAAATACTGATGGGATGGATGTTGCCAATTGGGATATCTCTGAGCATACAACTCAGCAGCACTCTTTGAATTTCTGTGACATTCTCCAAACATTAACAACATATCCACTTTTTTACTTTGAGTATACATTATTTTGACGGACAGTTGAACTAAAATTAAACGATAATCAAGAAAATTTTACCTTCTGCTCTTAAAGCTTATGTCACTGTTATAACCTGAGTGAGTGTTTTGTTCTCCAAAGAAGACTTGATCGAAATAACTGTAAAATATTATGCATCATGCCTATCCTCGGCACACTTGACAAAAGTAAATAAATTATTATGAAGTATTTTCCTCAGTAATATTTAATTTATGTTCTTATTTGTAATCCAATCGCAACTGAATTAGTTTCGTTAGATTCGTCAAAATATCCTCTTTTCGGAAAGTGCTTGTCAAAAAATGATCGCCATTTGAAAAATAATAGTTAAACACGAAAATGTAATTTTGCCAACTTGTCTTATTCATATCTATCATACTAGTCACTGAAACTTCGCGATTGTAATATTCTGATATCACCTGAGGTCCTTAGATTAGTTTACTTCCGATCATGGCCACCTAGATGTAATTTCAAAAGTGACTCTAAAAAAATTAAGTAGACATAAACACTTTCGAAAGTGTCACATTCTGATCTAGAATTGTCTCAGAAATCCGAAAATGTTACAATATACAGGGTGTTCCATTTAAAAATTTAGAACCGGAGCCATTTCCGGTGAAACCGGAAGTGACCGGAAAGTGAAAAATATGTGGAAACTCTCCTCTTCACATACCATTTACCTATACCAAATCTCATTTTGATACACCTAATGGTCTAGAAGTTATGACTTGTCTAATAGATTCGTTGACACCCGGTATGTACTGTCCTTCTTTTATATTCCCAAAATATTAATTAATTTGGGAACAGTTTTATACCTATTCTCGGATAACTCTATGATAACAAATAGTGTTTGTTAATGATTAATTACATTTATACCTAGTCTAACGGCAAAACAAATTAAGTAGAGAGAAAATATTGAGTCTATTTGATCGTTCATTAAGTACTGTAATTTCTTGTTTCCAAAATCACAGTATCAACTAACGCAAGGATGAATAAATTTCTACCACTAAATCAGCTGCAACACCCTGTGAATTGAACTGATTGATTAATTTTTCCATCCAGTTTGTCGCCATTTGTCATTTCCTTTTTGTGTCATGTTTCCGGAAGTTATGATGTACAGCTGTCATTTTGACATTTAGTTTTTTCTACGTGAAACTGACAGATGAAAAGAAGGATGACAAATATGTGTCAAACCTTCAATACTTCTAGAAGATTCAGATTTTACTAGAAAAAATAAAATAATAACTGCGAATCGTATCTATGTTAACAATGTGAGGTCTGGGTAAAAAAAAAGGTCGTCGTAAAGGAATTTTTGTGGAGCCGTGTTGAGAAAATAACACCTCATAAGAGGATTAATCCAAATAATTCCAATATATGGAACTGTACCTAGTCGTATGTTGTTGAATCTGTTGGTCTAGGGCGGGTCAGTTCAAACTCGTTAGAGGATCATCGACGACTTCCCCAAGTTACGCACGAAGCGCAATACTGTTGGAATTTTGAGAATTTTTGCGTTGAACGTCACCCTTCTTGAAATAAGAACACGTGAATAGAACTCACTGATTGTAGACATTTTTATCTCTGAAACCCTTCGAGGATCGAAGGTAAGCAATTTTTGATTTTCTATAATTAATAATTACCGTGATGATTATTGGGAGACAGTAGTGTATCTTTTATACACTCTGGTGTAAACGTGAGCCGTTCGATTTTGCGAGTACGGCTCACATAAGTTCTAGTTCAATCAATTTTTCTTTTTGAACAATGTTGAATAAGTTGGTCAATTTCATTTTGTGGTTCATTCGGCAACGACTTGTCGAGTTTTGGGTGGAATTTGATTGACTATTCAATGCTACATTTCACGATAGTGGTACGGTGTTGTCTTTTTGTTCTCAGAACTATTAATGTTGGGGAATACTCATCATTTTGGAAATGTTCAACTTACATTTCATTGTTTTTGATTTTTTTTGCATCGATTTTTATTTTTTGTACAATGTTGCCAAGTGTACAAAAAGTCCAAGACTTACAGAATAACTTTCACATGGGTGATCTATATTATTTTCATTGTTCGATACGATTTTTAGTAAAGCAATGTTGCCAAGTTGTACAGGAAATCCGTAAATTTCAAAATAACTTTCACATGGTACATCTATATTATTGGTACTGTTCGATACAATTTTTTTTTGCAATGCAATGTTGTCTAGATGTAAAGAAATCCGTGAATTTCAGATTTCCTTCTCAATGATACATCTATATTATTTATAGCGTTCAGCATGATTTTCGAAATGCAACGTTGCCAAGATGTATGAAAAATTCATAAATTTCGGAATTCCTTTTCACATGGTACAACTATATTATATCTATTGTTCGACACGCTTTTTCGAAATACAATGTTGCCAAGATGTACGTGAAGTCCGTGAACTTCAGGATTAATTTTCAAATGGTAGTTTTGAGGCTGATTGGGATTTATTTATTTCTTTATAGGGTTTTATTCCACGTCAGGAAAGATACGTCTTATACTACATCTGGTTTTATTCCACGGCCTGAAGGAAACGTTTTATTCTACGCCTGGTTTTAAACGGCGGCAGCGAGGATACGCCTTATCCTACGTTGGTGATTCGAGTACAACGTTGTTCTGGATCGTCGAAACCCAGACTGTGAACCAAAAAAGTTATCCTGGTTACGCAAGTAGTCTTTGCTTTGAACAGAAAATTTTTAAATTTGGCTTTTTCTTAAACGTATATATTTTAGTTTTCTTGGTACTGTATAGTGGAAATTAAGTTGTCCCGACATTTTCGTTTAACAATATACCGGTTATTAGGTTTGGGCCCAAGCTAAAATACTGAGAGTAAAAGTATCTTTTTATGCCAACGATTAATTTGGTATTCCGGGTGATTAGATTTATTTGAAAACTTTAATTTCTACTCATTTTGATTTGGTAAATTTTCCTTGAATGATAATTGTGTATGGAAGCACCTCATATGACAAATAATTTTGTGTAATTTTTGAAGTTAATATAAGGTTAATTTTGTGAGGTTATATTTTTGCTTTCCTTTGCTTTCCTGATTTATTGGAGGTATAACCTGACATACCTGCACTAATTCAATGTAGGTGATTTGTGGTTTAGAGCGGTAAGAGTATTCGAAGGGAGAAGTCACCTGGCGCCCTATAAAAAAAATTTATCCACCCATTCCCATCTCCACTCGAGTCTGGCCGGAGTCGAATACTTGGTGTGTCATAGCGACCGCCAAAATCTTGTGACGCATTAGAGGAGCGTTACAGTACGCTACTGTTCTTCTTTTCATAAATATCACCAGGCTGCCGGACAGCAATAAAAATATTAAGAGGTGATTTACGGTAATGTATGCAACAGGAGGTCAGCGCATTAATGATTGCTTTCCACGCTTCGAACGGTTACACGTACAATATACTCAATCTGGTCTACTGTTTTCTTTATATAGGGAATAATATTTATTTACTTTTCCGTTTTCATCCTTCATTCGTTATTACACCATGTGCTATTTTGAACTAACCCTATATATTGAGATGAATGAAGTCATATTCAACTGAATTTGGATAAACTATAACCGATTAAGTGATGTGAAGTCCGGCATCGGAAGGAAGTCAAGGGCGATACTGAATTTTGTTTTGAATCACCTTGTATATCACAAAAATACTAAGTCTGTACCTGTGGTATTTAATGCTCTGAATCTTCATTGTTCTGTTCTCAAAACAAATAGCCTGCTGATCGTAGTTGCGAAAAATCAGATAATGCTCTGTTTCTATTGAAGATCCTCGTGAAAATACATATCCACCGTACACATAATAGTCACTAGCCGCCCCAGCACGGCAGTGTAATAAAGATCGGCTCTTTTGATTTTGTTTAATTGAATCAAAACTGAGAGACGAAAGGAGACCGCTGTTTATTTTGGCTCCTTAAAGTTCTATTGTTGGGAAATTTCACCTGTGCTGTGGTAGCACACGGATTATATTTCTTATTTGATTCGGTAAGTTATCACAAAGAGAAATAATCATTTAGGTGTACCCACTTATTGTAAAACTCGATGCCGCTGCGTGTTGTTTATTTACCGAAAATTTCTAAGAGTATGTGCCTAACATGAATAACCGAGAAAGACAAATAATACGTGTTTTCCTGAAACTCATATCCTACTTATGCTCATATTTCGGGAGATATGCACAATGTAAAAGAAATAAACACGCTCTTCGTAACACTAGGGGACCGCTACCGATGTATCTATTTCAAATTAAATATATTGTACTTAGAAGTATATTTTTCTATCATAAACAATATTTATTTTTCTCTAGATTGTGATAAATTTTTATTAAATAGAAAAGTAATCAATAAATATAAGAATATAAAACAACAACAAAAATTATTGGCCCTCCGGGGCGACTTGATTGATTCCAGTGGCGCATTTGCTTTTTCAGCTGCAGAAAAACCCGGAAAAACCTGCAGCACTACATCATCTGAAGATCTGCCAATGTCCTCTCTCTCATAAAATAAAATGTAGGGTGTCTCCAGAGGCTCCAATAAACCCAAGATATCGTCACAGCATTTAGAAACAAAACTATCGTCAAACTTAAACCAGTCCGTTCCATCTTTCGCCAATGCGTAATAATGGCCACATTCAACGCCGGAACCACAGTGAACAATGACTGCATGAAGATTATAATTGTGGTCTGCTAAATTGAGGTCTTCATCTATTTTCAATCTTCGTATAAGTTTGGTGCCTCAGCCAGAGGTTGAGTCATGTTTGAAGAGCATCATCTCTTGTCCATTACTGCTTCATAATCCTTGGCAACGGTTGCTATTAACAGACCCATAACGCCCGGGGCGTTATGGAGGGCATTATGAATCATAACGTTCATCAAATGTTTTTTTCTGTAGTTCAATAAATTAATTACTCAGAAAAGTTTTATTACATGAAAAAGGGACTAATTATTTTCTCTCAAATAGAAATAACAATTTTCAAATATTCCTGAAAAATTAGTACCAAGTTTGAAGTTCTGCTAGTTGACCGATGATGAACTCCTCAATGTGTATTCGGTTTCGTTCGGAACGTTAATATTTTCTTTTTCGGAAATGGAATGGGCTACCATTGTAGTAATTTTGTTCTTCGAGGAGATACTTCCTTCATTTTGGTCGTAGCCCACTAGCAATGTAACATTCATTCAATATTTCAGTAACCTTTCATGGTAATGTGTAATGTTACATCAGAGTTTTCTGCTACCTTACTGCAAAGGTTCAGCAACTACTGAAACGTACGTTCAGCAATATTACAAATGGTATATGCCATTATCAATTATTCCAGCTAGGTGACTGCAACATTGCATACAATATACAGGAAAATTGCAAATGTGATATTAAAAATGACGTCTTTTAACAATGTTGCGGCAACTACTGAAATGGATTGATGGATGTAATCTTTTATAATTAGTAATTGCAGCAAGGTTACCGCAACATAGAATATAAATTAGTAGAAAATAACATATTCAATATTGTTATATAGCAGTAACTTACCACCAATATTGTGTATTTTTTTCCATAACATAACAGTAAGATTTCATAAATTGCTTTCCAGTAGGTTTGTTCGCTTCTGAAGAATTTTTGGATTTTCACTACTTGCTACTAATATTGATAGAAAATGAATACATTCTTCATGGGAGACAGATCAGTTTTGATATCTTGGAAAATATCATTCAGTATTGATGTGTCCTCTATGGAAATCAAATTCATCATTTTCTAGTTTTTAGAAATAATCAGTGAAAACCCAAAAAATCTTCTGAAATGATACCTGTTAATATATATATATATATATATATATATATATATATATATATATATATATATTGTATATATATATATAAAGAGGAAATTATATCGACCGTCTTATCTTAAAGAAACTTGCTTCTATCGGGGATTCGGTCTGGGAAAAGAAGTATACTCTTTTTTGCTACCCGAGCTTTCGCAAATTTTTATTTGCTTTATCGAGGGCTACAATATAATTATATGAACACATATATAAAGTTAAAAAAGGTATAACATACTGTGCAATGTGAGGTTTTCTTCGATGTTGAAAGTACATAATTAAAATGGAAAAATAGAAAACGAAAAACTTGACACGAAAATTTTTGAAGGACTGATCATTTGTTTGTTGATGTCAAATAATATGAGGACTATACAGAGTCGTAAGTTTCAGGTATTAATATCTGATGTATGATTATGTGGTAAAAGAATGTAAGAGTAAATTTTGCTAAGATTATCAATGTCAGTTTTTCTGTTCATATTATCAGTTTGTAAACTTATTTCAGCCATTTCCAAAAAAAGTCTTTTGTTAAAATTTTTTTCCACATGTAATATTTTTGTAGAATAGAATAGAATAGAATATTTTATTTAACTACGTTACATGTTATAAAATGTGTGTAGCAAGTCATGTTTGGTATATGTATGAAAAATATATAAAAATGTAAAAATTTAAAATTGTAAAACAGAATTAAAATTAAAATTAACAAGTAAACAGCGTTACAACACAACTTTACAAACACAAGAACTCTGTAATTATATTTCATCTTAAATTAAAGAGAAGCAGTGACATGTGTGTTACCACAAAAATGTGTTCTGAATTCATCGACAGAATAGAAGCAATACCTCAACAAAAAATTTTTCAATTTCCTCTTGAAAGTTTTCAAACTGAGCTCCTTGAAATCTTGAGGCAGGATATTGTACAGAGAATAATCTAGTGAATTTTTTTGCGATACGTGCAGACGAAATCGATTTATTCTAATGTGATGAGAGTTTCGTGTATTGTGTCCGTGAATATGAGATTGTTTCGTCAAGGATGATTTCTTCTTATGTATCTCGATCAAAACGAAATATAAAAATAAAGTTGGCAGTGGCATAATTCTAAGTTTTTTAAAAGTTTCTTGACAGTGATCTCTGTATCCAATATTAGCCAGTACTCTCAATGCCTTCTTTTGCATCCTAAATATTTGAATGGAGTGACATGAATTTCCCCAAAGTTGTACACCGTAACTAATATGGGAATGGAATAGTGAAAAATATGAAGTTTTTAATATATTTGTGTTAGTGATGTACCTCAATTGGCGAAGGACAAATAGAGAACCTGAGAGTTTTTTCTTCAGTAGGGAGATACGAGTATGTGCAGACCAGTTGAGAATATTATCTAATGTAATGCCAAGTAATTTAACTTCATTAGTTTCACAATTAGACAAAATCTGATTATTAGCAGATATCTGGATGTATTGTGTTTTCTCACCATTTAGTTTCAACTTATTAGATAAAAACCACTCATTAGCGCTATTAGTTACCTCGTTGAGTTGAAACTGTAACATATCATTACTTTTATCCGACAGAATAAAAGTGGTGTCGTCCGCAAAGAGCACTGATTTGAACGGCATCATATTATTGCACAAGTCATTTACATAAATAACAAATAAGAGCGGGCCCAAAACGGACCCCTGCGGAACACCATGCTGTATGGTTTGAAAGTTTGATAAGTTACCGTTTATCATTACTGCTTGTTGACGATTAGTAAGATACGTTTTTATTAATTGAAGCGGAATACCCCTAACCCCGTAAAAGTTCAATTTTTCCAAGAGAATTTCATGTGAGACGCAGTCGAACGCTTTAGACAGGTCACAAAGCATCAACGCAGTCTGATTGCCCTTCTCAAGCTCTTCAACCACACCAGACACGACGTCACACTGCATGTATTGTTGAACGCGACTTTCTGAACCCATATTGTGAGTTACTGAAAAAATTATTATCCTCAAAGTAGGCATAAAGCTGAATTTTAATCATTATTTCAACCACTTTACTGAATACTGAAATAATACTTATTGGCCTGTAATTATCAATGGCTGCTGCATCTCCTTTTTTAAAAAGGGGCAATACTTTAGAAAATTTGAAGATGTCTGGGAATATACCAGTACATAAAATCAAGTTAATCGGTATAGTGAGAGGTTGTATTATTATAGATGAAATTTCCTTTAGTATTTGGCTATTGAGTTCATGAGTATCCGAACATTTGGAGTCTTTCAACGAATTAATCGCTTCCAAAACTTCTACCTCGTGAACTGGTCGAAAGAAAAAAGACTTACAAGGAGCAGGAAATTTTTTAAAAGTTAAAAGGTCTTCGTTTGTAACATTCGGGAGCGAATTTATGATGTTATCCGCTATGTTGCTGAAAAAGTTATTAATCTCATCACATGATAATTCGATTGTATGGTTTAAATTGATTTTATTTCTCTCGAAATTTACTACTTTCCAACAAGCTTTAGATTTATTTTTGGACGTAGAAATGTACTCATCTTACGCCATTTTTTTGCAGATCTCAATTTGTTACCATACTCTTTCTTGAGCTGTTTGTACGCAATGAAACCATTTGGATCCTTGGTTGCGTCTGCTACTTGTTTGATGCTGTGCAAATTATTTCTCAACAGTCTCAAATCATCTGAGAACCATTGTTTGTTTACTTTTGATTTGCATTTTTTTAGAGGAAAGAGTTTTAATGTGAGAGTGTTATAATTGCTTACTAGAAAGTTTGCTAAATAATTTGGGTCAACTTTATCGTTAGAAAATATTTGCCAATTGATGTCACATAAATATGATTTAAGCTTAGTTATACCGTTAGGTGATATGTGCCTTTTATATTCAGGATAATTTATATGGAATTCATTCACAATATTAATTTTGGCAAATTGGCCTTTATGATCAGATAAACAGGGTTCATATACACCTGTGGTAAGCATCAGAAATGTTTGTAATTATATTGTCAATGCACTTAGAGGAAGTAGCCGTTACTCTGGTATCTTCTTTAATAGTGACAGATAACCCAAATGAGGTTAACAAGCAAGTAAAGTTCGATAGAACTTCGGATTCAACTTTGAAGTTTATATTAAAGTCTCCTAGAATAATTATTTTTCTATATTTATGTGTGAGTTGATGTAAAACAATTTCAAAATTCGTGAAAAATACATCGATATCTCCCAAACCCGATCTATAAACAAGTACCACAGCCATTTTCAAAGGAGCTAAGTAGATTGCAGTAAATTCACACTCTTGTTCAATACTGAATTCTTTCAAGTCAGTAAGAGAATACTTTAGGTTCTTGTCGTTACTGTTTTTCAAGTAAATGGATAAGCCACCATGTATTTTGTTAGATCTGCAGAAACAGCTAATCAGTTTATAACCGTGAATATTAATTTGTTTGAGACATTCTTCACTCTGCCAATGTTCGGAAAACATAAAACGTCGTAGTAATTATCAATTAAAAAAGCATTGATTTTTTCGACTTTGTTAGATATACCTTGTATATTAATGTGGAACATACTCACTAGCTTCTTTTCATTTACATTATTCATGGTACTCAAACATTTTGATGAAGAACATTTTTCGTCATTGATTTGTTTTGAAGATGATGATTTATTCACAGTACATCCGCTGTTTACTGTCATGCATCCAATATGCTCTGTGACAATCGAGGGTATAAAAAATTTGTTTCTTCTGGAGATTCGAGCTGATGATCACCACTGAAGACACCCGTTTCTATGAATACTTAGTTTGGTTTTACAGAATTATTTTGGGGATATTTTGGGGTTAGTTGAACAGGTCCTACGTGAGCTTTCTTCTGGCTAGTTTCCCCATTGCATTCGGTGATTGTTTGATAGGTCTCCGTTGGGATTCGTTTTCTTGCAAAGTCGATGATTGATTTACTCAAAAAGAATTTTCCTAGATAATTTAGTCTGTTGCCATTATTATAGTTGGATCTCCTCAAGTAATTATTGCACTCGAAAATGTATATATTTTCCATTCTGCGGTTATGAATTTTTTCGGCAAATGACATGTTACTTCTATAAATACTTCGGTTGATATTCTCAATATCAAATCGGTAAGGTTCCGTGATTACAATGGTATTTGTATGTTTCAATCCTGACGAGATTTCTGCTATCAGATGGGTATCCATCGTGTTTGGCCAAAAGATAACAATATCATTTTTGGTGAAATCTTTTGAATTATGTGTTGCTGTTTTTAGCAAAATATTATTATTTGCATTAGGTTTTAGTTCCACCTCAATTGTGTGGTCATCATCCTTGAACTTTGTGAGAAACCTCATCATATTCTTTCCGAAGTGGCCAGCAACCATCAATAATCTTCTTTGTTTTGGGGCACAGTTTTGTTCCAATCGTACCTTACTTTGTTTTGCTACATCAGTGGGAAATTTTGTCATCGGTAGTTCGATAAAATTTGTCTGTACTTCCTTGTTAAGTGTGTTTTTATTTTTACATTCATCACCATTACCTACGGCAATGAACTCGTCTTCATGTGTTGAGATTCCTATTGCTTTTTGTTCCACTGGTTTTGTCTGAGTCCCAATACAGCGTTTGTTGTTTTTACTATCAGCTATTTTATTTTGTAGATCGTCAATTAGTTTTTTCATTTCGGTTATTATTTTTTTATGTTCCTTCATCATAGTTCATGATATGATCATTATCTAATACATGTTTGGTTAAGGCACAAGAGTTTTCTTTCATAGTTCTACAATTGCTTTTGTGCAAAGCTATTCGTGATTTTAAATTATTTTTTGTTTGACCCAAATATTTTTTGTTACAATCAAGACAGGGAATTTCATAAACTACATTGGACTTTTCTGTTATAGGATCTTTTTGTTTCAATTTAGTAAACAAGTTTTCCAATGGTTTGATTTTCTTTTGTGCAATTTTGATATTTTTTTCGTGCTTGAAAACATTTATAATTTTGCTGGAGAGTTCAGGAATGTACGGTATAGAAGCATATTTAATAATTTGTGGAACTTCAATTTGATGGTGATCTGTATTTGTTTCATTAGTACTAGAAGTAGTATTGTATAATAATTTTTTCAAGAAATGAGATGGATAAGAATTATTCAATAGTATTTCATATAATAATTTGATATTCTTGTCTCTCAAAGTCGGATGTGCTAATTTCTCAATTCTGTTCTTAAGAGCTAGTACTAAGTTAAATTTCATTTTTTTGGGTGGCTGGAAAGGTAGTTCATGTATCTTCCTGAACTAGTAGGCTTTATAATTTCCTCTTTATGAAGGATGGGGTTCTACCAGCGTATCACTGCAGAATATGGACAATTAACAACAGGAAACCTCAAGTGCTGGTGTAAAACTAACATGAAAATTGCCTCCATGAGAAACAGGAAGATATTTCTACTCAAATGTAGAACTTATGGTGCTTTTCCGAATCATATAATTAAAAATGTAAAGAATATAGAAAACTTGATAGAAACGAATAATGGAAGAACTGGACAACTAGTATTCAATTTCAACGAAAAACTAAAAAACAAAATTTTGTCTCTCGAAATTAAGGTAACGCATGAGAATCTTATACAGTTAGAAAGCCTACTAACCAATTTATCCAGTGAAATTAATAAAATACTTCCCAATCACGTATGGGACGAATTCAAAAACCGACAACAAGTTAAGTATAACCGTTTATTTTTTCTCATAAAAAAAACGTAACATTAATAAATTCAACAATTTGAAAAATGAGAAGAAAGGTAAATTAAAGGTAGTAGATAATTGGATAAAAAATCTAACTGATATTGATATTCCTAGCGATATCTTGGCCTTTTTGTCTCTTGGACACAAATTTAGTATTCAACCAGAAACGAAGGAGATCAAAATTACTCATTTATTGGCAGACATAGAAAATCTGATAGCAAATGTGGACGATAACAAAAGAGATATATTCAGGGCCCAAATCACAAATATTTTGACAAATTTTCTTCATAAACCTAAAACTAACAGTTACTTTTCATACATTTACAAAAAAACTAGGCACTTCATCAATGACCATCCTGAAATGATCATTACGAAATCTGATAAGGGCAATATCACTGTTATCATGTCTAAAGCACAATATTTGGATTTATCATTAGAACAGTTGAACAACGAAACATACTATACAAAATTGAACCGTAATCCAACTTGAACCATCCAACAAAAGTCAAATGCGCTCATTGAAAAAATTTATGAAAAAAAGCACATTAGTCTTTCTGACAAAAAAGAATTCACAATATACAATTCAATCACTCCAAAATTCTATGGCTTACCAAAAACTCACAAACCTACGCTAAGTTTGAGACCAATCATTTCCTCCATTGATGCTCCTAATAGTAAAATTTCACAGTTAGTCACAAATATCTTGACTTTTTCCTACAATAGTGATAATGAATATTATGTTAAAGACTCTTTCGAATTTTCAAATTATATACAACAAATTCAACTACCCAAAGGTTTTGTCATTATAAGTCTAGACGTTATTTCGCTTTTCAGTAAGATTCCACTGAATTTGATAAAGTCAAATATTGATAAACATTGTATTCATACCAAATTAACAAAATCTATTTTCATGGAACTTATAGAATTCATTTTTGATACCACTTTTTTCGTGTTTGATAACACATATTATAAACAAATACATGGAACTCCAATGGGCGCTACTCTTTCTCCAATTGTAGCCCAGTATGTAATGGATGATTTGTTAGACTTCAGTATACCCAAATTACAGTTTAGGCTTCCTTTTATAAAAAAGTATGTTGATGACATAATTTGTGCAGTACCAGTTGACTGTATAGATGATATTCAATATACTTTCAACAGCTATAATCCATTTATACAGTTTACTGTTGAGAAGGAGAATAATAACTCTGTACCTTTCCTAGATACTCGACTCATCAGAACATCTGATAACACTATAATACTGGATTGGTACATAAAGCCTACTAGTTCAGGAAGATACATGAACTACCTTTCCAGCCACCCAAAAAAAAATGAAATTTAACTTAGTACTAGCTCTTAAGAACAGAATTGAGAAATTAGCACATCCGACTTTGAGAGACAAGAATATCAAATTATTATATGAAATACTATTGAATAATTCTTATCCATCTCATTTCTTGTAAAAATTCTTCTAGTACTTCTAGTACTAATGAAATAAATACAGATCACCATCAAATTGAAGTTCCACAAATTATTGAATATGCTTCTATACCATACATTCCTGAACTCTCCAGCAAAATTATAAATGTTTTCAAGCACGAAAAAAATATCAAAATTGCACAAAAGAAAATCAAACCATTGGAAAACTTGTTTACTAAATTGAAACAAAAAGATCCTATAACAGAAAAGTCCAATGTAGTTTATGAAATTCCCTGTCTTGATTGTAACAAAAAATATTTGAATGATAAATAAAGAGGAAATAAAATCTTCCAATTTACACAAAAAATATATACTTGTAACGTGCTTACAATTGTTTCGACACACGGTGTCATCATCTGAGCGAGTTATCAACTATCAGTTGGTATGTGATGGTTTTTGGGTTGGAGATTTTCAGTTTCACATAAAAAATAAACTAAAATGTTAAAAATGAAAATTATAAAAAGAAAACATTTTAAAGTTTTTATACAATATACTGAAAAGGAAAAAATAATTCATTTCATTGTCTGATCTAGGTAATCTTGTACAGAAAGATTTTGATACTCACAGAATAACCTACAAAAAATTAAACAAATTATTTTTTCATTTTCAGTGCATTTGTATAAAAGCTTGTCTTTATATTTTTTATTGTATAATTTTTATTTATCGTTGATTTTTCTAATTCTGAAAAAATATTTCCATCAATTTACAATAATTGAAAATGTTTAATTTTCAAATTTTCTAATGTTATGCCACACTGGAAAATGTTTAAATTAATATTTTCATTATAGCCCCTGAACCGTACAAGTAAATGAAAAAATGCAAGATATCAAAAAGATGTTAAATGAAACAACATTGATTATTCCTTTCTCATAATATGTCAGTGGCGGCGGAAAAAAAATTCTGAAGGGTTGAACAAAGCTTGACTCTGAAAAAAGGAGGACCCTGTGAATTATTTAAGAAATGCATTATTTTGTATCGTGCGCCCTATTGAATGGATTGTACTTGCCTAATTTGAACTGATTATTGTCGAAAATGTCGAAGTTAACTCTGAAAAATCTTGAAAAAAATGTATTTTTATCGCCCTGTATCTCGAAAACCAAGCCGTTTGGGACATATGTTTATATGAACTTTTCGTCCTGAAAACCTTCAAAGAATCACCTCCCGAAGTTTGTCAACGTACTTAATTAACACCCTGTATATATATTGTTGTGTAATTTTGAGTTTATTATAGTTTGAAATTATTATTAAATATTTCAAATTTCAGATTGCCCAGGCCAAATACTTACACTCTTTCAGATCTTACCTTTTCTTTCTTTTTCAGCTACTCAGCTCAGTCGGTGCGCCAAACATGTAGATCTCAATTTCAAGCGGAGTTCTTGGAAAAGGACGTTTGATAACTTTAAGTCAAATGTATTGTAATAGAAATAGAAATCTTTGTAGAAAATAAATAATATAGTAGATTCAAACTCAAATGTGTTTTTCTATTTCATAAACCAGTTGTAATAAATAAGAAAATGTGAACACTTTTGTAAATATCAAGTATTCAAAACCTTAATTTGCCTATTTCCTGCGACACATAATCTAATAAGTTTTCCTTCAGAAATAATGACAATATACAAAATTATTAATTCAATCGTGCTATTTGATTACGATTCCGTTACCGGTCATCTAACTACGGCCTATTACGTTGAACATTGAACGTTGAACATAAAACATAACCATGAATATTTCATAATTGTTTTTGTTATGAGATTCTCTAACACAGGTAGATATTAATTATAGTTATTAGCAATAAACCTTGTCTGTGGTTATTGACTTTATTGTTTATTTTAAAAAAAAGTTTGTTTACTGAGTTCAAGAAATTTTAGATACCAAGTCTCCTTGAGGATTGTGTCGAATTGACGGAGTATTTGACAATAATTCGTTTTTCCGAAGTACTGGTATTTCAGCTTGGTCACAGCTTAGATAAGCACATAAGCTGTGGCTTGGTATTTGGAAATGTTTAGTCTAGAAATACCTTTTGTCTGGACCATTTGGATATAGGATGCTGCTCGGCCTGCTACTTCCAGCTCTGGAGATAGGATGCTGCTCGGCCTGCTACTTCCAGCTATGACTTCTCGTGGTGCTCCTCCAAGGTAAGTGGAACCTTGTTGTGCCGATCTTATTAGTTGTTTCCTGCATAACTCTTCCACTCTTGGTTGGTTTCTATTGATTTTTCTTGATATTTCTGGTTTTTAACAATCTCTCTGGCATCCAACTTTTTTCCACCCGTTTCTATCTATCATCCTCCTCTTTCATTTTTCCGTTTCCAAGGACCTTTCCATCGGTTTTTCACAACACTCGCGATCACAAATCATTTTAAATTTTTCCTTATTCTTATTATTCTAATTAATGCTTGAACTATGTAGGTACACATATTATTAATGATTCTATGATTTTGAAATAATCTTTATCTATTCTAAAGTTTTCACATTTTCTTCTTATTCAAGAAAATATAATTCAGAAACTCATTTGACTTGTTTCATTTGAAGTTTCTACCATCCATTTTTACTGTCAAATCTTAGATTTCTTTGACTGAATACCAAATTTTCTATACTGTGTGATATTTTATTATAACTTAAAGTTATTGTCCGGAAATGTTGCCATTATTTGATATGCATCATAGACTGACTCGTACTCACCTACTTCAATCTAGAACTTGGAATACCAACCTTCTGACTGCTTTTTACTGAAATTTTAGTATGTTGTTGAAGTTGTAAGAGTCTTCAGAGTTGAGGCTTCGTATTTGTTTGGGTTTTCTGATATTTTATATAATTTTGAAACTTTTTGACCCACTTTTTTATTATCTGCCAAGTTTTCATAACAATATATATATATATATATATATATATATATATATATATATATACAGGCCGTTTCTTTTATCATGTGGTAACATTGCTATATTCTAAACCGTAACAGATACGAAGACGATTAAATGGGAGAAAAGGTAACTATTGTGGAGAACAGTACAATGGTCAAAGAAAATTTACAGGGAGTCTCGCCCTTCCCGAGTTATACAGGGAAAACCAAAAATGCTGTTATTTGTTTTTTACGAATAGAACTATTATTTCTGAAAATATAAAAAAATGTATAAGGAAAGTTTTAATGTATTTAAAATGTACTATAAGAATGTAACGATGAATCTTTGATTAAACGTTTCGTGTCAACACGGCCACCATCAACATTTTTTTTTCAAATACGGACCTGTCTATTTTAGTACAAATATTGATAAAGCGATAAAATCACAATTCAGTGGTATATCACACTTGATATTTTTATAACGTTTCATTTAAAATAACTAGCATCCTCAGTGACAACAATTTCTAATTACGGTCCTGTCGTTAGTTCTTTTGTAAATTATTTTGATTTCTTCAAAACCTATTCAACTATTGGCATACTTCAGACTTCACCCAATAATTACGATAAGAAGATACCCCAACATGACGAACATTCGCATTTTTCCTTCTTGGGCATTTTTGTATTACAGAAATCCTTGTTTCAAGGCAGATTTCTTCTGAATCAATTATCATACTGAATATTTCTATAATTCTCAATCCTGGAAGTAACGAAAATATTAGTTTTTGGTCAAAATACGACTATTATGTGATATGTTACAATTAAATAGCATCTCACTTCATTTACCATTTTTAAACAAGTAGGCTTTGCTTGGTTTCTCTGGCAGGACAAATAAATGAGTTGTTGATACGTGTTAAGAACTGTCAGTCGTTTATACACTCAGTCATATCAAAGATTTATTCAAATGACGGAAGGACTGATATGCTATTTGCTTATGCAAAATCAAATAAAAATCCTCTTTTGGCAAAAAATATGTATGGTGAGCTATACCCAAATCGTCGTATTCCAAAGATTAACAAAGTGACGAAAATATTTTTTTTCAATTTAAGATTGGTCAGTTACAAAAATATTTCTTATCAAGATTGTTCTTTACGAGAAATTGCCCACGAACTAGGGATTTCTGTAAAATCTACCAGAAATATTTTGAAAAAGAACAAATACAAATGCTACAGGATACGCAAGGTTCATCAACTCAATGAAAGGGATTACGGAAGGAGAGTACGATTTGCGATGTGGTTGAGACGTAGAAATAGGGAAGTTGGAAATATTTGTAATAAAATAATATAGACGGACGAATCAAAATTCACCAACAATGGTTGGTTCAACAGAAACATCCATTATAGGTGGAATAATACAAATGAACATTTACATAGAGAAACCAATTTCCAGGAAAGGTTCGGAATAAATATTTGGTTGGGAATTTTGGGAACAAACATACAAGGTCCTTTCTTTTACGACGAGCATTTGAATGGTGGAATGTATTTACATTTTTTATCCAATGAGTTTGATAGCTACTTAGATGAATTGCCACTGAACATCCGCCGTGAAATACAATATTTTCAACAAGACGGTGCCCCTCCCCATAATGCAGCAATAGTAAGGAACATTTAGATGCAATATTTCCAAGAAAATGGATTGGAAACAATGGACCAATTGCCTGGCCAGCTCGATCCCCAGACCTGACTCCTTTAGATTTTTTTGTCTGGGGATACATAAAGGATAAAGTTTTTTCGACAACTAGTACAGATATCGACCATCTCAAACAAAAAATAAGAGATGCATGTAATAGCATTACACCCATCATGCTAGAAAATTGCCACAGAAATTGTATGGGCAGACAACTTATGTGCATTCAACAAAGAGGTCGGCAATTCGAGCATTTAATGTAGGTTATCATGAAGAATTCATTTTCTGTATTGGTTTTATTTTCACTCAAAAATTCAATATGAAATAAATTGTTTTCTGTTTGTTTGATTTCTTCTACTCTTAGGTAAGTTTATTTCCGAGGTAAATTGCTATCGTTCGTCTCTAAAACTACAGATATCTTTTATTATAGAGTAAACATAATTTTAATAGATACATTTATTCAAAGCGTCACTGATAATTTTTATATCGGAGAGTTAGGTTTTGTGGAATCCATAAACGACCTAACGACAGGACCGTAATTAAAAATTGTTGTCACTGATGATGTTAGTTATTTTAAATGAAACGTTATAAAAATATCAAGTGTGATGTACCACTGAATTGTGATTTTATCGCTTTATCAATATTTGTACTAAAACAGACAGGTCCGTATTTGAAAAGAAATGTTGATGGTGGCCGTGTTGACATGAAACGTTTAATCAAAGATTCATTGCTACATTTTCATAGTACATTTAGAATACATTAACAGCCGTATGCATAGTCAATAACAGCGACTCGCCAGAGTTTCACCGCTCGCTACACATGAACTATAATGCACAGTCGAGTTCCAAAAAAGTGGTACATCGCCAGCGTTTCTCCAAAATGTGACTTATCGCGTAGTTGTCACCTTTTTGGAGCTCGACTGTGCATTATAATCCTTGTGTAGCTAACGGCGAAACTCTGGCGAGTCGCTGGCGATTGACTATGCATACGGCTGTAAAACTTTCCTTTTCCATTTTTTTATATTTTCAGAAATAACAATTCTATTCGTAAAAAACAAATAACAGCATTTTTAGTTTTCCCTGTATAACTCGGGAAGGGCGAGACTCCCTGTAAATTTTCTTTGGCCATTGTACTGTTCTCCACAATAGTTACCTTTTCTGCCATTTAATCGTCTTCGTATCTGTTACGGTTTAGAATATAGCAATGTTACCACATGATAAAAGAAACGGCCTGTATAGTATTCGAAACAATAATTAATTGTTTTTTTCTCGAAAAATGAGAAATAAAACTTTCTATGTTTTTATACCACTTCTATTTGTAACCAACGTTACTGCAGTTTCGTCCTACATGGACATTATCAAACAATACAATTGTATCATATTGTATCATATAGGACGAAACTGCAGTAACGTTGGTTACAAATAGAAGTGGTATAAAAACATAGAAAGTTTTATTCCTCATTTTTCGTGATGATTTCCTACCACGTAGTAACGGCTACATCCATCAATTTAATTGTTTTTTCATATACTTCTGTTATACAAAGGTATATGAGATTTTGTTAATTTTAAATGTCCATTTGATTCTTGGAGGTCAACAAGACAAAAATTTGATAATGAAACCTTTAATTAAAATATCACAAAAAACAAATAAGTACCTATACTCATATTAAAATGTTGAAATGTAAAAAAATCTGTTTGGCCTTATCAGGTACCTGTAAAAAAATGATCATTGAATTGAATATGCAGCTTAAATATCGACAACTTGATCTACCACCTAACCCTACAAGGAACGTGTTTTCGCGAATTGTAGCCAAGCCATCACATTTATTTCGAATGCATCATCTCTGATTCATGGAAATGAATTCCTCACTGCATCTGAAACCAAACTATTACAAATAGATATACCTATAATTAGTCAACTCAACAATTATGGTCTTATTTCAATAAAGAATGTACAATTGAACTTGTCCTTGATTATGACACTATTGTGCTTACATATTTGCTGTATATTCAAATTGAATTGACTCAAGTTTTAAAATTTGTATAGATTTCAATTCTTTGATTATGAAATTGTCTTTTTTGCTGGTCCAATTGCAAAACATGGCACAATGATTTCTGAAAAAACGACCTTTCAAATTGACACTACTACCAGATTTATTCGCAATATAAGGAGAAAAACAAATTTCCTACTAAACGCAGGATGAGCATACCAGACCTTCCTAACCTAAAATAATAAATGGTCTTATCTTACATGAAGATGCCTTAAATTTATTAGCATTATCCATTGTGCTGCTTCAACACTCAAACAAAATTGCAGAAGAATATGTACTTTAAGTGCAATGTACTTTCTACAAAGAAACAAGGTGTCCTGCCATACCAGAACGGTGCTCACTGCCATAATCCCATACAATAGGAATAATTGGGTAGAAAATCCATGAGAAAACAACTGCTTTCCTGGCTAATACCACGACGAACGTTGAATTAAATCCAATGAATTTCCGAGTTCCTGCGGTAAAGTGTACTTTACGCCCGGTTTTAAATGCGTAAAGTGATTCTTCAGCACCCGCAGGCCCATTATAGCCCTCGGGCCGTGAAGTTGGTAATGTTCTCAAATTTCTCATATTTACACATCAATTGATGCAGGACCTACCACCATACAATCAATTCAGTTTAACAAAGAAATACTCATTTAACACCATTTATTTATAATCTATATTTGTAGGCAATAAGCTTGATTATTAAAATTGTATATTACCAGTTAAGGATGGTATAATAATAATAGTAATAATAATTTCGACTTCATATTTCGTTAAAATAACAAAAAAATAACATTCTCATTCATATATCTTTTACAAAATGGAGAGCGAAGATCATTTTCTGCACTGCTGGGCATAACAGAAATTGTTCTTCCACTTAACCCTGAACAGAAAACCGTGCTCGTAATTATTGTTTGCAACTTGAACACGAGCAAACAGTGACACAACGTAATGTACTCAACTCGTCCAGGCAGATTATTGATACAATGGTATGCCTAAATGTATTTCACTCAAACGAATATTCTTTATACTTCCATTTGAATTTTATTACATCTAATTTTTTCTAGTATATCATCTGAGAAACAAGCTACACCTGCCATTCCAACAAATAGTTTTTCCATTTCAAATTGAAGAATTGAAGGACACTTTGAAATACCGAATGGTCAAGTATCATCTGTTGATAAGCTTGACTCAAATCAATTTTAGTAGAATATAAATATAAAAGCTTGATTTTGTGTTACTTTATAATCACCATATATTCGAAGTGATCCATTTGGTTTCAGGACTGGCACTGAGGGCGTTCCCCACTATTGACAACAGGAGTTGAAATATTCTCCTTAACCAACCTATCAATTTTACTTTTTAATGAGAAAGGTATTGGTCTAGGATTGAAAAAATTGGGACAGGCATCAGATTTCAATTTTAATTTGAAAGTACCCTTTGTATATGTCCCAAGTTTATCAGTAAATACCGTTGGATATTTACTGATAATGATAGAACCAATATCATTTACCTCCCTTTGCAAAGATTTAATTGAAATGAAAACACATCCACCCTCTCACCCGATCTCATCCAAGAAGAGTAGGTCCCCCGAAAGGTATGACATAAATATCGATTTCTCATTTCTTACCATTGTAAATAAAATTTGAAGTTACAACACCACAAGGTACGAAGGCGTAGAAGGGCCACGAGCAATTTTTTTTTGAATCCCGACTTTAATCTCGGACCCCCGACTTTAATTTCGGACCTCCGACTTTACTCTCGGACCCCCGACTTCAATCTCGGACCCCGACTTCAATCTCGGACCCCCGACTTTAATCTCGGGAGTCCGACTTTAATCTTGGGGGTCCGACTTTAATCTCGGACCCCCAACTTTAATCTCAGACCCCCGACTTTATTCTCGGACCCCCGACTTTAATCTCGGGGGTTCGACTTTAATCTCGGACCCCCGACTTTAATCTCGGACCCCCGACTTTAATCTCGGACCCCCGACTTCAATCTCGGACCCCTACTTCAATCTCGGACCCCCAACTTTATCTCGGGGAGTCCGACTTTAATCTCGGACCCCCGACTTTAATCTCAGACCCCCGACTTTATTCTCGGACCCCCGACTTTAATCTCGGGGGTTCGACTTTAATCTCGGACCCCCGACTTTAATCTCGGACCCCCGACTTTAATCTCGGACCCCCGACTTCAATCTCGGACCCCGACTTCAATCTCGGACCCCCGACTTTATCTCGGGGAGTCCGACTTTAATCTTGGGGGTCCGACTTTAATCTCGGACCCCCAACTTTAATCTCAGACCCCCGACTTTATTCTCGGACCCCCGACTTTAATCTCGGGGGTTCGACTTTAATCTCGGACCCCCGACTTTAATCTCGGACCCCCGACTTTAATCTCGGACCCCCGACTTCAATCTCGGACCCCGACTTCAATCTCGGACCCCCGACTTTATCTCGGGGAGTCCGACTTTAATCTCGGACCCCCGACTTTAATTTCGGACCCCCAACTTTAATCTCAGACCCCCGACTTTATTCTCGGACCCCCGACTTTAATCTCGGGGGTTCGACTTTAATCTCGGACCCCCGACTTTAATCTCGTACCCCCGACTTTAATCTCGGACCCCCGACTTCAATCTCGGACCCCGACTTCAATCTCGGACCCCCGACTTTATCTCGGGGAGTCCGACTTTAATCTCGGACCCCCGACTTCAATCTCGGACCCCCAACTTTAATCTCAGACCCCCGACTTTATTCTCGGACCCCCGACTTTAATCTCGGGGGTTCGACTTTAATCTCGGACCCCCGACTTTAATCTCGGACCCCCGACTTTAATCTCGGACCCCCGACTTCAATCTCGGACCCCGACTTCAATCTCGGACCCCCGACTTTATCTCGGGGAGTCCGACTTTAATCTCGGACCCCCGACTTTAATCTCGTACCCCCAACTTTAATCTCAGACCCCCGACTTTATTCTCGGACCCCCGACTTTAATCTCGGGGGTTCGACTTTAATCTCGGACCCCCAACTTTAATCTCAGACCCCCGACTTTATTCTCGGACCCCCGACTTTAATCTCGGGGGCCCGACTTTAATCTCGGGGTCCGACTTTAATCTCGTACCAAGACTTTAATCTCGGGATTCGACTCAGTACTCTCAGATTCTAGAATTTTTACTAAGGAATCTCTTCATAAAGGTATAGACACAAAATGCAAAGTTTTTTTCTAGTTCACTATTGGTTGAAAGGATAAGGTATCTTGATTTCATTGAAAAAATTAACAGGATGTTCATGAAATCAGTTGCAGAATCATCTGCGACTGAAAGACATATTATATCAGTCGCTATTTTCCATCGTTCAAGTTAACCTCTTGGAAGGTTTTCATGTTGAAATGGGAAACATTCTCAATTGGAAATTGAAACAAACACGACTCTTCTGGAAAGAACTTTCGATAAAAATCAAGCTATTCTTATGTATAATGTCTAACAAAAAACAACTACTTCCCTAGCTAAAGCCACGCTGGACATTGAACTACATCTGATAGATATTGTATTATAATAATAACAGCTGCCCTCTACCCGCACAGACTATGTCTTTGGGTACACAATCTTCGATTCTTTATCAGGAAGTATTATTATTATTATAACTTGAGTGAATAAATTTTATTTAAACACATTTTTTGTTATGTCTAACAGAAAACAACTACTTCCCTAGCTAAGGCCACGCTGAACATCTGATAGATATTGCGAAAAGAACCTATCTTGCAAATTTTCACTTTAAGATTTTTTCTTTCAAGTTATATATTATGATCTTTTCACAATATCTATCAGATGTAGTTCAAAGTCCAGCGTGGCTTTTGCCGGGGAAGTAGGTAGTTTTCGAAAGTTCACTTCTATAGCGTTTCAATACATGGGACATTAATTATTTGCTTCATTTCTGAACCATTTCACCACATGTAAACTCATTATTGAATGGCCCTGAAGATGAAATGATTAAAATTCGAAACGTCGCATTGGTCAGAAAATATAAGTCCCAACAAACTATCTGAACACATCAATGTAACTGTTATCTTCCAGACTGGGATCTGGAGCCAAATATATACAGGGTGATTAAGAATGAGAACAATAAACTCTGTGCTGATTCTTTATACAAACATATGATATTCGTTGTTGTTTGTTCGAAATTTGTAATTTCCGTCAACCGGCTGCATTCTTACGAGCAACCCTCATAAGTCTCCGGGAAACTTGTGTGAGCTAGGAGAGACCAGGACCATAACTTTCAAGGTGTGATGCCCTTATGGTTGACAAGCGAACGTTCGACCATCACTACCATCATGAACAGATGGTTTGATTCGACTGAAATCCCAAAAAAAGTTGGGGGTCCGACTTTATTCTCGGACCCCCGACTTTAATCTCGAACCCCCGACTTTAATCTCGGACCCCCGACTTTAATCTTAGGGGTCCGACTTTAATCTCGGACCCCCGACTTCAATCTCGGACCCCCGACTTTAATCTCGGGGGTCCGACTTTACTCACGAGATTAAAGTCGGGGGTCCGAGATTAAAGTCGGACCCCCGAGATTAAAGTCGGGGGTCCGAGATTAAAGTCGAACCCCCGAGAATAAAGTTGGGGGTCCGAGATTAAAGTCGGACCCCCGAGATTGAAGTCGGGGGTCCGAGATTAAAGTCGGACCCCCGAGATTAAAGTCGAGGGTCCGATATTAAAATCTGGGTCCGAGATTAAAGTCGGGGGTTCGAGATTAAAGTCGGGGGTCCGAGATTAAAGTCGGACCCCCGAGATTAAAGTCGGACCCCCGAGATTAAAGTCTGGGGTCCAAGATTAAAGTCGGGGGTCCGAGATTAAAGTCGGGGGTTCGAGATTAAAGTCAGGAATCCAAAAAAAAATTGTTCGTTGCCCTTCTACGCCTTCGTAACAAGGTTTCAGTATTTTACCATCGTAGACCTTCAGTTTAAGTTCAGTTCCTTGTAAAATTAAGTCAGGAAACAATTTACTGAACAACTGTTTGGATACCGCTGATACTGAACTACCTGTATCAACCTCCATCTGTAAATAAATACCAGTTAAGCAAACGTCAGCAAGAATTGGCTTATCAAATTTGAATTTTTTAAGATCATCAATATTATTCACCTCTACATTATTGTTATTGCCGTTTGAATCAATTATTTCCAAATTGAAATAAAATGAAGATTTTAAATAGTTGTAATTTCTACGTGAATTCTGAGAAAATCTAGTATTATCTCTATTTGTCTACCACATAAATTACAGTTATAATTTCTTTATTTGCGATTTGGATTCTTATGACATTTTCCGCAAACTTGTGCTAATATTCTTGTTTTACACCCGTATATAAAACAGGCGACTCTTCCCTAATAAGTAACTATCGACCAATTACGGTGCCTTCTATCTTTTCCAAAATATTTGAATTGTCATTCTTGGAGAGATTGTTATCCTTTCTCAATAATTTCAATATCATAACTGAAGACCTGCACGGTTTTGTGCAAAATAGATCGACCACAACTGCAATTCACTCATATGTTCTTAAAGTTATTAAGTGCATTGATGCGGGCGAGTGTCCTGTTGGGGTATTTTGTGACCTCAGCAGGGCAATCGATTGCATCAGTCACGGTATTTTATTGAGTAAACTGTCTCGGTACGGAATCCGTGGTGTCACTCATGAATGTATAACAAGTTTTTTGAGTAAGCGTAGTAACCATGTCACTATTGGTAACCATCAATCATCGTGTATTGAATATTCTGAAATAGGAGTTCCTCAGGGTTCAGTCCTGGGGCCTACCTTATTTTTACTGTATATCAACGATATTGTGAAGATTTGTAACGGCTCAATTATTGTTTACGCTGATGACACATCAGTTATTATATCAGATAGGGATGAATCATGTATACGGCAGAAATGTAATAAAATTTCCTTCGAAATGGACCAATGGTTCAGAGCTAACTCACTTTATCTAAATACAGATACAACAAAGTGTATTCGCTTTCATAATAGACAAAAAGAAGTTAGTGACATTGATTTTGGTGACTTACAGTCAGTAGATGAGACCGCACGATTTCTTGGCTTATACATAGATGAACATATTTCCTGGGGAGAACACTGTCAAATTTTAATCAATAAACTGAATTCTGTGTCCTACCAATTCCGTAATTTGAGAACAGTTCTGTCGAATGATCAGTTGCTGATGCTCTACTATGCTCAAGTAGACTTCAGACTTCGATATGACATCTGCCTTTGGGGAAGGTCTTCGGGAGCAAATAATGTATTTGTTGCGCAAAAGAGAATACTCAGAGTAATGTTTGGCTTACCATCTCGACAAAGTTGTGTTGATGTTTTCAAAACCTGTAAAATTTTGACGCTACCGTCACTTTTCATCTTTGAAGTTTGTGTTTATATATTCAGTAACTATAACAGCTTTCCGACCAGATCCAGCATTCATACACATGACACAAGAATAAAAACTCAGCTGAATATACCTTTTTCTAGGGTTCAAATATCTAAAAACTGCCCTAATTCACTGGGTCCTTTATTATTTAATAAATTACCAGACCATGTAAGAAATAGTCAAACTTTACCACGTTTTAAAAAATGTCTTAAACAATTTTTAACTGATAGATGCTATTATAAAGTCGACCAGGCACTATAATAGTATTTGTAAATCCTCTGTGTTTTGTTTGTTATTTACATGTGTTTTGTTTTGTTTGTTATATATATATATATTTTACAAATAACTGAATGTTATTAAATACTGTTTATTTTTAATTTAGATTAACGACCACTCCTATACAATATTTGTATTGTCTTTTTGGAGAATAAAATTATTATTATTATTATTATTATTATTATGGTCCAGGTCTTTTCATAAGGTTTTTTCTTCATAAGGTGAAGTTCTGGTTCCGAATTGGTCTCATTCACATTGGTCCTCCTTATCTCCAACGATTCCAACATTTTGGCTTCTTTCACAGCTTCGTCAAAAGTTGTGGTTACTTTATTCATGAAAAGTTTCTCTTTAATGTTTCCATTATTAAATGCGGTTATGAATTTATCCCTTAGTAACATTTGAAGAACTTCTGGTCTGGTATACTTGCAGTGTATAGCTAGTCGGCCAAGTCTTGCTCCCCAGTCACTTGCGTTTTCATTGGGCTCCTTAGCACCCATAAGTGCCTTACTATCATAGAAATTATAATAAACACTAGAATACCAAACCCGCTGTCTGCGATTCAGTTAAATGACCCCTCACAGGGAATGATGACAAACCCTTGCACTTGCGCATTATTGCTGTTTCTGGTCACGTCGTTGCCAAGTTTTCTTTTTTTTCGTGTTCCAAATGAGGTTCGGAACATCATCTGTGGTTAGGGCAGGTAATTGTGGGATGTCCAGTAAACTTGGCAACACTGTCTTAAAATCCTATCGTGGCGTATCAAGCGACAGTGTCGGCTTCTGAGTTTTGGCATTGTTAGGGAAACTGTGTGAATCTGGATAACACCAATATATTGGCAACGACACAGAGGCAAAAAAAATTATGCGGACTTGAATTTGGATGATATGACCATTATAAAAAAATATGACATTGATGTCAACGACATGTTAATCGAAGATTGGGAATTTTATCATTTAATTTAATTTCTTCCTTTTCTTTGAGTACTCTGACTGAAAGTGTGTGGTTACAGATATATATCAGGATTTGTTGTTAAATCTATAAAAAAATTAACAAATGTAGAGTTTGTTTGTCTAATTTTGAAGATATTCCAATAGGTAGGTTGAATGGAATCTGGTTTCTACATGATGGAGATCGTCCTCATTGTACAAGAGAGGTTAATCAGTTTCTGAATACAACAGATGGATAGCAAATAATGGGCCAATAAGATAACCAGATCTTACTATTTTGGACTATTGAAAAATAGGATTTACGCTGGCGGAGAGAGGGAGGGCAAAGAAGTGCATCAAGGGCAATAAATAATATGAAAAAACGGGTTCAAAAATGTCTGGAAATGGAAGGACTCCAATTCGAACATTTATTGCGCCATTAATTTTTTTGTGTATATAAATTCATTTCAATTTTCATTACAATTATAGTGTTCGTTTCGGATGTAATTATTCTTAACATTTCTTTTCCAGCTTATCAAAATACATATAATCTATTTTTGTTGTAGATATGTTTCAGATAATCATAAAAGGTTTTGCTATTCAAAGTTCATTGTAGAAAACGATGAAGGAGCATTGAAAATGTGAAAAAATATGAATTGGTACTTAAAAATGAAAAAAATACACTCGAAAAACACTATGGTACATGGGGAGACGTGAAAGTTGCTATTGTGTTTTTATTTAACTCACTCAACCAATTTCCAGGGCCGTAATTTAAAAGGGAATAATTCACCCTATTATAATAAAATATTACCGAAACAACCCGAAATATAGTATTGAATTTAATGTCTCAGTATGAAGTGGACGACGACGATCCAAAAACTACAACAAAAAATACAGGTCCGTATTTGAAAATTCAAAGTTGGGGGTGGCCCAAGTCAGATGACACCCTGTATAAAAAATTCATGGACATATTCTGATAGCCCACATCAAGTGCCAGAAGCAAAATGCGAACAGATTTTCAATATGTGTGCGAATAAAGAATAGAGACCTATTCAGTCTCTAGAATACGCAACTTTGCCGCGATTTAACTGACACTCTATCTCTTATCGTTTACGAGATCCCCATGTACAGAAACGAATTTGAATAGCCCTGTAGAAGACCTATACTCAATATTTCTATCTTCAAGAAGTCAATTATTGATTTACTGTATATATCATTAAAGGAAAACTGTGTTATATTGCAATAAATGCTACTACCGACAACTTATACCAGATTCAGGAACAGGAACTCAAAAATCCTAAGACCGTCCCTAGCGACACTTGCGCTCTATTGCGCATACTCATAGGTTGGTGTATCTGCCGTAGGGGGACCACGTTATTCCGAACTAATTGGCGTTCTATGTATTTATTTCTATGCTCACTATCCGCAAAAACTGCATGTTGCATCTCAAGATGATTATTGAATTGTTCAACGAGTATTTTATAATCAGTTTCTTCTGGTTTTCCCGGGACACACACATCCAACAGCAAAGAAAATGCAGTGCCTGATAAGGATTGAATACGGATTGCCATTCTCTTACTATTGTCCAATACGTTATTTGCTATTAACACGTTGACTGCCGTGCTCATTTTTTCATTTTTGGTATCAGAGCCGAAGCAAAATCGAAAATTTTGTCCCAGAAACCATTATGGACTCTATGTAGGTACAGTTCAGTATTCATCTTCCAAAAATTCGTTGTTTTTACTGATTTGTCTGCCACGCCAACTCGGTCTGTGCGTCGAATGAGAACAATTTGCAACGCAATCTTGTTACTGAAGCCGTCTCGGTCTGTTTTCGCGATATTATCGACAATAATTTTGACCGATGGCCTCAAGAACAGTTCAATTGGCTCGGTCCCATAGACCGAGTTGGCCTGGTGTATCAACCTCAACCTCGGTCTATGAGACCGAAGTGGCTCACCAGAATAATTTTCCATCGGTCTCATAGACCGACATGGCAGTCAACGTGTTAAGTACTGCCTCATTTTTCTCAGGTAAAACTCCTAGTTATGAATTTCTGAATAAAATATTCCCAATTTTTGATGCACAATAGCATCTGCACATGGAATGGAAGTTTGGTCATCATTTTCATTTGTGTTTTGCATTTATTCTGCTGTTTCCGCTATCTCGTCACCAATAATATACATTGAATAGGTTCTTTTGAGAACAGAATTGAAACTTTTTGAAAAACTTTGTTTTCCAAAACAATAAATACATTTCATTATCATTTCGACTCTGATGTCGAAATTTCGAGAAAAACGTCGAATTTCGAGAAAAAACTCGAAATTTCGACATTTAAGTTGCGAATTTCGACATAGAACTCAAAATTTCGAGAAAAAAGTCTTTAGAAATTACGAGATTAATTTCGAAATTTCGTCTTTTTTCTCGAAATTCGAATTTTTTCTCGACATTTCGACATTAAAGTCAAAATGATGAAAAAAACCTTTTTGAAAAAACTGTCAAAAAAACTTGACATTTCTGCATCTCAATTGATGCGTAAATTTAAACTTTTTTCACCGTGAAAAAAGTCATTTTTTCACCTTGAAAAAAATACATTTTTTCAGTGACAAAATGATTCACAAAATAAACATGAAATATAACTTTTTGGAAAAGAATACAATGTAAATATTACGAAATAAAATGTAACATAAAAAATTTTAAATATAAAAAAGGAAATAAAAAGATCTCAAATGAGTGGAATAGTGCTCTCCTGCTCATAGAAGAGCAGATATGCTTTTCCGGTCAGAAAGGATTTCGAAGAAATCGTGGAAACAGTCGAATCGTCGTACTCGTGCCACAGGCCTGTATTTGGATGTTTACAGTAAGCAGTGTAGTCCTTCATAGGTAGTTCCGCTGTGGTTTGACAGTGCGTACAGACAACTCCCTATGGAGGACGCAGAAAGTCCTCAGACACGGCCGAAGGAAACCGTGCCCCCCACTTCATGGTGAGATGGGCATCGTTTTCACGGAGACGGACAAGGCAGAAGCTTTTGCGGACTCCTTCGAACGTCAGTGCCGTGAGAACGAGGTCGATTACACCGATGAGGTCGAGGACACGGAAACGCACGTAGACCAGACGATCCGACGGCTCAGAAGAACTGACGACTCAGTCATTCTTCTAGAGCCGACATCTCCAGAGGAAATCAAGGCCATACTTAGACACGCCAAGACCAGGAAAGCACCGGGCCCAGACGACATCCCAGTCAGGGCACTAAAAGCCTTACGTAGGAAAGGACTAGCAGCTCTGACAAACATCATAAACGCTATACTCAGACTTAGACACTTTCCATCCAGCTGGAAAGAAGCAACGGTCATCATGATTCCGAAGCCCAACAAGAACCACACGTTCCCGCAAAACCACCGCCCCATCAGCCTAACACCTGCCATGAGTAAGGTCGCAGAAAGGGTGATCAGGACTCGACTTGAGACAATGTCTGAAGAATTGAACATCCTACCAGATGAGCAATTCGGCTTCAGACAGGAACACTCAACAGAACTCCAGGTCACCCGGATAGTGGACGCCACCATCCAGAGCTGGAACCGCACGAGAAGAGGACATCTTACAGGAGCAGTCTTCCTTGACGTCTCCAAGGCCTTCGATAGAGTTTGGCACGATGGGCTGATCGCAAAACTGGTTGATGCCGGATACTCCATACCAATGGTCAAGCTGATAAACTCCTTCCTGAGGGGTAGACATTACCGATGCAAAGTCGGAAATGCTCTTTCTTCACGAAGGAAGCTAGAAGCAGGAGTACCACAGGGAGCAGTACTGTCGCCACACCTGTTTTCAATCTACACTGCAGACATGCCTATGTCGGACAACCCCATGACCAAACTTGCTCTCTATGCAGATGACACGGCTATCTTTGCTGAGTCATCTCATGAGAGAGGAGTAACATCGAAGCTGCAACTTCAGATAAACAAGCTGGAACCGTGGTTCAATCGTTGGAAGATCGGAATCAATGCAGACAAAAGCAAGGCCATACTGTTCACGAGGCGACGTAGGACACCCGAGGGCCATGTTACTATGAACGACGAGAGAATTCCATGGGTAGACGAAGCTGTTTACCTAGGAGTAATCCTAGACAAGAAACTCACGTTTCAGAGGCACGTCTCCCACAGATTAGCTATAGCGAAAGCCGCAAGGCATAAGCTGTACCCACTCATCGGACGTAGGAGCAACATGGCACTCGAGTTGAAACTACGCCTCATCAAGACAATTCTTCTGCCTATTATATTGTACGCATCCACTGCTTGGGGGCAGTGCGCGAACAGTTATAGGCAAAAGATACAGGCCTTCTTCAACGTCTGCCTGAGGATGGCAACAGACGCACCACAATATATGCCCAACAGGTTCATATATCGAGACTTAGACATCCACCCAGACTATATCGACAGACTGATCAGACAACATGTGGGGACTACTCTAGACAGAGTAGAGACCCACACGAACCCGCTGCTCACGGAGCTCCACGAGAACAGACGTGAGCAAGACGACAGAGACAGAGACAAATACA
The DNA here is from genome assembly GCA_944452925.2 of Chrysolina oricalcia. Classification (NCBI taxonomy): domain Eukaryota; kingdom Metazoa; phylum Arthropoda; class Insecta; order Coleoptera; family Chrysomelidae; genus Chrysolina; species Chrysolina oricalcia. The sequence goes on from OX101813.2 coordinate 2,614,993, forward strand.
GACGTCCAGTAAACCAAGAAGACAACGACACCCCTGAAGAAGTACGGCGGAGGCGAGACCTTCGGCGACGCCAACGTCTACTTCAACAGGCACCAAATCACGATTAATCATGCCTTTATGTTTCAGATACCAAGAAGAACCGACCAAGTAGTAATTTCAATTTCAGTTAACTCAGCACACAGCACTCGGCCCTCAGCCGAGAGTTTTTTCAGGCCTTCAGCCAGTTTCAGGGGGGCACCATGCACAGTAAAGTAAAGTCATTGTTTAAAAGTCAACTCATGTCAGATATAAGGGAGCTTCAAGCCGAGAATTGGCTGGGCACTCCATATCAAACGGTCAGATTTTATTCTGCTGATCGCCAGTCATCAGGATGAGGAACCGCTTTAACGAGCGGGGGTGGTGGATAGGGGGGGTGAGCTTTCGAGTACGTACGAGTGCTGGGGAGTTCATCCTTCCGGGCCTCAACCTTAGGGGGTGCATGGTGGGACAGTGCGTACAAGTTAGCGACAAGAGGGTACATTTTCCGCAGAGTTGCTCATGTCTAATCCTTCTAGAGGAAAATCAATTGAGACGTTCAATTTACTGAATTCCTCTGCTTGAGAGAACCTTTTCAAATGGATTACCAAAAATTTTGGGAATTTTGGAATCGAAAGAGACTTTGTGCATTTCATTCTTTCTTTGCACTTCGAACATGTCGGTTTCTCATCACCTTTCAAAGTTTCTTCCCTAGTGAACGAATCTCTCAGAGAGGCTGATTTGGCCTGTTCTTGGTGGAATCAGAAGTTTTTCGAATATAAAATTCGTGTTTCCATGGCACATTTGAGATAATTATTAGCCTCGACCTGCGGACTCGGCCAAAAATTAACACTCCCATGTGCCGTTAAAAAAATGCACTTAATACAAAAATAACCATTTTTATCATTTCGACTTTAATGTCAAAATTTCATAAAAAAAAGTAGAATTTCGAGTAAAAACTCGAAATTTCTACATTAAAGTCATACTTTCGGCATAAAATTTTAAATGTCGACATTAAAGTCGAAATTTCGGCGTTAAAGTTGCGAAAATAGTTGAATTTCGAGTAAAAATGGAAATTTTGACATAGAACTCGAAATTTCGAGAAAAAAGTCTTTCGAAATTACGAGATTAACGTCGAAACTTCGTCTTTTTTCTCGAAATTTCGACATTAAAGTAGAAATGATGACAAAACCTTCGTGGCACTCCTGCGCTTTCGTAGAAAACCGTATTGTCAATCGATCACAGTTGTTCGGCGTTTCAAATATCTGATGGATCTCGAAAAACATACAACAATTAGGCATCACTTATTTTCAAGCGTATGAGGGCTTAAAAAATAATGGAATCCTCGGAAACTTCAAAGCTGAAGTAAATTTTAAATGAATCCGAATATTCCAAGAACACGTCCGGAGCTAATAACAACACGATTGAATCTCATTCAACATGCATGAGAAACAAGCAGCATCCTTCTTGGACGGCAATGGCTTCACATGCAGTCTCCACTACATGGTAATATGGTTAAAAATATTGTGTGGTCTCGTTGGTCTCGGTCTGCGTGCCCATCTCAGCGAGAAGATGCATCCTCGGGCATCGAGGGGAGTGTCTGGGCCTGTAACATATAATTTGTATGTCAACAAAGAATAATAACAGCAGACTTAACGAGTTTTCAAGTTATCTCCTTATTTATTTGTATATACAGTGCTTCGGGATCATGCGTGGGGCGGTTCTCGCCTTATTATAGCCGAAGATGTATGCAAATTGTTGACTATATTTGTTTTATAAATCATGATTAAAATGTTTTACTAATTTCTATGTTGATGTGGTAGTTGGAGGATGCTGAACATTGGTCGGTTTCGGGTTTTTTATTTGTTTATTAAATTAATAATAAGGGTACCGATATTTACTTAGCATTTCGTAGACGGTGGATTAGCTGCGGGAAGACGGTTGCCACAAAGGAAAAGTATCTCCAACGATTTATGATGTTGATAAGTTGGGATTACTTGCAGGCGGTACTTATGTAAATATGCATAACATGATATATTATAATACAGGTTATCTCCGCTGAGAATGAATTTCTACATTCATAATTTACACCTATCTGCGCTTATATCCATGTACCCTCTCTCAATGTTACAACACTGCATATACAGGGTGTTCCCAAATATTTTCTTCACGCCATTCTATTTTTTTCAACCAACAGATGAAAGAGAAGTTATAAATCTGATCAATTCTCTCAAATACAACAAAGCATCAGGAATTGATGGAATCAAATCAGAAACATTGCAAGAGTTTAAAAATAAAATCGCAAGTCCACTGACACATCTAATAAACAAAGTACTATTAGAGGGACATTTTCCATCAATTTTCAAAGAGGTTATTGTCCAACCTCTATTCAAAAAAGGTTGTAAAATGAACCCTGGTAGTTATCGCCCTATTTCTCTTATTAGTAACTTAGCAAAAATTCTGAAATAGTTATTTACCTAACAAGTGCGGAAAGTAGTAGTTTTCCGCACGCGACGGCAGTTGCAAGCCGTCAAGGGCGGAAAAGACGTTTTCCGCAAGAGTTAGGTACAATGTTTTTCCTACGAGTGTTTTTGTCCATCTTATTTATGAAAAAAAAGGTTTTTATTAAACAAGATTTTATAATAATGCTACAAAATGACACATAAGACAGAATAGTTACATAGATCATTTAGTTAGGTCTAAATATCCTCATTTTCGACAATATAAAAATCGTGCGGAAAAGTAACTTTTTCTACTCCTATGTTAGTAAACATTGTTTTACAAACAGTTCACTCTATAAGTAAATCCATTCTTACGCACAACTGTGCGTAAAGAATAAAAACGCACAACTGTGCGTCATGATATGATGGCTAGTATAATAGGTAACAATCAAGTTGCCTCTTGAACCACTCAAATCGTGACATTTATCTGTCTTGCGTTTTAAATATTTGACAGTGACATTGTCACTTTTTGAGATTTGAAGTTCAAATCGATACTTCATAAATTATAATCCGATCTTTAATTTTATATCTACAAATATGAGCAACTCCGATAATGAAATGAGCGCAACGCCACCGGAAATTGTTCTTCAGGCTGCTTCTGCTATGGAGAATATTCTGCCGCAAAAATCAAAGGATAGATATGAAAAAGCCTATCAAAAATTTATGGAATGGAGTATGGATAACCACGTGAGTACGTACTCCGAAAATGTATTGCTCGCCTATTTTAATATATTGACCAAAACATTTAAACCCTCCTCGCTCTGTTCATCATTTCTATGCTATATAGTACAAAATTGTATTTTCTTAGATTTAATTTGTTGTTGTTGGAAATTAAACCATAAACTGCGTTAGTTACCTTCATTTTTTTATTACTTAAAGCTTAATCAAACGCACCATCCAGTATATAAGAGTCGTAGAAAAAGTATAGTACGTATTACGTGTTGTAAAGCAATTACGCACTCATGTAATTACCGCACTCACCGCTACGCGGCTCGTGCGCAATTTTTCCATTCGTGCGTAATATGCTTTTTACAACACTTGATACGTAATATACTATTTCAGCACTAGTGCGGAAAAGTAACTTTTCCGCATGATTTTATCTTTCCGCGAGATTTATAATATGAGATCGAATCTAGTCTATTAACGACGATATTCCGTAATTTTCATAAAATTAATTTCAAAATATGAAGTAATTAAGAGCAAACACTACCTTGGTAAAACGGGAATCCGTTTTGAGATCACAGTTTTTGTTTGAGAATTTTTAAATTTTTTTGCATTACCCAATGTTTTTTTTTGTTAATTTCGGAACATCAGTGATTTTTGGTTATGATAATTTTTAAGAAAAAAAAATTAAATGAAATGATAAATTAAAAAAATTTATAGGTTCCGGAATTCTTATGAGACCACCGATCCCATACAAAAAATATCTCTTTAATGAAATCAATGAATTTTGCAAGAAACGGATTCTACGATCGGAAAATTTATATCTGATTGGCGCTGTAATCGAGAATGGACAGGTGCTGTGTTGCCAGTGTTCATCGAGTTCATTATCTTCACCCCCATTCTTGATAACTATGTCAACAAACCTTAGCTGGAAGGGATGAGGAAGAAATTCAACTTTTTGGTGATGGTAGCTCTTAAGACATTATCAAAATAAATAGTGATATTTAAAATTTGACAGGATTTGATATGGTATTATAGCAATTAAATTAATATCTGAAATAGCTCAGTTGGCAAACGAAAGGTTGCGTGCTCGCGTCAATCGGGACATCATTCCGTATCTGGAGAAGAACAAAATTGTCCTTAATCCAACTAAGACCGAACTTATAAATTTTACGAAAAAGTTTAATAATCGTGATGTTAAGCTCTTCAGAAAATTTAAGGTTAAGGACAATGAGATTGAGGAGTCTAAGTCGGTGAGGTACCTCGGAGTACTGCTGGACAGGCGTTTGAATTGGCACAAACACGTCAGCTTGGCGATTCAGAGGGCGGCGGCCGCTGTGAAGCGGACCTACCCCTTCATCACTCGAACCTCCAAGCTGTCGTTAGAAAACAAAGTTTTACTATACAAGCAAATAATCCGACCAGCAATGATGTATGCCTGTCCAGTTTCCTGCGGGATGCCCAACAACCAAATCACGAGGTTGGACTGCGTATAGTCACCAACAGCGACAGATACATTCGGCTGGACGATTTTCGAGACTTGGCCAAAGTCACGTCAGTCCAAGACCACATTAATCAATTATCCTACAAATTCTTTAAATATCATATCCCTAAGAGTTTGCTCACCAGGGATATCACCCGAATCAGATCACATCACAATCAGCCTCGCAAACACGGCGGGATGATTTATCAAAAGCTCGACATATGAACGTAACTAAAGAGAACCAACGATAGCAAAACCTTACTTTGCTGAATCGGAGGTTTGGATCAACGTCAAAAGGAACGCAAAATATGCGGTGGAGGCTGGGTGGTCATATGCCGGGGGGGACGGCAATTCCCCACGGGGTGTGATCAACCATCCCCCACGTCAACCCACAAATGGACTGAATAATCCCTTCAAAAAGGTCGCGATGAGAACTCGGTTTATTGTTTTGATTTTCCCGAGAACACACTTAAATGAAACACTACAGGACACGTCCTAAAACCAATCATGATCACAAATAACCTACGTATAAGCAAAGCAGGAGACGTAGTAACTGAAATCCAGAAACAAAGACTGAAATTTCCGAGTGCTACCCGCCACCATCATCGGGGACGACCCAACTGTCCCATGGGACAAGAGGGGTCGCTGCAGCAGGGTACACCTGTGGTCCAAGGCAACAAGGACCAGAGATGATACCCCTCACACTTCACACTCCACATATCCTGGAAAATCCCTATCACTCCCTCCACCAAGGAAGATGATATAGTCGAAATGATATGAGAATGAGATTTCATGAAATGTGTTTAATCTAACTTTGCAATAGACTTATTTTTATTTATTTATTTATTTATTTAGTTGGCAAAGTAGGGAGCAGTCGTTCTACGCTGGTTAATGGTTAATGGGGTGGGGTGGTTCGAATCCTGGGGAAGTTACTTTTTTTTGTTTTTGTTTTGAAATCGATGATGAGTACTTACTGTTCAATTTTCGTTATATTTTTCAATATTTGTATATTCAATGACGACATGAGTGTTTTTGATAGAATCTGTTATGAAAAAAATAATTCCCTCGTACTACAAAATTTCATGCTCATTGTACAATATACTATTCTTGGATTAAAATATTGTGCTTTAAAGAGAAAATCTTGCGAAAAAGTAAAAATCGTGCGGAAAAGTAGAACTTTCAAAACGAAAAATCGTGCGGAAAAGTTATTTTTCCGCACGCTAGTAGAAAAATAGCTATTTGTATTACTAGGGAGGAAAGTGCCACTTTTTCTCCCGCAGGATGTAGTTTACTGCCCGACGCGACCCACTCAATAAAACCTTTTTGTGACTTTGTTTGCAAATAGACCTATTCTTACTTGATGGAAAGTATAGACAATACAGTCATGTATATCTGAGAATCTGCGATGGTGCAATGGCTAGCGTCTTGGGCTTGTAATCCGAAGGTCCCGGGTTCATCTCCTGGCAATTACAACTTTTTTTTTTTTTCAAGAACGTTATTTTACTTTTTTCTTGTTAGTGATTTGAATTATTGGACATTTAGATAGTTTATACATTTTGTCGATCATTTTTTTTTCTAAGAGCTGCGCTTGTAGAAAAATTGGTGTGCATTTCGAGCACAAAGTGTCATTGTCGTTCTTCAAAGATTAATCTCTTTGTCGAGCAACAATCAATCACTTTGTGCTCTAAATACACAAATATCTATTAAAGAACTAGAGTAGAAGTAACATTCATGTTTGATTTTTACCAGAATACAGGATATATAAGATGTTCTAGAAATTACGGAAACAATTTGATTATAATAGATTCACAAGTTTCATCGTTTACAACTTACTTGAAATGAGGGGGAGGAAAAGTATGAGTTTCCTACCTGGTTTGAGGGAGGAAAGTGTGTACTTTCTATAGGGGTAGGAGGAAAAAGTTATAAAAATCAGAATGATCAAATATATAGAAAAATTTAATTTGATTTCAAATAAACAATTCCGTTTTCGGAGTGACTTGAAGCTACACCAGCCTGCCAATTCCGGAAGTATGTGACAATTCATTAAATTTTTATTACAATTTATTTCACCAGGTCCGAATTTTATTACACTTGCCGTTTTTGAGATATGCGTGGGTGGTGTGGGTTCTATCTAAAGCTAGACCATCAACTTGTAACTTTTAATCAATTGTGATAGCGGAATGGGATTTGGACCAGAATTTATTACAAATCGAAAAACACCTTAACAGGGTTTTTCAACCCTGTAACATCAGGCGGTCTGGTGTAATAAAATATTGAAAGATAGTAATAGTAGTTTTTCGTATTAACGAATCGAATGATATTTTCTGTCGCAATTTTACTTTTTTTTTCCAACCGGATAGTTTATTTTTTCGTAAAACATCTTAAACAGGGATTTTCAACCCTGTAACATTTTTAGCTAATAGATTTTATAATTTTCTCCCGACTGAAATCAAAAATGTTTCAAACATATACTATTTCAAAAAAAGGACCAAATATTATATTCTTTATCTAGAACGTATGGTTATCCATTCACTGCTTAAATATTAGAATATTTCAATACCATCTATACCTAATTTTTATTATTGTTACTGTATTTTCCCCAAGTGTGATATTTATGTTTCAATATTTCTATTTATGTGTCATTTAGCTTTTTTTTCAACTATATTCATGATAATTCTATTATATTTCAATTGTTTTACCAAGATTTACACTATACAGGCCGTTTTTTTAGCTGATCCCACTATTGCTATCTCGGAAACGGAGAGACCGTCAAGGTCGGTTAAATTGGAAAAAAGTTTCCTATTTTGGGGAGCAATAATAAGTTTTTTTCAGATCTTAAAAATCAATGGTTGTGTTTGAGATATTCGCCAAAAACTAAATTAGTCGAATTTCGTTTTTTAGCTCTACCGCCTCCATTTCGAATGATATAAGAAAAAGTCAGGGGAACTTTCAATAATGTTTCATATTTGTTATAATCTGATATGAACCAATTTTCAATACGACGTTTCGTTCATTAGATTCCATCATCAACTTTATTTTTGTAAATACGGACCTCTAGTTTATTTCATGGATTTTTGTAGCCACTCTCACAACAAATATAGCTATGTATTACAATACATGTGTTTCTCGACGTTTTACTCCGAAAAAACATCATCAATATTTGGTCATACAATTCGTGTCAGTGTAGTCTCAAAAAAAAGTCAGAGGAACTTTCAATGCTGCTTCATATTTGTTATAATCTTATATGAACCAATTTCCAATGCGACGTTTCGTTCATTAAATTCCATAGTCAACTTTATTGTTTTAAATATGGGCCTCAAGTTATTTTCATCAATTTTAGTAGCCACTGTTTTAACAAATTCAGCTATTAATTACAATACATGTATTTTTCGACGTTTTTCTCATGTCAGTGTATAGTCAAACAATTCCCGGTCAGATGAGCTACCTCAAAAAAGTAAGTACCAATATTTTTTGGGTCTAGAACTCAAAGATATACATAAACTCCAATATCAAAAGCAAATGTAGATATACCAAGTAACAAACAGAAGAAAATGTCAAAATACTCCTAACCGTCAACTTCGTTCACGATATCTCATTAAATGTTCGAATTGCCGTCCATCGTTTCTTAAACACATATTTGCTCTTGCTATAGTATGTTTATGGCAATTTTTCAGCATTTGTGGAGTTATAGCCATGCAAGCCCACCTTATTGTTTCTTTCAATTGGTCAATATTGCCAAAAGTTGATCCGAATACCTTGTCTTTAATGAAACCCCACAATGAAAAGTCCAAAAGGGCCAGGTCAGGTGAACGTGGTGGCCATTTGATAGGACCATTGTTTCCTATCCATCGTCCTTGCATAGTCGTATTGAGGAAATCTCTGCAAATATTTCTGCGATGTGGCGGAGCTCCATCATGCTGGGAAAACTGATATTTTCGCAGAATATTCAAAGGCAAATCTTCCAACAACTCAACTAGAGTCTCCGACAAGAATTCTAAATATAATTCCCCCGTCAACGATGTCTCAAAAAAGTAGGGACCGATAATCTTGGTGTCTAGAACACCAAGCCAAACATTAACTCCAAATTTCTCTTGGAAATTTGTAGCTCTATGTAGAATGGAATTTTCTTGTCGCCAGTGATAATGTATATTTCTGTTAAACCATCCGTTATTTGTGAATCTACTCTCACCACATCAAAAAAATTTATTACAGATTTCATTCTGGCTGGAATTCCGTATTATATTCAGTCTTAACTTGGCGATCATGTTTGTTTACGTCCGTTTTTGACTCATTGTTGTCAAATCAAACCATGGGCGTAGCAGCAAGGTAATAATCATAGCATAAACCATACTTAATTGGCATTTCGTATCGACCTTTTAAGTGGTATTAAATACGAGTTGACTTTTAATGAATCTTCTCGGTTTTTTACAGATTTTGAGGCAAAAATACACTATTGAAATAGCTGTAAAAAAACTTTGTTACTATCTAAGTCAACTTTAAAAACGATTACCTATCAATAATTAGGCACACTAAAAAGTATGTAAGTAAGTAAGCAAACTCAACTATTAAAAATCAAATTCAAATCATAAGCCACTAGCTATTATAGACTCAATCTGATGGGTACTGGATTATCACAGTGATTATCACGTAAGTAATCGGTTCATCAGAAGTTTTCAATTTTGTTAACATGGACTATCACATATATCAACATAAAAAATCTATCTGGAATGTTTTCAGTGGCGTAGCGCTTCCGGATAAACCGGACAAGGACACAAACTTCTTTATTGTAAATGGAAAACTGTAAATCATCGGAAGTTTAAAATTTTATCAATGAGTTTTAATCTTTTGAGAGGGCCATACTCCCAATTCCAGGAGATTTCTCATTGAATTCCTTTAATCCGTAAATGAAAAGTGATGGACTCCAAAATTGTAACTTACTTTATCATAGAAGGCTATTATTTCCTATATAAAACTTTTTCTCAAATACATAAATAAATCACTCATTCAAAGACTTCTAATTTTTTATGTCCCTCTTAGGGCCGGTCTTTTCACCTATAGATAAATCCCAGATAACTCTATCTATCAGATAAGGATATGTAAACCTGTGAAGTTTATCCGATAGATAGTTATCAGAGACTTTATTGTGATGTGAAAAGACCGGCCCTTAGACAAATGGAAATAAGCACAGTTTGGATAGTGAATTTCGAGTTTGGGAAGAGGCTTTCCTATCTGGATAAAAAAATTACTGGTTACTGTATAAGATATATAGTGTCAAAGAGAAGTGCAAGCCATATACAGGGTGTTATTTAAGTACGTGGCCAAACTTAAAGGGGTGATTCTTTCAGTGATTCTAAGACGAAAAGTTCATATAAACATAGGTCCGGTAATGCTTCGTTTTCAAGATACAGGGTGTCAAAATTTTTAAAAGAAATCGTTTTTGTCGTAAATATCTTAATAACCCTTCAACCGATTTTATTGAAATTTGGCAGTGTTATTGAAGGTCATGAAGGAAAAATTTTACCCTAACGATATCAAAATTATCATGTCCCGGAAGGCACTGTAACCAATATTTTTGACAGAAAACATGTGCGCCACTGATTTTTTTGCAATTTTTGTATTTGTTTCACATTGAGCAACTGAAATTACAACTTTTTTATATCTAGAATTTTTTTCGTATCTTGCTTTGTTTTTGAGAAAAAACATAAAAATCACTTCATTGCACATCCCTGTGACAACACAATAAAACATTTCAACTACTAAACCATCAAAAACTGGGGTCTTACTAATATTTTTTCATATCAATACTCTATTCTAGTCTTAGAATTTTCTATCAAAATTAATGCAATGAAAAAAAAAATGTATGTATGAATTGTAGCACTTGCCTTCGGCTCTTGGCTTCGGGTCGTGCTGCAAAATGGGCTCATTGTTATCCATGGACATGCAATAAAGACATTTTCATTTATGATTAAACAATTAATATTACATGGAAGTCATCTTTTAATTTTTTTCGCTCATATTACCTGTTTTCGATGAAACTAATAATGTTGTTATGTATTACTGCAGTGTTTTGAAACTAAAGTAAGAGGGCCATGGAAGGAACAACAAATATGTTCAAACAAATTTAACTTCATAACTGTCACAAATTCAAACGGTACACACGTAATTATTTGATAGTAATTATTTGAAGTGTTTTCAAGAGTTTTGAGATATAAAATTTGTTACTGATATCTGAAAATGGTTCGGTTTATAAACTCGGAAATGGCCGACATGCATTTTGTCTATGGAATAGCCCAAGGCAATTCCAGAGCGGCTAGACGCATTTATCAAGAAAGATATCCTCATCGAAATGTTCCAAATAGGCAAACATTTGTGAGAATACATGAAAGGCTGTGCGAATCAGGCACCTTTCAAAGGTCGGCTGCTCTTATTGGGAGACCTGCAACGGTAAGAACAGTGGCGCTGGTGGAAGAAGTTTTACATGAAGTTGAGCGTTGCCCCGATACAAGCACACGCAAAATTGCACAACAATTAAACATTTTTCACTTTACTGTATGGAAGATTTTGAAAGAGTACCAACTGTATCCTTACCACATACAGCGTGTTCAAGCGTTATTTCCTGCGGATTTTCCCAAGCGAGTTGTTTTTGCAACAACAGATTGCTTTTATCTAGTATATTATTTACCGATGAAGCGTGTTTTTCCCACAATTCAATTACGAACTTTCATAACAACCATATCTGGGCAGAAGAAAATCCCCATGCGGTTATAGAAAATAATTATCAACAGCAGTTTTCCGTGAATGTCTGGATTGGTATTGTTGGCGATTATCTCATTGGACCTCATTTTTTACCCCCGAGATTAAATGGTCAAGAGTATCGTCATTTTTTGGAATTTGTATTACCTGTACTACTAGAAAATGTCCCACTGGCAGTAAGAGGAGCAATGTGGTTCATGCACGATGGGGCTCCACCTCACTTCAGCATAGTAGCACGTCAATTTCTGGATGAAACTTATGGAGAAAACTGGATCGGTCGCGCAGGTCCACAGTCATGGCCGCCCAGGTCACCGGATTTAAATCCCTTGGATTTTTTCCTTTGGGGACATTTAAAGTCCCTTGTTTATAAAACTCCAGTCAACACTGAAGAAGAATTAATCCAACGAATACGGGATTCATGTGATCAGATGAGACATACGCCGGAAATATTTCAACGTGTTCGGAAATCGATGTTAAGACGAGTTAATGCTTGCATTGAAGTTGAAGGAGGACATTTTGAGCAACTATTGTAAGTTTTGTGTTAGTTATTATTGAATGTATTCTTACAGAAACAAATTGCCTAGGTACCATTTTTGTTTCAGTGTGGTTTTAATAAATGGTGTTTCTTGTTTGATGCTGCTTTGGCATTTCCGGCGTTACCACTATGCAAGCACTGGTCAAATGAAACAAACAATTTTTAGGCATAACAGATTCACCTGTAATCATTAAAAACCCTATAAAAACAATATTTTATTGTGTTGTGCCAGGGACGTGCAATGAAGTGATTTTTATGTTTTTTCTCAAAAACAAAGCAAGATACGAAAAAAATTCTAGATATAAAAAAGTTGTAATTTCAGTTGCTCAATGTGAAACAAATACAAAAATTGCAAAAAAATCAGTGGCGCACATGTTTTCTGTCAAAATATTGGTTACAGTGCCTTCCGGGACGCCACTGGACATGATAATTTTGATATAGCTAGGGTTAAATTCGCCCTTTACGACCTTCAATAACACTGCCAAATTCCAATAAAATCGGTTGAAGGGTTATTAAGATATTTACGACAAAAACGATTTCTTTTAAAAATGTTGACACCCTGTATCTTGAAAACGAAGCATTACCGGTCCTATGTTTATATGAACTTTTCGTCTTAGAATCACTCAAAGAATCACCCCTTTAAGTTTGGCCTTGTACTTAAATAACACCCTGTATATGTTTTTCGAGCTATTCTATTGATAACATTGTGCCTAGTTATTCATAAATATTGTGTAGTCTTCTTGGAATGTGTTTCCAGTCCTAAATACATATTTTTTTTAGTTTTAAATTGTTGGTCATGGAATTTACTCCACTGTTCTGCAACTATAACAAATTAATAACTTGGCAGTTATGTGTGTGTGTTGAAATGTATGCTGTTTTAGAGGAATTCGTGATTGTAAAACCGATGATATGGACTTCAGATACATGTCGGCCCCTACTTGACTCATAAACTATAATAATTCTCACCTCAATATTTATACTAGAGACTGTTTGATGTTTAGGAAACAGAAGTACAATAATAACTACATGAGAAATTCTCGTTTTCCTACCAGATGGACTTGTAATATCGATCGCTTCCTGAGACTAACTAGGACATTACTTTTTGTCAACTCTAAAAAACATTTTAATTATCTGCCTCAGGATACCAATAATCTGAATTCAGTAAAAAACATAAGAAAAATAGTTAGCTCTCTTTGGATGAGTATTTCAATAATACACTTTCAACATAAAGGACCCTGCAAACTCCTTATGGAATTTGGGTCCCGGTGGATTTTTTTGAATTTTTGGTATGATGTAGTCCATGTAATTCTCAACCAATGTTACCATTGCGCTAACCCAAAAAAATGAGCAGTTTTGCAGCTAGGGGGCGTTGAAATCACCCCTTGCGCAGATTAGACTATTTATTTTTGAGCCCGGTAACAATATTTTCACTTGTTTCATTATTGCTAATGTTGCACAATATTGTACTGTTTTTTAAAAAAATTCTTACCCCCTCCCCTTTTTCCCCCAACTCCTATTACAGAACGCAAAAAAAATATTTCTCGAGTTCCTTCAAATGTATCGTCGAATGTTTAAATATGCCTAAATAAGGAAAATAGCAGTTTTTTATGATTATCCCCCCACCCCCCAAATGACACAAAACCAAAGAAGTTCGGTGACAAACCCCAAAAATGAACAGTTTTGATGCTACGGGGCGTTGAAATCATATCTTGCTCAGAATAGACTATTCATCATTATAGGCGGAAACAATATCTCTACTTATTTTTGTTTTATTTTATGCCGAACAATTGTGTAAACTTTCATAAATTGAAAATCTAAAACTTCCCCCTTACCCCCAACCCTTATTTCAAAACACGAAAAAAAATTATTCAGGCACCACCTCAAATTCAAATTGTGGATGTCTAATTTTTATTTATTTTCAAGATATTCGCCCTATTGATTGATATTCAAAAATCATGAACTACGCCCTACTAAGAAGTCAGCAAGCTCCATCAATATTTTTCTGAAGGGAGGGAAAGGTGATATTAAACAACTGTACTATTTCCTCAATTAAAATTAAAACATTTATATTGATAAAGCATTTACAAGTACCCACTAAGCAAGGTGAGGTTGCATAAAGTTTTCAAAAACCTATCAAGAGCAACTGTAAAGTTGTTACGTCCTTTGCAGCCAACGTTCAGCAAGTCCCCAGCAAACAGCAGATCTTCCCCCTCATGGCATTACAATTGTAAAGGTATCAATTGCAAACTTGTCAGAAACTTGAGTGAGTTAGATACTGACTTTCAGTACAGTTACAAATGCTGAGTTCCAGCAAGTAAATATTTGATAACTTATCTGAAACTTCTCAATTTTGTCACGAGTTTGCGCTAAGCTTACAGATGCAAACTTCCAGCACATACAATTTTGCAAACTTACCTGCAATTTACTTAATTTCGTTGTAGGTTTACAGTATAGTAACAAAAGCTAACTGCTAGTAAATTAATCTTCAGACACTTGCCCAAAGTTCACTCACTTTTGTCGTAGATTTGCATTACAGAAATCATTTTCAATTTCAAAACATAATAATAATAATAATAATAGGTCTTTATTTCCATCTGGGTAAACATAACCATTTTGGAGTATAAAAATTATATAATGGAAAAAGGCGAGGTGTCAGCTGGTTGCGATGTGTAGGTAGGTACACACCGCTTCCTCTGTTTTTCAACCTAACCTAACATATGAGAGGAAATGAAATACAATCTGAAAAGCATTTCTTATTTTAACCTAGTTTGAATTATAAGTTTCGAGATGTTCTTCACACACTTCAGGAAACAACTATTTTCTCCTTCAACAATAGGGTTTGTGAAAAGTGAGAACAGGTGGCTGAAACTAATATTCAAAGATTCAAATTAAACAATAGATTGATTGTTTTGGCTATTTTAATATCAGTTTTTTTGGTAATGTCCACATATTTGATCTTTCTTAATTTGTCCGAGGGATTATACATATAAATTCACATTTTGTTTTGACGTCAACTGCAAATTAAACTTTATGGATTTGACGATATGTAGCAGGCGATGAGGTTGACGCCATCTTGAACTCAAATACTGTAAGAGAAAACTAGTAAACTTACCATTTTATCAATTGAATATACCTACTCACAAAATATTAGTATTGTTTTTATTTTATCTCAACATTCCAAATACTCGAAATAACACACAACTGACACTTACTAGACTAACCTATCTCTGTCACTCCGTTTCTCGCTGCCATAACGCTGTGCTGAGAAACGACCTGACGCGATCGGTCACGAACAGTGTCTGATGCAACATACCCTAATAGCACCATGAAGTCCGATGGTAATCCATAGGACATCCTCTCAGGACATTCAGGACGTCCTTAGGATGTGCAAAATTGGTACCGCGGACGTCCATTGGATATCCGTGGGAAGCACCAATGTCTCGACTTCTCACCAAAATTGGACGTTCTATAAGGATATCCAAAGGACATCCACCTGGGATGTTAATCGGACGTCCCCGAATTACATCAATCGAAAGTACATCTTGGACGTCCTCAGGACGTGCAATATTGGTACGTCCTTAGGACGTGCAGTATTGGTACCGCGGACGTCCATTGGACATCCGTGGGAAGCACCAATGTCTCGACTTCTCACCAAAATTGGACGTTCTATAAGGATATCCAAAGGACATCCACCTGGGATGTTAATCGGACGTCCCCGAATTACATCAATCGAAAGTACATCTTGGACGTCCTCAGGACGTGCAATATTGGTACGTCCTTAGGACGTGCAGTATTGGTACCGCGGACGTCCATTGGACATCCGTGGGAAGCACCAATGTCTCGACTTCTCACCAAAATTGGACGTTCTATAAGGATATCCAAAGGACATCCACCTGGGATGTTAATCGGACGTCCCCGAATTACATCAATCGAAAGTACATCTTGGACGTCCTCAGGACGTGCAATATTGGTACGTCCTTAGGACGTGCAGTATTGGTACCGCGGACGTCCATTGGACATCCGTGGGAAGCACCAATGTCTCGACTTCTCACCAAAATTGGACGTTCTATAAGGATATCCAAAAGACATCCACCTGGGATGTTAATCGGACGTCCCCGAATTACATCAATCGAAAGTACATCTTGGACGTCCTCAGGACGTGCAATATTGGTACGTCCTTAGGACGTGCACTATTGGTACCGCGGACGTCCATTGGACATCCGTGGGAAGCACCAATGTCTCGACTTCTCACCAAAATTGGACGTTCTATAAGGATATCCAAAGGACATCCACCTGGGATGTTAATCGGACGTCCCCGAATTACATCAATCGAAAGTACATCTTGGACGTCCTCAGGACGTGCAATATTGGTACGTCCTTAGGACGTGCAGTATTGGTACCGCGGACGTCCATTGGACATCCGTGGGAAGCACCAATGTCTCGACTTCTCACCAAAATTGGACGTTCTATAAGGATATCCAAAGGACATCCACCTGGGATGTTAATCGGACGTCCCCGAATTACATCAATCGAAAGTACATCTTGGACGTCCTCAGGACGTGCAATATTGGTACGTCCTTAGGACGTGCAGTATTGGTACCGCGGACGTCCATTGGACATCCGTGGGAAGCACCAATGTCTCGACTTCTCACCAAAATTGGACGTTCTATAAGGATATCCAAAGGACATCCACCTGGGATGTTAATCGGACGTCCCCGAATTACATCAATCGAAAGTACATCTTGGACGTCCTCAGGACGTGCAATATTGGTACGTCCTTAGGACGTGCAGTATTAGTACCGCGGACGTCCATTGGACATCCGTGGGAAGCACCAATGTCTCGACTTCTCACCAAAATTGGACGTTCTATAAGGATATCCAAAAGACATCCACCTGGGATGTTAATCGGACGTCCCCGAATTACATCAATCGAAAGTACATCTTGGACGTCCTCAGGACGTGCAATATTGGTACGTCCTTAGGACGTGCAGTATTGGTACCGCGGACGTCCATTGGACATCCGTGGGAAGCACCAATGTCTCGACTTCTCACCAAAATTGGACGTTCTATAAGGATATCCAAAGGACATCCACCTGGGATGTTAATCGGACGTCCCCGAATTACATCAATCGAAAGTACATCTTGGACGTCCTCAGGACGTGCAATATTGGTACGTCCTTAGGACGTGCAGTATTGGTACCGCGGACGTCCATTGGACATCCGTGGGAAGCACCAATGTCTCGACTTCTCACCAAAATTGGACGTTCTATAAGGATATCCAAAGGACATCCACCTGGGATGTTAATCGGACGTCCCCGAATTACATCAATCGAAAGTACATCTTGGACGTCCTCAGGACGTGCAATATTGGTACGTCCTTAGGACGTGCAGTATTGGTACCGCGGACGTCCATTGGACATCCGTGGGAAGCACCAATGTCTCGACTTCTCACCAAAATTGGACGTTCTATAAGGATATCCAAAGGACATCCACCTGGGATGTTAATCGGACGTCCCCGAATTACATCAATCGAAAGTACATCTTGGACGTCCTCAGGACGTGCAATATTGGTACGTCCTTAGGACGTGCAGTATTGGTACCGCGGACGTCCATTGGACATCCGTGGGAAGCACCAATGTCTCGACTTCTCACCAAAATTGGACGTTCTATAAGGATATCCAAAGGACATCCACCTGGGATGTTAATCGGACGTCCCCGAATTACATCAATCGAAAGTACATCTTGGACGTCCTCAGGACGTGCAATATTGGTACGTCCTTAGGACGTGCAGTATTGGTACCGCGGACGTCCATTGGACATCCGTGGGAAGCACCAATGTCTCGACTTCTCACCAAAATTGGACGTTCTATAAGGATATCCAAAGGACATCCACCTGGGATGTTAATCGGACGTCCCCGAATTACATCAATCGAAAGTACATCTTGGACGTCCTCAGGACGTGCAATATTGGTACGTCCTTAGGACGTGCAGTATTGGTACCGCGGACGTCCATTGGACATCCGTGGGAAGCACCAATGTCTCGACTTCTCACCAAAATTGGACGTTCTATAAGGATATCCAAAGGACATCCACCTGGGATGTTAATCGGACGTCCCCGAATTACATCAATCGAAAGTACATCTTGGACGTCCTCAGGACGTGCAATATTGGTACGTCCTTAGGACGTGCAGTATTGGTACCGCGGACGTCCATTGGACATCCGTGGGAAGCACCAATGTCTCGACTTCTCACCAAAATTGGACGTTCTATAAGGATATCCAAAGGACATCCACCTGGGATGTTAATCGGACGTCCCCGAATTACATCAATCGAAAGTACATCTTGGACGTCCTCAGGACGTGCAATATTGGTACGTCCTTAGGACGTGCAGTATTGGTACCGCGGACGTCCATTGGACATCCGTGGGAAGCACCAATGTCTCGACTTCTCACCAAAATTGGACTTTCTATTAGGATATTCAATCGACATCCACCTGGGATGTTCATTGGACGTCCCCGAATTACATCAATCGAAAGTATATCTGGGACGTCCTTAGCATGTGCAGAATTATCAGATGTGTTTTAGGAATAAGATTATGATATTGTTGTGGATTACTGGAGATACCAATTTGGATGGAACCAGATTTACTCACTAGGTAAGCTCAGCACTCTCTCAGACTCATTAATTTCGGTTTTGTACATGTTTAAAGGATACATACAACTCTACTTGTCTTACGGAAACACCTGTTTCAAAACAGTGTTGAATAGGTTAGTAATAACTATTGAATAGTATAACAAAACTTTTATTTTCATTTATAGATATAACTACACTGAATGATCACAAAATAACTTACAGAACAGTCACTAAACTAATTAATCACAAAAGACGATAGAAAAGCGACCATAGCTGGTAAATACTCAACAACTGTCTGTCAATTCGTCAACACTTCACTTGAACACAGAACACAAAACACAGAAAACAACTTTATGCACGGAATCCATACATAGAGGAGGAATTGTTTGGTTTCAATCCTTATACGAACAAGAGAGACAAACATAATTTTTTTTATTTTCATTGTTGTGAATCGTATTGGCATACGCACAAACTTGAGAATATGGCCCCTGATGACCTCAATGATAGTGAAAAGGGTTTAATTTCAGATGGGCTGTTTTCGCTATAATGTTTAGCCCTATTGTAAATATGCGATCCATTTTATACCTCTTCTGTAAAACCACTAGCTGGGATGTATACACGGGTACCTGGAGGACTAATTATTGTAACTGTTTTCGAATTTTGTTTAATTTTTATGATCATCCATCCTTCATCTTTGGATGGATGCACCTAGGAAACATTTCGAAAAATGTTCAATCCAGGACATCCCAAGGAAGTCCTCGCAGGGACATTTTCTGAAATTCACTGATTGGGATGACGTCCGATGTACATCCATCAAGGACGTTCCAGAATGTCCCCGTACCAAGACCACCATAGGAAGTCCTTTTGATAACATGCCAAATACATGCCAACCAGAACATCCAATGGATATCCTAGAAAATTCTACAAAATATATCCGAACCAGGACATCCCAAGGAAGTCCTCGCAGGGAGGTATTCTAAGATTAACCAATTGGGACGTCCAATATTCATTCATGCGGGACGTACCTAAATGTCCCGTACCAGGACAACCATGGGACGTCCTTTCAAAGACATGCCAGAATACTTACTAACAAGGACGTCCGATGGATGTCCTAGGAAACATTACAAAATATATCCGACCCAGGACATCCCAAAGACGTCCTCGCAGAGACGTTTTATACGATGTACCGATTGGGACATCCATAGGAAGTCCTTTGGGGAAATTCATGAAAATGCACTGAATCGGACGTCCCAAGGACAATGATTTTAAGTCCCGGACATTCGGATATGATTTGTACCAAATAGGGACGTCCCTGGGACATGGTGTGCTATTAGGGTAGTGAGCGTCAAATTTAAATCAGAGTTTTGAATATTTGTGACAGAGATTAAGAGTTTGATAACGTGGTTTCAAAGTTGTTATGTTAGGATGAACCGGAATGTTTATTAGGAGATTTCAAAATTATCGGGAGTTCTAGAAAATGGATTTTTATATCCATTGCTTTTATCCCACCAACAGGCCGGTGGGTATTCACATACCTAATATTCTCAAAAACGCTTTAAATTTCGTTTGCAAAGTAAAATTTGTTTTTCACTTTTTTTTAGGGATAGGTTAATACCTATAACACATATTCTTATAAATAGGTACAGGAGTGACATCATGAACTTCTAAATACTATTTCCGCCGTAGATAGGTACTCGACCACAAGCTTGTGAATGCAATGTTCATGATTAATACTATTTAAAACTTTTCAGCAAATCTGATTGGGTAACGTTGTTTCAAAAGTTTGTAGCGGACTGTTTCTTGTAAATTCCTCGAAAGTGAAAAATTGCAAATGAATAACAATCTTCCTGGTATAAGTTTGCATGTGTCAAATTCCGGCAACGTTACAATAGTACAGTTATACAAATTTACAATTGGAGATAAACGAAGAAGTTGCACGGGCAATATTGCATTTGTAAGGTAACAGTAAGTGTTAACTGGAATACTTTCAAATGATTCTTGACAGCAAATATTTGGAATGTCCGCACAAACAAGTTCTCAAATTATGCATTTTGTAAACTTATCGCAAACTATTGTAACTTACCGTGCTTAGTGGGTAGTAGGGAATATATTTTTTCGTGTTTTAAATTAAGGGTAGGGGGTAAGGGGGAGGTTTTAGAGTTTCATTTCATGAAAAATTACAGAATTGATCAGCATAATCTAAACTAAAATACGTAGAGCTATTATTTCCGCCTATAATAATGAATAGTCCATTCTGAGCAAGGTATGATTTCAACGCCCCCTAGCATCAAAACTATTCATTTTTGAAGTTTGTCACCCAATTTATTTCTATTCAAAATAACTTGAACTGCATCATATCAAAAATTCAGAAAAATCAACCGAAATTTTTTCGTTTTGTGTCATTTGAGGGGGGGGGGATAATCATAAAAAACTGCTATTTCCCTTATTTAGGCATATTTAAACATTCGATGATACATTTGAAGGCACTCGAAAAATATTTTTTTTGCGTTCCGTAATATGAGTTGGGGGGAAAAGGGGAGGGGGTAAGAATTTTTTAAAAAAACAGTACAATATTGTGCAACATTAGCAACAATGAAAAAATATTGTTGCCGCGTTCAAAAATAAATAGTCTAATCTGCGCAAGGGGTGATTTCAACGCCCCCTAGCAGCAAAACTGTTAATTTTTTTGGGTTGGCGCAATGGTAACATTGGTTGAGAATTACATGTACTACATCATACCAAAAATTCAAAAAAATCCACCGGGACCCAAATTCCATAAGGAGTTTGCGGGGTCCTTTGAATGTAATCTCTTATGTGTATTATAATTCATGTATAGCATAATATATAGTTAGCTAACTGATGTGATTCAACAATTTGGATATTTTGACTATTTTACTTCAGCATACTTTCATTAATTTTTTCAGTATTCTATGATTTGTCAGCAAGAATTTAATTCTTCTCACGATAAAGTATTTCTGATTGACATTTCGACAACACAAGTGCTTTCCAACCAGGCATGTGGTCGTCTATAAATAAAAATATAACATGGACAAAATTTATCAGCACGCCGCCACTGGTTCTAAGCTTACATCGGAATATCATAACAATAACAAATCTCCCCATCCGAACTCGGAGGTTACCCCTCACCACCAAACTATCACAAAACATAGTGATATGCAGCTTTCATAACAACGTGTGCTGTGCATATAGAAATGGCACGTCTATCTTTTATTGCTCGGAGGGTTCCACTGGTGGAATTAACTCTTCGAATGTGATATGGATATACCTAGTAGAGATTCACGTAATATTCACCGAACAACTCGGTGGCTAATATTTAAATTTACACTGGTTTTTCTGGTTAGTGTCTGGATGTTCTTCTATTTCATTTGCAACAGCTTTTTCGATCTCTGGTGTTCTAACGGTACGTGGCCCACCTCTATCATGGTGTTTTTATTAAAAATTCCAGATTTTGCAAGACCCCTATGAATATCTGATAATATTCGTTGATCAGGATTATTCTATTGAAATAGTGCTCCATCATTGTCTAAAGTCCTTCTTTAGACAATGGTTCAACCATTGCCTATAGCATTGTTTAAATAGAACATAGTTAGTCAATACCTGTGGAAAAGGTATTGGACACAAACGCGAGTGTCATCTAGCGTGATTAGTTACAAACATGAATATTTGACGTCATTTTAATGCAGGTTTCTTCAAAAAACCCTGATTTTAATGCTTTTCCATTGTTTTAATCAAGTTACGACATGACTTGGAGGCCAGATCACTGAACTTACGACATGACTTGGATGCGAGCTCACTATCGCCATCTACATGTCGCATCCATTTTGATCCAGTTATAATCCCATAAGGTTGACTAACTATCTTCTATATAAACAATGCCTATAGACAGCGGTGCGGGGTCCTTTCTCTACTAATGACTAAAATGAATATTTTGGGTCCTTTCTCTACTAATGACGAAAATGAATATTTTTTTCAAAAGAATACAGGGAAGTTTCAACCAACTGTTGTGAAAGTATGGACTTACCGTGGCAACTTCGGCTATTGTCCAAAAGATGACAGAGCAGTTCTAAACAAATATTTTTTGCGATACTAAAATTGCAAAATCACAAAAACCATGATAAATGGAGTAAACTTATTGCATTTTTGGATTCTGCTCGTCAAGATCATCCGCTGGCTGTATTTAGAAGCGAGTACATTTTTCAATTCCGAACAGAAATTTTCTTGAAAAATTCTTCCTAGAGCAACCAATTTCGATGTGTATGCTTCTGCTGACGCCATAATCTTCCGCGAAACGGCATTTGTACTAATTACGAAAATTAATATTTTTTTTTCAAAAGAATACAGAGAAATTTCTATTCTAAGAGTATCGACATTGTCTAAAGAAATCAATGGTATCGACTTGCCATGAAAATCAACTTCGTCTATTGTCCAAAAGATAGCAGAGCAGTGTTCACAAAATATTTTGTTTAATATCAAAATTGCAGTATCAGATGTCAGAAGATTTCATTTTTCATTTTCTGACAGAAAATTTCTGATGGAACTTCCTTGAAACAATCAAAAATAAAAATTCTCAATAGAGCAACCAAATTTGGTGTTGTACCCAAACGCGAGTGCCATCTAGCGTGATTAATTACAAAAATGAATTTTTGACTTCATTTTCATGCAGGGTTCTTCAAGAAATCCTAAAGTATCAACATGCCGCGGAAGTCAACTTCGGCTACTCTCCAATAGATGGCAGAGCTGTGCTAACAGAATATTTTCTGTGATCTTAAAATTTGAATATCACGAAAACCACGAGAAAGAAAAGAAAACTGATTGAGTTTTTTTATTCTGCTCGTCAAAATTCGTCCCTGTTTATAACTGCGAAAATATATTCTGGTTTTATAGGTTTATTGTAACACCCACCAGCCCTTTTGTGAGCTAGATATTTTGCTCCTTCAAGATTTGTAGTGTATAACCATTGTTTAATGTTCTATTTAAACAATGGTATAACCAAGAATATTTTATTGCAGGACAGGTTGACGCAATAGACCCATCACGATGTCTGATAGAAAAAGACCTCGAGGTTGAATACTTTTGTAGTAATTTGGCAATTTTTATAGATTTCTCTGTAGACAGGAATACTGCCACCTTGTCGACTTGAATGTGAAACCTAATTATTTGAAAGAAATTGTGGAAGTGAAGTTACTCTTGTTAAAGGTTATTATAAAACCTAATTCGTTCAATAAGGATTCCGTTTCTTTCAACGCACATAAGTCATATGAATCTCCAACTAGAAAAATGTCGTTTAATAATATTAATGCCAAAAAACCACTTGCTCTCAATTGGGCAACCACTGGCCTTATGATTGTGGTTAAAACATATGGAGATGTGCATGAACCAAATGGTCAAGAGTTATAAATATTTTCTGTGGCTATTCTTTACATTGATCAATAAATAGGCATCTTGTTGATCAATGAATGCCATAAATGATCCCTGGGAGATTAGCCTTTGATGCTGTTTGCAAATCTTTTATCATGAACTGACTGGTTGACAATAAAGTATTAAACTTTTTTAGGTTTGAAATCAACGTGAACTTACTAGGCTGGTCCCTATAATAGAGCAAGATCCCTGGGCCACCAGACGTCACTTTTTGTCTGACGGACAAAATGTGTACGATTGAGTAGTCAGTAGTCTTTGTTTGTACTGTGATCGCATGTCTACCTGCTAGCTTGGCCATACGGCCATTTTCCAAGTATCAGGTGATCAAGGTAAGTAAAAACATTACTAACCTCACTTAAATTCTCCTGGCTGATTTTTACGTATGTGTTAGATAATATCGTTGAAAATAAGTCTTGAATAGGTACTCCCTAACAATTTCCGTCGGCGGTATTGCTTTGCAGACTCTTTGAAGCTCTCAAAATAATTATTCAATCTCACGTAAATTCTGAAGCTCTATTTTTATATATGTTAGCCACACAACTATTTCAATGCCCCTGTGAGTAGGAGCACAAGAGATTATCCACGCGCATGAGAGTGAGTGAGACGGGTATCAATATTATATTGACCTCTATTTCTCTCACAGTTCACTGATATCAATTAATTATTAATAGTTCAAAACAAAAATCAGCTGAAAATGGGAAAAATCAGGAAAATAATTACAGATCAACTTAAAAAAAGCTGTTTCAATAACCTCAAGTAAACTTCAATTTTTTTTTTAATAAAAGGTCAAAAGTTCTACAAAGCATCAACAAATTGATTGAATCACAGCATTTTTTCTATTAATAATTTCTTGAGAATCAATCTTATAAAAAAAATAGAAAAATATGGATTTTTCAATAATTTATGAGTATTTTGGCTTCCTATCTTCATTGTCATCGTTGTTGAAATATGACGTTTCTTCATAGACCCACCAGACTCCAACTGTTCATTAATACATATATGGGATCTGATGTTAAATTTTTGCATTGTGTTGAATACACGTTTTTCTTCGTCTAGATCACCAACAAAAGTCAACGTGCCAAAACTGTGAAATCCTTTTGTTGCTACTCTTGATTTTTCTCTAAGATATAAAACGGCCTTTGTTTGCCCTTTTTGAAAAATGCTGAATTATAATCGCATCCAGTAATGGCATGGAACCCTGGCATGCTTCGACACAACGACGGTCCTAATTGTTCGTAGATAGCATCCAACATATCTCTGCTTGTTGCCGCCGGTCAATATCCAAACGTGGAAATCTTCATTTTTCAAATGGTGCATATTGTCCAGCATTATCTGAAAAGGGTATCCAATTTTTGTATCAGCTTCCTCATGCTCGCAACACGATCAATTTTCATGGATTTCAGACATAACTTTATTGTTAATAACGGTGAAAGAGTGGAATTGTGGAAAATTAATAAAATCTCGATGTTATCAGTAAGAATAACCGAACACAAAAAGTTGACTCAACGAGGGGAAACATCAAAATCGGGAATTGCTAACCACGCCTGGACAAAACACCACCGAATTCTTTGGGACGAAGCTAGTGTTCTTCATAGAGAGGAACATTGGTTCAAACGGAAATTTGTGGAAACCACCTACATAGAAGCCAATGGTGCCTTCAGTCAACCAAGCGTGGAAATTAAAAACGTATGGAAACCGCTCATGGACCGTTTTGGAGGGAGAAAAAGCACGAAACCACGCGCGCCACAAGACCGCGCGTAATTACACTTTAATTATAGACCTATAAAAGGTCGCGTAGTATCTGATTTTGTCACTATTCACCAGAAGACGATTGCGGGTTCAAGCAATTGAAACGTTGTGAAAAATTTGAAAGAGATAGAAATCTTTCAACCATTAAGATGATGGACGTCCGAAATATAAGTAATCCAGAACTAGTCTTTTGAATTTCGGAAAAATCATGCTCATTCGATGCCAAAAAAGACATATTCTTAAAAATTTTCATGTGAATTAAATCATTTATTCGAGAGAAAAAAATTAAATACTGAAAAATCAGTTTTTCGCCATTTTGACGGATAATTTGAGGTTTCATTACCTACAACTTTTCCATTAAAGATTTTCTACTAAGAGGTCACGTTTCGCCACAAATCTCAAAAATCAATTTTCAACCCCTAAACTGCATCCCCATTTCACCAGTGAGAGAGTCTTCGTGTTTAATTTTTTTCCTCTAAGTTGGAACCTCAACAACATTCTCACCCCACCTGGTCCTTGCCTGATACTTTTTTTTTCTTATTTTAAGCGTTTAGAATTCGTTATGGCACCATCCTATATCTGATTTTTGTTTCTCAGGAATATACATTCAACTCCCCAGCCGAGTTCCACACGAAATTATATTAGACCGGGAACCCACGCCTATTTTCAAAAATGATTAATAACAGGCTGAATCTTCCGGAGTAGCTTCATTTTGCCGAGACGCACAACTTTTTCCTCTACGAAAATTCTCGATAGTGGTAGCTAATAAAACGTTCAGGCGTCAAACATGTCGATTGGGTGAGTGCAAAAAAAGTCAATAATAACAGTTAGTACGTCGGGGCGTGGCGCAGTGGTTAGAGCGTCCGACTCTGAGTCGAAAGGTCCAGAGTTCGAATCCTGGATGGTCTGGGATTTTTTAATTTAATTGAACCAATTAAATTATTAAAATCTCGTGGCTTGACTAGGGTGAGTCCTGCACGATTCACTGTTGCGTTCCAATTAACAGTGCTGCTCCTAAGGTGGCGTATGGAGTTAGTAACAAGGCCTACCAGAACACATGGCTAATGACCATAGCAGTCGATGCCTAAGCACCAAGAAAAAAAAAATAACAGTTAGTTTTTCAGTCGAACCTCGAGATAATTCGATAAAGTACTCGAAAAAACTTTTGTCTAACAAAATGGATGGTAGGACTGAAGAGTCCCCCACTCCCAACATGTACCAATGACGTGATCATAAAAATTCATTAATAACCAGAGGATTTTTTTACCGTTGCTTGGTTGATATTTGTATAATTGAATGGTCATATTGCCCTACAATTTGAATGATAGCTGTTCCCAGTCCTACGCTCCGAAATTGTCGATTCCATGGTAAAAAAATTCATTAATAACAGGCTGAATCTTCCTGAGTAGCTTCATTTTGCCGAGATGCCCAACTTTTTCCTTTACGAAAATTCTCGATAGTGGTAGCTAATGAAATGCGCAGGCGTCAATCATGTCGATTTGGTGAGTGCAAAAATTGCATTAATAACAGTTAGTATTCCAGTTGAACCTCGAGATAATTCGATGAAGTACTCGAAAAAACCTTTGTCTAACAAAATGGATGGTAGGACTGAGGAGTCCCCCACTCCCAACGTGTACCAATAACGTGGTCATAAAAATTAATTAATAACCAGCGGATTTTTTAACCGTTGATTGCTTGATATTTGTATGTTCATGTCCTTTTGCTATAAACATGACATATTCTCAAAAAATCAGCACGGCTTGCTTGGTAACAGATCCACAATGACGGCTGTTCATTCATACTATGGAAAACTTGTGGAGAAAGTTGAGGCAGGCGAGTGCCCTGTCGGGATATTTTGTGATCTCAGCAGGGCGTGTCAATCACGAAATTTTACTAGAAAAATTACTAAAATACGGCATAAGAGGGAATCCATATCAATGGATAATGAGTTATCTATCATTAAGACAACAGTATGTTATCATAAATAGCACAGCTTCCTACCGTTCAGAAGTAAACATCGGTGTGCCACAGGGCTCGGTACTGGGACCTATACTTTTTATACTATATATCAACGATCTGGACAAATTGCCAATACAAGGCTCACTCACAATATACGCAGATGATACCTCAATCATCATATCCGACAAATGCAACGAAAAACTGTATACTAAATCCAATCAAGCTTTGCAACTAGTAAGTGACTGGACTAGAGCAAATAGACTTTTCCTGAACGCTGATAAAACCAATGCAATCAGATTTCATAATCGTCAAAAAATATGTGACAAGATCACCCTACAAGCTGATGAGTCATCAAATCCAATCTCTACAAATTCAGGTAACGTAAAATTTTTAGTGCTTTACATAGACGAATGCCTAGATTGGCATAAAAACTGCCAAATATTGAAATCTAAAATCTATTCATACTCTTATCAATTCAGAAACTTGAAAAATATTCTAAACAGAGAACAACTGTTGAATCTTTATTTCTGTCAAATTGAAAGTCGTCTTCGTTATGGTATATGCTTCTGGGGTCTATCTAGCTCATCACAAGACGTTTTCATTGCTCAAAAGCGAGTTATCCGTTCCCTGGTGGGTGTGTCCAATAGAACTTCATGTCGTGACATTTTCATAAACTTCAAAATACTCACAGTACCCTCTCTTCTAATTTTAGAATCATGTCTCTATGTGTTCAATAATAAAGATAAATTTGATACAAATAGCTCGCGCCATGGAGTTAATACTAGACGTAAAGATGACTTCTACATCCCTTTTAGTAAGATGAATATAACTAGACAGTCGCCTAACATCGCACTCAGATTTTTTAACGCTCTACCAACTGAAATTAAGCAATGTAAGACTTCAACCTCGTTCAAAAAACATGTGAAACAACTACTACAAAAAAAATGTTATTATTCGGTGGAAGAGTATCTCTCCCAGAAATTTTGGAAATAGCTACATGCCTATATGTTACCTCTCTAGTCACACTTATGTTATGTATTAATGTTAGTTTTTTGTGTCTTTTTTATACTCATGTTGTCGTTGTGCACTATGTTCATTTTGTACTCTACATACAAGTACCCTCTCTTTGACTATTCCTATACAATTTTGTAATTGTCTGCTGGAAAATTTAATAAATAAATAAATAAATAAATGATTGAATGAAATATTCATTATGCGTTTTTTTCTTTTCATTCCATAGTACTTGGCAACTTGACCCCCGTAAAATATAATATCTCTTTCGAACTGGATTTTTTGAGGCCTCTATGGAGATACCATACATCCTATTTTACCGTAAAGCAGAATTTCACAAATCGTCTGACCTCTTTGAAAGTTTTCAATTATAAATTTCTGCTCTTCATACGACGATGTGGTGTTGCAGGTTTTTCCGGGTTACCCTGCATCTGTTGAAGCGCATGCGACATCATTTAAGCTGCCCCAGAGGGCAGATTGATTATTTCAATGTTTTTACTTTGTTATTGTTGTTTTCAATATGTTTATTAAAATTATGAAAGCTAAACAAAATTTCACACTTATTTCATAAACTTTTCACGTGAATTATGATATTTTTGAATTGAACAATTATACATTGAAAGTAACATTACATCACGAATAAATATTGAATTAGCCACAATTTCAAAATAATTCGTTATTTTCAATAATTTTTGTAGGTAGGACTAGCGATACACACCCGTTTTTTTGTAGGATACTGTATTATTTAGGTGAAGAATACACTAACCTTTCATGTGTTATCATTGTCCTACAGTTATTAATAAAAAACATTTTACTATGGAATCGACAATATCGGAGCGTAGGACTGAGAACACCTACCATTCAATTTGTAGGACAATATGAAATATGACCATTCAATTATACAAATATTAACCAAGCAACGGTAAAAAAATTCGCTGGTTATTAATGAATTTTTATGACCACGTCATTGGTACATGTTGGGAGTGGGGGACTCTTCAGTCCTACCATCCATTTTGTAGGACAAAAGCTATTTCGAGTACTTTATCGAATTATTTCGAGGTCCAACTGAAAAACTAACTGTTATTAATGACATTTTTGCAATCACCAAATCGACATGATTGGCGCCTGCGCATTTTATTAGCTACCACTATCGAGAATTTTCGTAGAGGAAAAAGTTGAGTGTCTCGGCAAAATTAAGTTACTCAGGAAGATTCACCCTGTTATTAATCAGTTTTGAAAATAGGCGTGGGATCCCGGTCTATATTTAATACAAAATGCAAAGTAGCACTACTAATGATTTCTTCAAACGACCTCACTTGCTAGATAATTACGTGACGGAAAGATAACATTTAAGTAGTTTTCGTAAAGTTGGCGGTGTAATGAATATGTATATTTCGTAGTTAGCAAATACATTCTTACGTGGTCCTCTTAGTGCATTACTCTTCATTTATTTCCTCATTTTACTTGTATTGCAAGATAGTTCGGCCATTTGTGTTCGACATGGCACCTGATCCAGAACCATATTATGAAAGTGTTCCTGATGAGGTAATCTATGTGAGTGAAGATGCAAGTCAACAGCTCCCAGCATTGTTTACGAATTCTGCCATTAAAGAGCAAGGTAGGTCTAAGCCGAGGGGGAAGTAACTAGCCATTTTTTGTACACCTAATGAAAATAATGCAGTAATTAACTCTAATGAAAAATAATTACCATTAATGATGTTATACTATTCATCGGAAAATCACTTAATAAAATCCGCGTCTGCTCAGCGATCACCGAGGCGATCACTTACCGATTGTCAGACGGCATAAATTTGCCAACTTGGAACCGAAAAAAATCATATCACGGATCCCCAGAAACATAGATTTCGATTTTAAGTTGAATATGAAATGATTAATGAAGTAATGAAAATGTTATGATGTACACCTAATGAAAGAGTTACTTCCCCCTCGGTCTAAGCTCTTCAACGATGACAAGATTTCATCAGAAAATGTCACTCAACAAGACTATTTCTTGTAGTCTAAGATCCGGCTGCAGGATTAGTGTGTCTATCGGTTTTTTGCACAAAACCAAATTTTTATGTATATTTATTATTAGAAGAATATATCTTTACCAGGTTGCCTATCAAAATCTGGCCGCCAGTATTTTTAATTAAATTATTTTTAATTGATTTTTAGGAAAAAATTTCGTTCACTTGTTTTTTAGATAAAATAACGTCTACATCACGGCAATTTATTTAAAGATTCTAAAAAATCACGGTTGTCGTTGCGCACCTGGCCGTACCTCTTCGCCAGTGCTGCCGATGTGGAAACGATGAATTACACAGTCGGCCACCCTAAATTACACAGAATTACACAGACATGTGATTGATGTCACTAATGATATATGAAGGTGTGATTTTTTTTTCTAGATTTATTTGGACAAATGCTAATAATAATTGGGATTTCAAATCAAGAACGCAGCGCCGCTTTGGAGAAAACTCCAACTGATCCGCATCACTATTTCACTCTGACAACTATTCCTAATCAAGGTTAAGGTTCATTTTCGACAATGATTCGCAACATCAAAAATACTTTCGAAGCTTTGTTTCAATTTTCTGACGAAATGAATTGATATTTTTGACAAAAAAGTGCCCGAAAGATTGGAATATATGAGTAGCCAATTAACACGAAAAGTCCGAATTCCAGGGCTCCAGGGCTTCTAATTTTACTAATTTTAGCTTTACCATTGGTTGAAAAATGACAAGTGTGAACTTCCACCAATAGTGAAGCTAGAACATGAGCTCCGGAGCAGAACACTCTCAAAACAAAAGCAACAATGCCAACAATGCAACAAATGTCAGAATTGTTTTGCAGTTGCACCACACCAAAAAAATTAAATTCTTCTTCTCAATAGTACTAAGTGCTAAGGCTCTTCAATATTATCAAATATTACCGAATTACACGGTTTTACACAGAAAAATGGCATTACACAGCAATTGCACAGATAGGCTTGAATTACACAGAAATCGTGTAATTACACAGACATTGGCAGCACTGCTCTTCGCAGCCAGGTGTAAACAGGTATGATTTCGATACACTTATACGTTCATAACGTTTATTTATTAATCATATAACAAATTAAAGCAATTTTCTTTCTATTTATTATCATATATGGTTGCCTAATTAAATCCGCCCGCAAATAAAGGTTGCTGGCTGTTAAACATAATAAATATTTAAGGTAGAGTGAAAGAGAGCTAGCGCGTAACATCATTTGTCAGACGAGGATAGCGATTGCCGGCTGTGCGACGCTTTTAAGCCATTGCGCAAGCGTCAAATGTTAGTGTTCTCAACTTATATCAACATACAGCTGCGGCATTTTTATTCTAACATAAAAACCACGCTGTTTTGGAGTTATTAATGCACAACGTTTTATATTAACATTGTTGTTTTATTTGTCCATCTAAAAATCATTAAATTAATTAACGTAAAATAAAATTGATAAAGATGAAGTCATGTTTTCTGTGTAACGAAAAAAGTACTGGACTTTAATAATGCATCATTCAAAAAGTGCTCGTTAATGTTACTCTTTCGATAAAATATATATATATATATATATATATATATATATATATATATATATATATATATATATATATACAGTGACCGCCAAAAAGTATGTATTATATGGGAAAATATTTTATTATTGGAGTATTGGAAAAAATATTCTGGGGAAAAGTTTGTGCATGTCCGATAACCTAAAAATCGATTTTGACACATGTCACGTGATCGCTAGAATGGCGGCAAAATGAAAAAAATTGCAATGCAAAGGCAAAAAAAGGGTAAGATGGCAAGATATACACATAAACGAAGTTTCAAGAGATAATTCAAAAAAATTGAAAATAGCAATTTTTTCAAAATATTTTCCCATCTATTTAAAAATATTATTTTTTTTCTTATGAATAGCTTGACTATACTGAAACATTTGCATTTTAATGATAATGATAAAACTTTCTCATTTTCTCCACACCAGAGGGCACTAAATTAAAAAAATTGGTTTTTGCCAGAACCCTCGCTGTTACATTGGTTCTTATCTAACAGTTATATCAGAATTCCAAGACTATTGTGTTGATATGGCAATCTAGAAACACCATGTTTCCTGATTTTAATCAAGTTTCAATAATAATGCTGTATGAGCGTTTTACTTTGCACATAAACTTTAAGAATCTTTAATTTGACGCACTATTTTCAAGTTTATGTGCGAAGTGAAACGCTCTTGCACGATTATCATCGGAAATTGATTATAATCTGGAAATTACCATGTTTTTGGAGTGTCATGTCATCACAATGGTCGTGGAATTCGGATATAACTGTTAGATACGAACCGATGTAACAGGAAGGGTTCTGACAAATTCCCATTTTTTCAATTTAGTGCCCTCTGGTGTGGAGAAAATGAGAAAGTTTTGTCATTATCAGTAAAATGCAAATGTTTCAGTATAGTCAAGCTATTCATAAGAAAAAAAATTATACTTTTAAATAGATGGGAAAATATTTTTAAAAAATTGCTATTTTCAATTTTTTTGAATTATCTCTTGAAACTTCGTTCATATGTATAAAATTGAATTCTAAGTGACTTTTCAAAATAACTTTTTTTGATATCTTGCCTTCTTACCCCATTTTTTGCCTTTGCATTACAATTTTTTTCATTTTGCCGCCATTCTAGCGATCACGTGACATGTGTCAAAAGCGATTTTTAGGTTATCGAACATGCAGAAACTTTTCCCCAGAATATTTTTTCCAATACTCCAATAATAAAAATTTTTCCCATATGGTACATACTTTTTGTCGGTCACTGTATATATATATATATATATATATATATATATCATAACACTTTATTAACAATTGAATCTACTAATGATTTTAGATATCATACAGAGTGTCTAAAAATAATTACAGTTCTAAAGCAAAAATATGAAGAATAATTTAAAGAGTTTAGCAAAACACAAATCGTAAGTAAAATTTTAATTGAACTTAAGAATAATATAGGATATAGTTACAAAGTTAATGAGACAGTGGTAAGTAAATTTGTTTTTGTATTGAATTTTTTTTTTATTTCTTATCATTATAAAAATAAATTACTGCATTTCTCAAAAAATTAACAATTGAAAAAATTTAATTAACACATTTTTTAAATAAGTATTAATTCAAAAAATTAATCAATGCCGTTTTTTCAAAATAAATTTTTTTTTGTTTTTTCAATTGATTAATTTATATTAATAACTTAAAAAATTACCCAATGCATAATTTGAAAAAATGAATAATTAAAAAACTCCAACGCAAGTTAAGAGTGTGCTATGTGATTCCACGAAAAAATCTTCCGATAATGACGATGATTCTGATATTTGTAGCGATGCAAGTGTAAGCGATGATAGTGTATCTGAAAGCTCCGATAATTCAGATTTTTAAATAAGTTAAAGAGTTACGGAAATATAAGATACATTTTTTGAATTTTGAATTTGCTTAACTTTTTAATTAACATGTAACAGACGATTAAATACTTGAACAAAATTTAATAAAATTTTCAAACAGTACTTTTACAATAAATTTGTTTTTTACTTAAGTCACCTTGGTTTTATTTTTTTATTTTTTAAATCAATATTAAATATATTAAATCAATATTAATTTTTTGTTGTAGGTAATTTTTAAATTTTTGAAAAGGACGACATATTTTTTGGAGCATTTATTAAGTCGTCTCTATTACTCCCCGGTGGTTGGGAACACTAACATTAGACGCATGCTCAATGGCTTAAAATCGCTAAGCGCTTACTCTCTTTCACTCTACCTTAAATATTTATAATTTTTAACAACCAGCAACCCTTATTTGCGGGCGGATTTAATTAGGCAACCATATATGACAATGAATAGAAACAAATTAGCTTTAATTTGGTATATGATTAATAAATAAAAGTTATGACGCAGAAGTGTATCGAAATCATACCTGTTTACACCTGGCTGCGAACAGGTACGGTCAGGTGCGCTACAGCAACCGTCATTTTTTAAAATCTTCATATAAATTACCGTGAGTAGACGTTATTTTATTCAAAAAACAAGTGAACGAATTTTTTTTCCAAAAATCAATTAAAAATAATTTAATTAAAAATACTGGCGGCCAAATTTTGATTGGCAACCTGGTGAATATACAGGGTGGGTCACGGTCGATAGTACCTTAGACGTTTACGGAGAACGGGACATAGGATCATTCCGAAAATTTGGTTTCTCAAGTAGTTGCTCTTGTTCTATCGATCTAAAATATTTTCAGCAATGCAGCGTTGCCGCTTATACGAGAAAGAGCATCTTTGTTATTTCAAATGGGTCACCCTGTATATTACCGCATTTTTGAACTTGTCATTCGTTTTTGATTATTTCTGCTCCATACTCCCCTATACCTATCTCTAACGGTTTTTGAGATATTGGTTATTTTCCATATTTTTTATCCAAAACATAGCTCGAATTGAATGTTTATCTCTGCGGTATTTGGATTCTTAGGAAGTTGCCATTTTGTGTTTAGTTCATCAAGATCATGTACATTGATTCTGTGTAGAGAAGTTTGTTCTGCTTTATACAGGGTCATTCAAAATTCATGATCATACTGCTAGATACGAAAAGGGTTGAAAGTGCGTTTTTTTAAATGGAACATCCCGTATATTATGAAATATCCTGAAAGATGACTAAATTCCCTTCGAATTGATATATCATGTTCCTATACCTAAATAGCCAGAATTCCGAGATAATAGCAAATTTCACTTGTAATCTCCCAAGTGCTTGAATTATTGCCGAAATTTTTTCGAGTCCATGAATTTTCTTTGAAACGTGCGTGACCTAGCTAAAGTCACCACTATCCAAGACCACATAATGAATCTTTCATATAAATTTTACAAATATCACATTCCCAAGAGTTCACTCACCAGGGACATAACAAGAGTAAGGGCACACCACAATGAGCCCCGCTCACACGGCGGGCTCATTTACTAAAAACTGGACTTGTTCCATGAACGCCAAGACTAAGCACCAAGTCACCTCTATAGAGGACTAAGACCAGAACCCGGTTTTTTGCCGAAAACTTTTTCCGGGAATCCACAACACCC
Organism: Chrysolina oricalcia; assembly: GCA_944452925.2. Classification (NCBI taxonomy): domain Eukaryota; kingdom Metazoa; phylum Arthropoda; class Insecta; order Coleoptera; family Chrysomelidae; genus Chrysolina; species Chrysolina oricalcia. Next base: position 2,650,858 of record OX101813.2, read on the forward strand.
CTCACAAACCACACTTCTAAAATCTGATCAATCTTACAATCAATCCCTGTATTAGCATAGCGGGAGACAGGGTATACTAATACCATGATGTAGGAAGGTAAAATCTGAGTTACACCCGTCAACACCAGCGGGGGTGACTCACCTGTTCCTCTTGAGGAGCCGAGGAGACACTACATTCGGGACAACGCCGACCCCTGGCAACAGGGGTCGACGGAGCCCCCCCACCCCAGCACTCCCTCACAACCTGCGGGATCCCTATCAGCCCACGGAGGTGGGCGGAAAATATCAAGCAGAGTTGTGTTGTACATAGATTTCACCGAAATGCAATGTAAATAGTTAAATATCTGAATATACCTGTTTTTGAGTTTGAGCTAAGCGGTAGTGTTGCGGCCTATGAGTCGCTAGGTCGATGGTTCAATCCATGATAAGAACATAACTTTTTAATTTTTTTTTTGTTCCAAATTTAAACACATTTATTGATGAAAATTTTGTTAAGTATTTTACATATCAATATTTCAGTAGTCATAAATAGTTCAGGTGAAACCATCGTTAGTTATTTCTTATGAATTGTTGGATGATTTTCATTTCTCGGTGTGAAATTTTCTTACCTAATCCCCCTCGTGCTTGAATTAATTGCCGTAAATTTATCTTGTACATGAATTTCCGGCAATAATTCAAGCACTTGGGAGATTACAAGTGAAAATTGCTATTATCTCGGAATTCTGGCTATTTAGGTATAGAAACATGATATATCAATTCGAAGGGAATTTAGTCATCTTTCAGGATATTTCGTAATATACAGGATGTTCTATTTAAAAAAACGCACTTTCAACCCTTTTCGTATCTAGCAGTAAGCTCATGAATTTTGAACGACCCTGTATAACGCAGAACAAACTTCTCTATACAGAATCAATGTACATGATCTTGATGAACTAAACACAAAATTGCAACTTCCTAAGAATCCAAATACCGCAGAGATAAACATTCAATTCGAGCTATGTTTTGGATAAAAAATATGGAAAATAACCAATATCTCAAAATCCGTTGGAGATAGGTATAGGGGAGTATGAGGCAGAAATAATCAGAACCGAATGACAAGTTCAAAAATGCGGTAATATATAGGGTGACCCATTTGAAATAACAAAGATGCTGCTACTTTCTGGTATAAGCGGCAACGCTGCATTGCTGAAATTATTTTAGATCGATAGACCAAGAGCAACTACTCGAAAAACCAAATTTTCAGAATGATCCTATGTCCCGTTTTCCGTAAACGTCTAAGGTACCATCGACCGTGACCCACCCTGTATATTCTTTTAATTCTAAATATACATAAAAATTTGGTTTTGAACAAAAAACCGATGAGCACTCTAAACCTGCAGCCGGATCTCGTACTATTGTGAATGGATATTTGTAGTGCTGCATTGAGAAATATAGTATATTATAGACAAGGGATTAAGTATACAGGGTATATCTTGACGAATTAACACGATCTATATTTAGAAAACTAAAAGTAGGACGATTCTGAAAATTGGTAGTATGGGTGAAGAACTAATGAAGAATTCAACTAACATATTTTCGCTGATGTGACGTTTCCGGTTTCACCGGAAGTGACGTCATCTTTGTTATTTTCAATGGCACACTCTGTATTTCACCTCATTTTTTAATATTCCTCATGATTTCGATTCTAACTCATGTATCATACCCTATACCCTAAATGAACCATTTTCGAGTAATTCGAGTTTTTTTAGAAGAAGTGACAGATGCAGCCTCTCGAACATACGTAATTTTTATGTAAATTAACATTTGAAAAAAAATTCAGTATGTAAATCGTGATTATTGAAGGATAAACGAATCACGCACTATTTTCACATCCACTGAATAATCCACAGGGTGCGCAAAAATGTGGGTCCAATAAGTGAACGAGAAAAATAAAAAATTCTCAACATGATTAAATGAGAACCCCCATTATTTCCTTCAATCTCAATTCTAATATGAAAATAAGCCCTACTCACAATACACTTCCCTATACTCAAAACTTTTAATTTTGGAGATATTCCGCAATAGAAGTTATTTTCATGCGAGGATTTACGTTTTCATTCCCCCAATTTTTTTTGATAAAATTTTATTATTGCCTAATTTTCAATGAATATGCCATGGAAAAAATAATCTCATATTCATGACAAAAATCATGATTAGAATAAACAACAATTTCAAATTTACAAATTGTGAAAGGCTTTCGCGGCCATCGTTGAATGAATGATGGTTTTTCGGGTTTTTAGGCCGACGTTTATTTAGAGAAAATCTCGACGTTTCGCCAACACGAGTGGTTGGCATTTTCAAGAGAAATGTTTGCAGCTTTGATTACTGAAAAAACAAGTAGTGTTCAATTTCCTGTATATCTACACCAATCATACGAGGATATATTGAAAACTTCTTAGCCTACTATAGAACCAAACAAAATTTCAATGTCAAAATATTTTATTACTCAACATATTCTCCTCTCAATTAGATACATTTATTACAACGAACCTGCAACGTCTCTAGACCTTTCAAAAAAAATTCTGCTTGCTCTGCAAACCAGACCTCCACAGCTTTTATTACCTCTTGATTGGAAGAAAATTTAAGACATTTTAAACTTTTTTTCAGTTGAGGAAAGAGATGATAGTCGGACGGAGCCAAATCTGGTGAATAAGGGGAGTGTTCTAGTAATTCAAACCCTAAATCACGAATTTTTTGCATAGCAACATGCGATTTGTGTGCAGGGGCGTTGTCCTACAAAAACAAAACAACTTTGGATAGCTTTCCTCGTCTTTTTTCTTTAATTTTTTCCCGTAGAGTGGTCAATAATGTCGAATAGTAATCTCCAGTTATTGTTCTACCCTTATCCAAAAAATCAATCAAGATTACTCCATGGCAATTCTAAAAAACTGAAGCAAGAACTTTTCCAGCAGATTTTTGGACACGAGTCTTCTTAGGTCTTGGAGAACCGGAGTGTCGCCATTTCATCTATTGTTGCTTTGTATCTGGATCGTAGAAATGTACCCAAGTCTCATCCATAGTAACAATTCGGTTTAAGAAGTCTACATTGATTTCAAATCGAGCACAGATCAAACGCGATGCTACCACCCTTGCACGCTTTTTGTCAACATTCAAACATTTGGTGATCCATTTTGCAGCAATTCTTCTCATTTCCAAATTGACGTGAACTATATGATGAACGCGTTCGTATGAAATATTCAGTGCTTCAGATATCCGTTTTAGCCCAATTGGACGGTCTGTTAAAATCATGTCATGAACTGCATGGATATTTTCGGGGACTGACACAGAAACTGGCCTTCCCGATCGGTCATCATCTTCAATGGAAAATTTACCTCTTTTGAAGCTTGCAGTCCAATTTTTCACGGTCGCATACGAAGGACATTGATCATCAAGGGTATTAAGCATATCTTCGTAAATCTGCTTACCTCTTAACCCTTTTAAATACAGGTACTTGATGATGGCTCGATACACCAACTTTTCGATTTGCACAATTTCGGTGGACATATTTTTCCTTTTAATTTATTGCGTAACTCTGGTTTACTTTTTTGACGTCAAACTTTACACTGACATTTCTAATAAGTTATTGTTCGTAGCTATGGTAACGCAATATTTTGTTTATGCAGGGAACTGGTCTAGGCTAACTAGCTATCAATACATCCTCGTAATATTCTATTTTGGTTGTTCACTGATCCCACCCTCTTATAAAAGTTTCAGGTGGAAAACTTGGTAAGAGACATGGGCAAATACTGATTTGCACTCTTTTGGTATTCCTTGCTTCCGCTACTCGAGTGGATATGTCAGTTTGTATTGTGGCTATGAATGATCCGACAGCAAGCCCTAATGAAGATATAAAAGTGAGTATTGGAAATGCAGTGTGATCAAAATAAATATGTGTGCTAATTACATACAATCAAAATATTTAACTTTTATACAGACTATTACAAATTTCTCGAAAGTTGGGTGGCGGAAAGGACCTCGCACGGTTTTTATGGATAATGGGTCCCAGTCGAATTGGCTGAAAATTCAGTATAATGTAGTTTATGAAGTCCTGATCCAATGTCTCCATAAGCACAACGAGATCTAATGGACAATTTTTGAGATACAGGGTGTCAAACATGAAGAGGCAGCGTTGTTACTTGACTCTAGAAAATCATTAAGGCCGATTCTCACTAGGGCGGTGCCGAGCGGCGCGGTGCCGCGCGGCGCGGCACTGGACGAAGCAGTTTTTGTGCAGGCTATTCTCACCTGAGCTGCATTTTGTAGCAGCAGCGGTGTGCGAAATAGTAAAATCTATATAAGTAGGTAGGTATTTTGAGTTTTGTAAAAAAAGTGATATGAGTTTGGGAATCACAGAAGAGGATCCTACATCGTCATCATCAGACGATTTTGTTTTTGTAGCGGCAATATGTCATGAATACGAAAATAGACGAAAAAAGAAGCGACAATATTGTTCAGGATAATCATTCACTAATACAATTAATCTTTCTATTTTTTCCGCGTCCATATTTGTTTGGTGTGTCTCTGAAATTGTGTTAATTTCTACAAGTCGCAGCTTGCTTGTGACGCGACGTGATTCCCACTTGTCCGTCAACAGGCGGGAGGGAGCGTTTCAAAGCGGCAGTGCCGCGAGCCAATGCTCCCGGAGGCGTTAGAACTTTGCTGCCTACGAACGCGACGCTCTGCTCCGCGCCGCTCTGCTCAGGTGAGGACGGGATCACTCAATTACATGCAAAGAATTGCAAGCAACTTTTGCCGCGCCGCACAGCGCCGCGCCGCGCCGCTCGGCACCGCTCTAGTGAGAATCGGCCTTTAATGTGGCGATTATTTTGTTACAAACAGTTAAGAATAAAGGCCGATTCTCACTTGGCGTCGCGTCGCGATGCGGCGCGTTGCTGCAAAATGCGGCTTCGAAAAGTTCTCTTGTTTTCAAATGCAGCAATTCCCACTTAGCGAAGCAGAGCAGCAGCGTAGCGACGCGACACAAACCAACGCTTCCAAAAGCGTTGTATGCAGCTACGCGTCGCGCCGCGTCGCTAAGTGAGAACGGAAAAGCAGTAACGCAGCAGTAGCGCAGCGTCGAAGTGCATGCGCACGCTTCTCAGCACATACTCTGTCATGACATAGCTCTCACAAGGGTGAGATCTGTGTTGTGTTGCGTTTCGTTATATTGCGAATATGGAAGGCAAAATCGAAAACCCGAGTTGTATGATATGAGTAACCCGCACTACAGTAACCATGCGAGGAAGGACAATCTTTGGCGGGATATAGGCAACGAATTAGAAGAATCGCGTATGTATTCTGTCTATATTTTATATAACTACTGGCTTAAGTAAATGTACAGATTATAAAGGTACCAAAACATAAATAAATATACTTTCGACTTTCGAGTAACATACTAGGTGTTTCACGGTGAATGGAACATTAGAAGTATCTGGAGAAGGCAAAGAGATCATTTCGAAAGTTTGTAGGCGTGGATGATCGAATATGATCAATCCGTCTAAAATATTTTCATCGCTACAGTGTTGCCACTTGTATCAGAAAGTAGTAGCTATTTTGATTTTCCAAATGGAACATGCGCATGAGAAAAATCGAGATTTTTCAACTTAAGGAATTTTTGTGTCGAAACTATGCATAATTGATCGAAACGGTTCACATGTCCCTATTTTTACTTCCAATTCACTCTCAATTGATATTTAATTCACATAGATATAAGATGGTCAGAAATCTAAATTCTGAATCTTCTTCTTTCTTCTTCGTTCTCCATCAGATACTTCTAATATTCCATTCACCGTGAAACATCACCTTTCACCTAATATGTAACGTTATACACCCTCGTTTATTTTATCAAGTTGCCAGGGAACTTGTCCCTCATCACAAAAGTATTTCATAAATTTGTCACGAATATCCAAAGCATCACCCGAATATCTCCCTCCTACGTGCTGGAAATTGTCAAACATCGGTGTTCCAGTTTCAGAATTTTCGTCCTGTAGAGATGAAATGAATGTATCATCCCCCCTAAGAAAATTGTGCAAACATAAACTGGCCAAAATAATCATGTCTGCTTTATCGGGATGAACTTGCATTTTATTTAAGAAGAGTCTGAATTTTTGACACAAAATTCCGAAAGTATTTTCAACGACTCTTCTAGCTCTACAGAGTCTATAATTGAATATTCGTTTCTCTTGTGACAAATATTTTCCCGGAAACGGACTCAATAAATATTTTTTCGCTGGAAAGGCTTCATCCCCCACGATCACGTAGGGTATGAAATCGCCCCCTTCGGTTAGTAGCCGATCTGATGGCATGTTAAAAGTTTTATTTTCTAGTGATTTTCCGATCTTGGAGTCTGCAAAAATACCCCCATCAGAGTTTTTTCCGTAACTCCCAACATAAACTGCAATAAACTTATAGTTTGCGTCCACCAAGGCTAATAAAACAATTGAAAACGTCTTCTTATAATTGAAAAAAAGGGTGGCGCTTGAATATGCATATGTTTCCCATCAATAGCGCCGACGCAATTTGGAAAATTCCACAATTTTTCATATTGATCGGCGCTCCTTTTCAACAATTCCTCTGATGGCTGCGGAAGAGTAATTTGTGACAGGCTTTTCCAAATAATTTCACTAGTTGTGTGAATGATTTCGTGTATTGTTGAATGTCCCACTCGAAAGTTGAAAGACAATGTTTGGAAATCGACTCCCGTCGCCAAGTACTTGTAAATAAAAAAAATATTATAAAGCCCGTATATATTAATGAAACGTTTATTTATAGCGGATAACTGCAAAGCACGGTGGAAAAGCCTTCGAGATGCTTTTCAACGCTCTCTCAAGGGAAGGAAAACTAAAAGTGGCCAATCGTCCCAAATTGTTAAAAAATGGAGGTATTTTGACAATATGAGTTTTCTTCTACCTTACACAAGAGGAAGGTGGTTAGTATTTTGAGATAAATCTGTTAATGTTATACCTACCACCAGTTATCTACACAGGCAAATCACAAATTTGGTCAGTGACACGGATACTATAGATGAAGAAAATGTTGATGAAGATGAAAGTGGCAATGAAGACTTAGCGAACGTAACAAACCAAGCTAAGGAATCCACTGAAACCATTCATGCTTCTGAATCTGAAAATACATCTGATCGATCCACGCCATCAAGCACAATACGCCAACGACGTTCTAATAAAAAGAAAATCGACGCCATACCTGAGATTTTTAAAGAATTTGTGGAAGACAGATAAAAATATAGGACAGAAAAACAATCCACGCCCTTGCATCCTGTAGCTGATTTTTTTTTAAATTTAGGGAAAACAGTGGAAACTTTTCCTCCATACTGGCAGGCGCACGTTAAAAATAAAGTTTTTGAAATAGTTAACTCGACAGAGCTTATGCTTCTGTCAAATCAACAAAACATTGCTGGCTATCAACAGCAGTACGGTCCACCAGCGGTGTCCACTACCCCCCAAAGTTCCTATCCAACTTGCCAATCTTCATACTCAGTGTTTAACTCTCCTCAGTTCCCATCTTCCGCATCTTCTCTGTCTTCATCTGCCACCTCCCAGAGTTCCTATCCATCTCGCCAACCCTCTTATTCTCATGTCTCTCAACACCCGTTTTCGTCGTCCCATCAGCCTACCCAAATTTTAGTGTACTCTGGTGGAACTTGGAATGCCGTAAAGCCACCAGCTTCGACACACATTGAAAGTAGGAATGACGAATCTCAACAAGATAATGATGATCTTGGAAATTGAAGTCCTAATGATAAATAGTACCTACTGAGTGTCTTGTATTTGTTATACGAGAATATTTGTTTATTTTATGGATATTTTGTTTTATATCATTTTTATTTTTTAGTTATCTATATGAGAATTTTTTTTTTATTTTGCGAATATTTTGTTTTCTATCATTTCAATTTTTTTAGTTACCAAATTGAAATGTTTTTTTTGTTTTTTGGATATTTACTTTTGTATCATTTTCATTTTGTCTAGTTACAATCTAAAATAAAATCTTATTTTCTTACCTTAGAAATATGGTGAGTCTTTCACGTACGTCTATACAAGAACGCAATTTAGTGCCTCTTTTTGTAAAGTACGGTGACACAATCTCTAGTAGGTCATTGAATTTTCGGGGAGTCATTCTCATGTATTTGTAAAATTTTACTTCGTCATCCACAATTCTTCCTGACAGCACATGGTACTCGCCTTCTTCTAGCCGGTGCTTCCAAATCTTATGCACCCAATATTTTCGCTTCTGTCTCTTCCTTTTTTTCTCTTCGTTGTGTAGAGCAATTGCCAGGGCAAAAACTTCGTCTTCCTCACTTGAAGAACTCATTGCAACTGCGACAAACCTCCCGGACAGTCGTGGAGAACTGACTGCACTGTCGAACGAAATTCAGCCACGTTTCGTTGACGAGACGTGTCGCAACGCTAAGTGGGAATCGACAAGAAAATAACGCGTCGCTGCCGCAACGCGCCGCATCGCGACGCGACGCCAAGTGAGAATCGGCCTTTACTGCTTTTCCGTTCTCACTTAGCGACGCGGCGCGACGCGTAGCTGCATACAACGCTTTTGGAAGCGTTGGTTTGTGTCGCGTCGCTACGCTGCTGCTCTGCTTCGCTAAGTGGGAATTGCTGCATTTGAAAACAAGAGAACTTTTCGAAGCCGCATTTTGCAGCAACGCGCCGCACCGCGACGCGACGCCAAGTGAGAATCGGCCTTTATAATGAAAAGTTCTAAGACTCCGTATACAGGGTTATTAATAATTACATAATGTTTATGTAATTCTTTGAACAAAATCAGTCAAACGCAAAAGCTCGTATACTTGCAGAATATGTATATATCATTTGATTTTGATTTTGGGTGATCTGAGGTTACTTCTATACAGGGTATCTTTGATTCAATCGAAAGTAGTAACACCTAGTAACACCGTGCGCTTCATATTTTCATTTTCTGTTTAGGGTATTGATTTAAGGCTGGACACCGGCGATACATTGATTCGTTGTAATATACAGGGTGCTTCATTAAATGTGGCGACCGGCTTTATTATCAGATATAATAAAAGTTATCAAAAAATACTTAAATCAAATAATACAGGCAATTACAATACAAATAGAATTTATTTATTATAATACAACTCCCTGTACATTTATGCTGAATTGGAATTTTGGCAATTATCTAAAACAAACTCTTGGAGTTTAAAATATTAATATTGAAACTGTAACATCAGCTAAAAGGCTCGGGATTACAGAATTGGGACGAGTATTGCTATTGTAATATCAAACAACTCAAGTGTCTGTATTATGCACTGGTACAGCCTCATTTGAATTATGGAATCAGTGCATGGGGAGTTCATCTACGGAATAGAATTGAAGTCACTCAGAAGTGGATTCTTAAAATTATATCTGATAAACCTTATCGATATCCAACCGAATCATTATATAATTTGAGTGGCATGCACGACTTGAGCCAAATATATTACGAAACACTAGTAACACAGCAGTATTAGACCGTCAGATAGTGACAGATTTAGGTGCCCCATTTTCTCATACAAGACTCGAATAGGGTTGAAAAGTACATCGATGTTGAGTAAAATAGAGACAAATTTACGAGTCGCTCCTGGGGAGAACATATGAAAAATTCGATTTTCCAGAACAGAAATAAAATGAGTAAGTTGTTCATATTTTCACGCTAGCCGTGTTCACCTAGTTATGGATTGATAGAACCTGGCCTCGGAATACCAAAGGCTTGAGTGTGGCTGGTGGCTAAAGGGTTAAAATGAGGGCGTGATCTTGTAAGTAAAAATCCAAATTTTGACTGATTTTCCCACTCAAGCCCATCGAAACTATAAGAACTTACATCGTCACAAGACCGAAAAACATATTGGCTTGAGTGGCGTGAATGGATAAGTAGATTTTGTCGTCGGAAAATTTAACGGAAATTCTTTTTGATTTTTTAGTTATTTTTCCATGCAAGCCTTTGGAAGTATAGAATATTATTGACGTATTAGATATTACAATAAAATTGGCATGACTATTGGATGTAACCGGAACGAAGGCTTGCGTCGAAAAGTTGCAGGAAAATTGTAAGGAAATTGACACCATTTTCTCACTCAAGCCGTTTCGCATATGCTTAGAAAAAGTGATTCTAAGACTAAATAACAAAAGGCTTGAGTGTCGGACATGGTCAACATATTAATTATACATGATTTATATAAGAAAGAGCTGACAAAAACATTTTAGAAAATTAAATCATTTTCCCACACAAGCCCTTTGGCATATATTTAGAAAATGAGTTTTCAAGACCCTGTAATGAAAGGCATAAGTGTAGGAAATGGAATATATAATTTATTTTGAAAAGAGTATAAAAAAATGTTTATGCAGGGTTATATTTCGACCATCTGATTTGGTAAACATTTCGTTCTATAAGTTAGATAATATTTTAGATTATAAAAATAGTGCGTTGAGTGTGGTTTACGTATAAAAAATATACAATTTTTTTGTAAAATATTGATGGTGAAATGAGCTAACTTTATGAATGATTATATCACAAAGTGGTTTTACAATATCTCCAGAACGAGCTAAATGTATAACTCATTCATGATTGTCATAGTCGTCCTCACTTATTTCCTCTTCCTCGCCGCCTGCTTCATCTTCGTCTGACTCCAAGACGTCGATGTTTATCACTGTCATTTTCGTTTTCGCACTATGTTATGTGTGCTCTGCCAACTGACGGCGATGGTAGCATATTTCCTATGCTTTATATTATACGACATCTTTACACGTATACTATATCTAATTTTTCATGCTCAGTAGCTGCAGTATTGTTTCACACATACATTAATTTTGTAATAATTAAAAATGCAACAACATATATTTCTTACGAATCTGTTAAAATTACTTAACAGGAACTTCAAAATATCAGATAAACTTAAGATACTGTAGGAATGTGCCACGGTTCATCTCAAAAGAGGACGATGCGAGGAATACGGAATCAGCTCGTAGACGGGAGCATCCTACATCATATTAATGCCGGAAAGACGTTTATTTACTTGGGGGGTGGAGCAACGCCGCTCCCAAGAGGTAATTACAGAATTACAGTAAAAAACTCTCTCCGCGGTAAGTATCAGCATAAACTCCGATAGATCTGGTAATCAGAACTGTCGGGAAAGAATAAAGTTGCTGCAACTGATATGCTTGCCATTTCTATTCTACTCTACCTCTTTGTGGTAGTAAAATGGACTCAAGAAGAGCAGCGACAACTCGACGTAAAAACTTACAAAATGATGCATCTTTATACTACATAGTCCGTCCCACGGCTATACTTCCCCAGATAACGAGGAGGACGTGGACTTTTGAGTTTGGAGTGTCTACATAACAGAATGGTACTGAATGTAACGTCATCAGGAGTTCAGATCCCATTCCCTGCATGGTCTGTGATCATAAAAAAGCATTTTTTCATTCATTCATTTATTTATTAACTACATGCCAATTACAATGTAATGGATAAGTGTCGTCAATAGCTTCACATGACAGTGAATATTGAATAATTTAAGAAACAAAACACAAAATTAAAAACATTTTAAAAAATGGTGAACATACCACAAATGAAATATAAAATTTATAGAGATTTACAGTAAGTAATAAATTCGCCGAGGTTATAAAAGCAGTTCGCTATTAAACAAGTCATAAGTTTATGTTTGAAGTGTCTGGTAGACTGAATGGATTTGATGTCCGTTGGTAGCATATTGTATAGTTGAATACCGGCTCCTTCCGGGGATTTCTTAAAGTAACTATGGTTGTGTTTTCTACTATATATTTTATTGTTATTTCTTGTCGAGTATGAATGCACGTCACAATGTTTGGTATAGTTTGCAATATTTTGACGAATATACAGTATTATTTTGAAGATATATATACCGATTAAAGTAAGAATTTTTTTGGATTTGAAGGTTTCTCTATAAGATGTCCCGTAATCTAGATCAAACATAATTCGAAGAATTTTTTTCTGTATAACAAATACACGGTCTGTCTGAGGGGCTTGACCCCACGATATTATATTATATGACATTATTGAATGAACGGCTGCAAAGTAGTAAGATTTAAGAGAAATTTCATTAAGATTTTTTTTCAAAGTCAGAATTGCAAAAAAGCATTTGTTCAGTCTGGAGCAGATATAGTTGATATGATTATTATTCCAGCTCATGTCGCTATCCACCTTTGTGCCTAAAATTTTTTTATTATTATCAATAGCTAATTCTATGTTGTTCATTGTGAGATTCATTAACTCTTTTCCTTGATGAGGACCTGTAAATTGCATGCAAACTGTTTTTTCTAAATTGATTATGAGATGATTTCTATTGCACCAAGTAGACAATTGCTCTAAAACCACATTTGTTTTCATATTTAATTCGTCTGAGGTTTTTGCCGACACAACGACGGTTGTATCATCAGCATACATGTACAAAAGGAACAGCAGTGGCCCCAGAATGCTCCCTTGTGGAGTTCCAAGATCAACATCAAATCTTTCAGAATAACTCTTCTCAACATCAACAATGAATTGCCTATTTTTTGTGTAGGATAAAATCCATTCGTTTATAGGATCAAGTTTTGTTGACAAAAATTCAGGATCAAGCGTATCGAAAGCACGAGACAAATCAATAAAAATGCCAATCACCAGCTCCCCAATGTCTAACTTGTCGTAGATTACTTGAACTAGCTCATTTGAAGCACTTTCAGTAGAGTATCCAACCCGAAAACCATGTTGGCAGGGGGTTATTATTTTGTACAGTATATACCGCTTTTTCAATAATTTTTTAAAACGGGCTCAAAATGGAAATGGCCCTGTAGTTCTCAACTTGCTGTGAATCGCATTTTTTGAAAATAGGTACCGTTTTTGAAACTTTCATTTTTTCTGGAAACTTTCCTGACAGAACCGAGTGATTTATAATTCTTGTCATGAAGGGAGTTATCTCATTCACACAATTTTTAACAAGCTTTATTGGAATCTCGTCTAAACCACAGGAAGTTTTTATTTTTCATACCTAGTATAATATTTTTCACTTCATACTCATCAAGAGCAGTAAAAAACATTGAATTTTTCTGTTTGCAGAGAGTTGTAGTACACCCTTCACCTACGGCAGAGGGGCTGATGGCCTCGACCAATTTCACAACAGATGTTGCAAAAAAATTACCAAATTGATTTGCAATGGAAACGTTGTCAATTACAGTAATGTCATTTAATTTTAGGGTAATTTTAGACTTTGAGTATGTATCGGAGCATTTCTTTTTAAGGCAGATGACCGTGCATCCGATGAACTTGGTCTCGTGTTCGACACTGATACTGTCACCGAGTTGGAAACCGTTTAGAAAAAGCTCTCATCAAAGCTGCGGAGACTGAGGCACTCCTGCAGCTTCATACGAATAAGCCAATGCATGGGGTCTACATCAAGAACATCGAAGACCTTGGCTTATCCAAAAATCTGACCTTTGCCTTCCTCAGGTCAAGTGAGCTGGAGCCGGCGACCGAGGAATTTATAATGGCAAGGCAGGATGGTGTCTTCAACACCTTAGTGTATCGTAGTCGCGTAATTGGTCCAGCTTATGCGGTCTCAGCCTATATCCACAGACATAACGTGGTGCTACTACGAGTGTTGTACTACCACTTACGACTCGTATGGTATGGACGAGACAACCGTGTTGCCTTATGCTCCGGGGGATATTGAGTCCGTTGTGGAGAAAGAAGTGCCCAATTTATTGAAACTACTGATTTCCCACCCTCGGGCAAATACAAGCCAATGGGTGAGGTAAATAAAATCTAGTAAATGCTCATACTATATATTTATCTCTTTCATTTATTAATGAAATGAAATAGTCTGTCTCAGGAAAGTATAAGCATTCACTTAAAATTTATTTTATTCACATCCACCACTAAGCCTGATGTATTCCTCCTCTACCATCAAAGTAGGACGATATTCGTCATAGAGGTTTCGGCTCCAGGCAAAACGCAAATCGTAAGAAAAGTGGAGGAAAAGCGGACTACATATCGAGATCTTCTCTTCGAATTCCGCCGGCTTTACCCAAACCATTCTGTTGAAATGAAACACTGCTCTCGGGCCTAAAAATAATACCGGCTTGCCGCAATATGGCAGAAATCTTAGACGGATGGATGCAGAAGGCTCACTCTGTCTACTCAGGGCACACGATTCTCGGACCCGATAGTCACTTACCCCAAAGACGTGAAGAATGGTTATAGCGAATAATTGACACCAGAATGCCCTCCGGATGTATCGGGGCTCCGGAGATAGGGCATGACTGGGACATTCCTAACTAGTCCAATTAATAGAGCATTTTTTCCTAACAAAAATACTAGTAGAAAACCGACTGTACCATCACAGGGAAGACAGTCCGTAGTTATATTCTGTTGTGTTTTCGACTCGCAACTGTCATTTATTAATTAGTTATAAACATTTAAATAACAAAAAACGTGCCTTTTTAAGTTGTTTTGCTTATAAAATGAAAACCTATTGAGCAATCTGGTTGTTCCAATCGAAAGAATTGTGGATGATTGAAATACAAACAAAATAGAATATTTTACGGCCCGATCAGATCATTAGTAACGGAGGAAAACCTGAAAAACCTTAAAATTTCACAATTTTTTAAAAAATTTATAACTCCGTCATATTTCAAGAAATAGGGTTGACCCTCCTCATGAAAGTATTGAATCATGTGCACTTTATGTGTACACAAAACAGGCTCTGACGGTTTATTAGTTTTGAAACAATTGCAATTTGAATTTTTTGCACTATCTTGCAGCGTGCCTGGATGCTCCAGTGATAGTTTGATTTCAATTTCTAAAACAGATTTTGAAAGTACAAGTTTAGTACCCCACATAGTATATTCTCATTTTGCGCTAAAATGCTGAGGAGTGGGTGAAAACGGCCGAGCTGGTGGAAGCGGTCGAGTGGTAGTAGAGAGCGGGGAATGAGTTGAAGCGTATTCTCACCTAACCCATTCACAGTGGCGTAGCCAGGGGGGGGGGCCCAGGGGGCCCGGGCCCCCCCCGAAATTTCTGAAAATAAACATACTTTTGAGTTTTGACGTTCATTTCCATTTCATAATAACTTGTACATTTTGTAATAATTAATGTTACTGGAAATAAAGAAGTATCCTACTATATTCCATTCCATTCCAATCTGGCAACGGTGGCAATGCTGCTTCTGGCCAATTGACATCTGGACAAGCATCTATGCGTCTTGCTTCTCGGACGAGTCTCGCCAGGTTAGTTCTAACTCCTGTCTATGTTAGTTCTTCGCCGTCTGTGAATAGAATCAGTTTGTAATTCTTGATATATCTATTTATAAAAACATTCCCAAAATGTCCAACAGTTTGAAGAAACGCTCTCTGGATCAACCAACATTACTGAGTTATTTCAGCACAAAATCTTTGGTAAGTCGGAACAAAAACTAATATGAATTATCTTTCACATCGTTTTTATTCAATTTCGTAAGTTGTTGTCAATGTGCAAGCGTTCTGTTATCTAGTTAGAGGTAGATGATAACTAATTATTCTGTTCGTTTGTGAGAATTTTCTGTATGTATTCTATTGCTATCAAAGTTATTTCGACGGGCCACTTTGTTTTTGTTAAGAACTTGTTTTTTTTTTTTTCAGAAAACTGAAAATACCTCTGACATTGAACCGACTGGTTCAAGTAGTTACAAATTATCGAATGTTCAAACAAGTGATGGACATCAAGATCAAGTAAATCAGTTGATCATCTACAATAAATTTGATATTGGCTTATACGTGAACAAAAGTATCTCTGATTTAGAAATGTATGAAGTACTGAAAAACACTTGGACTCCTGACACCTCAACCGTTTTCGAAACACAAATTATTGGTAACAAAAAACGTACGTTTCAAATACACTGGATGAAGAGATTCACTTGGTTGGCATATTCTGATTTGTTTAAAGGCGCTTTTTGCAAAGTCTGCGTAATATTTCTTACTAAAGCTGGTGGAGTAGGCAAAGGTTTCCATGAAAAGCCTAATCAGTTGGTTTTAGTTCCATTCAAAAACTGGAAAGATGCCGTAGAAATATTCACAAAACATGCAATTAGCAAATATCATAAAGAATGTATCATGGCGATGGATAATTTTTTTGGTATTATGGAAGGGCAACAAAAAGACATAATGCAACTTCTAGAAAAACGTAACAAAGATGACATAGAAAGGAATAGAAATATTATAAAATCTATAATAGAAACAATTATACTTTGTGGCCGGCAAGAATTAGCTTTAAGAGGCCACAGGGACTTTGGAAGGATTGATTTGGAAGAACCTCAAAGTAATGATGGGAATTTAAGAGCCTTGATTCGTTTCCGTATCAACAGTGGCGACAAATTATTGAAGGAACATATTGATAGTGCTCCTGCAAATGCATTATATCTCAGCCCAGACATACAAAATCAAATCATTTTATGTATAGGAGAATAAAGCGTCCTTGTTAAAAAAATCATGAATACAAAGTTTTTCACCATTCTCGCAGATGAAACCAGTGACGTGAGCAGAACAGAACAATTTTCTTTATGTGCGCGGTACTTAGATGAAGACAAATTTCAATTACGAGAAGATTTCCTCACGTTTGTTCCTGTCCATGATTTGAGTGGGCAAGGGCTAGCACATGTTTTAGTGGAAAATGTTCAGATGTTGGGTCTTGATATGAAAAATGTTAGAGGGCAGGGATATGATGGTGCATCATCAATGAAGGGCGAATTTCGTGGTGCTCAAGCAGTTATAAAGGAAATGTTTCCGATGTGCATATACACTCATTGTGCATCGCACTCCTTGAACTTATGTTTGAATGATAGCTGTAAAGTTGCTCTTGTTAAAAATGCCCTAGGAACCGTAGGGGAAATTTGTAATTTCTTCAGGTGCTCCCCTAAACGTTGTGATATCCTTGAGCATAGACTGAGTCAATTACCTGATAGAAAAGTAACATGCTTGAAAAAATATTGCCAGACAAGATGGGTTGAAAGGCATGATTCAGTTATGCTTTTTGGAGAGTCTTTGTATTATATTGTTCAAGCTCTAGAAGATGTTCAACGTCTTCCAAACCCTTCCAATGCTTCATCATTACATAGTGCAATTTGTACATTTTCATTCATAATAACGATTAAAATATTGGAGAAAATGTTATCTCTGACTAAAAATATTTCGGAGCACTTACAAAGCAAACAAATAGATTTGTGTTATGCAATGAAACTGATTGAGGATGTTGCTATAATCTTACAAGAATATAGAGAAAACGCAGACAAAGAATTTGAAAAAATCTTTCAAAAAGCTGTTGACACCGGTGAGACATTAGGTGTTGAACCAGTTATGCCACGTAGAGTTGGAACTCAAAGACACCGCGAAAATTATCCAGCTTCTGACTCTATGGAATATTATCGCAGATCTATTTACATTCCATTTATTGATGACATGTTATCATCTCTAAATGAAAGATTTTTAGATCATCAGAACACCCTGTTGTCTTTGCAGAGCATTATGCCGGAAAATATAATACATAATAAATTTGCAATGGTTCAACCAGCAATTGATTTTTATGCGAAAGATTTGCACGATGTTAACATAAATGTATTAGAGAGCGAATGGGAGATGTGGAAGAGAAAATGGGTAAATGTAGACAAAAATAAAACTCCACTGCCGGTGTGTGCTCTTGATGCCTTCATGCAATGTGAAAAAATTATTTTTCCGAATATAAGAATACTGCTACATATTTTAACAATTTTACCGGTGACAACAGCCTCGGTAGAAAGGAGCTTTTCAACGTTGAAAAGGTTGAAGAGTTACCTCAGAAACCAAACCGAGGAAAAGAGACTGAACGGTCTTGCATTAATGTCCATACATAGAGATATCAAAATAGACGTTAATGATATTATCGATAGTTTTGCTAAACGTTCAAGAAAGATCAAGTTGACTTAGAAAAAATATAGAAATTTTCAAGAGGATCTTTTGATTTATTTTAAAAATGAAATTTCAGTTATCAGAATGATAAATTTAAAAAAAGCAAAGAGTTTGTTTTCTTTTGTCCTAAACCCTATGTAATCAGGTGTTACCTTGGATTACACCAGCTTTTCGTGTTTGGAATCACCTTAAAAAAGTAACACTTGTCAACCCTAGCTCTCACAAGTCTCTCGAAGACTTCTGAGGGTTAATATTAGGGGTGGAACGAAAGGTTGGATCAAATTTCAGAACAAATTAAACTTTTCATACGAGGGCCCCCCCCAAAAGAAAATTCTGGCTACGCCACTGCCCATTCATTAAAAAAAATTCCCTCATCTCCCGAACTCTTCTACCAATCGGCAGCTAATGCTGGCTCGGCCGTTTTCAGTCATGTTTGCATGCATTTTTCACCCATCTCGCACCATTGTAACGCAAAATGAGAATATACGTTTTGTAGTACTATACTTACGTGAGTAAACACAGAGTACACACACGTAAAGTACACATGATTCAATACTTTCATGAGAAAGGCCATTCCTACTTTTTGAAAAATGGCAGAGTTATGAATTTTTCAAAAAATCGCAAAATTTTCCGGTTTTCCCAGTTATTCTCCGTTACTAATGATCCGACCGGGTCGTCAAACATCCCATTTTGTTCGTATTTTAATTATCTACAATTATCTACATAGGAGCAACCATATTGCTCTAATAGTTTTCATTTTATCGGCAGAACAATTTTAAAAAACACGTTTTTTTTTATTCAAATGTTTATAACAAATCAATAAATGACAGTTGCGAGTCGAAAATATACCAGAATATAACTACGGACTATCTTTCATGTGATGGCATAGTCGGTTTCCTACTAGTATTTTTGTTAAAAACTCGCTCATTTTATGCTCTATTGCTTGGTGTAAACGGATAATCACGACCCTGCATAAATGAACATTTCTATAATTTTTGGCAACTCTTTTATTGATAAATAATATGCTCCATGTGGAACACTCAAGCCCTTTGTAATATAGTCTAAGAATAACTTTTTCTAATCATATGCCAAAGGGCTTGTATGGGAAGATGATATTATATTCTGGAATGTTTTTGTTGAATAAATCATTTATAATTAATATGATGACCCTGTCCGACACTCAAGCCTTTTGTTATTTAGTCTTAGAATCAGTTTTTCTAAGCATATGCGAAACGGCTTGCGTGAGAAAATGGTGTCAATTTCCTTACAATTTTCCTGCAAGTTTTTCATGTTCTGAAAATTTGAAGGCAACGCTTTACACTCAAGCCATTATTTTTAGCGGACTCTTAAATTCATAAGATTTTCTTGCAAAAAATTTCATTTATGAAAAAATAACTGAAAAATCAAAAAGAATTTCCGTTAAATTTTCCGACGAGAAATTCTACTTATCCATTCACGACACTCAAGCCATTATGTTTTTCGGTCTTGTGACGATTTAAGTTCTCATAGTTTCGATGGGCTTGTGTGGGAAAATCAGTCAAAATTTCGATTTTTCCTTACAAGATCACGCCCTCATTTTAACCCTTTAGCCACCTGCAACACTCAAGCCTTTGGTATTCCGAGGCCAGGTTCTATCAATCCATAACTAGGTGAAGACGGCTAGCGTGAAAATATGAGCAACTTACTCATTTTATTTCTGTTCTGGAAAATCGAATTTTCTATATGTTCTCCCCACGAGCGACTCGTAAATTTCTCTCTATTTTACTCAACATCGATGTACTTTTCAACCCTATTGGAGGCTTGAATGAGAAAATGGGGCACCTAAATCTGTCACTATCTGACGGTCTATATCGAAATAAGAGTCAAACAATAGAACATATATACAGGGTGTTCCAAATTAAGTCGGCACCATTGCCAACTCCGTTATTATTGATGCAACTAATTCGGTTAAATGGGCAAACTAGTAGCATTTTTAATGCTAAAAACAAAAAAAATTGACAGTCGCGTTTTCAGAATATTTCATAAAATGATATTTTTTTCAATGGAACCCTCTATATTTTTTAATGCATTTCGATTCGTAATAACAAAGCTCATTTGACTTTTTTTCGTAAAGTGGAAAACGAGCGACTTATGTGGAAATATTTATTTCTTTCACTACTACAAAAAATTTCTTTTTTTGGCGAATAAAACCTCATGATTGTCCAAACACCCAATTTTGGTACTGATACGAATGACAACATTTTGTTACTAATAGCAAAATAAGACAGTAAAAAGAAAAAAATGCGTTGGAATGTGAACTCATGAAACCCGTGATCATCATGTCGCACCACTCAATTGACACCACTGAGCTATTTGGTATTAATGTACAAAACGATAATTTCCATCTTAAAGCCATTCCGCTAGCCGCATTTATTTTGTGGATCAAAATATGTCCGCTGTAATGATAATAACTTTGAAGCCGTTTTTGTACAGAACAGAAAATACTGGAGGGTCATATGAATGTGGTTAGAAAAAATTCGATAAATCATAATTATTATGAGCAATCAAGTTGCCTTGAAACTTTGTTGAAATACTATTTGTCAAATATTCTCAAGTACATCATGACAATGTCATAAATTATTGTAACTGTAAACTACTATTCGAATATTTTTTGAAATGCCGTTTTTCCATCAAGAAAAATGTGATATGTTAGAATCCTACTTGGTTTGCCAGAAAAATATTGTAAGAGCACTCCAACACTACAGCAATTCGTTCCCAGATCGTGAATTACCTAATCGGCGTTTTTTTGCTGTGCTTCATCGTCGATTCAGGAACAATGAAAAAGTGTTTGAGAAAAGGAGAACTAAAACACGTTTTATAATATCTGAAGATACAGAAATTGACGTTTTACCCTACTTTGAGGTATATCCAAATAATGCCATCAGAGATTTATCTGAAGAAATAGCTGTTCCACTGTCTGGTATTCAACGAATTCTGAAGAAACATAAGATTTCTCCTTATAAGTTAAGACCAGTGCAAACACTAGAACCTGGTGATCCTGAGAGACGATTGAGGTTTTGTCGGTGGTTTATGAATAAATGCAGACAAGATCCAAACTTCTATAGAAATATTATATGGAGCGATGAGGCTAATTTTTGATATCGTGGGATATATAAAAGAAAGAATTTTCATTATTGGAGTAGACATAATCTATTTCTAGTCCATTCCTACAATCCGCAAAGACGATTTTGTATTACTTAATGTTTGGTGTGGTTTATTTAGAGGCAGAATTATCGATCTATTTTTCTACCATGGTTCTCTGAACGGACCCCGTTATATTAATTTATTAACAAGAGTGATGCAAGAGTTTTTCGATGATCTTGATATGGAGGCTCGTCAGATGATCTATGAGCACCAGCACATAATGCCAGTGGCGTAAAAAGAATGCTTCGAGGCTGTTTTGGAAACAGATGGATTGCTACAAATGGTCCTGTTAAGTGGCCCCCTCGTTCACCAGACAGGACACCTCTAGATTTTTATATTTGGGGATTTCTGAAAAATGAGGTGTACAAAATGAAACATAATAATGTAGATGAACTGAAAAATTATATTGAAACTATAATTAATAGAATTGATGGCCGAACTGTGTTGAATGCCACACGTAGTGTCAATAAAGGGCCCAAATATGTGTTTTTGAACATTTGCTCGATATTTTATAGCACTTTATCAAATTCGTTTGTTATAAATGTTTCCTATTAATAAAACAGTCTCATTTTCACCATTACGAAAAAAAGTCAGATAAGATTTGTTGTTGAGAAATATAGGGTGTTCCATTGAAAAAAATATCATTTTATGAAATATTCTGAAAACGCGACTGTCAATTTTTTTTGTTTTCGGCATCGAGAAGGCCATTAAAAATGCTACTAGTTTGCCCATTTAACCGAATTAGTTGCATCAATAATAACGGAGTTGGCAATGGTGCCGACTTAATTTGGAACACCCTGTATAACACAAGATACACACAGTCCTCAATTACATTACCTGTAGTAAATAAAACATTAATCCAAAGAAGCTTCACTTACATAGGTCTAAAACTTTATAATATGTTGCCATCTGATATCAAGTCGCTAAATTCCCAACAAGACAACTCAAAGTTGTCGGGCCTACCCTTGCACTGATGAGAGGCAACAACCTCGAAACATGTCTGCAGGTGGTCATCCCCAGACAAATTACGGATAATCTTTCGTTTGTCTACAATCAGTACTTGCAATTGAGTCTTCTTGGAAGAACGTTGCACAAATATCTGTCAGATGTAGTTCAATATCCGTCGTGGCAATAGCCAGGAAAGAATATATTACTCATGAACGTTGTAAACATTGTAAACATTCTGGTCATACACTTTTGAAGTTACCTCCGTATTATTGTGTTTTCAACCCCATTGAATTGGTTTGGGCATTTATAAAAAATAAATTGAAAAATCCAATCAATTTCCAAATCTAATCGGAGAAGTAGTAGAAAATGTTAGGAGAATATTAGGAGAGGAATATAAAAATCTTTGGACAGAATGCATTTTACATGTGATTTTAAAAGAACGTGTATATTTCCTTTTTCCATCAATTCAAACAGTAATCATAAACATGGGTGATTCGTCTGATTCGGAGGATTATGATGATTGAGTCTTGCCACGACTTTGATGTGTATATAAGATAGCCGCACCAGCAAATAAATTATCAATGTTTCCTGATGTTTTCTTATTCTATTTTTTGAACGACTTATTTTCGGTGTGTCAGATAACTTGTCAATAAGTTACGAGCAACGTCCCGTACCCATACACGCGCAATCCTTCAATTCTATTCATTATAAGAACAAGACACATTATATTCGCAAATTTCTATACAGCAAGCAATACGCAAAGTTCAACCCAAGTAAGACAAAATATCTCCGCCTATGGTCGGCAAGTACGTTCAAAGAGGCGAAGTCATTGACGTGTTAATCCGGTTTTACAGCTCATCCAACTGAGATTGGATAAATTATAGCTGAACAAACGAGATATGGTCGTACCTATCGAGAATGACACTATGAGTATGAGGGCAAAAGTCAACAACCACATGTATGTCAAGCAATCCAATGGTACCCGAACTTTGAAATGCTTGTAGATTCAACTTTCTTTTCTCGCTCGCCTTTCTATAACTGTTACTTTACAAATATATGTTTAATTTTCATTAAAATTAATACTCCTCTTTCAACGCTTGTTGTTTCGATGAGCTCGATATTTGGAACATTTTCCTTTCAATATAACGAATGAAAAAAGCATTAACCGAAAACTTTTGATGAAACTTATTTGATCCTTTAACAGTTCTTCGAAAGTTTCTGTTTACTGCAAGGAATATCCGTAGAACGTTCCTGTATGTAGATTATCTCTTGATGAATATATTAATTTGCTGTTCTTTGTGTGAAATTTGTTTTTGTTTTTATTTTGTTCAATTATTTTGGTGAATTGTTTTTTTTTTCGTTAACCAGCTGTTGTCCCCTTACGAACGGCAGCCCTCAAAAGTCGCAACTTTTTTTTACGTGCAATTCCTAGCACGGTCCGAGGAGAATTTCGAAAGAAGGTCCGTTGGTCACCCATCCAAACCCCTACCTCGCCTAGCGTTGCTTGGCTTCAGATATCGGTGACCCGGCATCTGAAGCCAAGCAACGCTATGCTGATAGAAGTGTGGAAATATTTTTGACTAATATATTTCCTACAGACCTTCAACTGGACAGACAAGAGTCTAGTTTTATCTTCTTTCCTGTTGGGCTATATGTTGCCGCAAACTGGTACCGGTTGGTTGGCCAGCCAGTATGGCCCTAAATGGTTTCTTGTAATTGGAATGACCATATGCTCGTTATTGGGACTTCTGCTTCCGACTATAACAATTAATCTCGGATCCCACGGTGTCATGGCTTGCAGATGCCTCCAAGGTATCTGCCAAAGTTGTGTTTTTCCATCAGTGCAAGCTCTCCTGGGGAAATGGGCACCGACAAATGAGAGGAGCAGGTTGGGAAGTTTCGTTCATGCAGGTAAAATAATACTATTTTTTCTCCCTTGTACCATATTTTTCTTACCTGCATCAAAATAGTTTTAACTTTGAATATTTCCACTACGAAACGATTTGTTTACCAACAGGAGTCTGGTATTGGATTGACTACTATCATATTAGACTGGTGCCAAAACGAAATTTAAACGCTCTAAATAAGAAAAAGAGCAACAGGCAAGGACCAGGTGGAAAATATTGTTGAGGTTCCAGCTTCAAGGAGAAAAAAACACTTTTCGACATAACCTCAAATTACGCGTCAAATGGCGAAAAACCGATTTTTCAGTATTAAATTTTTTTCTCGCGTATAATAGCTATTTATGTACCAAGTGCGTTATATAGATCCTAACGCCCGGAGGGTAACATTCACCCGAGGGCCTTGGGCCCGAGGGATGAATGTTGCCCGATGTAGTAACGCTCGTGGTGCATACAAGATTTTATTTTTCACGACAAAATTATCTCGAACGACGTTTTTTACTTCATAAATTTCTTCTTATAGTATTTACTGCGTTCAGGCCGGCAACTGAGCACAAGTGAGCTTCTATGCAATTGCCATGGAAACATTGAAGAGGTTGCTAAGGGTGGTTTAGTTAATAAAATGACTCTTCATTTTTGTAAGAATTGACAAGCTTGTTAGTGGGGGAAACTAAAAACGATTGTATTCATAATAATTATGGAGATCCCACAGAATGTGACGCTTGAAGCTGAAAAAGCGTTAGGAAATTTACTGCCTGTGAAATCCAAATACTTATAGTTCGGGAGCCAGTGACAGATTTCCATGACCAAGTTCCTCTCAAGCGAAAATTAGTGGAATGCATCAGAGAGTTATACTATAAAGCTTCGTGAACGTCAGCTGCGGTTACGTGGGGGGATGAGCGGTGGTAGCCTCCCACGCATAAAGAAAAATAAATGTATTCAATTTTGTTTTCCTACCTGAAAACATGTTAAATTATCGCTAAAGCAATATCTTGAAGAAAGAAAAAATCAGCTGACTATAGCATGGTGTATTATACGACAGCTAGTTGGTCGAACACAAAAAAAATTGTACCTTCTATGATTTCCTCTCAAATAAAATTTTACCTTATATTCGGATTGCGTCAATTTAACATGTTTCCGGGAAGGAGGACATAATTGAATACATTTTTTTCTTCGTGCGTAGGAAGCTACTGTGCTGATCACCCCCCCCCCCCCCCCATCAACGGAATCGCAGCTGACGTTCACGAATCTTTATAATACGACTCTCTGAGGCATTCCACTAAATATCGCTTGAGAGGAAATGACTGACCAAATTTTTACCGGGCTCCTGGACTATTATACGAGAAGGAGTATGACCATTTTTTGAAATGGAAAGATGAAAACAGAGTGAATACCGTAAATGGCATACTTCCAGGAACTGGTGAGATTATCTCATGAAAAATATTAATGTTTTTTATTTATTTTACATTATTTCAGTCTGAAAAATATAGTGCAAATAGTCTATGGACCAAATACTCAAAGCTGAAATCAACATTGATTATTAAAGAAAACAGTATAATATATCAGCATTCAGTCAACTGATGGCCTTTCTGAAAGTTAAATCAAAAGGATACATTCCTAAAAAATCAAAGGTGGACAAGTATTACTTTTCATAAGAAAAGCTCCAGATGATACTTTTCTGTTACATAAAGTTGTTCTGGTAATGGGCGTATGTGGAGGCTTAAGAAGTGATGAAATGGCCAAGATAACAATTGCTGACATTGAAGACAGAGGAGCCGTTTTACTAATCAAGGTACCAGAAACCAAAACCTGCACCTCAAAAAGTTTCACCATTGTTGAAGAAAGCGAAATAGGACCTTTGAACTCAGTTAAAGAGTCCATTGTACTACGATCAAAAAGATGTTAACAACGTAGGTTTTTTTTAACCAACAGAAATATTAAATGCATTGAGTAACCTGTAAGTAAAAATACTATAGGAAGCGTTCCTTCTATCACAGCGAAATTCCTTAATTTGGAAAACCCGAAAGGTTACACTGGACATTGTCTACGCTGAACGTCGTCAACGCTTCTTGTTCAAGGTGGTGCTTCCTTTGAAACACTGAAATTACATGGAAAATGGAAGAGTAGTATTTACCGTAGCGGAGAGCTATATTGAAGTAAGTATCTCATCGAAGAACAAAATTGCTACAATGATAGCCCATTCCGTTTCCGAAATAGAAAATGTTAACGTTCCGAACGCAACCGAATGCACATTGAGGAGTTCATCATCGGTCAACTCAAAGAACTTCAAATTTCAAACTTGATACTCATTTTTCAGGAATCTTTGAAAATTGTAATTTCTATTTGAGAGAAAATATTTAGTCCCTTTTTTATGTACAGGGTGTACCAAATTCGAGCCTCATCATTGGGATCTCGGAAACCAGAAAAGATACGAGGTCGGTTAAATGCAGGCAAAGTTGCGCAATTTGGTGCTCATTGAAACGCCGCTTTCATATTTGAAATATTCCAAATACTACCGAAGATTTTTGGAAAAAAACGATTATTCGCGATTTCATATTTATTTTTTTGTGACTCTATTTCAATAGATATAACGAAACAAATTTCACATTCTCATTGCTACTTTTTCTGTTCTACAAGATGGTGTTATCAGATCTTCAAACAGACGTTTCGTATTTGAGCTGCCATCATTAACTTTTTTTTTTAAATACGGCCCTGGATTTTTTATTATAGATTTTAAAATTTTCTTATGTCCCAAAACAAATGATTTATCGCACTTATTCGAAAGGTTTATATTATTAGCATTTTCCATAGAACTCATGTGTTAGAGAGAAACAGAGAATAGATTTTTCGTAAGATCTTAGCAGGACATCGTTAAAATAATTTTTTCGAAAAAGAACGATACATCATTGTTTTAAGGACCTCAGAAGCTCCTAAAAATTGATATAAAACAATGTGTGATGTTCAACAATAGGCATGATGTTTTAATTATTCCAAAAAAAGTCAAACAAAAACTATAAAATTGAATACCCAATGAAAGTTAAAGCAAATATTCAAATTGTAATCCACCTGCATGAATGCATTTTCGTGTCAGTCTGTGAGGTTTATGGATGGCACGCTGAATGGTCCTTGCAGGGATAGCCCTGATCTCCCTTATTAGGTCTTGTCGTAATACTTCAAGATTTTGTGGCGTGTTTCGATAAAGACGGTTTTTGAGAAATCCCCAAAGAAAGTAGTCTAGAGGGTTTAGGTCGGTGCTTCTAGCTGGCCAACGTACGGGACCTTGGTTTCCAATCCATTTATTAGGGAATAATTCATTTAATAAATTTTTAACACATCTCCCATTATGAGGTGGTGCACCGTCTTGTTGCCATCATAGTTGACGTAATACGCCCAAAGGTTCTTCCATTAAGGAATCCAATATATTGGTCCTTATTAATTCTGCATATCTATCGGAATTTAATTTTCCTTGAATAAAAAACGGGCCGATAATTTTATTGTGCCACATACCGACCCATACGTTAAATGATTGTCGTCCCTGAGGTCTTACTTCTTGATTCTGCCTTGGGTTTTCTATTGACCAATAGTGTTCGTTATGTCTGTTAAATAGTCCATCTGTTGAAAAACGTCATTCATCTGTCCATATAGTTTTATTTAGGAAGTCATCATTTTCATTAATTTTATTTTGCAACCAGTTACAAAATTCTAATCGTCTCTCAGCATCGCCAGGTCTTAGTGTATGACTAATATGGATTTTGTAAGCTTTATATCCACGCTTATTTAAAGTTCTCCAAACTCTCATTCGCGGTAATCCTACTTCTTCTGAAAAAACTGTAACTGAAGCTCGAGGATTATTATTGGCGGTAAAAAATTATTTAAAATTATTCATTTTACTTTCTACTTTGTAACAGTTTTCAAATTTATTGTGTTCAAGATAATTTGTTCCTCTTCTGGATCGATTCGTGTTCCATATTCAACCCTTGGCTTAACAAAACTTCCGTACTGAGCTAAATTATTATCAATATTAGCAAAATAACTATAATGCGGCTGCCGTTTTTCTGGATATTCCAACAAATAGCGCTCACAAGCCGTTTTTGAGTTTCGATTCGAAATATAATAAATCCTTATCATGTCTCGTTTTTCTTCGTAAGAAAAAGTCATTTTCGTTCAATAAGCGTTAACGATTAGTGAACGAACAGTGAACTGTGAACTGTCAAAATATTGGATAATTTAAACATTAACAAATGAACTAAGATAGCCAGAATGCACGATGCACAGCCACTTTGATAAAATGCAATTATTTTTGTAAATATAGCCTAGGGCCTAAAGTTTGAGGGATGACATTTCAATTATACTATTTATTAACCACCCACTTTTATGTTAGTTTTTGAGTTTTATGCAGTGCGTTATTGCAAAAATAGTTTGTTTTAACTATTAAAAATCTAATTTTTGTCTCTCTCTCTAACTCATGAGTTCTTATGAAAAATGCTATTAATATAAACTTTTAGAATAAGTGCGATACATCATTTATTTTGGGACATTATGAACTTTTAAAATCCATAATAAAAAATGCAGGGCAGTATTTAAAAAAACAAAGTTGATGATGGCAGCTCAAATACGAAACGTCTGTTTGAAAATCTGATAACACCATCTTGTAGAACAGAAAAAGTAACAATGAGAATGCGAAATTTGTTTTGTTATATCTATTCAAATAGAGTCACATAAAAATAAAAATGAAATCGCGAATAATCGGTTTTTTCCAAAAATCTTCGGAAGTATTCGGAATTTTTCAAATATGAAAGCGGCGTTTCAATGAGCACCAAATTGCGCAACTTTGCCTCCATTTAACCTACCTCGTATCTCTTCTGGTTTCCGAGATCCCAATGATGAGGCTCGAATTTGGGACACCCTGTATAGTAATAAATAAAACTTTTCTGAGTAATTGATTCATTGAACTACAGAAAAAAAACATTTAGCGGGCGTTATGATTCATAATGCCCTCCATAACGCCCCGGGCCTTATGAGTCTGTTGATAGCAACCGTTGCCAGGGTATTTATAAAGCAGTAATGGACAAGTGAAAAATAAATTATTTAATTCACATGAAAATTTTTAGGCATACGTCTTTTGTGATGTCGAATGAGCATGATTTTTTCACAATTCAGAAGACTACTAGTTTTCGAGTTGTACAACAGGCAAGATGGGCAACGTACATACTCTACCAAGCGGCCATTAGTATACCGCAGGCATGTGTCATGAGAAGCAGCAGCATGCTGGAGGGCATAATAGCTCACAACATTCTGGGAATGCCCTCAGACGTCATGCCTAATACTATCAACCTTCACACGTCCTACACGGTGATCTTTCCTGAAAGAGAAACTGGGTCCGTAATGAACCCGACCTATGCAATACATCGGAAATAACAACAAAAATAAAAAAGAAATAAAACTTTACCAAGACAAAATAATAAGTGACAAAATAGAAATATGCGAGAAATTCAATGAATACTATAGCAAATTGGGTGAAAACTTTGCAATGAAAATAACTGAACCACCAGATTATGAAAATTTGGA
Organism: Chrysolina oricalcia; assembly: GCA_944452925.2. NCBI lineage: Eukaryota > Metazoa > Arthropoda > Insecta > Coleoptera > Chrysomelidae > Chrysolina > Chrysolina oricalcia. The sequence goes on from OX101813.2 coordinate 2,680,457, forward strand.
GAAAAAATCGAAAGCACTATGTAAGTGTACTTAACTGATGAGAATGAAGTGTGAGAAATTATAAACCAACTCAAGTCCAAAAAGTCACCGGGCGATGATGATATCCGTTCTGAAACCCTAAACGAGATAGTAAATGAAATTAAATCCCCACTAACTCATTTAATAAATCGGTGTATAGATTCAGGGTGCTTTCCAAAAATTCTGAAATCGGGACTTATCAAACCACTCTACAACAATGGAGATAAGAGAGAAATGGTAAATTATAGACCACTTTCTCTCATATCTAACATTGCAAAAATTCTGGAGAAAATTTTGAAAAAAGGATATTATGTTTCCTAAACAAACATGAAGTCATCTCGAATAGGCAATATGGGTTCAGATCAGGAAAATCAACAGAGGATGCAATATTTGCTTTGACGTCATATATTTATGATGCTTTAGACAAAAAAAGGCTACTTTATGCAATTTCGTTGATCTGTCAAAAGCTTTTGACACGGTGTGTCATGATAAACTGTTAAAAAAAGTTTACTCATACGGACTCAGAGGAAATATTTACAATATCTTGAAAAGTTATTTATCTGATAGAGAACAGAGGGTAAGAATTGATGATGTCACAAGTACATATAAGACTGTTTCATATGGAGTCCCACAGGGCACAGTACTGGGCCCACTACTGTTTACAATTTATATAAATGGTTTACTAGATATTGAAACAAAGGGAAATATTTTGAGCTTTGCTGATGATACGGCCATTCTCTACAAATCAAATAACTGGCATGATCTCAAAGATCTTGTGGACAAGGATTTTATTAAAATGGAGAAATGGTTTAGGGGTAATATACTAACACTAAATTTCACGAAAACAAAATACTTACCATTTTCTTCCTATTTGAATGGACTTCCGAATATGGGACCACTCAAAATAGGAGAAAACTATGAAATACCGGAAGATAAATCAATAAAATACCTTGGCATTGTAATAGATCGTCATCTCAGGTGGGACCTGCACATAAAAAATGTGGTTAAAAAATTGAGGGGTTTGTTATACAGATTCAGATACCTCAAAGATTTTCTAGCCACTGAAAATTTAAGAATATTATATTGTGCCTTGGTTGAATCGCAATTACAGTACGGTATAGTAGGATGGGGTGGAGTAAATGATACTCACCTTGAAAAACTGAATGTTGGTCAAAAATACATCATCAAAATTATATATCGTATGGTCCGCACTTATCCAAGTGACGATTTGTTCAGGGAATCTAAATTCTTTGATATAAGGGAATTATTGTGTTTCAGTATCCTAAAAAATATAAAAAAGGAAATATTGTTCTACAGCCTTCGAATCACAACCATCACACAAGAAAGAAAAATAACACTATGATATTACCTAACTGCAACAAAACTGTAGGTCAACGAAATGCAACTTACCTTGGCCCACGATTGTACAGTATATTACCAGATAACATAAGAGATGATATAAATAAAAAGTTCAGTTTCAAAAGAAAGGTTAAAAAGTGGATTCTAGAAACGGAAAGATCATCATTTCATGGCATTGTCAACCAGAATAACTGAAGAAAGTATTCAACAACACTGTCTACTAATAATAATCTACAGTAGTTGTAATTATTATTAATTATCTTTTTATATTCTCTACAGTATAAATTTATTTTATATTTTATATTTTATGTTTATTTTATTCTGTAACTACGTATTAAATATAAAATTCCAAGAATGAATGTGATTCCAAAAATTGTCTTCGTTTAAGTTATCAAATTGATTAAGTATTAATTATATAAACTTTACATTTTAACTTCATATTTTATAAGAGTTATCAGTGTATTTTATCTATATAGGTGTTAATGTGACGTTTTGATGTTAAGAATTATTTAGACTCCATATCATATCATCTTAATATAAATTTAATTAATATTTTTACTATCCCCAAGCTTCATGTAATCCCTTTATGATTAATTTATTCATGTGATACTTAACACATAATTCATACCCATAGTCGCGCACAAGTAATATAACAGTTCATAACTGTTATAAACTTCTGCGACTTGTCCATGTTTATTTGTAAAATTCTGTCTGAACCTGTCATTGTTTGAATTGATATTGCGAATAAACTTATCATTATTATTATTATTTGGGGCAAATGAACGTTGGATTACCGATGGATCCAAAATTGACATGTGTGCAAGGGAGCTGGAAAATCGAAACAACACACGAAAAACAATAAAAATGTTTCCAGCACTGAAAACTGCTTTGAATTTAGAGCAGTATGGTACTGCAGAGACACCTTAAACCGACTAACCGACTAACGAAATAACGTTACCCTAGTTTAGATACCAGGTCACGCAGACCTAGAAGGAGACTCATGAATTTCATGAAACACTGCAATCTCTTGAATTCTGTCCAGCAAGGCTATATCAAAGGGAGGTCAGTGGAAACAGCAACTATGCAGTTAACAGAAATGATTGTCGATTCATTTGAAAACAACGAAAATTTCCTAGGAATATCTTTATATTTATCCAAAGCTTATGACTGTCTGAATGATAAATACTTATTGACCAAACTCGAAAGATATAGAATCCGAGGAAATGTATTAGATTGGTTCAAATCATACTTATCCGAACGCCAACAAGGAACGAAAATTTCAAACAACAAACAACCATTCAAGTCTGATATTAGAATAAATAACATTCCACAAGGAAGTATAACTATTTTATTCCTAATCCTCATGAACGATATTCTGGATATTTTTAATAATGAAAATAATGTATGCCATATCACTAATTATGCCGATGACATCAATCTGTTAGTTTCAACCACAAACTACTCAAATTTATTGACTAAAGCAAACACTTTGATGAGTAGAACTGAACATTGGTTCACAAAAAACAATTTAGTCTCAAATGAGGACAAAACTAACATAATTTTAATCCGAACATCACAACAAAGAGTTGACACTCAAAAAATAATTGAATTACTGAATAAACAGGTGGACGTACAAAACTCAACAAAAATTTTGGGCATTCATATAAATGAACATCTACGTTGGCAAACACTTATTATAAATACAGGGTGTTTCATAATAAATGCGCTGGACTTCAGGACTTGTTGAAAAACATGGTAAATTTTTTTAAATAATTTTTTTCCTAATTATACAAAATTTATTTAAACGTTAGAACAAGTAGCAAAACCAAATGTTGACTTCTTAATTGCAAAATAAAAAAAAACTATAACAATCATAATCAGTTGAATTGTTGGAAATGTCCGCCGTTAGCTTCTATGCACGCAGCAATTTTTCGAGGAAAAAACTTTATTTAAATAACATGAAAGTTGGTTTTTCTTGAAAACGGTCAACTTTAGAGCTTCTGACTGGCGGTTCAAGTAAGAGGCTCAAAATCATACTTTTTCCACTGGCGTAGAAGTTGGAGAAAAAAACACTCACTACCCCTTCAAAATCTTCACCAAATATGAATTTTAAAAAATAAAAAATCTGCACAAAACATAGCTTATTATGAGTAGAAAATGCCTACGAAATCTGTTTTCTGTGCGATAAACGGTTCCAGAGATATTCGCAAAAAACGATTATTTTTTTTAAGTTTCATCACCCTGTATCTCGAAAATGGTGCATTTTAGAGGGTAAGTTAATAGAATTTTTTTTTCATATTTTTGGAAGAGATATCACATCCTGAAGTCCAGCGCATTTATTATGAAACACCCTGTATAGGGAAGAAATTAAACCAAATATGCTACTACATTAGGATTATCAGTAACTATCTCAACGAAGTTTCAATGAGAATCATGTATTTTTCAAATTTTGAATCAATTGCAAAATTTAGAATAATATTTTGGTGAAGTCATAGTAATATATCAGACATTTTTTGCATTCAAAAACGAGTAATGAGAATAATTTTCAAACTTAAATACGGTCAATCCTGTCGAGGTTTGTTCGAATCAAAAAGCATCATGACAGTACATATATTCACTCTATATGTATGAATGTGTGGTCTATTTTTCAAAAATAAAAACAAATTTTTAGTATCTACTGTAAATCACACATATCCTATTCGTAGCACAAATGTGAAATACCCAATACATAGACTGACAGTTACCGAGAAACACCCATCATACCGGGTGACACAGCAGAAATGTAGCAGCCTGTAGTTTTTTTATTCGAAAAGATGAAGATTTGAAATTTGCAGAAGTTACGTAATCAACGATAGCGCTTCATTTGAATCTAACGACAACTTTTTCCAACTACCTGTTTGATCGGCAGTAACTCCAACTTCTTTTTTTTGAATAACACCCTGTATATTTATCCAGCCTATCTTGTTTGTTTTGAAATTCTCTATTCAACCGTGTATCACAAAGTGGCAATCGTTTCTCAATTCGCAGATGAATTACATTTTATTAAAAAACATCAAGTTGGCTGTTATCCGTAATCGATAATCTTTCGATGCTTGGTAGGCTTGGAAATCCAAAGAGTATCAGTTAAACGATATAATTTCAGATTTTTCCATACCTGATCACTTCCTACAGATTGCCAATAATTTCTTTAATAAAAAGAAAAACATCTGCAAATAACTGACGATATTGCGAAAACTGAGATAGGAACATGTTTTTTTCAATTTGGCTACTTGTGAAGGAACTATCTGTCTTTCTCTTTGGCCATGTAGTCATATCATGATCTTTCCATTTGGAAACATAAAATTAAAATTGTTTCCCTGATCCACCAGTTCACAAGTCTATTAGTCTAGATATTTGCAATAATATTTTGTCTAGTAGGCGGTGTACACAGAATGTTTTGTGTTTGACAGGTAAACATCATTTGATTGTACTGATTATCTCCGTCAGTTTTATGATGATTAAAATTGCATCGTTTAATTGGGTACTAAATATGTATTCAAAGAATGAAAAGGTCGATATGTTGTTGATATTCGGAGAGTGCAAGAGAAATTGTAGACAGGCTGAACAATTGTATGTCGAAAGATTTCCGGAAAGACGCCATCCGCCTAATAATTATTTCGCTAGAGTAGAAGAGCAGTTCAGAAGAGAACCGGAAAATCAAAACAATCTCCAATACATTGTCGACGAGGAAACGGAAGTAAACGGTTTGGCCATAGTACATGCAGATCCGACGATATCACTGAGACAAATTGAGGACGAAATCGGCTTGAATCGTGAGAACGCTAGAATAGTTTTGAAAGAACTGCTCTGAACTGCTCTTTTACTCCAGCGAAATAATTATCAGGTGGGTGGCGTCTTTCCGGAAATCTTTCTACAATGTCTCTTGCACTCTCCGAATATCAACAACATCTCGACCTTTTCGTTCTTTGAATACATATTAGTATCTAATTAAACGATGCAATTTCAATCAGCATAAAACTGACGGAGATAATCATTCCAATTAAATGATGTTTACACAAAACATTTTGTGTACACCGCCTACTAGGCAAAATATTATTGCAAATATCTAGACTAATAGACTTGTAAATTGGTGGATCTGGGAAACAATTTTAATTTTATTTTTCCAAATGGAAAGATCATGATATGGCTACATGGTCAAAGAGAAAGACAGATAGTTCCTTCACAAGTGGCCAAATTGAAAAAACATGTTCCTATCTCAGTTTTCCCAATATCGTCAGTTATTTTCAAATGTTTTTTCTTTTTATTAAAGAAATTATTGACAATCTGTAGGAAGTGATCAGGTATAGAAAAAACTGAAATTTTATCGTTTAACTGATACTCTTTGGATTTCCAAGCCTACTAAGCATCGAAAGGTTATTGAATTCGGATAACAGCCAACTTGATGTTTTTTAATAAAATGCAATTCATCTGCGAATTGAGAAACGAATGCCATTTTGTGATACACGGTGGAAAAGAAAATTTCAAGACAAATAAGATAGGCTAGATAAATGTACAGGGTGTCATTCAAAAAAAAGAAGTTGGAGTTACTGCCGATCAAACAGGTAGTTGAAAAAAGTTGTCGTTAGATTCAAATGAAGCGCTATCATTGATTACGTAACTTCTGCAAATTTCAAATTTTTATCTATTCAAATAAAAAAAACTACAGGCTGCTACATGTCTGCTGTGTCACCCGGTATATGCTTCAAAAATATTTTAATAAATTACCTGATAGTATTAAAACCTGCGAAAGTCTCAACAAATTCAAGAAACTTGTTAGAGGCTCCCTAATTAGTTTAGAACCCTATTCTATTCATAAACATTTGGATGTCTGAATTATCTATCTTTGTAAATTGTGATGACGTTGGTTCGTTTTATGTTTCTGTCGCTTATTTTTATGTAAATGATGTAAACCATTCTCTGAAATATATATTATTATTATTATGTTATAGCGGACGCCCTAGCAAAAGAGGAGGCCAAAACAACGTTCACTGGACCAGAACTGGTTTAGCACATATCACTGTCAAGAATGTCATAAATGCTTTGGCAGTCAATAACAGACTCGAGTATTGGCATAGTCTACCGGGCCTAGCCCTTTCTAAATCATTTGCTTGTAAAAGGAAAGGAACAAACAGGACTCTGACAAACTGCTAGAACTCAGTGGAGCACAACTCAGAGTGATAGTAGGTTTGCTTACTGACTACTGCAATCTCAAACATCACATGCATAAAATAAGAATTGCACAAAATTCAGAGTGCTGGCTATGCATGGAGTATGATGAAACGGCCAAACACATTCTGTGTACAGGGTGTCCCAAATTTGAGCCTCATCATTGGGATCTCGGAAACCAGAAGAGATACGAGGTCGGTTAAATGGAGGCAAAGTTGCGCAATTTGGTGCTCATTGAAACGCCGCTTTAATTTTTGAAAAATTCCGAATACTTCCGAAGATTTTTGGAATGAACCGATTATTCGCGATTTCATTTTTATTTTTTTGTGACTCTATTTGAATAAAAAAAAAAATAAATTCACACATTCATTGCTATTTTTTTGTTCTACATGATGGTGTTGAGCTGCCATCATCAACTTTGTTTTTTTAAATACGGCCCTGGATTTTTTATTATGGATTTTAAAATCTTCTAATGTCCTAAAACAAATGATGTATAGCACTTATTCGAAAAGTTTATATTAATAGCATTTTCCATAAGAACTCATGTGTTAGAGAGAGACAGAGAATAGATTTTTGGTAAGATATTAGCAGGACATCGTTAAAATAATTTTTTCGAAAAAGAACGATACATTATTGTTTTAAGAACCTCAGAAGCTCTTAAAAATTGATATAAAACAATGTGTGATGTTCAACAATAGGCATGATGTTTTAATTATTCAAAAAAAAGTCAAACAAAAACTATAAAATTAAATACCCAATGAAAGTTAAAGCAAATATTCAAATTGTAATCCACCTGCTTGAATGCATTTTCGTGTCAGTCTGTGAAGTTCATAGATGGCACGCTGAATGGTCCTTGCAGGGATAGCCCTGATCTCCCTTATTAGGTCTTGCCGTAATACTTCAAGATTTTGTGGCGTGTTTCGATAAAGACGGTTTTTGAGAAATCCCCAAAGGAAGTACTCTAGAGGGTTTAGGTCGGGGCTTCTAGCTGGACAACGTACGGGACCTTGGTTTCCAATCCATTTATTAGGGAATATTTCATTTAATAAATTTTTAACACATCTCCCATTATGAGGTGGTGCACCGTCTTGTTGCCATCATAGTTGACGTAATACGCCCAAAGGTTCTTCCATTAAGGAAACCAATATATTGGTCCTTATTAATTCTGCATATATATCGGAATTTAATTTTCCTTGAATAAAAAACGGGCCGATAATTTTATTGTGCCACATACCGACCCATACGTTAAATGATTGTCGTCCCTGAGGTCTTACTTCTTGATTCTGCCTTGGGTTTTCTATTGACCAATAGTGTTCGTTATGTCTGTTAAATAGTCCATCTGTTGAAAAACTGCATTCATCTGTCCATATAGTTTTATTTAGGAAATCATCATTTTCATTAGTTTTATTTTGCAACCAGTTACAAAATTCTAATCGTCTCTCAGCATCGCCAGATCTTAGTGTTTGACTCATATGGATTTTGTAGGGTTTACATCCACGCTTATTTAAAGTTCTCCAAACTCTCATTCGCGGTAATCCTACTTCTTCTGAGAAAACTCTAACTAAAGCTCGAGGATTATTATTGGCCTTAAAAAAATAATTTAAAATTATTCATTTTACTTTCTACTTTGTAACAGTTTTCAAACTTACAGTGTTCAAGATAATTTGTTCCTCTTCTGGATCGATTCGTGTTCCATATTCAACCCTTGGCTCAACAAAACTTCCGTACTGAGCTAAATTATTATCAATATTAGCAAAATAACTATAATGCGGCTGCCGTCTTTCTGGATATTCCAACAAATAGCCGTTTTTGAATTTCGATTCGAAATATAATAAATCCTTATCATGTCTCGTTTTTCTTCGTTAGAAAAAGTCATTTTCGTTTAACAAGCGTTAACGATAAGTGAACGAACAGTGAACTGTCAAAATATTGGATAATTTAAACATCAACAAATGAATTAAGATAGCCAGAATGCAGAATGCACAGCCACTTTGATAAAATGCAATTATTTTTGTAAATATAGCCTAGGGCCTAGAGTTTGAGGGAGGACACAATCAATTATATTATTTATTAACCACCCACTTTTATGTTAGTTTTTGAGTTTTATGCAGTGCGTTATTGCAAAAAAAGTTTGTTTTAACTCTATTAAAAATCTAATTTTTGTCTCTCTCTAACTCATGAGTTCTTATGAAAAATGCTATTGATATAAACTTTTGGAATAAGTGCGATACATCATTTGTTTTGGGACATTAGAAACTTTTAAAATCTATAATAAAAAATCCAGGGTCGCATTTAAAAAAACAAAGTTGATGATGGCAGCTCAAATACGAAACGTCTGTTTGAAAATCTGATAACACCATCTTGTAGAACAGAAAAAGTAACAATGAGAATGTGAAATTTGTTTTGTTATATCTATTCAAATAGAGTCACAAAAAAATAAAAATGAAATCGCGAATAATCGGTTTTTTCCAAAAATCTTCTGAAGTATTCGGAATTTTCCAAATATGAAAGCGGCGTTACAATGAGCACCAAATTGCGCAACTTTGTCTCCATTTAACTTTCCTCGTATCTCTTCTGGTTTCCGAGATCCCAATGATGAGGCTCGAATTTGGGACACCCTGTATTTGCCCTGCAGCGGCCAGAACTAGATTTTCAATATTTGGCAATAAGGCCGGAAAACCTGGTTAATTATTCTCCCAATGTATTCCTCAATTTTGTTAAGAGATTTGATATACTGGGAGAAATATAACCATAGGGTAAGCCACAATGGGCCATTGGCCACAGTGGAGGGCCTGGTACTCACCTAACCTATGTACATTTTTAGAAAAAATACGACTTTCACGGACAATAATTGTTCTGGTGTTTTTTTGTATTTCGGATATCTATAATAAGTGATTATTTCAATTGTTGAAATGTCTACTTTCAAATGGTCTATGGAGCTTGGTGGTTTATTGAAACCGCTTAAAATTGAGAAAAACTGAAAACAAGTTTTCGTGGAAGAAAAGGGTATTTTATTTGAAAAATGTAAATAACTCTGATTTGCAAAAAACTCATGCTCAGTCGACACAGAAAATGAAATATATTTACAAATTTTCATCTAAACTAAATCATTTATACGCGAGAAACAAAAAATACTGAAAAATCAGTTTTTTGCCATTTTGACGGTTCATTTCAGGTTATGTCAAAAAGTGTTGAAAAAAGATTTTTTTTATTTATATGGCATATTCAACAAAATATTATTTCATTATACAGTGTGTCCATAAGTAACCCCCCCCCCCCTGTTAACCTTTGAATGGATTGGAATTTTCGCATGAATTTTTTTTTGGAGGAATGGCAGTTCATAAGCTACTTTCTAACGACAAAAAGAATGTTTATCTTTCAAAATGGCGGCCCGACGCCATTTTGAAAGAATTTTTTAAATGGCCCCCATGGTTGAGTGATACCTCATTCGAAACGTCTTACAATTCTATATATGTCCCCAAAATTTCAAACAAAAATATACATCCAGAACAAAATGGCGGTACATAATGTTAGAGCTCTGCCATATAAGGATCTTTTCAATTGCTATTAATGAGTTCTAGTAAAATCATCAAATCTTTTTTGGTATCATTAAATGAAAGTTATTTTGCTGAAAATGATAAAAAAAGTGCCATCTTCGAATGAAATTTAGTGAGAAGGCAGGTGATTGTTTTATTGAATTTCAGCAAAATTAAGAAAACCACCTAGAATAAAGAACAATGTTTATTTAACATAAGTATCTGAAAAATTGAGAAAGAAAATCAAAATAAATGTTCGAAATGTTCGCCATTGACTTCCTGGCACATGAAGAGACGATTCTGAAATTCGTTTCTTACATTTCCAAACATTTCTGTTGTAAGATTCCTGCATACGTCTCTTATGCGTTCCTCCAATTCATTTATCGTTCCTGGAGCGGTACTGTACACTTGAGATTTGAGATATCCCCACAAGAAAAAATCCAAAGGGGTAAAATCAGGAGAGCGAGCTGGCTATTCAATAGGACCCCTCCTACCGATCCATCTTTCCGGAAAATTTTCATTTAAAAATTTGGTTACTGGCCTGAAATAATGAGGAGGTGCTCCGTCTTGTTGAAAATGAATATTTTCTATATTATTTCCAGCTACCTGAATTATTCCCGGAAAGATGTTTTCTTGTAGCATCCTCAAATATCGAACTCCGTTCAAATTTTCTCTCAAGAAATATGGACCTATGATACGGTTGCCCAGTATGCCAGCCCAAACATTAACTTTTTGGATGTACTGAGTATGTGTTTCCCTGAACTCATGAGGATTTTCAGTGCTCCAATAGCGGTGATTATGTCCATTCACATATCCATTCAAGAAAAATGTGCTCTCATCACTGAAACAAATGTTGCTCACGTGAATTCTATTTCGACGAAGTTTCTCACTCATCAGATCACAGAACTGAATTCTACGATTAGGATCGTCTTCAGAAAGTTCGTGAACCAGTTTCATTTTATAGGGATGTAATTTTTTTTTTAGTATTTGATGTACTGTCGAACGTGGCATATCATTTTCATCCGCTAACTCAGTTGTGGATTGTTGAGGGTTTTCTTGAAGATCCACCAATATATCAATCTGCTTGTTTGGAGAGACAGATGGTCGTCCACTTTTCTCCATATTACTCAGATTCCCAATTTGTTCAAATTTCCTTATGAGTTCTCTTGAATATTTTCTGTCAATGGGATTGTCTGGATACATCTCATTGAATAATCGCATAGCTGCATGAGCATTCGCTTGAGACTGGTAGTAAACTTTAACAGCAAAAACTTTTTTCTCTACTGTGCTCATCGCTCTCCTCAATATTAAAAACTGGTGAAGTGTAAGATTGAGTTAACAACTATGAGTTGTGATAAGGAATTTTCTTATTTATACCTTCACACAGGTACCATATTATAATGACTAATTGATGGATTGTTCTAATTTGAGGAATTACTTTCAATCAAGGGATGTTATTATAACTGATTGACCCGATTACCTGGGTTGATATTAATATTATTCATTTTGCTTGATTATCTGTTTGTTGATAAAAAATCAATTACAGAATACTTTTGTAAAAGTGTACCTAGAAAATTTGATGATTTTTCCAGAACTAAAGTATCCGAAGGATCCTTATAGCAGAGCTCTAACAATATGTACCGCTATTTTGTTTTGGACGAATATTTTTGTTTAAAATTTTGTTGTTGTGTAGAGAATTGAAATGCAATTCAAACGATGTATCACTCGACCCCCATAGCCTTTAAAAAAAAATTAAATGGCCGACCGACGTCATTTTAAGAAAAAAAATATTTTTTTTATTGCCACAAAGAAGCTTATGAACTACCATTAAAACCAAAAAAAAAAATTCAAAACAGAATTCCAATCCGTTCAGAAGTTAACATGAGTAGGGTTACTCTAAGGAGGTATATTTTTGTTTGAAATTTTGGAGACGTATAGAACATTGTAAGACGTTTCGTATGATGTATCACTCGACCCCCCATGCCTTTTGAAAAATTCTTTCAAAATGGAGTCGGGCCGCCATTTTGAAAGATAGACAATTTTTTTGTCGTCAGAAAGTAGCTTATAAACTGCCATTCCTCCAAAAAAAAAATCATGCGAAAATTCCAATCCGTTCAAAAGTTAACAGGGGGGGTTACTTTATGGACACACTGTATAATTGTCCTCAGGTGGACCTAGCGGTATGCTGACAGGCACTTTACTTAGTGGTTACATTGCATCAAGTTGGTATGGATGGCCTATGGTTTTTTACTCACTTTATTCTGCACTACTAATCTGGAGCATCCTTTTTGCTTGGATCGGTAGCAACAGTCCAGCGGATCATGCAACGATAACTCGAGGAGAAAAATTATATATAGAAAGTAATCTCAACCAAGGGAAATACTCCAAAGTAAGTTATCTTATTCACATCGGAACATTTTCGGACGTGTTAATTCAATAACTAGAAAATACTCAAACACCAAAACTACGTCGAAATTACACCCGACATGCGTTTTGCCTACAAAGGTAGCATCTTCAGGAGCTAAAAGCTTTTGTCGAGTGTAATTTTGACACAATAGTTTCTGAATGATGGTTTTTCGGGTTTTTAGGCCGACGTTTATTTAGAGAAAATCTCGACGTTTCGCCAACACGAGTGGTTGGCATTTTCAAGAGAAATGTTTACAGCTTCGATCACTGAACACTACTTGTTTTGTAGAAGGTTTAATAAGCTCTAGCCATTCAGAATCTTGCAGCATCAACGCGTCATAGTGACTTACTTGGATATGAGTACAGAATCGAACTCGAACCAAGCAACAAAACTGTCAGCAGTAACTCTTATATACCAAGAGCTATTCCGTCACTGTCTATAGAGAATGGCGGCCATGACACGTCTACGTCACATCGTCACAAATGTTCTTTCATCTCTTTTTATTAGTCTCCCCATTGTCTTATGGGGATTAGACTCTCCTTGTTAAATAATGTTTAGTCTCCTTGGTAGAAGATAACTAATAACTAGTCAATTCAATTTTAAGTGTCTGAGTTATGTCAAACTATGACACTATACAGACAAAAGAGAGCCGTGAATATTTCTTTGTTTACATGAATAGCCATGTTTACCTAAATATCCGCTTGTTTACCTAAATAGCTTCTGATATCACACATCATGTAAGTTCAATCATCAAAGGGCATGCATTCCTGGGGCTCGACAGATTTTTTTCAATTTTTGGATATATTAATTTAGAGGTCAAAAGAAGCAACTTTCTTCATTAGACTTTTTTTCTGTCTGTACAAGGTGAGCTAAAAAATTGGGTTGAATGTCTCATCTCAGTTGTGGAAAATACTGTCTGTAAGTTGATTTTCTTTGGTTTTTGGGTATAATATGCTGTGAAAAATATCAATTGACTTTGAATGGAGTGCATACTTACAGGATGAGGCATAACACGCGTTTTTTCTAAAACCTGATTATAACCTTTTCATTGAATTTCTCGATGTCCTCCTGAGGTTGCTCGTGTTAGCATTTTTGTTTCTCTACATGTTTGCACCCATATACGAGGGTGGTTCGACTAGTCCGTGCAAAAATAAAAACAACTAACGTATTTGGGGTAATTCTTTTTTATTTTTCAATATAGTCTCCTTTTAGGTGTATACACTTCGTCCAAAGATGTTCCAGCTTGTTCATCCCTTCCGAATAATAGGATTTGTCCATGTCTGCAAAATATCCATTAGTGTCTGCAATCACCTCCTCGTTTGAATGACATTTTTGTCCCGCCAGCCATTTCTTCAAATTGGGGAGCCAAATCTGGAGAATGGGGGATGTGAAACGAGTTGGAATCCTATTTCCATTAATTTTGCGACGACAACTGCTGAGGTGTGTGCTGGTGCGTTTTCGTGATGGAAAAAGACTTTCTTGTGGGCCAATCGCGGGCGTTTTCCTTGCAGCTCGGTTTTCAAATGGTCCAATAACGATGAACAATATTTACCTGTAATAGTTTTACCTTTTTCCAGATAGTCGATGAGGATTATCCCTTGCGAATCCCAAAAGACAGTCGCCATTACCTTTCCGGCCGAACGAACGGTCTTCTTTTTCTTCTTTATTGGTGCGGAAACCCCCTTGGTAACCTATCATTCAGATTGTTGTTTGGTCTCAGGAGTATAATAATGTATCCATGTTTCATCCACAGTGACGAAACGACGCTTGAAGCCCTCCGGATTCTTCTGGAACAGCTGCAAACTATTCTGGCAACACTTCACACGACTCCGTTTATGGTCAAGCGTGAGCAATCGCGACACCCATCTTGCGGATAGCTTTCTCATGTCCAAATGTTCTTCCAAAATATTGTGTTCCCGTTCAGTCGAGATGCTCACAGCACTAGCAATCTCACGCACCTTAACTCTTCTGTCATCCATCACCATATCATGGATTTTATTAATGATTCCTGGAGTCGTAAGCTCCACAGGCCGTCCAGAACGTTCCGCGTCACTTGTGTCCATATGGCCAGTCCGAAAGTTTTGAAACCACTCTTATAAACGGTTATTATCGAAGGTGAAGAGTCACCATAATGTTTTTCAAGCTTCTCTTCAGTCTTCTGATGCGTTTTGCCTTTCACAAAGTAATGAGCAAAGAATGAACAGAGCCAGGGACAAAGGTAAGGAGAGCTGGAATATTGTCAATGAACTCAGAGGAAAGAAGAAGGGTACCAACGATTCTAAACTGGACTCGAACACTCTCAATAGTTTTTATTGCTCCATTGCAATTAATTTAACAGACAAAATTAAATCGACTAAGGATCCAATTGATTATTTAAAGAATATGAATGTAACCCAGTCCTTTTTTCTGAATCCTACAGATATGACTGAATTGAAAGTAATACTATCGGAAATCAAGAACAAAAATAGCTCTGGGCTGGATGACATCCCAGCCAAGCTAGTCAATTTTATTCCAGATAACGCATTAAATGTACTGGTTCATGTAATAAATGCATCGTTTGAATCAGGAATATTTCCTGAATGTCTAAAAACAGCACTAGTCATACCTATTCACAAAGGTGGAGATACTGATGATCCAGGTAATTTTCGCCCTATATCACTACTATCTACTTTTTCGAAATTGATAGAAAAATTAGTGAAAAAGCGGCTGATGTCTTTTCTTAGCCACCATAATATACTAAATTCTAACCAATATGGATTTCAAGCAAAACGTGGCACACAAGATGCAATCTTCTCCTTCTTGGAAAGGATATACCAAAGCTTAAATGAGGGAGACATGGCAGGAGCCGTATTTTGCGACTTCTCCAAAGCTTTTGATTGCGTGATTCATGATATATTGTTGAGAAAGCTTCATTGTTATGGGATTAGAGGTGTTACTCAGAAGTGGTTTTCTACGTACCTAGCAGACAGGCATCAAATTGTGAAGCAAGGTAACCAGTATTCAGGATGTGAAGTCATTAAAATGGGTGTACCTCAAGGTTCGGTTCTAGGACCAATACTATCCTTTTATTTATAAATGACATTACCCTCCTACCGATCACTGGTTTATTTACACTATTCGCACCAATAAGCTGGTCGGACAGACACCATGATAACCTCCACCAAAGCCGAAAGACCTCGCAGTGGTTACAGAATGGTGTGCAGCTTATAAAGCCACATTCAATTTTGATAAAACACACACTCTGACCTTCAAAGGTGGCCAACGGGACATTATTGTAAATGATCATACCATTGAATCCAAGAAATGCAACAAATTCTTGGGAATACAAATTGACAGTAGACTAAATTGGGAAGATCACGTTGTCGCCCTTGGAAAAAGAATTTCGAAGGGTGCCTATGCGGTAAGAGTTATTGTGAGTGAGCTAGGTACAGTAGCAGCTAGACCCGTGTATTTTTCACTTGTAGAATCTCACCTTTTTGGGGAGCATGTAGTCGATATCATTTCAACATGATATTTTTTCTGCAGAAGAGAGCTCTCAGATATCTCTGCAGAGCAAACTACAGACAATCATGTAAACCCCTTTTTGTTAAAAATAAAATATTGACCCTTCCACCTCATTTTATTTTTGAAACAGTCTGCGTCATTCATAAATATAAAAGTTCATTCCCTTCTAGAGTTCATGTTTATAACACACGACAGAATAACAACATAAGACTGCCAATTCCAACATCAACTCTTGTTAAGAATTCTTTTATTTATAATGGTTTAAAAATGTTTAACCACTTGCCAGAATCAATAAAAAGTACTGAAGCCTATGGTACAACAAAAAAAAAATACTTGTTGAACGGCCATTTTATTCTGTCGAAGAGTTTTATCTTCTTCTCTCTGAAATTTATTTCTGTTGTTTGTTTTTTTTTTATAAAATATAGATTTATATAATATAATATACATATATATATATATATGTGTTTAAGTGAATACGAAATGGTATTGTGTCTTAATTAGGTTTTTATTTATATGTTCTATGCTATAATTATGTTTTTATTTATATTATTTTGACATGCATTGTTACAAAAATTTATATTTTTAAACAATAGAGCTATTTTTGACTTTGACTTTGAATGTTCTTTTTCGTCCATTTCTTAAAAATCACTCGACTTTCTTGATTAACACGAATGCCACGCACAAAGAAATAAACCAACAAGGCTGAAACTTGGGGTGCATTCATTCAAGAGATGATAGTAATCAAACATGACCTTGATACGCGCTGGTGTTACCACCTATCGGACTTTGCACGGACTTGTCAAACCAACCTCGTATAGTTGTTTCACTTTTCACGGAAACACCCTCGTATCGTCCGTAATTTTTGAAGTAGAACCATGAAATATTTAGGATCGATAGATACACTAGAAATGAACTCACTCCAAAAAAGGGGTCATCACGCCAGCAGCGATGAAAAAAATGGGTGGTTCTATCGCTGCTGGCGTGCAGTGTGTATCATTTTTGTGCAGTGAGTTCATTTCTAGTGTATCTATCGATCCTGAGAATGGTTCTACGTCGAAAATTAGGGAAGATACGGAGGAGTTTCTATGAGAATTGAAACACGCTGTATATGGGCGCAAACATGTAAAAAACGAAAATGCTAACACGAGCAACTTTGGGAAAACTTTTGGCTTCGAGAAATTCAATGAAAAGTCCACACTGGGACGAGAAGTTAATAAACAGGTTTTAGAAAAATCGCGTATTCTGCCTCATCCTGTAAGTATGCACGCCATTCAAAGTCAGTTGATATGTTTCACAGCATATTATACCCAAAAATCAAGAAAATTCAACTTACAGACAGTATTTTCCACAATTGATATAAGACATTCAACCCAATTTTTTAGCTCACCCTGTAGGGCCAGAAAAAAAGTCTAATGAAGAAAGTTGCTTCTTCTGACCCCTAGAATGATATATGCAAAAATAAAAAAAAATCTGTCGAGCCCCAGGAATACATGTATCCAGTGCCATGTCCTTTTATTGGTGCAGCCAAATGTGAATGAAATAATGATTTATACAACGTTGTAGTTGCTAAAAATACCTATACATTTTTATGCTTTCCAGAGTTTACGTACCCCTTGGTCGGAAATTTTGAAATCTGTACCATTTTGGGCTCTGCTGATCACTCAAAGTGGTTATACTTGGGGATATTGGACTTTGTTAACCGAAATTCCTGTTTATATGAACTCCGTTATGAAATTTAGTTTAGAAGCGGTAAGTAGAATTATGTAATAGTTATTTTCCTAACAAGTGCGGAAAGTGATAATTTCCCGCACGCGACTGCCGTTGACCCGAACAACGCGGAGCGGAGTTCGGGCAAGCAGTCAAGGGCGGGAAAGACACTTTAGGCATGAATTAGGAACATTATTTTTTCTACGACCGCATAAAGATTCAAAAAGCACATTGAAAATATATATTTTATTTCAACATACAAAATATTCCATGAAAATCCACTAATTATTATTAATGAAAAATACGCCAAAAAAACCTCTTCTCTGAAGCTATTCACTCCTTTTTCCTTACACCAGTTTAAAAATTGGTTGTATTGCTGTTCGTATCTTTCTCGTGATTTACTTGGTAACAGGTCTGAATTTACCTCATCTGCGGCCTTTAATATTGCTTCTGGGAGTTCTTCTTCTGACGAATACATTAAAATATTACTTTCATTGAAAATAATTTGAAAAATGCCAGAATCGGACACTTCGACAACGCTTCGACTTGAAACTTTGACGTCTTGGTTGTCATAACAAATCTTTGGTTACCACACCAAACCACTTGACTCAGCTTAGTTTGATCGTTATGTCGATTGATTTTGAGAAATGTATAGAGTTGTAACGTCACAAAAGTTCCGTTCCAACTTTCGTCTCATTCTGTTAACTCCGTGCCATCTGGCGATAATGTTTTTAAGTAAGTGCACAAGTTTACTGCTGATCCGCTGCGAGTCCGAACTCATCAATTAGTTAATCTATGTAACTGATTAAGGCTGATCTCAGGGGAAAAGCCAATATCATAGCACACAGATTCTGTGGAAGGAGAAATCGAATCCGCCTGTCAATTTGAATACAATGTTTCAGCACGTTTATAGAGAGAGGAAGTAGATACAAAAATATGATTGCTCTTATATTTCTGTCATTTATCTCCATCTATCAGCAATTCAGCAATATTTAGATACAATGCAAACTACGTCAGAGTATACGTCATTTGTATAAACCAATGAGATTGGAAATATTTAAACTCATGATTGCCTATTTAGAAAAAAAGTCAGAATATTAGACTACGTAGATATTCCTGCGAAAAGAAGGGCTTTTCGGCCATTTTGCATCAATCTCTGTAACCAGCGAAATCACTTGGCTGACCTCATGGGAAAAATTATTTTTTGAAAATTCTTTGGACTTTCCTTTGGTGAAAAATTGATCACAATCAGGTTGGTAATATTTTTAAACTTATTGTTTTCCCAAATACAAAAAAAAGGATTAAGTATTTTAAGAACATGCTAAAATATTCTTTCTTTTGCGGTGTGTTCTAACAAAATAAATTATTGTTCTAACATAAAACTATTGTTATAACATAAAGCTATTATCTGATATTATGATAAAGTTATTTTCCAAATGCTAGGCTAATTTGTTGAAGAGTAGAAGTAAAGTTACTTCAACAAAAGTTAGACAGTTTCTAGAAGATTTGTCTAGGCCTATACTTATATACCAGCTCAAATGTTCAAGTCAAAGGGAACATAATCGAAGCTTCATGCATTGAAGTTTATTCAGGCAAACTCTTTGACGAGCCTTTTCATTTTTGAGTTCAATACAGTTGAACGTATTGATGAAACCGTCTGGTTGAGTCACCAGAGGATCACTGCAAACCGATCTCGAAGGATTGTTCGCACACGAAGCAGTTGAGGACTTTCGATACCCTAGAAGAGGTTAAGTTCTGTACAAGAGTCCATTATATTGAGAATACGCTGGACAGGCGCGAAGATTATGGTTATTAAACAAACAAACTATTCACTTACCAGTTTTTGAGCTACTATTTCTATACAGCCAGCAAGCTACACCCTTCCACAGGTTTGGGGGCCTCTTTTGGTACATATGATTTTTGTGGACAGAGTATCACATGGGATGAGGACACTGAATATGATCACACTTGCTGCAACTTGGTAACGTACAGCTTACAATATTTATCTTTCATCAATCGTCGTGTGGACTTGGTGAGAACGTTTTGTTGCTACGACGAGACTCAGGTGACACAAGTTAAATAGTGCCTTATCTTATACAAGTCATAACAACCCCCAAATGTTACTTTGTTGATATTCTTGCATGTACTTTGGTGTCAACATATCCTCATGACAGTGTACCATACGTAAAATAAGTTGAAATTTATATTTACAATATACCTGTGAATCCCTTACAAGGCCTTGTAGCAGGAACAAAAATATGTATGTATGTGAAACTAGCTCACTAGTAATTTCAAAACTTCTATCTACAACCATAAAATTCGTTTTTGATTTGTTGACAGCTTTAGGTTAGGACAAATTTTCAGGTACTGATACATCTGCCACGTTAGGCAACAAACGTTTCACATTTGTATGTTTTGCAGCGTTCAGTCATCCTTGTGTTAGTCTTAACCATATTTACAGAACCGTAATTAAAATTTTTGAGTACATAAACTGATACGTATTTATTCAATCACTCTTCTCAGGTGACAAACCCACACAAGATTATTTTTGTCAATTTTTCTACTGAAAGAGGGAGTTAAGTTTGATAAATGTTAGGCCGATCTTTATTTTTTTAACTTTCAGTGGCGTCCTCCTGACATCTTTTAATTATCCTAATTTTTTACCATACTAAGTGATAAAAGTGAGTCTTGGTTTAAAAGATATACCACCTCTGATGATTCTTACCCATCTGACCATTATTGCTTCAAATTAAAAAATGAGCTGCCGGAGCAATATAGCGTAACATCTCAGATTTGAAAGGAATAGTTTCAAATTTGACGCTATAGAGTAGATATATAAAAGTATCGCAATTTCATTCCAATGAAATAAAAATAGTCTGGGTCAGATTGAATATTAAAACCTATATTAGTTTGAATAGTAATATACAGGTAAAATCAATGAAATGTACATTTAATAACGATAAATTGATATATTTTACTTTACCGCACTAGTGCGGGAAAGTGGGTAAAAACGCACGGTCGTAGAAAAAGGAATTATTGATTTTATACAATTGTGAAAGTGCAATATCATGCCGATATTTCTCTTTGAGGACGATACCTACCACATAAATGAAAATCACCACAATTATCATATTTTGTTGTTGGTACGAAGCAGAAAAATAACCAATAAAACGTAGTTTTCGTAAAAATACGCCAGTTTGAGAGGCCATAAGCGCGATCATATTGTTGTTATTTATCTCAAGATATACCGTGTTATTGAATCGTATGGGCTCATTCAGTCTAATTTAGTTTTTGATTCAAAAGTATATATTATCAAAGTATATCATCTCTCAAGTATCCCACAAAATTTTCCGGTTTATATGCCAATTAACAACTAAATTGAAAATGTGAGATCGTCCGCGCTACATCGAGACGTCACACCAGGCGACGTGCTTCGAGCGGTGCCAACCGGGCCTGTAGTCGGGACTAAATTCCAAAAAAAGCTCTCCGTTACAATCCTAGAAGCATTTCATGTAACAATTGAATAAATGACGTTAGCCCCCTATTTCGACCCCGCTGAATCTGAAAATACCGTTTATCAAGGCGAAATTCCAACCGGAAGTGGGATATTCAAGATGGCGTCCAAAATACCACTAAAATCAAATTATTTTGTACTTTTGGTCAGCCATACGACTGAGGTGTCGATGTCTATGTTTTCGGGGATGTAGAATATAATGAGACACTTACCAAGCAACTGTGCCAAAAAATAAGTCACCAACTTTACAAGACCTTCACAGAGAAAAATCGGCCGCGGGTCCCACAGAAATGAAGAAGGACGGCCGAGACTTTCTCCACACTCTTGTAGTAGCTTATGATGTAGGTAGAATAGTAAACTTGAATTCTATTCTTAGACATGAGCTGTGCAATGTCCCTATATCGTTGGCTCTTATGAATGGCGACAGGACCTGCTGAAAAGGTCTCTCTTGTGAGGGAAATAACTAAAAATATTGACTGCCCTAGTTCAATAGCAATCAACAAAAATTCTGCTTGTCTCATTATAGATGGGATGGCATTCGTTCAAGCACTGGTAAGAACACTCACATAGAGAAATACTTTAGTGATATTGCATGTGCTTTCAACAAAAGAATTGAAGCCTACAGTTTCCAGTATAATGAAGTTCACGTGGTATTTGATCGATACCGCGATCTTTCTGAAAACAGCGAAAAGGGCTTTGCTCCAGTACGAAGAGTAATCAAGAACGAGGGAGTTCCCTTGCCTAAGAATTGTAGCAAATTCCTCGCCCTGTCAGAAAACAATGCCGACCTCGCGCGCTACCTGAGCGAAGAAGCCATGAAGTATGACTTTGGCAGCCTGGAAGTCATTGTGGCTGGTGATTTTGAGGATGAGATGCATGCCGAGTCAAACAAAGAAAGAGACCTGATACACTTATTTTCAAACCATGAAGAGGCTGATACCAGGATGGTGCTCCATGCGGTAAAAACCGGAAGAGAGGCTGTTGTTGTTTCTGTTAGACACCGATGTGATTTTATTATTCATCTAAAAAGTGAAATGCAAGGAATGCTGGGTGATGTGTGGTACTTCCCGAGACAAAAAGTATATTCCAATTCACGAACTATGTAAGAAGCTCACACAACAACAAATCAAAAACCTGATGGCTTTCCACGCACTCGCCGGATGTGATACTACATCTAAGTTAGCGTCAGTCACAAAAACAGGACGGTGGAAGCAGTACACAGAAGAAAACTACTGTAAGCTCCTCAGTCAGCTTGGAAAGACTCCTGATGTAGCTCCCGAGGATCTCCGTTTGGTTGAATAGTTTGTGGTGCAAGCTTTATACAAGGTTTGTTGCGTTCCTTTTCTAAGACACATAGAAACTGTTAGCCGTTTTAATACCAACACCATTTTTATTTTATGTTGGACCGGACATTACAACGGCAGACGCAGCCCGTGTTGCAATTTTTGGGACAATGCGAATGCTAGACTTTTTGCCACCTACCACTGATGCCCTCCGTCAACACATTCTTCGGTGCCACTTCCAGGTAAAATAACAAGAAAAAAACAAGAAAATAGAAAAAATCGAGGGATTTTAATTGTATTCTGTTTTCTTTTTAGGTACTAGTATGGATTAACGCCCATGATTAGTATCCTGATTTACCAGACCCGATTAATTGCGGCTGGAAAATTGTTGATGGACGGTATATGTCCCAATCTTGATGACTTTGACATATATTACCAAGTCATGTCCCGAATTTGGAGCTTGTGGCTGCGAGGGGCTCTGCGGCACGAAGCAGTGTGGCTGCAGGAAGCCGCCGAGGATGCCGAGCACTAAGATGTGCAAGTGCAAGGCAAAGTGCATGAATGGAGTAGAAGAAGATGAAGAAGACTACTAATAGTAAATAATTTTCTTTCAAAATGTAAGAAATAAAGGCTTGGACAATGTTTAAATGCTTTTTGAGCTCATAAACGTATTAAGCGCCCTCGAAAACGTATGCAAGCATATACAACACGTTTTCACAAGTTTTTTGGAATTTTGGCCCATTTCGACAAAATTTAATTATTTACTTAATGAACTTTTAATGCTCCAAATCAATTTTTAAGTGTCTTATCGTGATCTACACCCCCGAAAACATATACATCGACACCTTAGTCGTATGGGTGACCAAAATTAGAAAACAATATGATTTTAGGGGTATTTTGGACGCCATCTTGAATATCCCACTTCCGGCTGGAATTTCGACTTGATAAACGGTATTTTCGGATTCAGCGGGGTCGAAATAGGGGGTTAACGTCATTTATCTAATTGTTACATGAAATGCTTCTAGGATTTGGCTTTTCGCAAAACAAGCCCCGACTACTGTACTTGGAGATTATTAATCGCCTCCATCGTCGGAGTTTGTTCCATTTGCTGGTTTGGAAACACCACGTGTTGCGTATTTTTGTATTGTTTTGTTTTTAAAATAATTTACAAGTTTAGTACCATCATGTGTTAATTAGAAGACAGCTTTAGTAGAGCTGATTCGGGTAATTTACCGGAAATAGTTATTTTCATGGTGACGGAATATTTTAATAACAGTAGGGACTACATAAGCGCTGAAATGAGAGGCGTGAAAATGGGAAGGCAAGTAAGGAATAATAGGCAAGTAAGGAATAAGTAAGTACGTTGTTTTACTTGAAATATTTTAATATTCATGTATTCTCCTAGAGTGTCGATGTAAACAACTATTAGCTGTTGTTCTATACCTATTGTAATTTAGAATAGCTGTGTCCATCGCTACAACTTTTTTATTTTTAGTTATAAAAATAAACTTTGAATACAAAAGCTGTCGGTTATAAAGTTAAATTTCATATATCATCATATACATCAGATGTAGTTCAATGTCCAGCGTGGTATTAGCCGGGGAAGTAGTTGTTTTCTGTTAGATATTACAAAAGTTACTTCATTTTATCTTAGGGTTGTTTCCATTTCCAGGGGACTCATGTTTATAATTTTTCTAATTGAGAATGTTCCTCATTTCAACATTCCTTTTTTTCTTTTTCACTTTCGGTTTAATCAGATATAAGTTACTTTCCGAATATTCTTGGTGTAACCTGAACTTTGATACTTAGGTGCATGGAAAAAATCAACACCTAAATACCAGTATACACTTTAGATATAAACACATAAATAATAACACAGACAAAGTAACGAGTACTACAAAAATCTCCCAAATTGATATGACTGAAATGTAAAGGGTGGGTCACGGTCGATGGTACCTTAGACGTTTACGGAGAACGGGACATAAGATCATTCTGAAAAGTTGGTTTCTCAAGTAGTTGCTCTTGGTCTATCGATCTAAAATATTTTCAGCAATGCAGCGTTGCCGCTTATATCAGAAAGTAGCAGCATCTTTGTTATTTCAAATGGGTCACCCTGTATATTACCGCATTTTTGAAATTGTCATTCCTTTCTGATTATTTCTGCATCATACTCCCCCATATACCTATCTCTAACGGTTTTTGAGATATTGGTTATTTTCCATATTTTTTATCCAAAACAGCTCGAATTGAATGTTTATATCTGCGGTATTTGAATTCTTAGGAAGTTGCAATTTTGTGTTTAGTTCATCAAGATCATGTTCATTGATTCTGTATAGAGAAGTTTGTTCTGCGTTATACAGGGTGGTTCAAAATTCATGATCTCACTGCTAGATACGAAAAGGGTTGAAAGTGCGTTTTTTTAAATGGAACATCCTGTATATTCTGAAATATCCTGAAAGATGACTAAATTCCCTTCGAATTGATATATCATGTTTCTATACCTAAATAGCCAAAATTCCGAGATAATAGCAATTTTCACTTGTTATCTCCCAAGTGCTTGAATTATTGCCGGAAATTTTTCGAGTCCATGAATTTTCTTTGAAACGTGCGTGACCTAGCCAAGACCACATAATGAATCTTTCATATAAATTTTACAAATATCACATTCCCAAAAGTTCACTCACCAGGGAAATAACAAGAGTAAGGGCACACCACAATGAGCCCCGCAAACACGGCGGGCTCATTTACCAAAAACTGGACTTGTTCCATGAATGCCAAGACTAAGCACCAAGTCACCTCTATAGAGGACTAAGACCAGAACCCGGTTTTTTGCCGAGCACTTTTTCCGGGAATACACAACACCCCTCACAAATCACACTTTTAAAATCTGATCAATCTGACAATCAACCCCTGTATTAGCATAGCGGGAGACAGGGTTTACTAATACCATGATGTAGGAAGGTAAAATCTGAGTTACACCCGTCATCACCAGCGGGGGTGCCTCACCTGTTCCTCTTGAGGAGCCGAGGAGACACTACATTCGGGACAAGGCCGACCCCTGGTAACAGGGGTCGACGGACCCCCCCCCACCCCAGCACTCCCTCACAATCTGCGGGATCCCTATCAGCCCACGGAGGTGGGCGGAAAATATCAAGCAGAGTTGTGTTGTACATAGATTTCACCGAAATGCAATGTAACTAGTTAAATATCTGAATATACATGTTTTTGAGTTTGAGTTTGAGCTCAGCGGTAGTGTTGCGGCCTATGAGTCGGTAGGTCGATTGTTCAATCCACGATAAGAACATTTCCAAATTTAAACACATTTATTGATGAAAATTTTGTTAAGTATTTTACATATCAATATTTTAGTGGTTATAAATAGTTCAGGTGAAACCATCGTTAGTTATTTCTTATGAATTGTTGGATGATTTTCATTTCTCGGTGTGAAATTTTCTTACCGAATCCCCCTCGTGCTTGAATTAATTGCCGTAAATTTATCTCGTACATGAATTTTCAAGCGTACAGCGAAGTGGTCGAGGTGTTAAAGCGTTTGGATTCCACCCAGACGGTCCGGGTTCGATCCCCGGTCGTGTATCACTGAGCTGAAGTGGTTCGGATTCCACTTTTATTTAAACTGTAGGTCCCGGACCTCCATTGCTCGCACAAGCTCTGCTTTTGAGGGGTTTTCTCCGAAAGCCTGGGAGTTTCGTAAAAACAAATTTTACAAAATTTTTTTACCTGGGAGATTACAAGTGAAAATTGCTATTATCTCGGAATTCTGGCTACTTAGGTATAGGAACATGATATATCAATTCGAAGGGTATTTAGTAATCTTTCAGGATATTTCATAATATACAGGATATTCCATTTAAAAAAACGCACTTTCAACCGTTTTCGTATCTAGCAGTAAGATCATGAATTTTGAACCACCCTGTATAACGCAGAACAAACTTCTCTATAAAGAATCAATGTTCATGATCTTGATGAACTAAACACAAAAATGCAACTTCCTAAGAATTCAAATACCGCAGAAATAAACATTCAATTCGAGCTATGTTTTGGATAAAAAATATGGAAAATAACCAATATCTCAAAAACCGTTAGAGATAGGTATAGGGGAGTATGAGGCAGAAATGATCAGAAAGGAATGACAAGTTCAAAAATGCGCTAATATACAGGGTGACCCATTTGAAATAACAAAGATGCTGCTACTTTCTGGTATAAGCGGCAACGCTGCATTGCTGAAAATATTTTAGATCGATAGACCAAGAGCAACTACTTGAGAAACCAAATTTTCAGAATGATCCTATGTCCCGTTCTCCGTAAACGTCCAAGGTACCATCGACCGTGACCCACCCTGTATAACATGAGAATTATCTATTAACCCATTTCAGATCGGCAAGACCAAAATATGGGGACAATGTCGTGGGATATGTCCAAATTGAAAATGCTCCTCCCTTATGTCACGTAAAAGCTAAAGTAACTCCAGAACACAGAATAAAGGCAAAAAACTACAGCGTTCAATGCACCATCGATACTGATGTAAAAAGAGTCACGGAAGTAAAATGTCATGACTGTTCAGCTTCAGAGGGAGGATGCAAACATGCCATTGCATTTCTGATGTGGTTGCACCTACGGAGCCAGGAACCATCACGAACGGAAACTAACAACCGAATGCATAGTCAATTCCAGCGACTCTCCAGAGTTTCGCCGCTCGCTACACAAGAACTATAATGCACAGTCGAGCTCCAAAAAAGTGGTACATCGCCAGCGTTTCGCCAAAATGTGACTTATCGCGTAGTTGTCACTTTTTTGGAGCTCGACTGTGCATTATAATCCTTGTGTAGCGAACGGCGAAACTCTGGCGAGTCGCTGGCGATTGACTATGCATACGGCTGTAAATGTTACTGGAGAAGGTCTGCATTAGCAAGTGCAACTACTGCAAAGAAATTCATAATGTCAGCTGATTTTGGAAGCAGCGAGATTACCACAGGAGGTAATGAATCAATATATTTTGAAGATTACGTTACAGAAGCAAAGAGTCGGACAATCGAAAATAGTTCAATGCGATATTATATTTCATTTGAGTACTCCCGCCTTTCACTTCACTCTCTTGGAATTAAGTTTCGTTCTACAATTGTAATAAAAAATCCAGAAAACTTTTTGGATTTTTGTGAAAATGAAATGGACCAGACGATGATCGTAGATGTAGAAGTTATTACTAGAACGCAAAGTGACTGCGTAATTTGGCAAGAGATGGGATATGGTCGAGTGACTGCATCAAAGGCTTACGAAACCTTGAGCTGCCAAACCTTAGAGGGAGTCTTAGTTGAGAAAATTCTTGGAGTCAAAGTATTTCAGACCTCTGCAATGTCTCGTGGTTTAAAACTTGAAAGTTCCATTCTTGAAGTGTTAGCTAGTAGCACCAATATAAGTTTTCGGAGGGCAGGAATATTTCTATCCAAAGATTTACCGCTGATAGGAGCATCACCTGATACACTTAGTGATAAATTTGTGGTAGAAATAAAATGTCCAAAGTCAGAAAAAACTTTTCCTAATTATATTGATGCTGAAGGGAATATTAAACTGAAGTATGTTTACCAAATGCAGATTCAAATGCTTCTTGCAAAAAATACGAAAGACATTTTTGCAGTAGCTCATCCAGGTTTCGAGACCAATAAAGAGATAACAATAAAATATTGCGACTTTGACCAAGAACTTGTTGAACAAATTTTGAACGGTATTACTAAATTTTGGTTTAAGGTTTTATTCAATAAAGTAGTTTAAGAATATTTATATAATATATATATTTAAAATAAGTTTATTATGTAGTTATACAAAAAAATATGAAAATACATTTTGATTTCATTGAAAATATGAACAGGATGTTCATAAAGTCAGTTGTGGAATCATCTGCGACTGAAAGTTGGAATTTAGTCGCTGTTTTCCATCGTACAAGATAACCTCTCTTGGAAGGGATTCATATTTTAAAGAGAAACATTCTCAATTGAAAATTGAAGCAATACATGACTCCTCTGGAAATGGAAAAACCCTACGATAAAATTGAAGTTACTTTTTTGTAATATCTAACAGAAAACAACTACTTCCCCGGCCAAAGCCACGCTGGACATTGAACTACATCTGATAGATATTGAGAAAGACCCTATA
Source organism: Chrysolina oricalcia (assembly GCA_944452925.2). Taxonomy (NCBI): domain Eukaryota; kingdom Metazoa; phylum Arthropoda; class Insecta; order Coleoptera; family Chrysomelidae; genus Chrysolina; species Chrysolina oricalcia. Next base: position 2,709,158 of record OX101813.2, read on the forward strand.
TAACTTGAGAGAAAAAATCTGATTTTCACAACAATTACAAAAAAAAAATACAATTACAAAACATACATAATGTATAAAAATATAAAAATATAAAAATCACAAATATTAAAAGGTAAAAAATAGTTAATAACTAAAAGTAACATTTTTTTTTTTAAATATGGGTACCTATATAGTACAATTTATTGTAAAGATAATACTTTATGGCATAAATTGACAGGGCACCAGGGAAAATATTGAGAGATCAATTATTTCTTTTTTATAAGTTGGTTTAAATCCCTTTTGAAAATATTCAGTGAGTCACTATTTTTCAGTGACGTAGGCAATTTGTTGTATTCATTGAAACCTTTGAAAAATAATGACTTCATGGTATTAGAATTATTTGTTCTTGTAATATGCAGATTATTCTTATTCCTCGTAAGGTAATTGTGAACTTCTGCATTGAAAACTATATAATTCTTGAAATATGGAGGAGCCAGATTGTTAAAAATTTTGTATATAAAAACCATACTAAAATAATATAATCTTTGGGAAACTGTGAGCCATTGAAGTGTATCCAGCATAACATCAATTGGGGTATAACGGTTTGACTTCAATATGATACGCATTCCACGATTTTGGAGCTTTTGAAGCTGAGATAGCTTGAGATAGTTGAGATTAAATGTATATAAAATTGTTGCACAGTAGTCAAAATGTGGTTGAATAATGGTCTTACAGACAGTGATTTTGGTTTCCATTGATATATTGTTTGCAATTCTTGAAAAGAAATATAGTTTATTAGATATTTTATTCTTTATGTATTCAAAATGATCTTCAAATGATAAGGTATTATCTAGCTGGAAGCCCAAACACTTTACTGTTTTGATTATTTCGATTCTTTCATTGCTCATCATCAAATTTATATCATCAAAGTTTAAATACTTGTGTTTATATTTAGTTGTTAATATCATAGCTTTAGTTTTAGACACGTTCAATTTAAGTTTGTTGATTTTCAGATATTCCTGAACAGCTGATAATACGGAGTTCATTTTATCAATTGCTCTGTTTATATTGGAGTCACTGCAGGCTAGTAAGGTGTCATCAGCGAACAAGTTTATGAATTCACAATCTGTATAAAGATTAATATCATTCAGATACAGAATGAATAAGATGGGGCCTAGTACACTACCCTGAGGCACTCCGACTGAATTCACTATTTCATTCGACAATTAATTTCCTACCCTAATTCTTTGTTTTCTACATACAAGATAATCAGCCATCCAATTGTATACTTCCCCACTAATACCATATTGACTCAATTTCGATAGTAATATGCCCCTGTCAATTGTTTCGAATGCTCGTTTCATTTATAGAACGTTTGTTAGCTTTCAGTACTTAGTGTTATTTATATTTAGCACTTAGTTCAAAGTTTTTTTTATATTATTTCAACATTTTTACTGTTATAGTTTTAAGCTTTTTTTCTTATCTATACAGGGTGTCCGGTAAACCTTGTACAATATTGAAACTGGTGATAGACCAGGCCGTGACTGTTCAGAATCTCGGAACTCACCTTAGTAAAAATATCACCGTTTTCGAGATAATGGGCATTTTAAGAATTTCTGGAAAATCGCTACCTCACCTTAGATTTTCGAGTGCCATGTATACAAATTGAGACAAACTCAAATATCTTTGCTGCTGAAGATTACTGATGGATGATGCTTTTAGACATGCAGAACAGTTTTTCAGGAAGTGAAAAAAAAATTCAAGAAATGAGGGTAAAATGACAGATTTCAGTTTCATCAATTTAAAAAAAAAAAAGTTTGACATTATGGTCTGAAAGAAACATAACCAATTGGTAGTAGACATTCAATTCAGAAGAATGCTCATTTTCTCCAGACTTTACCATGGAATTAAACAAACTATAATTATTTTTGGAGGTAGTGATTTCCATTTAATTAGGCGTGGTTTTATTCTAGGCTTCCGTCAACTTTTATACTTAGTCCCAAAAATTATTTTATTTCGATATTATCAAGATAAAATGTGAAAATGATTATTAATAATGAAGAATAGACTGCTTGGTAGCATTAAATAGTCTGTAAATAAAATTAAACTTTTCATGTAATTAAGCCTAATAAAATTATCGAAATGAAATGTCGATTAACCGACATGGCACCGATTAAAACGAATTCTTGTGAAAAATGTCGCAATTGTCCAACATCCAGATTCCAACGAAGATTCAGAGACCGACAGATATACAGGGTGTAACCAAATAAGTGCAAAATTTTTCAGGAGGTGAATCCTTGTCGAAAACTTTTCTAACTCCTGTGTTGTGTCCGTAGAAGCAATAGTTTCCTGATGAAACAATAAAATACAGCATTGTGCATGAACGGATCTTCTGTAAATAGAATTGAAAAAATCTAGTAGATGGTTGTCACATTTTGTTTGAACAACTTGTAACTTCTGTCATAGTTTTTTGAAATTATTCCGCTTGTTTAATTCAGTGGTATTTATTTCTTTGTCATGCCGTACACACGTTATACTCCCTGAGAATATGCGCATATGCACTTCATTTATGGTGAATGTGGAGGTAGTGCTACTGCTGCAGCAGCGCTTTGTGCAGAACGATATCCGATTGCGCAATGCCGCTCAGAGAATCGCTGATTTGGGAGATATAACCTATAACGCATTTGAAAAGGTTCTTCTTGAAAACATGTCGTCTTTGCGTACGAGTGGATGGAAAATAACATTTTTGTAATATTATTCGGCGCGATGTTGAATAATCGTTATTGTGGTTTATAGTGTATGTTGATTTAAAAAAAAGTTGATTCGTTATTACTCATAATTATTTAATCATTTCAGCTTGATAGGATAAAAATAAAAGACATTACTGACAAAGTCTAATGGAGTTGATTTTGGTTCAGAATAACATCACACTCTAATATAATCGAAATTCTACTCCTGCCAAAAATTATTATCGTATGTTTCATACCATGGTAGAGTCTGGACAAAATGGGCACTCTTTTGTAATGAATATGCACTTCCACGTAGTTATATTTTTTTCAAACAATAATGTCAAACCGTCGTTAAAAAAATTGGTGAAACTCAAATCTGGTATTTTACCCTCATTTCGTGAAAAATTGTATAGTTTTCTGAAAAACTGTTTCATAGGTCTGAAAGCATCACTCATCAGTAACCTTCAGCAGCAAAGATATTTGGACTGGTCTCAATTTGTAGGTAGTGATTTTCCAGAAATTTAAAAAATGCCCATTATCTCGAAAACAGTGAGATTTTTAGTAAGGTGAAATTCCGATTTTCTGAACAGTCTTCACCAGTTTCAGTATTGTATAAGGTTTACCGGACACCCTGTACGTACATTTTATAATGTTTTGTAACTTGAGGGTTTTCCATTTTACACTAAATAAATGAATAGAAATGATGAAGGATTTCATGCCAGCAATTCTGACTGGTTGTCAAGTTTGAATTTGCTAAAAGATATAGCTTTAAGTGATTGCTAACTCTCAAATGTTATAAGTATTACAATACCGTGGAAAAAAGTTAGTTCTTTCAAAATTTTCCGTGTTATGTATCCATGTTCAACATAAGTCATAACATTATTCTTTAGCTACAGAATATATTATGCCTTTACAAATGCTTCTTTACAGAATGGCGTGTTGACATCGGCTCCTTACCTGGCGCAATGGATCCTTGCAATTTTCTTCAGCTTTCTGTCGGACTGGCTGATAAATAGAAAAATATTTTCAATTGGAGCTACCCGAAAATTGATGAATATGATTGGTAAGCATAATAATAATCTTCTTTCAGACTTATTACTTGAGGAATTGTGTGATAGTTGCAGTAGAGAAAGAGAAGATTGCACAAAAAAGTGCTTACAATAATAATTATTATTATGATATTGATACTGACATAAATTTCAGGTTCTCGTTTAATTATTCAAATGAAAAATGCCATTATTTTATTTATCTATATATTTCCAACAGTTAAACCCAATAACAGTTAATGATTTTAAAATAGTTAGGATGAACAATAATAATAAAAGATAAATCAAAATGATAATTAGTAATCATTCGAGATTAAGAAATAGTTATTTATGTAACAAGTGAGTGAAGTGGTACTTTTTGTACGAGTGTGAAATATTGACGCATGAAGCCGTAGGCGGAGTGTGGCAATTCCCACTAGTAAAAAAAACACCTCATTCACGTGTTGCATAAAATGTTTTCTCTGCATCTGTCACTGAAATCAACCTCACCCAATTTATGGTGCAAACGATTAATAAATTGATAACACAAAAAATATCAACAATAGGAATAGACACAGATAATAACGATTCCTGTTAGAGGGTCTACATGAAGACGTCAATAGAGCAACGGAGGAGCCGAAACCCAGAATGAGAAAGATAGACGAGAAATTAAGTAATAGTGAGAAGGCCCAAGAGTCATGGTCAAGATACTCAAGGACAGACAATTCCAAATTTGTGGATTACTTCGTTGGCCAGTTAAAATCTATTTTAAAATGTACTTATTGTGGTCATTGTTCAGTGTCCTTCGATCCTTTCTGGGATCTTTCCCTCTCAATACCACGAATAACAGGTCAACTAAGACTATCACAATGTTTGGATTTATTCAAAAGGGAGGAAACTCTAGATGGTGACGAGAAGCCGACTTGTGCGAAGTGTAAATAGAGAAGGAAGTGTTCAAAATCCCTATCAATTCATAAATTCCCGAACATTCCCGAATGTTCTCTTTTATGAACAGGAAGGCACTAAATCGCATCTTTCAGATCATATTTAGCTTTTTTTATGTTTCATTTCTATTTTGTTATGTTTTATTGTTTATATGTTTTACTGTGGTTTTATATATTTTTACTTACCTATTTTTGACCTTCAAAGTGTTTATTTTCTGAAAGTAATGTTAAAAGTACAATTGACTGCACTATTGGCTATGGAAATTGTTGACCTGGTAGAATCATCATCTGTATTCGGTGATGAGTCATGAGTATTTACTGAAATTGATCAATTCAAACACTTTTCATTTATTGTCATAGTATTTGGGTTTCTACTACTTGACGATGTTGATGTATTTCCATTCAGAATTTTTGCGGCGCATTCCAATTCTGTTTGCATGGATTCATCAACGTACCCTTCTGCAACTGTACTACATTTCTATCCTACTTTTTTTCACTTGTAATAAAGCGGCACCTGAATTTGCCAAAAGTGTTGCAGATGATCGTCGAAACGCATGCTCATTGTAAGATTCATAGACCAAAAGCCACCAATATGAAACCCTCCTCCCCGTGGGAATTTATGACTTATACTTTTTTCTGTTGGTAGCACCTACCGGATGAAGAATTGAATTGTTTGCCTCTCTTAAATTACAACATATTCCGGAAAATAAAGAAAAACTGAAGAATAAAAAAAAATTGTTTTGTTTAAGTTTAATTTTACAAAAGGGTAGGTACATTAGTTACCATGTTTTTTTATGAACTAATTTGGTATTCATTTAAGGTCTAATAATGAATAATTTTTTTTTTTAATCTCAACAGCATATGATTTTATAATATCTTTTATAATCAACTGTCATTTTCTTCATCCTCGTATATTATGTCGTCTAAGTTTTGTACTTCTGGTTCATCTTCATCTTCAAATTCGTCTGGCTCGAAGGTTTCTGGAACGTCAAGCAGTTCGAGTGGCAACGGATCTCCTTTAATCCAATCGAATTTGAGTTCACCATTTTCCAATTTCCACCCATGTCCCACTGGAGTTGGTGTGGAGGGTTTAGCTACACGAGCGTTATTCCATAAGTAATCCATAAGTAACATTGGTAGTTGACACGTTTTATGTGGTTTTCTAATGACGTTTTGCTTGGAGGAAGTAGACTTAAATCCATACCTTGATTGTTGGGCAGAGAAAATGCAGTTGTGGGAGAATACTTTTGTATTTAAAATTATTATTATTTATTTTTTCGGTATATGCTGTAATTCGCAAGTGGCAAACACCTAAAATTTCAAAGTACATGTCAATTCAAACAAAAAAATGTATGTGTCGAAAATTCCCACGGGGGGGGGGGGGGGGGTGTACAACAGCCTCCGCTCTATCAGGGTTGGGTAAATGCAGATATTTTGCTATCAGTGATAGAATTTTTGAAGGGTTGTTCATTTCTGCAACCTGTGGCTTATGCATTTACCGTGTCTCATTCGTAAGAAGAAATTATTGGTCAAAACATTTTTTGGTCAGTAGCTTTTATATGTTCTACAAATATCGAGAAAATTCAGATTGTTGATGAACATTTCTCCGATAACCGTAAATCGACGCTCAACATGAGTTTTTGTATCAGGAATTGTAATAATCAGAACATCTTCTTATTCTTTAATATGCTCAATTTTCATTTTATGCAATTCTTCTCGTCGGCATGCTTCTGCGATACCAAATATTAATGCAACCTAGAACAACATTTCATAAGAGATTAAAGAACATGTATGAAATATATCTCATCAGAAGCTTCAAGCAAGAACATATAAAGGACCCCTAATGGGAAAATGGGTCTCCATCAAATTTCTTGAATTTTTGATATGTTGTAGAATTGATCATTCTGATGAAATGTTTCAGTGGAAGCAACACGATCCTATGAATAGTTTTTCAGATACAGGGTGTTGAATATGAAAAATATTCACCTTTTATCACTCCGTATCAGTTATGATTTAGTTCAAATTTATCTTTTTTGGTATTATCTTCATATCCTTATATGACACATTCATGAGAAATTTATTACCAAATCTTTTCGTAGAACAGGGCGATTTCACTTGATAATAATGCTATTTTGAGACTTTCATAATTGTTTATTTAAATGTTTTAGACGATGTAGTAACTTGATTACTTATATTTCGGACGTCCATCATCTTAATGGTTGAAAGATTTCTATCTCTTTCTAATTTTTCACAACGTTTCAATTGCTTGAATCCGCAATCGTCTTCTGGTGAATAATGACAAAATCAGATGCTACGCGACCTTTTATAGGTCTATAATTAAAGTGTAATTACGTGCGGTCTTGTGGCGCGCGTGGTTTAGCGCTTTTTCTCCCTTCAAAACGGTCCATGAGCGGTTTCCATACGTTTTTAATTTCCACGCTTGGTTGACTGAAGGCACTATTGGCTTCTATATAGGTACTTTCCATAAATTTCCGTTTGAACCAATGTTAATCTCTATGAAGAATACTAGCTTTGTCCCAAAGAATTCGGTGGTGTTTTGTCCAGGCGTGGTCAGCAATTCCCGATTTTGATGTTTCTCCTCGTTGAGTCCACTTTTTGGCCTCTTGGTCTCTCCGATATAGGAATCTCCACATTCACACAGGACTTTGTAAATACAGTTTTTGCTGGATTCTGTTGTGTTCTCTGGTTTCGTCTTGGTGAGGAAGCTTCGTAAGGTACTGTCAGATTGAAAGCAACTCTTGATGTTGTATTCATTTCCGACCTTCTCGGATACCGATACTACAACCCTTACAGGGTACTAGCAGTTCGTTCGTCAAGAATTCTAAACACTTCGTGGACATTATAAAAGATGTTGAACTAGGGCCTGAATATCGTTTCATCAGCTTTGACGTGGAGAGCCTTTACACCAATGTCCCTATAGAAGAATCTCTTAACATCATCAAGAGGAAACTGGAAAAAGACATCCAGCTTCATGAAAGGACTGACCTCCCCGTTCAAGCGATATTGGAACTACTGCAGTGCCTACACAACTCATACTTTCAAGAACAGAGCCGATTCTTCTCCCAAGTTGATGGACTGCCGATGGGATCTTCTCTCTCTCTAGTAATCGCCAACATATACATGGAGTGGTTCGAGGAATTGGCTATCAGAGAGGCAAAATATAAACCAAAACTATGGCTTAGATACGTAGACGGCACCTTCATCATTTGGAACCATGGAGATGAACACCTTGGGGATTTCTTCGCCAGAATGAATAACATGAGGGGTTCAATCAAATTCACAATGGAAAAGAAAACTAATAGTACCCTATCGTTTCTCGATGTGAAATCTGAAAGAACAGATACTGGAATCCACACACCGGACAGTTCCTCAACTACGGCTATAATCACCCAAACTCCTCAAAGAGGCGAATCGTAAGAACGTTGGTGGAGAGAGCAATGTCTATTTGCAACAACCAGGAGTCATTGGAGGCGGAAATGAACCACATCAAAAAGGTCCTACGCCGAAACGGATACTCCGAGAAACTCATAGGAGAAGTTCGGAAACAACTCGAAAAGACCAAGACAACCGAAGAAAGACCACAAAACCCCGTTCTCATTCTTCCCTATATCAGGGGTATCTCCGAGAAGATCAGAAGGATTGGAAATAAATACAACATCAAGAGTTGCTTTCAATCGGGCAGTACCTTACGGTAATTAATTTCGGCGCGGCTCTGGGAGAAAACATTAGGGATCAGTAGTTGGTCTATGGTTTGAGGAGCGATGCTTTTCGTCAGCGGTTATTTTCTGAAAAGGTTTTAACTCATAACAAGGCGCATGAGTTGTCTGTTAGCATGGAGGCAGCAGAAAAAAATGCAGGATTGGTGGAAGCAGTGTCTTCTTTAAATAAAATGAAGCTGGAAGAGAGTCGAAATGCTGCTTACAGGCAGCAACAGCCCAGTAAATTAGGTTTCATGAAATGACCAATACCGAGGTTCCAACTTGACTGTTTTTATTTAGCATACTTTCTGTACTTCCAAGTAAATAACATTCTACGAAATATACCGGGAGGCACCATCTAAGTGATGGAACTCCACGATATCACAGTTTACAGTGCGAAATGATACGTATTTCAAGGAGGTCGTCGGAAAAAGTAATTCTGGTTCAATACATTTAAAAAAAAAGATAGAATAGACTACTCACGTCATCGTTATATACAGTGTGTCCCACTTTGAGCAGGCACACCCTCATATTTCGTTGAGCATGAAATAATTCGAAATTTTCTTTGACTCAAGTTGCAGTACTTGGAAATACCTACCTTTATGTTTACGGAACCTTTGTATATCCATTTTCCACGGTTAACTACGACCAAATGAAAAGTGAAAAATTGGGAAAAACATACTAGGTATTTTTTTATCGCAAAAATAACACCAGATTCTGTTTCAGAACACCTTAAAACCCCCAAATCTCAATGCTTGAATCATTTGAATATACAGGGTATCATCTGTAGCTGGTAGCATTATCAACTCTAATCCATAAATAATGCTTGGAAAATTTCCAAAATGTCTTCTCTTGTCACAGAATTCCCAAAAATATTCAATTAATACTTTGAAAAATAGCCAAATATCACTTTTCCAGGGCTAACTCTGATCAGAATGAATGATACCCTGTATATTCAAATGATTCAAGCATTGAGATTTGGGGGTTTCAAGATGTTCTGAAACAGAATCTGGTGTTATTTTTGCGATAAAAAAATGCCTAGTATGTTTTTCCCAATTTTTCACTTTTTATTTGGTCGTATCTGCGACTAATAGATAAACCCTATTAACTATCTTCCATTACAGGATTACCTTTCGGAAGTTTTTTATGTTGAAAAGGAAACGTTCAATTGAAAACTAAAAAATATCTTTTTTTAAAATAACAAAAAATTTGTACTCTATCAAGACTGATGGGTAAAAACATTTTTAATCAAATATCTCAATGAAAATGCACATTTTTACCATCAGAATCTTCAGGTTGAAAGTTAAGGTTTTCCCAATATCTGTCAGATTTAGTTTGATATCCAGCGTACCGCAGTGACGGGGAGATAGTAGTTTTCTGTTAGATATCACAAAAAGAAATCACATCTTTACAATAACAAGCTTTTATTTAGCTTCACTTGTAACTAACTAACAATCAATTTAATAAAAGTTGAATTTGACCCACTTCTAATACTCCGATTAATTTGAAATTTGGCAGGTTTCCGTAATTCCGGTGACAATGCATTAAAAAAATGTTTGTTAAAAAACAAAATGGCGGATCCAATATGGCGGACGAGTTTTGTGATTATGATCCGATTCTGTTCAAAATTGGTATGTGATGGTTTTTGGGTTGGAGGTTTTCAGTTTCACATAAAAAATAAACTAAAATGTTGAAAATGAAAATTATAAAAAGAAAACATTTTAAAGTTTTTATACAATACACTGAAAAGGAAAAAATAATTCATTTTATTGTTTGATCTAGGTAATCTTGTACAGAAAGATTTTGATACTCACAGAATAACCTACAAAAAATGAAACAAATTATTTTTTCATTTTCAGTGCATTTGTATAAAAGCTTGTCTTTATATTTTTTATTGTATAATTTTTATTTATCGTTGATTTTTCTAATTCTGGAAAAATATTTCCATCAATTTACAATAATTGAAAATGTTTAATTTTCAAATTTTCTAATGTTATGCCACACTGGAAAATGTTTAAATTAATATTTTCATTATAGCCCCTGAACCGTACAAGTAAATGAAAAAATGCAAGATATCAAAAAGATGTTAAATGAAACAACGTTGATTATTCCTTTCTCATAATATGTCAGTGGCGGCGGAAAAAAACATTCTGAAGGGTTGAACAAAGCTTGACTCTGAAAAAAGGAGGACCCTGTGAATTATTTAAGAAATGCATTATTTTGTATCGTGCGCCCTATTGAATGGATTGTACTTGCCTAATTTGAACTGATTATTGTCGAAAATGTCGAAGATAACTCTAAAAAATCTTGAAAAAAATGTATTTTTATCGCCCTGTATCTCGAAAACCAAGCCGTTTGGGACATATGTTTATATGAACTTTTCGTCCTGAAAACCTTCAAAGAATCACCTCCCGAAGTTTGACAACGTACTTAATTAACACCCTGTATAAAGGACCCCTAATGGGAAAATGGGTCTCCGTCAAATTTCTTGAATTTTTTAAATGGTGTAGAATCGATCATTCTGATGAAATGTTTCAGTGGAAGCAACACGATCCTATGAATAGTTTTTCAGATACAGGGTGTTGAATATGAAAAATATTCACCTTTTATCACTCCGTATCAGTTATGATTTAGTTCTAATTTATCTTTTTTGGTATTATCATCATATCCTTATATGACACATGCATGAGAAATTCATTACCAAATATCTTCGTAGTACAGGGCGATTTCACTTGATAATAATACTATTTTGAAACTTTCATTATTGTTTGTTTGAATGTTTTAGACGATGTAGTAACTTGATTACTTATATTTCGGACGTCCATCATCTTAATGGTTGAAAGATTTCTATCTCTTTCTAATTTTTCACAACGTTTCAATTGCTTGAATCCGCAATCGTCTTCTGGTGAATAATGACAAAATCAGATGCTACGCGACCTTTTATAGGTCTATAATTAAAGTGTAATTACGCGCGGTCTTGTGGCGCGCGTGGTTTCGCGCTTTTTCTCCCTTCAAAACGGTCCATGAGCGGTTTCCATACGTTTTTAATTTCCACGCTTGGTTGACTGAAGGCACTATTGGCTTCTATATAGGTACTTTCCATAAATTTCCGTTTGAACCAATGTTAATCTCTATGAAGAACACTAGCTTTGTCCCAAAGAATTCGGTGGTGTTTTGTCCAGGCGTGGTCAGCAATTCCCGATTTTGATGTTTCTCCTCGTTGAGTCCACTTTTTGGCCTCTTGGTCTCTCCGATATAGGAATCTCCACATTCACACGGGACTTTGTAAATACAGTTTTTGCTGGATTCTGTTGTGTTCTCTGGTTTCGTCTTGGTGAGGAAGCTTCATAAGGTACTGTCAGATTGAAAGCAACTCTTGATGTTGTATTCATTTCCGACCTTCTCGGATACCGATACTACAACCCTTACAGGGTACTAGCAGTTCGTTCGTCAAGAATTCTAAACACTTCGTGGACATTATAAAACATGTTGAACTAGGGCCTGAATATCGTTTCATCAGCTTTGACGTGGAGAGCCTTTACACCAATGTCCCCATAGAAGAATCTCTTAACATCATCAAGAGGAAACTGGAAAAAGACATCCAGCTTCATGAAAGGACTGACCTCCCCGTTCAAGCGATATTGGAACTACTGCAGTGCTGCCTACACAACTCATACTTTCAAGAACAGAGCCGTTTCTTCTCCCAAGTTGATGGACTGCCGATGGGATCTTCTCTCTCTCCAGTAATCACCAACATATACATGGAGTGGTTCGAGGAATTGGCTTCAGAGAGGCAAAATATAAACCAAAACTATGGCTTAGATACGTAGACGACACCTTCATCATTTGGAACCATGGAGATGAACACCTTGGGGATTTCTTCGCCAGAATGAATAACATGAGGGGTTCAATCAAATTCACAATGGAAAAGAAAACTAATAGTACCCTATCGTTTCTCGATGTGAAATCTGAAAGAACAGATACTGGAATCCACACACAGGACAGTACCTCAACTACGGCTATAATCACCCAAACTCCACAAAGAGGCGAATCGTAAGAACGTTGGTGGAGAGAGCAATGTCTATTTGCAACAACCAGGAGTCATTGGAGGCGGAAATGAACCACATCAAAAAGGACCTACGCCGAAACGGATACTCCGAGAAACTCATAGGAGAAGTTCGGAAACAACTCGAAAAGACCAAGACAACCGAAGAAAGACCACAAAACCCCGTTCTCATTCTTCCCTATATCAGGGGTATCTCCGAGAAGATCAGAAGGATAGGAAATAAATACAACATCAAGAGTTGCTTTCAATCGGGCAGTACCTTACGGTAATTAATTTCGGCGCGGCTCTGGGAGAAAACATTAGAGATCAGTAGTTGGTCTATGGTTTGAGGAGCGATGCTTTTCGTCAGCGGTTATTTTCTGAAAAGGTTTTAACTCATAACAAGGCGCATGAGTTGTCTGTTAGCATGGAGGCAGCAGAAAAAAATGCAGGATTGGTGGAAGCAGTGTCTTCTTTAAATAAAATGAAGCTGGAAGAGAGTCGAAATGCTGCTTACAGGCAGCAACAGCCCAGTAAATTAGGTTTCATGAAATGACCAATACCGAGGTTCCAACTTGACTGTTTTTATTTAGCATACTTTCTGTACTTCCAAGTAAATAACATTCTACGAAATATACCGGGAGGCACCATCTAAGTGATGGAACTCCACGATATCACAGTTTACAGTGCGAAATGATACGTATTTCAAGGAGGTCGTCGGAAAAAGTAATTCTGGTTCAATACATTTAAAAAAAAAGATAGAATAGACTACTCACGTCATCGTTATATACAGTGTGTCCCACTTTGAGCAGGCACACCCTCATATTTCGTTGAGCATGAAATAATTCGAAATTTTCTTTGACTCAAGTTGCAGTACTTGGAAATACCTACCTTTATGTTTACGGAACCTTTGTATATCCATTTTCCACGGTTAACTACGACCAAATGAAAAGTGAAAAATTGGGAAAAACATACTAGGTATTTTTTTATCGCAAAAATAACACCAGATTCTGTTTCAGAACACCTTAAAACCCCCCAAATCTCAATGCTTGAATCATTTGAATATACAGGGTATCATCTGTAGCTGGTAGCATTATCAACTCTAATCCATAAATAATGCTTGGAAAATTTCCAAAATGTCTTCTCTTGTCACAGAATTCCCAAAAATATTCAATTAATACTTTGAAAAATAGCCAAATATCACTTTTCCAGGGCTAACTCTGATCAGAATGAATGATACCCTGTATATTCAAATGATTCAAGCATTGAGATTTGGGGGTTTCAAGATGTTCTGAAACAGAATCTGGTGTTATTTTTGCGATAAAAAAATGCCTAGTATGTTTTTCCCAATTTTTCACTTTTTATTTGGTCGTAGTTAGCCGTGGAAAATGGATATACAAAGGTTACGTAAACATAAAGCTAGGTATTTCCGAGTACTACAACTTGAGTCAAAGAAAATTTCGAATTATTTCATGCTCAACGAAATATGAGGGTGTGGCTCTCAAAGTGGGACACACTGTATTTATTTTTTGCTGCATGCATAATTTGACATTACCTTTTATCTGATATATCAGACGTTATTTCCTATTTCTCTATGCGGTATACTTCTTGAAATTCACATTCAAAACATTTCCGAGATACCTAGTTCAAACAAATTTTTCTAAAATATGTTTTACATCCTTGAGACATTGTGTGACTGGATTCCAATATATTTATTTATTTGAAATTTTCGTGCTAACCTTCAGATTACCACGAAACCAAACAGGTTTTAATCTAGATTTGTAATTTGGAAGAACGAGCACCGAATTATCTGATTCGGACCTGTATCTTACGAGAATCTCCAAGTTAGAAGTGGGGCGGAGTTTGTATTTTTTATTCCATCGGGAGAACACGCACTGCCATCTGGGGGTCTATTCTCGAAACTGGGGAACATCGTTCTCCTGAAACTCATCTAAGCGTATTCTCGAACACGTGATCATTCACTTCGCGTGAAAACTGGGGAACGTGATTCTCCTGCTATTTTGTGGGAGATCGCTTGATTCTCCTGAGAATGACCAAATGACGTTTATTTTTAAACTTCATTTTTGGCATTTTAGGCTTGATTTCGACACAGCATTTGGTGTTTACTGTTCAGTTCTCTTAGTTTTTCGTGTATTAATAAGGTTCCGTCAAACCAAAGCGGGAACGCGGGAGCGGGAGCGGGAACGGAACTTTGGAACCGTGCAAATTGCTATAAAAACAGTACACGTAGCCAACCATATATATTTCGTTGCTTGTACGCATTTCGGAATACGAATAATCACAGCGGTATGTCCCACTACAGAATTTAGTCTCGGATTCATCTGGTTCCCGCTCCCGCGTTCCCGCGTTGGTTTGAAGAAACCTTTAGAAGGAACAGGTGCATTATTTGAAGCTCTTCTCAACAATCTCCAAAGTAAGATTATGACAAAGTAACATTAGCTCGGAAGGCCTTCAATCTATTTTGCGCCGTGAGTCTCAGCAATTCCCGACATTATCAACCGATTCTGTTTCTTATAATATTGTTTCAAAAGCAGAGGGGCAAGCAGAGCGTCCGCCCCGAAAAATGTTTGACTCATTGAAAACCTTACTGGCTTCTTGATGGATATGTTTACTGTATATCTACAAACACCGAAAAGTAATATAAACAAGTCTGGGCGTGGGATCCGCCTACGCTAGGATCCACCTAACGCTCAGACTTGGCCTCCGGCGGTTAACTCTCGCGCAAACGCTAGACCTCGCGCTTCGCGCGAGCATTTTTCGAAAGCTCGGATGTTGAAATGCCTAGAAATAGTAGAAATGTTTTAATACAACGACCTCATTGTGTAGCCTTGTTTTTTTACCTATAATTGGACACCAATAATATGAATACAACGACCTTAATGCCTTTAAAACTATAATTGGATACCAATAATATGAATACAACTACTGTAATTTGAAACTATAATTGGACACCAATAATTTGAATACAACGACTAATGCGAGACTTGAGAAAAAATCCCAGTATATTTTTCAAGACATGACTGTCTTGTCTAGAATAATTTCTCACAAAAATACGCGTTTTCAATACATGACTGTCTTGAATAATTTCCCATAAAAGTACGCGTTTTCAATACATGACTGTCTTGAATAATTTCCCATAAAAGTACGCGTTTTCAATACATGACTGTCTTGAATAATTTCCCATAAAAGTACGCGTTTTCAATACATGACTGTCTTGAATAATTTCCCATAAAAGTACGCGTTTTCAATACATGACTGTCTTGAATAATTTCCCATAAAATTACGCGTTTGCAATACATGACTGTCTTGAATAATTTCCCATAAAAATACGCGTTTTCAATACATGACTGTCTTGAATATGTTCCAACAAAAATACGCGTTTTCAACACATGACTGACTTGACTATTTTCCCACAAAAATACGTGTTTTCAATACATGACTGTCTTGACTAATTTTCCACAAAAATACGTGTCTAAAAAAATTTCATGAAAACTTCTCTCCAGTGAAATATTTCCCAGACTATCGATATCACGGAAAAAATGTTCAAACAATTTTTGTAGACTTTTTTGAGATAATTAAAAAACGTTTTCTTGTGAAACTTGAAAATCTGTCGCTATCTTTAAGTTTTTGGTGTTTTTATAAAGTCCCAAATTTTTACAAATCGCAATTTTTTTTTCAAGAAATGGAAAATTTGGAAGATACGTTAAATACGAAAAAATCCAGGCGCTTCGCGCATGGAAGAATTCGAAGGATGTGGAGGGAAGTAAATATTCAAAAATCCTGGCGCTTCGCGTCCGGGAAAATTCGAAGGAGGGGGAAGTAAAAATTCAAAAATCCGGGCGCTTTGCGCCCGGAAAAATTCGAAGGAGGGAGGAAGTGGATTTATTAAAATCCGGGCGCTTCGCGCCCGGGAAAATTCGAAGGAGAGGGGGTCAGTAGATATTCAAAAATCCGGGCGCTTCGCGCCCGGAAAAATTCGAAGGGGAGGGGGTAAGTGGATATTCAAAAATCTGAAAGTACCAAATTTTTCGTTTTTAGGAAATATTTCCCAGACTATTCATTTAAGGGAAAAAATCTTGTTACATTTTTTGTAGACTTTCATGAGATGATCAAAAAAGGTTGATTGTAAAACTTGAAAAACTGTCGCTATATTTGAGTTTTTGGTATTTTTATAAAAAAAAAGTCTATATTTTTTTTATTTTCCATGATATGGAAAAATTTCATCAGAACTTTCTATTGACATCTTCCAGTATATTAAAACAGTTTATATAAATTTTCTCGATATCTCCTATAGTTTTCGAGTTTTTGGTGTTTTTCGAAAAAAATGCGAAAATTATTTCTAAGTCCCTAATTTTTAGATTTTGTGAAATATTTCCCGGACTATTGATATTACAGAAAAATTTTATCTAAATTTTTTGTAGACTTTTATGAGTTGATCAAAAAAGATGATATATGAAGTTGGAAAATACGTCGCCATATTTGAGTTTTGATAAAAAAATTGAAAATTTTCAAAATATGGAAAAAGTTTTCGGACACTTTTTGTAGATCTGTTCAAGTACATCAAAACTTATTATATCCAATTTCTCGATATCTTGTATCGTTTTCGAGATTTTGAGGTTTCAAAATTAAAAAAAAAAATTTTCAACTTTTTTTCACTTTCTAATCAAGTTGGAAAAAAACGGTTCAAAGTATCAGTGAGGCTAGTGAAGACGTACCAGAAGAAGTTTTAAGATTTCCATTTGTTTCATTGGTACGGTCAATATCTCGATTTTCCATTTTTTTGGAATATTTCCCGTACTATTGATTTTACGGAAAAAATTTATTCACATTTTTTGTAGGTTTTTTGAAGGCGGTCAAAAAAGAACTCATGATAAATTGGGGAAATATCGACCGTTTTTGAGTTATTCCGTTTTTTAAAAAATACAAATTTTTATTTTTAGTTTTCTCGAGTTTTCCCAGTTTTCCGATCATTTTGGTGAAAAATGGTCCGCATATATTTTGTTCCTCTATTTGAGCTCTACCTATCGCATTTTTTGAAATTCAGTTTCAATCATTGGTTCGACGTATTTTTGAGTTTTTCACTTTTCGGAAAATTGCCCGGAAAAGCCGTAATCATTTTCCGATCCCTCTCAAAAACTATACACTTGTGTAGTACATATAGGCGTATACCTCCAAAAAACATTGCGAGAAAAAAATCAATTCCTGAACCGCTATCGAGTAAAGTAGGAAAAACCGGAAAAACCCCGTAAAAATTTTCCTGATTTTCCTATCGCAAAACAAAAAAATTTGAGAAATATTGTCCTCGAGTTATTGATATGGTTCAAATTTCAAAGCGATATCTCAAAGGGTTTGGAAATGCGAGCCTGCCAAAGTGCCACGACAGAGCTACAGACAGACAGAGCTACAGACAGACAGACAGACAGACAGACCGACAGACAGAATTTTCGAAAAATTTTTTTTTTTCGACGGGGATCATTTTCCTAGAAGTAACTATGGGTCTAAAACGTCAAATAAAAAAGTTGGGGTCCGCTGGGGGGGCAATCGTAGATAATACAACTTCCTAAGAGGTCGTTGTATAATAAGTTTTGAATAACTTTGTTGTTAGAGGTGCTTGTAACTTTGAGATTTTATGCTTCAGGAAGTTATCCGAAATGGAATACAAACAATTTCTGGTATAAGTCAATCAAGCACTTCCGCTGCATTTTAGAAGTGACAGATGCAAAAACACTATACATTTCAAATAACTTGGTAAAACTTGCAAACAATCTTCAAGAGTCAGAAAATTTGCGCAGAAGGTACCTATGAAGATACGTTTTTTTTATGAAATTGGTATTATTCAAGAAGCTAGAGTTCAGCTCAGTGGATAATAATATAATACACAACACATAATTATTTGATTCAATTTACAAAATACGTTATTTTGTAACTCTTCTTCCTTCAACCACTGAAAATTTAAGGCTTTTACCAAAAATTGTAACCTCATAAATTTTCAATTTACAAATTTGGAATAAATCCTGATTTTAAATTATGGAAAGTTAACACTTAGGCTGATAGGCTGCTCAGATCGATACGGTGAGGGTGTGGATAAGTTTCAACTACTGATTGCTCAATAGCGTACTACAGAGATTTTTTAACTATTGAACAAAGAGGGCACCAGTTGACCTGACTAGTTCAGATAATCTGGGCGCCAGGTTGTTAAAGACAAAACCGAAGATAGGAGATATTTGTATCTAGCTTGATTGTGAAGGCAGAATAAATATGCAAAGAAACAATTAACAACTTTATTTCAAAAAAAAACTTTATAAAAGCTGAAGGCCAAAATTTAAACAGTTGAAGGCTAAAAAATCAGCAAGCTGAAGGCTACAAAATTAACAAGCTGAAGGCTACAAAATTAACAAACTGAAGGCTACAAAATTAACAAGCTGAAGGCTACAAAATTCAGAATATTTACACTTTTGAAAACAAATCTGATTCAACCGAAGATGGTCCTGTGGGATAATACCTGGAGGCTGGGTTAGCGTCGATGATCCCTACGACGAGTTGTTGTTGGATCGTCTTTGGCTTAGTCAGTCAGTGACTTGGTGGTTATCTCGTATGGACTTCGACCTTACTAGTTATGGTTGGTCTTCACGAAGATTGCCCGTTGACTTGACTTGACTGAGAATTGAGCCCCTCGGATCTGTGTTGTACAACTATGGGATCTCCTAGTGGTACCAGTCCTTCATCCAATGTATGGTTTCCTCGAAGACATGAGAAGCAGACGAAAGGAATCAGATTTGATAGTTACAATATGGTGGGGGACAAGGATATCCTTAGTACCGCAAGATTATATTCTGAATTTTATAGAAAGGCAAAATTTCAACACTTGATATATGATTGGGAAAACTACTCAAACATTCAACTCAGAATGCTCAATATAGTTAAATAAATATCAATAAAAAATATAACTATTCTCCAAATAAATGGAAATAATAGTTGTGAAGCTATTTAAAGTTGATAATTAATATTTGTAGATGAAATATTTAAAAGAAAAACATTGGAAATCCTTCCAAGGAATTATTACAGTATAATAATAGAAGATAAAGAAATATCCTTGATAAATTGTTAATTTACCAGAAATATATGTACCAGAAGGGTAATAATGATAAATAATTTAATGTACCATAAGAGTACTAGATAACAATACTTATAAATGATAATTACACCCTTTCGAAAAGAAAGGAGAGAAACAGCAATATAGAGATATAAAGAAAGAATTGAAGGTGATAAGTCCTTCGCAAAGATTGAATACTTATTCTGAATTCAAAGAAACTACGCTCTATGGTTTCTGACTTTCAAATATGTAAGAGAGAGAAAGATAAAGTAGGTGGCAAGTCCTACATAAACTATGCTCGATAAGTCAAGGTTGGTGCACGTTTGGTTGACTAAATGGAAACACTACCTGGTAGACCTTGAAGATACCTAATCTACAGATATCTGATTGAGTACGATTGTAATTAACAAACAATTGAACCAAGAGACGATACCCTTGTCTACGAAGCAGAAATAAGTGCTTTCGTCTACAAAGGCAGAATCGTGGTTGAGTGTGGTGCAACTCCACAGGCCAGAGAACAAACTCTGTCAAGCTTGCATTTATTTCTCAAAGATAATAACTGAACAAGCAGTATAGAAAGAAATGCTCACCTGAAGAATTGTTCTGACGACGTTCCGCCTGGAAGTCACAAGCAATCAACCCACTTCTCCTCTACACGGTTCAACTCTACCCTATCTCTTGGTGGTAATAGTATCGTCACACTGCTAGTTGGTGGGAGTCATCCACAAGAAGAAATTACCAATTATCTGGTACCTGAAATTTGACAGAGCGTAGAAACTGAATCAGCAAATACAACTCTAACCTCTCTACAGGTACACTGTCTTCCAAAAATCAATTGGGACAAAAATAATAATTTATTTATTGAGTCCTGAATTTATTAAAAGCCTCTAAATTTAATACTATGTAGCGATTACTTAAATAAATGGAAAAATAGGATTTTTAACCTCTAAAAGTGAAAATATGAAATTTACTTCTAATATGAAAAGACCAAAAATATGATATTAAAAAGTCGGACTAGGACCTCTAAATTACGAAAACAAATTTGAAATTGATCGATGGCTAATAGAACACAATGGAATAGTCAAAAATATTTCTTCAAATCATGCAGTATGGCGTTACCAAAATCATGCAAATACACTTTGATAAAGCAATCTCATGCTAATTAAGCACTATTATTTAAATAAAAAAACAATATACTCAACCAGAACTAATATCTGTTAAATCCAATAGAGAGATTATAAACAATTTAAGATGGCCTACCAGAAAATGTATTCCAAGTTCAATCAAACAAACCCACAACCATTCCCTAACGATGTCGGAAATCAAGAGAGCGAATTCCTCGCATTGCACGTCCGAAACTCATATTTTTGCCCTTCGCGCAAGACCAACCGATCCTCGATCTCATTCGCCCTTCGAACTAGCAGTGACTTAGCAGTGGCGTAGCGGTTAGATGGAATAAAGTTCTGAATTAATATGGTTGATATCGGAGTATACATGTTGGTGTATTTGTGATGACAAGATGAATGAAAGTATAATTATAAGAGTAGGCTAGTGTATAACATAGTCGACAATTCCTAACCCATGTAATGAGATTATTTGAATGGAATTGTTAAAATTATTTGAATGAAACGAATTATCGTTACAAAATCGTCTGGCAACGGTTCTCTCGAGAGACTGTGATCACATGCGTTCGAGAATACCGATTTCTAGCGCGAGAACATTGCAGGTGATGTGAAGTCACATCCAGTGATGGGAGCGTTCCGTTCTCCTAAACTCGAGAATTGGGGTTCTGGCGATATAAGTTTCTTATTTAGGAGGCTAAAGACCGTTGAGGTTTGAGTGTGCTCATATTAAATATGCTTCAAATGATAATAAGTGATGAATAATCATTGAAACATTTTCCAGGATTGATGATTCCAGCAGTAGCGTTAATTGTCCTTGGTAAATGTCGGGCAAAAGATCACATAATAGCTGTTGGTTCTCTCATCGTAGCAGGCGGTATCAGCAGTGCATGTCTCAGCGGGCATACCGTTAATCACATGGACCTCTCTCCTAACCATTCTGGTATTCTGATGGGTGTTGCTAATCAAGCTGCGATCATGATTTCAGCCCTGGCACCTATGATGGTACAATATTTGGTGATCAATGAAGTGAGTATCATTCAGTGGAGCACTTATAGGCCAAGCAATAGAGCCACAAATGATTGCTTTTTGGACAAAAATACTACACTGGGAGAATTTTTTCCGCTCCCACTAGCGGCAATTTAATTACCGCCCGTTTCAACGGGAATTTACCTTCGAGTGGAATTTTGCATACCACGTGTTATATCACCTTTGATATTTACTCTGAATAACACTGTGCACTTTTTCGATGTAACTTTAGGTATAATTTTACGATAGAACGATAGAACAAAAATTTGGATTAGAGTTTTACATTGTAATATTACGGTTTGATTTTCTAATTAGAAAAATACACTCCGATGTAAATTTGCTATGGAATTTCCTAATGTGGGATTTCATTAACATGAATTCATACAGTGAGGTTCTAAATTAACGGATAAATTCATTTTCTACCTTTTTAGACATATTCAAGAAGAACCCTGAAACACATCGATTTATGTTTTCGAAAAGACACTCTGTGACATAAAAATGCACCTCTTCCACCCTCCTCAAAGTGACAGCCACCCCACCAATTTTTGATAATGAAATAGGGGGTTAAGAGGTCAAGGGTAATCAATTTTATATACAGCCATGTCTATTCTTTTGAATTTTTGCGTCATTACAAAATTTATTTTCAAAATGTTAAAAATTACCACGAATACTATTGAATTCGCTGTATATTCAATGCACCCCAATTTGTTTTGGTTCATTCACCAACTGTTGTTTGTCATACGTGATACAGGTATAGACAATTGAATTGAGAAAAAGTTAATTGATGCTGTCGAGGAGTTTTCTTGAAAATGGATAATAACGTAGAAAATGAATTAATCCATTACTTTAGGACCTTCCTGTATATTTTTTCATTGTATAGGTAGGTACATTTTGTCTTTCATCCAACACACATTAGATGTATCCATCAATTTGAGAAATTTGTCTCCAGGTCACCAAAGCACTTCATTATATTATACTCAATTTACGTTTCTCTAATAAAACTAGCATCATCAAGACTGATAAAAGTCTCCAGATGAGTATTTATAGCAATAAAGTGTTTTGGTGGAGTGGAGATGTATTGCTCAAGTTTTTGAAGAAACCAACGTTTCCAAAATCCTCAACATTTTTCCATCCACTTCTATACCTTTATTAACCATTCTGTTTGAGTGACAGACATTGAATCCGTATTATCTGGGTAAGAATCGTCTAGCACACATGTAGGTACTAGAAAACAATAATTGAATCTGTGGCGTTCAGTCGCAAAATAAAAATTCTATGGTTTATATGTATAAACAGATTCTGTCCTTGTATTCATTATCTTACAATTTTACGGTCAATTATGTACAGTTCTCTTCAAAAATGGAAATAAAAATAAATCTCAAACATAAACTGAATATTTAATTCCAATATCGCAAAAACTGAAAACATTTTCGAATACATTGCATATTATAAGCTAACATTAATATATTATAAGGATTTATGGGCTGGTCTTCCTATTCAGTGCGATTGTCCTAAAAACAAAAAAGTGGTATTATACAACAAGCCAAAGGCTTTCATCGTCTTGTTAATTCTTGAAACAGTTAGGACCCCTAATAGCACATCATGTCCGAATGTCCGGGACTCAAAATCATTGTCCTTGGGACGTCCGATTCAGTGCATTTTCATGAATTTCCCCAAAGGACTTCCCATGGATGTCCCAATCGGTACATCGTATAAAACGTCTCTGCGAGGACGTCTTTGGGATGTCCTGGGTCGGTTATGTTTTGTTATGTTTCCTAGGATATCCATCGGACGTCCTTGTTAGTAGTATTCTGGCATGTCTTTGAAAGGACGTCCCATGGTTGTCCTGGTACGGGACATTTAGGAACATCCCGCATGAATGAATATTGGACGTCCCAACTGGTTAATCTCAGAATATCTCCCTGCGAGGACTTCCTTGGGATGTCCTGGTTCGGATATATTTTGTAGAATTTTCTAGGATATCCATTGTATGTCCTGGTTGGCATGTATTTGGCATGTATTCGAAAGGACTTCCTATGGTGGTCCTGGTACGGGGACATTCTGGAACGTCCTTGATGGATGTACATCGGACGTCGTCAGTGAATTTCAGAAAATGTCCCTGCGAGGACTTCTTCGGGATGTCCTGGATTGAACATTTTTCGGAATGTTTGCTAGGTGCATCCATCCATAGATGAAGGATGGATGATCATAAAAATTAAACAAAATTCGAAAACAGTTACAATAATTAGGCCTCCATGTGTACCCAGTACCCGTACATACATCCTAGCTAGGGGTTTTACAGAAAAGGTATAGAATGGATCGCATATTCACAATAGGGCTAAACATTATATCGAAAACAACCCATCTGAAATAAAACCCTTTTCACTATCATTGAGGTCATCCGGGGCCATACTCTTAAGTTTGTGCGTATGCCAACAATGAAAATAAAAAATTTATGTTTGTCTCTCTTGTTCGTATACGGATTAAAACCACTGAAATGAAATTATAATTTCATTTCAGTGATTGAAACCGAACAATTCCTCTATGTATGGATTTCGAGCATAAAGTTGTTTTCTGTGTTTTGTGTTCTGTGTTAAGTGAAGTGTTGACGAATTGACAGACAATTGTTGAGTATGTTGAGCTACGGCGGCTTTTCTATCGTCTTTTGTGATTAATTAGTTTAGTGACTGTTCTGTAAGTTGTTTTGTGTTCATTTAGTGTAGTTATATCTATAAATGAAAATAAAAGTTTTGTTATACTATTCAATAGTTATTACTAACCTATTCAACACTGTTTTGAAAAAGGTGTTTCCGTAAGACAAGTAGAGTTGTGTGTATCCTTTAAACATGCACAAAACCGACTTGAATGACTCTGAGAGAGTGCTGAGCTTACAATATCATAATCTTAGTCCTGAAAGAGATGTAGGAACAAACACATCTGATAATTCTGCACATCCTAAGGACGTCTCAGATGTACTTTCGATTTTTGTAATTCGGGGACGTTCAATGAACATCCCAGGTGGATGTCGATTGAATATCCTTATAGAACGTCCAATTTTAGTGAGAAGTCGAAATATTGGTACTTCCCACGGATTTCCAATGGACGTCCGTGGTACCAATACTGCACGTCCTAAGGACGTACCAATATTGCACGTCCTAAGGACGTCCAACATGTACTTTCGATTGATGTAATTCGGGGACGTCCGATTAACATCCCAGGTGGATGTCCATTGGATATCCTTATAGAACGTCCAATTTTGGTGAGAAGTCGAGACATTGGTGCTTCCCACGGATGTCCAATGGACGTCCGCGGTACCAATTTTGCACATCCTAAGGACGTCCCGAATGTCCTGAGGGGATGTCCTATGGATTACCATCAGACTTCATGGTACTATTAGGGACAGAGACAAATAAAATTCAATTTAAATTATCATAGAGTATGGACTATTATTCTACAGCTAGATGCTATCTAGTCTGGAAAATGTCGATTTACAATGACGGAACAAGCACTTGTGGAGTTTTTGGTGTACGTTGTTTTTTTCGAGAATTCGAATTTTTGGGAGCAAGTCTCACAAATAAACTCAGCAACAGCCAACATTTTCTAAAAAAAGTAAGTATATGTTAAGAAAAAACTACCAAGGAATTTATTTGTGATTTATTATCAAAACATATAACAAACTTTCGAAATGAAAAGTTTTGATGTGATTAAGTAATTTTTCATATGTAGGTACTCAAATCAACATATGATATCGGTGTTTCCTACAAAACACATCGTGATTTTGAGGTTATATTTCTCAATACCATTAGATATTTAGATATTATGAAGAAGAAACCTGAATGCAATCTCGTAAATATCATGTAATGATTTTAATAAAGTGTGATACTCGACACTGGGGTGCGTTGGCGATTATGATGTTGTATTAACTACCCCAAAATATTTTATTAGCTCAGATCATCCCTATTATCGCAAACCCAGGCTGTATCTTATTGTTGGTCGGTAGTGAGCTACCGAACCTTAGGAACCCGTTTAAATTGGCAGCTACGCTGTCACCACCCCTATTTTGAGGATGATGTTAAACCCCTTAAAGTTAGTTAGCTGCATAAGGGAAACCAGCTATGGGTTCCTATGAGGCTTACTGGATATCTGACCATTTGGTGTCCTGAAAGGTTTGAGTCCCGCCCTCTGCACGAAGAGAGGGTCTTGTAGTTGAGAGTTTTGAGTTCAAGAGTACAATTATTTTAACAAATTTGATACCCTCCGTTCAAATTATGGATATACCATCCTCGTATAATTATTTCACTGAGCTATTACCATTTTACTACCTGTAGATTTTTTCATAAATACACGTTAAAATATCGCCTTGTAATATCTCACCATTCAGATCATATTTTCCACCATTAATTATGTATTATCATTTTCTCCTACCTTGAGGATTTAGTAACCCACAAATTATATTTGATCAACTATATTTGATGGTAACTCTTATAATCTTGAGCATTGAGTTGACTTTTTCTGAGGAAGTGTTACTTTTAATGAAACACCGATATCATCTGACACATATATTCAATAAAATTAAAATGGAACGATGTGATTAAATTTTGTGTAAATGACTATGTAAAGAAATAAAACCAAAAACAATAAACATTTGCGAAAACTCGCAGCCTGTACCGAGGAAGGCTAGCAGGCTAAAACGTTTAGTGAAGTAAAATTGAGACTAGACCAAACAAAAGATATAAAAGACAACCTTGAACGAATAAATGTTCCGTATCCGTTAACATACAATTTCGGCTGTTGTAGGTAGGGGAAGTGGGGGCTCATTGATACAGCTTTTTTCAAATGCTAATATTTCCGGAATGTGGTGGACATAAAATCCCATTTTTGGTAGGATACACTATTAACTTACCTATTTTCATTAAAACGTCCCAAATATTGACAGCTGTTACACAAAAATTAGATATTTGCATTATTTTAAAAAGCAGTCATTGCATAAAAGTGCCCCGCATATGGGGTAGAATGATACAACGCATGGGGCACTTTTGTACTGTTAGGGGTACATTGATACATTGTTATGAATAAGTAAACAAAATATCAAATATATTTATTTAAATAAAAAACAAACACATTTTATTAAACTAGTAACATATATTATTACCTCACTGTATATTATATGAGGAGAGATTTACAGGAAATCTGAAGAATGCTGCTGTTCGAGTTGTCCCTGCAGTAACCTTAGGTTTCGGTAATTTTACACAAATGTCTGAAAAATTTACTGAAGCTTCATCTTTCACATAAGGAAAAATAAAGGTCCACGATTCAGGTTTCTTCCGTAGGTAAGATACATGATACTCCAACCTGTCATATTTGGTCATAACCTGGCCCACAAAGTGCACAACTGATTTCTTTTTTTCAAATTTTATCAACAAAAAGTCTTCTTCATTTATATTTTCTGGTAATGGTTGGAGCAAATCAGCAGAATTATCATCATTTGAGGACTCTGTGAAATCTGATGAATAATCCATGGCCTCGAATTCTTCAGAGCAACTTGTAGAAATATCACTTTCAACTTTTTTCATTTTAGCAGCCTTCTTTGAAATGTTAGTAGAATCAGCAAGAGCTACAATATTCCTAGCAGTTCTCAATTCTTTGGCAAGGCGTCTTTGTTCTTTGATCTGCATCTGTTTTTGTTTCGTATTGTGTAGTTCTAAAAGACGTTGTTTCTCGGGGGTTTCAGTGTAAATACGGGATTTACCACGTTCCTTTCCTTTTCGTTGTTTTGGGATTTCGTTAATTTTTGGGTAAGGTCTTATAGTCTCGGGAGTTATAATTAAAGAAGCAGGTGTTGATGGTCGAAGTTCTAGTGGTTGAACAGGATCGATTGATGATGAATTGTGTTCTGGGATTGATGATTGCGTTGCTGTAGAAGGCCCGGGTTGAACAACTGGGGAATCTGTTGAAACAGAGGGATTTTCCAAAACATTTCTATTCGTTGACATTACATCACCATCAGCGTAAATATTGGAAGGAGCAAAATCCTCGTCAGAAAAAGCAAGTTTATTCAGAGGATGAATGCCTGGTTTCATAAATCCACTAGTTATGTTCTTTCCTGTGAACGCTTCAAAATAAGCTAGTTTGGCAAGGCTTGCTATGTAATAGATGGTTAAGGCTTTACCTGGGTGGCTAATATGCCAGTCGTTAAATGCAACTTTCAGTTTACTTTTAAAGGGGCCAAATACGCCCACATCTAGTGGTTGTAACCTGTGGGATGTATGTGGTGGAAAAGATACATAAACTATGCCATTCGCCCTGGAGTAATCAACAGCTTCAATTGATATATGAGACTCGTGATTATCACAAAGCAGCAATACTGGATTTTCTCTTGAGCTTGAAGTATGTTTTTGGACATGTCGTAGTACTTCCATGTACAAATCGCAATTCATCCAACCACTTTTCGTAGCGAGTCCTAAGCTTCCCTCGGGAGCACCATGTAGGAAGTGAGGTTTATAATTTACTCGTGGAAAAATGAATATAGGGGGTATGGTATTTCCAATTGCTGATACTATACCACAGAAAGTGACTAGCTCGCCCCTCTCCGCAGAAACGATTTGTCCGACTTGCTTTTGTGATTTTTCAGCTAAAATTTTTGGCGTGTTCAAAACAGTGGTAATACCTGTTTCATCAAGATTGAGGATGCGATCCGGTGTGAATGAGTATTTAGTAAGGACATGCTCATAGTTTTTGAAGAATTCTGCAACTGAGGTTTTGTTGAACCCTACTGACCGTGCGAGACTAGTGTTCTCAGGTTTTCTTAAAGATATGTTCAAATTTCTCTTACGGAAGCCTGAAATCCAATCTTGTCCTGCTAGTTTTGTTTCATCCCATTTAGAAGGATATTTACAATTAAGTTTTTTGGCATACTCGTAAGCTAAACTTCTAAGTTGGTAGACAGTGAGGCCATAATGCATCTTGCTGCATGTAACTACATATTCGTTCAATTTCTGTTCTTGGTCTACGGTAAAAACTTGCTTCGAACAATATTTGGAAAAGAAAAGCTGTTTTGGTTTTTGTAGTCTATGTTTTTCAAGCCTGTGCTGTAATGTAGCAGGCTTTATATTATATATATTAGCAGCTTTTCTAATAGATATCTTTTCTTCAGCTACTGCTCGAATCGCAGAAGCTATAGCGTTTTCATCAAGATTTGCTCTATTAGTTTTTCTTTTATAATTTCTGACCATATTTCCTGAAACAAAGGCACCTAATTGGTATTTTTGCCGTGTCTTTTGTCGTGTATCTTTTTAATTGCTTAATTGTTTTCACAATTTAAACACATGTCGCAATGAATATCCAAACTCTGAGTAACGCGAAATTATCTAATGCAGTGGGGCACATTGATACATATCAAACTACCCCAAATAGTACTGAATCAATGTTCCCCACTGGCATACTTTCATCAAATTACAAAAAATATCCAAAATATATTCATATAATGATCTAATTAGCGTGCTCTAAATAATATACAAACACACTTACCAGATAGTATTAACAACGTCGCAATTAATTGATACCAACATCAAAAATTACGTCTTCAAATACAATATTCTAATTTACTTTAAGAGTACCAAAACACGTGCTACCACTTTGCGAGCTGTTTACTTACTGGTGCGGTCAGAGATTTTCTGGGCCGTTATAGTATCAGTAGCGTCACCTGTGGTGACGAGTAAGCAATATTTCGAGTTGTGATGTTTGAGTTAGAAGTAGTGTATCAATGTTCCCAGTGTATCAATGGTCCCCCACTTCCCCTACCATTCTTCACTGGCTGGTTCGCACTTAGAATTTTAGCCGGTTCCGATTTTACGCTTCACCAAAAAAAAAACACTATAAACCGATTTCAAGTTCCGATCTCCCCCCGAAGGGAGAATCTAATTTCAAACTACTATGCGGGTTTGTGTATCGGTCACGCGAAACATCAACAAAAATTTCAAATCTCAATGCCGGACCGTCCTCGACTAATCTCCGATATCGAGTCCCCTTCTCGCATCCACTCCCCGTTGAACCAAAACAAGGTTTTCTCTCGCATACTGCCGACGTTACAAAAGTCTGGATCAGTGTCAGTAAGTTTCTTCTCACGTTCTTAAAACCGCCCAAACAATCAAGTCTATTCATTCAGTTAAAATAACACTCATATTGCAATTTTGCTCTGCCCTGGTTTAAGCACAGATTACATACACCCCTACCAGATACGACAGCTTTGTCGGAACCTTTGATCTTTGTGTGTCAAAATTCTATGACTTCGAAAATGTCAATTATATCTATTTTCACACTGAGAAATTGTAATTGAATAACATTATCTCTATTTCTATATACCTACACTGGGGAAAATTACTTTGACTAAACAAATGTAATTATTAGTGAATTCAAGATTTGTTTTTAGATTCTAAAAACGAGTCTAGATTACTTATTTATTATACTTATAATTGATTATACTCATTCTGGAATATTTGTTCAAATTTTCGAATAGAATATTTTGGTATGAAAGTTAATGTGAAAAATGTACTACCTATGCCTGAACTGATGCTATTTCTTGTCATTTATACCAAGACCAGACATATTTATATGTCAAATATGTATGAATTTGTAAAGTTTCTATATGGTCTAGGAACATCATGACATATATTTTACGGAAGACAACTCAAGGAATGTTGTACAGAAATAGGGAGTTGTCTCATAACTTAGCTGACTAAATTTCCCATAAACTATTCTTCAATAAATGTAAGGATTCCAAAATATTTATATTTATCAACGGCAGTTGAATCGTTCTATATATATATATATATGTATATATATATATATATATATATATATACATATATATATATAAGGTTTGTTTTCGACAGGAAATGAGGCTTATATGGGAACAAGAAAGTAGACTTTTATCTGCTTTTGATTGAGGGCTCTCGAAATTCTTTAATTTCTTTTTCAATCAATATCTGAAGAGAAAATTACAAATATTATTTGTTATTGTACTCACAGCATAGTGAAATTTACAAATAAACTGTTTTCAACATCGACAGAAGTGGTTTTGTAGATATCATAGGGCTTATCTCAGTCAATAATCCTATTTTTGTTTATGAAGTGTATGATGAATGTTGACGACATTCATTAAAATAAAATTGGTTTGCAAATTCAGTACTGGTCTCATTCCAATCAGGATAAAGGGGCTTGGTTTCTCCCCTCTCAATACCATCCAATCGATAGGCTTTATATGTGTAGGTAGGTAGTAATAAATAGAACAGTAGTAATAAAATATTTATTGGTGCCCAAAGAATATGAACATGCATTACATTTTCGATATATTCAAATACATTTCCAAATAAGTCACTTATATGGGATATAAAAACTATTTTAATAAATAAATTTTTTCACCCAAAAATGTATATGAAAGATACAAATTGATAATCTATGCTAAACAGATGATTTGTTTCAGAACAGTCTTAAAATTAAAGAACAATTTCAAACGTGAAGTAGAGTACATGTATGTAATTCATTTCTAACATAATATACATGAACCCTGAAAAATAAATACATTATTGTCTAAAATACTTGATTAAATATGTGACAATATACATAATTTTCTTCTACTCTTATCTTTCAAACTTTTCATGTCTCGGTTGAGATATTTCAAGGAATAAAATATTCTCAGCCTAATGAATAGTTTCAATACATACAATATAGGGAACTGAGAACAGGGATGTTGAAACTTCACTATTTTCATAATACTCAAATGAGAATTTGAGACAGAAACGCGTGTGCATACTTCTTCATATGTTGAAATAAATATTTGTTCCAATTTGTAAATAAAATGTATGAATGCTTCAGGTGGCATTCTCAGCCCTCCAAATATACTTGAATCTGTGTCGAAACTTTTGAAATGTGTTAAGAGTTTATCAGTGTCTAACTCTTCACATTTTTTAGAATAGTCTAAACAATCTTGACATCTGTGAATTTTCAATGCTTTTTTAAGCAAATATTCACATACATATACAAAATGATTCTGAGTCAGAATATCTTCTCTTCTATAATCATAATCTAAAAGAGACAATGCTGGCGTGGGTTCGTTTTCATTTTCTACTATTTCGATATCTGCAGATTGAATATTAGATAATAAATTATCAAAGTCATCTTTACAGTTCATATTATTACTGTGTAAATAACTCTGACTAAAAAGTTTTTTAAATGATCTCTCAAATTGAATTGGAGCGGGGTTGACACAATTTCCTCCTTGTTGTCGAATGCTGCCAAAAAAATTTTCTACAGCATCTTGGTTGACTTTTCTGGTTTTTAGGTATTTAAAATTGTGAGATGTTTTATGCCGTTAATAGTTATAATCCAACAATTCTTGAACTTTAGTTTATTTGTTATATCCTGCCCATGTCTATTATATACCACCATTTTGCTTATCAATTCTAACATTTCATTCAAATAAGTGATTTGGTATTCATCACCCCTGAAAACATTTTTGAATATGTTGGGATTGTCTTTGTCAGTGGAATTCAAAATATCAAAGAGCTTGTCAAATTTCTCAATGATTTCTATTGTTCCTTATGCATTAGGAGAAAGTGCTCCCAAACTCATATGAGTATACATACCACTTGCAACAGTATTAGTAGTATTTCACTTTCATCTTTTCAAAATTATTAGGATGCAAGTGGGAGTTAGTGAGTTTAGGAGCACACCTATAAACATTCTGCTTATCACGATTATAAAATTCTTCCACAAATGACCATGATGTGGTTTTTCCATCAAATAGAAAACTATTTTTAATTAAATTGTTTCTAGTAGCCTTGAGAATATGACAAGTATCGAACAAATATAGAATAGTTTTATCTCCAACTACAAAACTAAAGTTATCAGTGGTCACACCAAAAAAAGTTGCGAGCTGACAAAAGTTGGAACCCATATCGCTGACCAAAGCTACTTGCAAACCAATATTAGTTATTTTACTAATACGAAGCTCAGGCCCGGATTAGCAGCTATTTACGCCCTAGGCCAAAGTTCTAAATTACGCCCCCTTCCAGGAGGTCTGGGGAGTGTGGAATTTTTTGGCATATCTAACTGTAAACCTCGTTTTAGATCTTCTTTGGGGTTATTAAAATTCCAAAATGTATGAAAAGCAAATATTTGCAATTTAAGTAAGCAGATATTGACGATTGACTAAAAAAAATTCATGTTGAAAAATAAAACACACTCACACTATTTAATAAACAGCACTGTATACAGCGTGATTTACGTAGGCCGTGCATTAGAAGTTTTTCAACTTGCAGTTGGACTAGAAACTTGAAAATCAGTATGCTGACATAATTGATCGCGTGCGTTCTACCTCAAATGTTCTCAGTCCTACAACTGTACAGGGTATCCCAAAAGTCGGTACCAACTTTTTTATTTTAGATGGAAACCTAATTTTTTTTGTCATGGTTCGATTGGCATTCTGATTATGACTTCAGGCAACCTAAGTTGCGTTGACTTATCTATTACAGTTTTTGAGATATGTCCATTTTTCTTAAAAAACTTACCGCTGTAGTAGTTTACGAAAACACGTTTAGCCCGCAAACCGTTCAAAATTATGAAACCAAATTTATAAAGCAGTTAGCTGGTAGTCCAAGCTAACATATATATGGGCGCAGGCGATTTTCGAATGTCGCATTATAAAATTGTCTAAAACTCAAAATTTTCAAACGGCACCTTCCATTTTTTCTTAACCATTGAAAAGAAAATTGAATTTTAGGATGAGTTATTTCAGCTTTCCCTATACCCAAGTTCAACTTCTATCAGGTTATTCAATTAAAATCAAGAAATGCCTTAAATGGTAATCCTCGAGAAGCTAGAGCTTTTATCACCACGACAACTCTTTGCAGTAACATTTGCCAGTAGCTAATTCCTCGATCTATCATTTTAGTTACGTGGGAATTAACCTTGCCCAGTTTCTCCCCTCTCTCTTTTAAAGTGATGGTGTTGTTTTATGTGAAAGGGAGTTTTCATGTTCTTTGAGCCTTGATGTACATGGACATTTTTCCAGTCACTAATACCATTTTTCACAAAATATGATTCCGGTTGTGTTTCCGAATGGAAAAGACGGCTAGAACCACAAAAAACTGCACATTTAGTTGCAGAGTACACAAGCCATGCTCTGCCTTTTTTTCTCCATTTGCTAAATATCTATAAAAATGAGTACCTGAAAAACTCCAAAAATAGTTACAATACTCCTTCTTTGCCTTTGAAAAATTAGCTTCTTTATTTTGAATTATCACATGTTGGGATACGTAACCACGTAGTTAATTATTTACAACCCAGTTTGCTGGATCAGGATCGACGAGATCAAAACTCAATTTTTCAGGTTCACGTTCTAAACTCTTTTGAATTGGTGTTGGATATTGAAGACTCTCAGTATCTTCCTGTGGTTCAGATTCAAATTTTGTGTCTAGTTCCGATTCTGTTCTTGCAGTGAAAGACTGCATCATATGAACAGAGGTGCTAGAACTAGTACTAGGAGTACTGCAGTCTAAAAATGAGCTGTCATCTGTTTTGGTTTGGTTATTTTCGTCTTCGTGATCGTCTTTGTTGGGTGAGTCACAAGTAAAAAGTTAGTCAGATTTCCCCGTATCCTGCGCTGCGCCCCCACAAGCGTGCGCCCTAGGCCATGGCCTAGGTTGGCCTTATGGGTAATCCGGGCCTGACGAAGCTCAATCATAGGCTTCAGCTTGTCTGCTTTGTAGGTATTATGTAGAAAAAAGTATGCAATTGGCTGTTTCCAGTTGGAATAGAAACCCCTGGCCATGATTACAGCAGCATTTTGGGCAGGCAGTAATTCTTTTTTACCATCCCCTACATCATGAAATCCCACAATCTCATCACGTCCAATATGAAAAAAAAAGTTGGCTTTCAAGGACATTTCATCAATACATAGAATGCAATGTTTATCTTGATCTTGCATAGTTTTTATTGTAATTTCTAGTGCTGCATATATTGCCATATTCTCTAAGCCTGGTTTGCAAATTACTTTTTCCGTTATCCTCTGTAAACTTCTTTTGCTTGGGAGATATAAAAATTTACTGATGAATGCATAGGCCTGTGGTCCTAGAAAATATAGTGTAAGAGCAAACTGTTTATATTCTCTGGAGTATCTTCTGGCTTTGGGAGATTTTTCGTTTAAATAAGCTTGAACTTTCACAATTTCAGCAAGGTCTTTATGTAGGAATTTTTCACATAAGTTACTGAAATCTTGAAGTGTCCATTCCTTTTCCTCATATGATTTTATTGCTCGAGATTTCCTCCTCAAAGTTTTTACTCTTTGTCTCAATTTCTCCTTTCGAGGTGTATGAGAGCTCAACCAGGCACTTGTTTGGGTCCCCACAGGTGAAAGTGAAGCAGATGTTTCAGGAAAGGTAACATAAGAGGATGGACCTGAAATTCAGAAGAAAGACTCATTGATGATTATGATAAAGTGAGCAGGAAATTTAAAAAAATATTTAACAGTATTTCTTTACTTGCAAAAGTTATTTGAAGTGCTGTGAAACACCTATAGCTGTGTAGAGAGGCAA
Source organism: Chrysolina oricalcia (assembly GCA_944452925.2). Lineage (NCBI taxonomy): Eukaryota > Metazoa > Arthropoda > Insecta > Coleoptera > Chrysomelidae > Chrysolina > Chrysolina oricalcia. Next base: position 2,744,455 of record OX101813.2, read on the forward strand.
AAACTTCAGAATGAAGTGATTAGGAAGAGTAAAAAACATTTCATTAATATACATTTTTTTAAATTTCATATTTTGAAAAGTAGAAAATGATTCGATAATTAACTGCTAGTAGAGTGAACAATGAACAGTAAAACTTAATTTAGTATTGTTGAGGAAAATTCTAATTTTGGTAGTTTAGAGGTAAGCACATCCTCCTGCGGGAGACCAGGGTTCGATTCCCCGTCACGGAACCACCGAGCTGGAATTCGCACGTTAAAAAGTATAGCATTCGTTCATTGCTCACACAAGTTTCGAGTTTTGAGGGTTGACGTTTGTAGGGGGGCGTCCGCTGGCTAACGGAAAAACCCATTTTAAAACCCTTTTCAAATATCTGCAGTGTCACAAGTAACCCATTTTACCAATTTTCACTTGTGCCTACAAAATGTTGATGTTTCTTGACACATCCGATAAGGTTTTGTTGATGTTTCTAATTTTGATTATGATACAAAAATAATAATTCTAAGAGTTTTTTTAACCACTAGTTTTTGATTATTTGAATATCTTACCGGGGATTGCCAAAGATAAGTTTTCGCTTGCTTCAAGAGTAGGTCCTATATTGGCACAAACTGACTGCTGACTACTTCCAGCTTCAGAAGAACAAGAAAATTCTTGATGAGTTGGTTCAAGTACTGAAGTTTTACTCGGCTCAACTAGGCGTATGTCTATAAAAACAGAGGAATCATATAAAATAACCTAGAGAATAATGATATACATTTGTTGAATTGAAAATGATCATTTGTTGAACTTGAAAGTTCACACTTGAATTTAACTATATTTGCTTGATCTTTACCATTTTAATAAATAGAAAATTTGAGAGACACATTGCTTATATTTTTTTCATGTATCCCTGAAAACAAATGAAATGATGAATTTGATCTCATAAAAAATTGGTCGTCTCAACTTTCAGATAAATGAACCTCAGAAAATCTGACGAGAGGTTTCCAAGAATAGCAATGCATGAATATATTAATTAGTGATATTGTGTCTGTCAGACACAACAAGTATTTTCTCATTTTTATAGCAGATGAAAGATCCTTCACTAGCTCCCTTCTCTGGCCTTTGGAGATTAACGGTGCATTTAGTCAACATCATTTCAAAATTGTGCTTAGATATATGTTAAAAGTGAAAGTTGAATCTGTTATATCAAATGGCGCCATTTATACAACAATGTTGAGCATATGCTAAAAACCTTTTATGTTACCATTATGTTTATGATAATGCTTGTGCTAAAGTTGACTAAATCCACCCTAAATCTTCAAAAGTAGATGTGAATCTTTGTTTCAGCTTTAAATTAGTATTCCGAAGACCAAAATACTCAGTGTAACCAAATATATTTAAAATCCTAGGTTAAGCCTCAATTTAATCAACCTCAACTTCTTAAACTTTATAATGAATAAATACCCGATAAAATTGAAACTTTTCGAGGTGGTTCTGTTGTTTCCCCAGGAAGTGGTAAAAACAATGTTGGATAGGCATCTGGCAGTAAACGCTTCCTGACATCACTACTTGTAGAGAGGAACTTGCTTTCGAAATGCCTCTCACAAACCTTGTGACTTTTGTACCAATTCTCACTGGATAACTTGGCCATCAAATCTTCACGGTTGCAATACTTCATCCAAATCTTAGCTCTAAAAAACCAAAAATGAATAGAGTTCAAAAACTAAAAATAATCATCCCTAGATACTATGAGTAGAAAAGTTGTGTAGAAACATGAAACTTTTGAATAGAGCTTAATTTCCCAACAACCAAACACTTGAGTGTGCTAGGTAACCGAGCTCTTTTTGGAATTTTTCACTTTCAGCTAAAATCATACATATGTTTACATACCTATCGGCGTCTTTGGGAAATTGAAATAATGCACAGTCTCCACTTCTGGAGTTACATCCACGACACGCACATGAGAATCCTCCCTGTTTTGAGGACATTTCTATATGAATGCAAAACTCCAAGTAAAAATATTGCAATTAAATAAATCTCAAACTCTGATCAGCACATGCACTATCAACGGGTCGTATACAACTTGTAAATAAACATAAACAAGTGAAGCTTTGTTCGTTTATTTCATTCTTATACTCTGATGTAATCATCTACTTCCTTTTATCACATGGATTATCGATCTACCTTCTCTCTTCTTCTTCTTTCTGAAATACGAAAAGTGCCAACATAATCGAACAAACCTTCAGATGATTCTATGATTGGTCGATTCAATCTTGACAGATAATAATATACTCTTTATTTGGCACATGCGCTCTGAAATTTAGTTTTTGGCGGTACGCTTGGTGACGCATCTGGTAGGGGTGTATGTAATCTGTGGTTTAAGTCCGATTTAGTCATAACAATCGTAAGGCGAGAATTTATTATCGCCGGCTAATGTAAATATGAGATTCTCGCCGGTGAGTTTCTGACATTGTATTTCACTGGAGATCATTTTTTATTCTAACATATTTACGAAATTCTGTTTCGGGATGCGTATCATTTTTTTTTATTATCTCACAATGACAATTGTTACAAAAGTTCACTTTTCTTGTATTGGTGATGAAATGCACAAAGTACACTCATTACTTATTACTTGCAATACCTCAATACCTCAGTTGGTCACAAAAAAGAATGAACAGGAACGTGTAGGAGCTGACTTTACCCTGTGGGTGCGTAATTTTACAACCAGTGCGAAAATTTACGCCAAGACGGATGTACATTCCAGTTGCAGGTGGATGTTCTCATAGTCGAGGGATAATCACACAATTATTCTTAGTATATCAAAGGAAATTTTATGCGCTGAATAAAATAGCATTTCAAGTGCGTATAGATACATCTTGTAGTTTAAAAATTGAACGATAGAAGTAAGATTCCCATAAATCTGAAATAATGTTCCACTCTAAGCATTGAAAATACATTGCAAATTTAAAACTATTTCCTTATTGTACCTGGAAGCCACCTGTGCAATCCCATGCGGGACAGTCCGCAGTTTATTCTCACCATGTCCTCTACTCGAAAATGCCATTTTTTAATTTGTTATAAACAATAAACAACAAAAAATCGCGTTTTTAAAGTTTTTTTATTGTAAAATGGAAACTATTGAAGCAGTGTTAACGGTGGAGAAGTATGAACTGTAGAGAATTGAATTCCGAAGAGAATGACGTGTCAAACGGTCCGATCGGATAATTAGAACCGGAGAAAAGCGGGAAAAAACGGAAAATTAGCCACGTTTTATTGACCACTAGAGTTTACATCTACTAGTAGAATAAGTAGAGTTCCATTAAAACGTAATTTCAGGGTTTCCAATAGAAGTCAGATAATTCCAAAATTTCCTAAATCTTTGTAAAAAGTTTGGAAATTAGTTTTCATTATTATGAATAATGATATATTCAATATGAATAATTTTCTTACATTAACAACTACCACAGCCCAAGGCAATGGAAGAAGGCGCGAACAGTATTATATCTATTCGAAGATTCGATCTAGGCGGGAATTTACAATTTATGTTCCTTGAATAATTTTCACTCAGAAAACTTGTTCAGAACATAAAAATTATAATGAAGAAGTGATTCACACCTTCCACTTTCAAGGCAGCTTTGAGTGAACTAGCAAATAAGCCGGAATAATCTTTATAAAATAGGAGCATATTCAAAGGTTGGGAACAAAATAGGATTTTTGTCTATTCGTCATGCATAAATCGATTGGACACTTCTATATCATATCCCACTGATGTTTTGAACTTACATGCTTTCGGGGTCATCATCTTCTTTTTTGGTATCTATTTGTATATTTTTAGGATATGATTTTAAAATGGAGGTACAACAGAGGTTTTCAATGAATTGAGATTCAATATAAACCCACCTTTTTTATTATATAAATAAAACTCGTTGTTCAACCTATACATATTTGAACATTTTGATCTATAACTTTTATTACGTCCATAACACTCATATTCATTTTAACTAGAGGCTGTTCTCTAACAAAATCGTTTTAATGTGAGTAAATGAAGTTTTTTGAGCTTCAAAATATAACCAAACTGAAATGTCATTAATGCCAATTTCTGTTACGATTTAGGAATTTTCCTTTTTCAACCAATTATCTACTTTTGCTACCCTCAAATTCGACCGTAGTGAAAGTAGAAAAAGTAGAAATATTTGATGTCAAAAAAACAGCTATGTCAAATTCTACTTCTACGAGTAGAACATTTCTGTCTACAATAAAACGCTCCAATTGTGTTCATAACTCTGCCATTTTTTAATATTTAGAGCTAAAACTTGGCACAATAGTAGCTATTGACATGTACTTTGAATAACATTGTTTTGGACTGGGCTTTGGATCTTGTACCAGTATTAACAAGATTCTATTTTGAATATTCCAAATCCAATCATGAGCTGTATACAGTCAGCGTGTGGCTTTAGAGTTGATTCTTGCCACTATTCATACTTTGGCCAAGGACAGAACAGACTGGTACAAATTAGATGACAGTTGCTTTAATAGACTATTTTCTATTGAATTGGAGCCTCTAGATTATTTTTGCTGAAAAGCAGCTATTCATAATTCAACAGACCATGTTAGTAATTTTCATTCGATTAATTCCAACTATTCAAATGACGTGGTGTTACAGGTTTTTCCAGGATCAATACAGCTGTAAAAGCGAATGCGCCACCGAATTGATTTAGGCAGCCCCGGAGCTCCGACATATTTTTTTTTTCATTATTTATTTGTTATTGTTGTATTAATTATTTTAATAATAGCTATTCATGATAGAAGTTCGTGAAGTAGGACTTTTTTGTATGAGCGTAAAGTTTTTTTAATGAGGCGCAGAAGAGTTCAACAAACACGCGAGTACAAAATAGTTATTTATGCAACAAGTGTGCAAAGGCTTTTTTTGACGAATGTGATTGTTTTTGACAATATTCACATTCGTCAAAAATGCCTTTACACACGAATTACGTACATAATTTTTCACTGAGATTAGAAATACAAAATTTACTCAACACACTATGGTAATGAATGTACATTTTACGAACATAAATTTATTTGACGATTAAAAATATATTTCACTCTTACATAACAAAATAACATTAACTAACAAAACAATGGTCAATAAATTAGAATTTTAGTTGTTAGTTGTTGGAAATATTAATATTGAAGGTGCAACTATTACAGCTTCCAAAATTTATGAATTTGGCCTTTTCCATTACAGAGTTTAAAACATTTTGTGACCTTATATCTGTAATATTGGTATCGAAAGGTTCTCCAAACTCTCTATTATCGTCTTCAACAGTAAAACTGTAGTTTCTAGAAACGCTCTGTTTGGAAGTAGATGGCATACTGTCATCCATCAACAGTTTATTAGAAATTTTATTGTTTTGGGTAATTGTGCTATCCACATAGCCTTCTGCAAAATCAGATGACTTCCATCCTCCGTGTTTTTTACAGTTAGAAGGTCACCTCCAGAATTTGCTAGCATAGTAGCTGAAGACTTCCTAAAGCAGTGTCCTGTGAAAGCTGTTGGATTGGGCAAGTTCAGATAGGTTGCTATATCATATGTCATTTTACCAAATGTATTTATCCCCACAGGCTGTTTACAACATTTACCGTTTGCGTATTTTAAAAACAACCCATTACAATTTATATTTGATGGTCTTGTGAGGTATATTTTTTTATGAAAGATAAATAATCAACTGAAGAATAACTAGCATTTAAAATCGTAAAAATTCGTTCCATTCCATTTTTTGTTTGTTTATCTTCTACATCGTTAATTGTCATTTTGCATAATTCTTCTCGACGACAAGCTCCCGAAATTCCAATTATGAAACCAACCTAAAAAATAACATATTGCAGTGGTACAAATAGCTCAATTGAAGAGGAAAACATGAGAAAATATCTTGGAATGTGAAATTGTAATCAAAAGGGAATGGTTTTGTATCATTGTGCGTATGATGTGTTGCCTAAGTAAGCCGGTGGCCTTTGAGGATCGGCATAGTTACGTGTTCGTACACCATACATTGCAATAGCGTTACTCATAACATAAAAAATATTTAGATTTTATACATACTCAAGCGTTTACTTACCTTACTTTGATCATCAAAACCTGGGAATCTGGAGCATTCAAGAGAACATTATTTAAATGTTCTCTTTCAAAAATTTTTGAAATTCTTGCTTATATCCATTATTTTTTTGTTTGATGAACGCTATTAACTTGTTGAAGTTCAAAATATCAACGTTGTTTTTATATTTTACGGTGCTTTACAACATAGAATATATCGACCATAGTGTAGAAGGTTTGCAAGACTTTAATTCTTCAGCGAAATAGGCCAAAATGACGTTTTCGACGAGTATTTTGTCACTTTATTCTTCCTGCACCATTCTATAAATATATTATATTTCTGTTCATAAATGTATGCAGATTTTTCTGGGAATAGGTTTTCAGTGGCTTTTTGAGCGCTGTTGAGTATATTTGGAGGAGTATTGTCAAATTCGCCTTATGAATTTGAATCCATATCGGTTATCAGATAGGTACAAACAGATAAACTGCAAAAAAATTTAAATGAAGAATTATCAGGTATACAAACATTATTGACAAAAACTTGTTACCTTGTGTGTTAGATAATGTACTAAATAAACTTCGTAAATTAATCTGTAACAAATACTTTTGCTGTGTTCTGTGATACTAATACAATTTCAGATATTGATTGTCAGTTCTTCTAATTCTCGTAACCACACAGCCTACTTACTTTTTGAGCAAAATCGACATCAACGGTCTGTTAACATTCAATTAAAGCAATGACATTTGCAGAAAATTATGATCAAAATAAAAAACATGATAATTTGTTGTATACTAAACATAAGCAAAAATTATCTTTAATCGAAGTAGAAGATACCGTAAGTGGCTATTTAAATTAAAACCTTTTATTTGGTTGTTATACCCAATTTTTTACATATTTTACTTCTCGCACTAGTGCGTAAAGAGTTTTACTTTAGGCACTAGTGAAAAAAAGAAAAACTTTACGCACTCCAAATCGTGCGTAAAGTACGTACTTTACGCACGGTAGTAGAAAAAAGCCTTTTACGAAAGTGTTTCATACAAAGTTGTTTCTTCGGCAGTTATATTTCCAAATTATAACAATTGTTAGGGGCGAAATTTAGGAAAGGAGAGCAGTGAATGTGCAATGATGTGTCACGCCTCTAACATACCCAGTAGCTCAGTAGGCGTGGATTCGACAATAAAAATTGATTTCGATAAGATTGAAATATGGGGTTAATTTTCCGGAGCGCCACGGATTTATCGCTAGTGAAAAATCCGAAACCACCCTGATGGAATGGGACAACCCACTGCACTAATATTACTAAAATATCAAACAATAGATACCTGTAAATGGTATAATAATAATATATAAATATGTAGAGGTTTTGTCTTCCCTTACGCTTAGATAACTTGGACCAGAATAAAAGAAATAGTCTTGTCCCTTACTAATAAAATATATTGATCGTTATACACCCTGTATGTGCACAGTTCAGCTCACCATACAAAAGAAAATGAAATTAATGTAAATATCAACCAGCAAGATGAATTCTAGTGAATGCTGTGATTGAGAGTATGGTATTGTTTGAATATATCAATATGAAACCTCCAGTGGAGGGCTATGCCTGTGACGTCACGATGATAGCTTACAGTTATGGATACTTACGCCTTAGGGGCAGTCTTATTCTAAACTCATCTGATACGATGTAGATATTCTCAAGCATGCCAGTTCACCAATTATTGTGGTTGTAGTTCATCAGTGCCTTGTTGTATACAGGTGCACAGTGGGTACGACACAATCAATCAAAGTACATGTACAGCTGGGACGAATAGCGAAGGAATGCTGAACAACAGATATACAGCGGGACAACCACAGTCGAGCAGGAACAATCACAGCAGTGGAATAGTGGAAAGACAATCGTGTAGCAACGAAACAGTGGAACAATCACATGAGTGGAACTCCAATAAACGGTAACAGAGTAGTAGCAATAAACCGTAGTGGAGCACTACCAGCGGCGAAGAGGTAACAGTAGCAAAGTAGTAGCAAAGTGGTAGTAGAGTGGTAGCAAGCACTATCCGCAGCGGAGCACCCTAGAATAAATCATACCAGTCTGACTTCCGATTACACTTTTATGGGGCCATAAGTAGAGCCCAAATGCAAATACTAACCTCTATTAAGTGGGAGGGTTCTGATAACAGCTTTGATGGTCTGTATGCTGTCTGATAGCGAGTTTCTCGTTCCAGTGGTTTCACACAATGATGAAGTGACTTCTAACCTCAAAAATCCGCAAAGCGAACGGAGATTTCTCAAAAATATATAGCGTCAAAAATCGCAAACAATATGAGAAACTCTCCTGATATGAATTTTCCCAAGATCCATCAACGATGATCAAACTTTAATTGGAAATCTTCAAAATAGGTCAGTAACTCATCAAGATCAAATAAGGAAGAGGAAAATATATCTCAGACGTCAAAGTCAAAACTGTCAATATCTGACAAGGCACTTTCTTGTTCGTTAGTGTTCGGTGGGAGCAGTCCAGGAACTAATTCGAGCTGCTAGGAGCTATGAAAAGAACACCTTGAGATTCAGTGTTGCCAACCGAACCAAGATGAAAACGCCAGCTTCTCAATCTCAGAACCAAACACAAACAAAGGGTCAAGTATTCGAATGTGAAGTAGGTACCTCAATGACACAAGATAGAGATAGAGTAGGAATGTTACGGTTTTGTGTTCTAAGCACAAAACAATAGACTAACCATAAGTATGTTTACAAAACAACGCTGTCATACCGCAAAATAGAACAACTGATAACTGTCAATAGCTTTGGGCCGGTTCATGTCCGCTCGAACTAGTACGGCAAAGGTAAGTACTAACATTCGGAACAAGCTATACATGACAACGATCAAGTTGTTATTTTGAGGAATCTGAAGAAGAAGAAGGTTACAGTGGCGTACAGAGTGGAAAGTGTATATCAATGACAGAGAATTTCTGATGTTATTGTATTAAAACAGAAAGGGTTTTGTAGTGCAAAATAAACCCGTAACAATATTAGCTCGGCTCCTAGTGATCGTAGAATAATTTTTTTTTAATACGTGAAATCGTGCTAGAAATCTATTTTCATAAAAGTTATTTCTATAAAAACAGAATTAAGAAATTTATTTAGAAAAAACATGTTAAAAAATTATGCAATTTTTTAAAGTATTTTTTTCTACATTCATGCAAAAAGCAAAACTTTATTGAACTATATTCAGTGGAAAAAGAAGTTCTTTATTGCACTAGTGCAATAAAGTTTTTATTGCATTCATCTGTCATTCTACTTCAACGTGCTGTCATCATGACAAACATAAACGTTTAAACCTACTACATATTTAGCAGATATTCTGTGAGATTGGCAATAGGTTCTTCACTACGAAATATTCATATTGAAAATTGCACCAATTGTTCATTCACTTTCAACATTGAGGGTAAAAATAAAGTTTGAGTTGAATTGTTCGTAACGTATTAGTTCCTATTTCAATGCAAATCGATATTAAAAATAAAGTATTCAAGTTGCGCTTTTAATTTTCCTACACCTAGTGCCGCACCTCAATAAATCATTTTTTGCTTTTTGCATGAACGTAGTAAAAATGTTGTATGCAACTCGTGCAAAAATTGTTTATTGCACTCGACGTGTTGTCCAACTCGGCCTAACGGCCTCGTCGGACAATTTCACGTCGAGTGCAATAAAAATTCACCTTTTGCACTTGTTGCATAAATAACTATTTTGACACTAAAAATAAAAAAATCAATATATTCATTCGATAATATGAAAGTACAACTCTTACAGACAAAAATAAGCACTGAATCGTTACTGTAGCATCATTCGCCGAGCAAGAGTAGCCATATTGAGAGAGCATCTTTTTTGAGAAAACTTCATATATTTTGAAAAATAATCAATATTTATGAATTTTTCAAAAAAAGACTATTTTAGCTTGCCATAGGCTACACAAAACTGTGACTAACAATTTTCAATACCTTACAATTAACGAGTTATAGAAAACCCGATTTTTCACGGTTTTTCCGATATAACTCGATAAGTATCGATGATATTAAAAAATCATAACTGATTTGATCGAAAGAAATTTCTAATACCTGGCATCACACGTTAAAAGGTAAGGGCTGCGTCTTTCCTAGCTCACACAAGTCTCTCGAAGACTTCCGAGGGTTGCGCGTAGGGGTGCAATCGGTTGACGGAAATAAAAAAAAATACCTACAATTTCTTAATGTAACTTTTTTCGATCGGAGCTGTAGTTTTTTAGTTATCCACAAAAACCGCTTTTCGCAACTTTGTTAATTTTTTAGGTTATGTTGGTAGTCAGGATCGTGTCGCATGAAATAGAAACTCATCCTGAATTTTAATTTATTATACGCCCATTTTTATTTTCCGATACTAATTTTTGCATATTTAACATTGGGCCGCTTCCTCGTTTCTTGGACTAATGTGGTCTCAATTCATGATGATCTTAGAAGTGTGAAATATATTTTTGTCGACCAAAATGTACTGGAGGCCTAGCGAAAGTGATGCAATCCACGCATCAATGAAATAAGCGATTTTCAGTGAGTGATACTTCTGAGTAACATTCTCCCTTATCTCAGTCATATATAAGAATCTCCAATGGAAACTGGATATTTAATAAATAATCAACTATCTGAATGAAAATGCAAATTTTCACTTTCAGATTTTTTCTCTCAAGTTATATAGGGTCTTTCTCAATATCTATCGATGTAGTTCAATGTCCAGCGTGGCTTTTGCCGGGGAAGTAGTTGTTTTCTGTTAGATATTACAAAATGGTAACTTCAATTTATCGTAGGTTTTTCCATTAACAGAGGAGTCATGTATTGATTCAATTTTCAATTGAGAATGTTTCTCTTTACAACATGAATCCCTTCCAAAACAGGTTATCTTGTACGGTGGAAAATAGCGACTAAATTCCAACTTTCAGTCGCAGATGATTCCATAACTGACTTTATGAACATCCTGTTCATATTTTCAATTAAATCAATAGTTTCCCTGTTATGGCTTTTATTTACATGTTTTGTCTAATAAATCGTTGCTGCAAAAGCCTTCAGCTTTAATTTTTAGCAGTCAGCGGGAAATAATATTAGCGAACTACAAAAATGCATTTTATTTTTTTTTCTTTAGCGATAACGGTCTTAGATATGGAAAATCTACAGGAGACAAAAAAGTTTGTTAGTAAACCAATAAATCCATTTTGTATTTCAGAATTCACTAACGGTGAATCGCAAAAAAGTTCAGGTGGAGAACTGAGGGCATGACCCATAAAAAATATCATCATGTAGATTTTCACAAACATTCGACAAGTCGAGTGATGCATGCCCTACACCGTAACCTTTCTTTCAAATTTGAGCCACATATCTCAAAACTGCAGGATCTATAAAGAAAAAACTAAAAAATCTCGGTAACGAAGCGTTTGCGGACCTATTTTTATATGAAGTTTCAGTCGTTAAATAAGCTAAGGAATAACCTCCTTTCGGATGTACATGATGTTTAGGAACACCCTGTATAATATATATTTCTATGGTAAATACCTATAAGTAATGCATTGTTTTCCATGAAAAGCCTGATTTCAATTCGGCAATTGCCTTCATATTGTTCATATTTATCTCTATTTCCATTGAATAACATTCAAAACTATAAAAATTTCAGGGAGATCCTGGCCAATGGAGTAAAATTTTTTTTCTGGCTTCCTCTTTTTATGCTGTAGCAACAATAATTTTCACAGTTTTTGGATCTGGAGAAGTACAGCCATGGAATGATGTAAAGATGTGAAGAAAACATAAAGTATGTTGTGAATGATTGAATTTTCAAATAGAGTTTTATATTTTTGAGTGGTTTTTATTATTTGTATGCTCAAAGTTCCAAGTCAAACATGCTCGGGTCAAAACAGAACCTGCATCAATTCGACTCCATACTGCGATGGTGATATCAAACTGCTCTCATCGTAAAAACCTTACTTGGATTCGATTTAAATCAACCGTTTAGTTAGAGAGCTATCTATACAGAGTGGTCCAACGAAAAGTATGCACCGAGCTTTTATCCTTTTTGTGGAATTGCAAGCAAAAATGCTCGGATACGTGAATATGAAGAACCAATTTCTGTCATTTTTAAATAAAAATGAAATGTTCCCCCCCCCCCATCAACATTGTATTACGTTGGGTAAGAGCACAGAAACTCCATTGAATGCTTTTCAGGAACAGATAGTAACAGCTCTTGGTAGCAAGGTTAACATTTTTTTTCGTTGATTCTTCACGAGCTTCTGACCGTGTTAACCACGAGCTGTTATCAAAAATGGAAAGGTATGGGATAAGAGGAGTAGCCTTAAAGTTGATGCGCTCTTATTTAACAAATAGATATCAAAGTGTTGTTATGCAAAACACACAGAGCCCTCCCCTACTTATAAAACAGGGTGTGCCTCAAGGTTCCATATTGGGCCCCCTTCTGTTTCTCATGTATGCAAATGATCTCATTCACTTTTTACAGAACCTGTCAACGATCCAAGTGATCACGTATGCTGACGATACAAATATTATAGTATCACAAATGGATGTCGAAAGTCTTGTGGAATCAACTGAAATTGCCTATAAAAAAGTTATTTTGTGGTCGGCAAAAAACCACCTAGCTTTAAATGTACAAAAAACAGTGTTAGTTAATTTTTTCCTGAGCAATCAAACCGAAACCCTCTCTATATTTGAAAATGAGGATATAAGGGTAGATGCAAGAGAGACAACTAATTCACTGGGTGTCAATATTGATAATAAATGGAGCTGGGAAACACATATTGATAGTCTCTGTGCAAAACTACGTAAGAACTGCTATGCATTGCGATTTATGTCCAACCACTGTAGCAAATCTATATTGTTAAGTTTATGTTATGCTAACATCAATAGCCATTTGAGGTATGGGATACTTAACTGGGATTCATCTGCTTCATGGGAAAGAGTTTTTGTTTTACAAAAAATGGCAATTAGGATATTGGAAGGTCTAGGAAGGAGGGTCTCATGTAGAGATACTTTCAAAAATTTAAGCATTTTGACTGTAGCAGGCCTGTATGTATACGAGCTGTGAATTTTTGTCTATCAGAACAGAGATAAGTTTGCTCGTATTGGAGAAAATCATCTGCACGAAACAAGATCTAGAAATATGCTTGTTCCAGGCCAACACCGTACAAAAAAGTTTCAGAGAAGCCACCTGTTTCTTGGCTGCAAGGTCTACAATAAATTGGATCAGAATATTAAAAGTGCCTCTAATATAAGTATATTAAAGAAATCATTGAAAACCCATTTAATAAATAAGAATATCTACTCTGTAAACGAATTTCTCTCATAATTCGTGTATAAAATCTTAATCGTTTCTTTTTACTTAATCAATGTCTCTACTGGTATTTTTTTAAAAATTTAATTTACATTTATTTTATATTTTAGACGTTTTCTTTGTTATTGTACAACTGTACCTTTCAACAAACGAATTAAATTATATTATTATTATTATTATTTGCTTTTGAGAGAGACACATTTTAGATATATTTTGCAACTTGTGCCTAAAACCCCCAAGCGAGGGGATGTCACAACCCTAAAATTTTAAATGGAACGAGGGGTCGAGTGATATATCATTTGAACGGGCTCAAAATTATCATTCCAATGATACCCTATGTGTTGAAATTTACTGAAACAATCAATGCGAAAACGGCTTCAAGAACATGAACCCGATAATTTTGGTATTAATGAAAAATACAAATAAGTTTTGGTTACTAGGAATTAAAACATTTACAAGTAGTAGTACGTTTCAGTATTTGTTACTTGTAATAGTGCTTTGGAAAAAAAATAAAAAAGCTGTTAAATTGATTTATTAAAACGTAACTTCAACAAGTGTTCAAATTGTGACCCATTTGCTTCCATACAATAATACAGATTGTGTTCAAATCTATGTCTAACATTATGTAGCAAATCAGGTGTTATGCTTCTGCACTTTGCTATAATCCGTTGGCGAAGATCTTCTATGGACTCGGGCTTCGTAGCAAAACATTTATTTTTCAAGTGTCCCTATAGAAAAAAGTCCAAAGGCGATAAATCAGGTGACCTGGCAGGCCATTCCATTGGGCCTCTCCTGCCAATCCACTGTCCGGGGAACCGGTTATCTAAAAATTCTCGTACTGGAACAACATAGTGCGGAGGTGCTCCATCTTGATGGAAATGAAGCCGATCAGCATTATGATTTGGGTCATCTTCTATCAATTGTGTGATGAAAGGATCAATTGTGTCTTCAACCATGTTTAGGTAGATTTCAACATTTAAATTTCCAGGAATGAAAAGTGGTCCTATGATATGACTTACTAATATGCCATACCAGATGTTTATTTTTTGAGGGGCCTGGGTATAAACCTCACGGAATAAATGTGGGTTACTGTCATCCCAGTAACGGCAATTATGCATATTCAAAGCTCCATTCAAATGAAATGTACGCTCATCTGTAAAACAAATGTTAAATAATAAGTGCGGATCTTCACTTAACATCTGACTTATTTGATCACAAGCAGCCTTCGATCAGGATCATCCTCATTTAGTTCGAGTACTAATTTAATTTTGTACGGATGAAATTTGTACGCTTTTAAAATCCCTATTATGGACGAACGGGAGACCCCTGAGGCTTCAGCTAATTGACGGGTACGTTGAGTATGATCCAATTGAACATGCCGCAAAACAGCGACTATTACCACAGCTTCATTTCTGCGGCTGGTGTTTCACATTACAAACAGACTCGGTATCGATAAACTTTATAACTAACTTGGTAACACACGAATCATTCACATTTGTATCAGGATGACTGTCCTTAAACAAGCGAGCTGTACGTCTAGCACAACTAATGTTTTGAAAATACCGTTTCACAATTTCAACTCGTTCTGAAATGGAATAAACCATTTTGTACAGTGAAATAGAAATAACTTCAACAGCAACCACAGTGAATCAATGAAGGGACTACGATAAACGTTTGCCTAAATTATTTTCCTACACATATCTGCGGCTTTTTCCTACACTTATCTGCAGTCGTTTTCGACAAAAACACGCAAACGATAAATGGGGAATTTAGTTGTGATAATAGTTATTTATGCAACAAGTGCAAAAAGTGAATGTTTATTGCACTCGACGTGAAATTGTCCGACGAGGCCGTTAGGCCGAGTTGGACAACACGTCGAGTGCAATAAACAATTTTTGCACGAGTTGCATACAACATTTTTTCTACGTTCATGCAAAAAGCAAAAAATGATTTATTGAGGTGCGGCACTAGGCGTAGGAAAATGAAAAGCGCAACTTGAATACTTTATTATTAATATCGATTTGCATTGAAACAGGAACTAATACGTTACGAACAATTTAACTCAAACTTTATTTTTACCCTCAATGTTGAAAGTGAATGAACAATTGGTGCAATTTTCAATATGAATATTTCGTAGTGAAGTACTTTTTGACTGACGTTTCTATAACCACAATTGCATTATAAAAATCAAAATCATAGTAGCCGTGAGCGCGTATGTTATCACTAGGTGTGGTCATAGTACAGACAGTGTGCTCTATGCAGGTAGACGGTTTAGAACAGCCATGTCAAACTTAAAGTCACTGGTGGGCCAAAAGCATGAAGACCATAGACTAGGTGGGCCGCAAAACCTAATCTTAAAGAAGACAAACTACTGAAAATCTTAACGAAAAAAAGTACTATTATGTTAGAAGTATATTCATTAAATTTCCAATAAAAAGGACATTACAAAAACTTACAAACATTAACTTCTTTTGCCAGATATTTGACATCTTTTGTCTTTAATTAAGTTGTCTATTTGTGGCGTGAATTTATCGGCGGAAATAACTTTTAAAACTGCGTCCAAGTGTGCGTCCGTCAATCGCGATCTTGCGGGAGATTTGTTTCCTTCCATCAAAGAAAATAATTGTTCACACTTATAGGTACTTCCAAACATTGACAGGATTTTACAGGCAAGTTTTCTCATTTCTTGGTATTGAAAAGGCAAGTACTTATAAAATTCGAATGTACCAACACTATCAAATTTTTCTTTTAAATGGGTTTGACACTGAATCTCAATCACTTCCATCTGCAAGTGAGGGGAACTTTATCAATATCGATAGTGAAAAGACCAGTAAATAAAGAAAAATTGTTTTCTTGGGACTTAAAATCCTGAAAACGCTTTTCAAATTCTGACAGAAGGCTTCCCATTTTCTCTGTATACATTTTGTATGATATTGGGCCACTTGTACTTTCCTGATACGCCTGATACGGAAAATGTGACAGATTATCCACCGCTAACTGGTTTTTCCACAGCATCATCTTACACTTGAAAGCTTTAACATGATCATGCATATCTGTTATAACTTGACGTGGTCCTTGCAATTTCGTATTTAAGTCCGACAAGTGTTTTGTGATGTCTACCATAAATAAATCTTGTAAAAAAGGTACGTCGGATAATAAGCTGACATCTTGTTCTTTCACTTCCATGAAAAGGCGTATTTCTTCTTTGAGTTTCCAAAACCGATCGAGAACCATAGAACACGAAAGCCATCGCACTTCTGCATAATAAGGTAAACCAGTGTACTCACTTTCTAAATCACGTAAAAACGCAGAAAACTGTCGCTGATTCAAGCCACGTGACCTTATGAAGTTTATCATTTTTTTCACTGACTTTAAAACGCTTTCCAACTTGATCACATTTGAGCATAAAACTTCTTGGTGGATTATGCAATGAACATGATGAAAATCTGGTTTGTCACTGCCCGTTTCTCAGACATTTGTTTGTAATATTTTAATGAAGCCATTATTTACTCCAGTCATTGAAGGAGCTCCGTCTGTTGCAACGGAATACAGTTTTGACAAATCTAAATTGTACTTTTGCAGAAGTCCATAAACAGCATTGAAAATATCCTCCCCAGTTGTTGTATCATGCAATGGTACTAATTCCAGTAATTATTCATAAACGTTGATATCTCTATCAACAGCACGAAGAAAAACAGCGAGTTGCGCCACACCACACACATCTGTACTTTCGTCACAGGCAATAGAAAATGCAATGAAAGAGTCTGATTTTGTTTTTATCTGTTCGCTTATATTGGCAGCCAACTCGGTAACTCTTTCAGCGACAGTATTCCGGGACAAGGACATATTTTGAAAAGCCTTCACGCTCCCGGGACTTACAATTTCCGCGGCCTTTACAAGGCACTCTTTTATAAATTCACCTTCAAGAAATGGTTTTGAGTGCTTTGCGATCAACTCCGACAGTACGTAGCTCGCTTGAACGGCAGATTCATTTTCTTGCTTTGGACGTGTAAACATAAGTTGTTGATCTTTTAACCGTGATTTTAACTCTTTTAACTTTTCGTTTCTAATCATGCCTGTATACTTGTCAAACTTAGTTTTATGACTATCATAGTGACGTTTTATATTATATAATTTTGGGACACCGACTGTACTGTTACAAATCAAGCAAATAATTTTGTCTTTCACTTCACAGCAAAAAAACTCTAATTCCCACTTTTCTTGAACAAGCCAGACGCAGGAACCACAACCCTGCGAGAGATCAGCGTGTGGCGGATGCCCGCGCGGCCAGTACGTCGTACCAAAGAAAACACTTTCCGCAGCAATTATTGCCACAACCTATTGACTTCACTCCCGGGCAATGGGTCCTCTGTAAGAATACGAAAAGAGAACAACGTAATTTTGGCCGAACTTGGGTAGGCCCATATCAAGTAATGAGAAAAGTAGGGCCAACCTGCTACTTGGTTAATAAAGGTGGAGGTGAATATAATATTCATGTGAATGACCTGAGGGTGGCTCCTGCACCCCGTAAAGGGCAGGCCAACCTCGATCCAAGGTCACCACCTCCTTCCTCGGATGAGGAAGAAGATTAAATGCACTTGGTCATAATTGTTGTAATACGGACCATAATAATGTTTGTTTTTGAGGCAGAGTGAACTTCACTTTATGTAAAAATATTGTCTCTACTGTCACACTGTAAATATTTCTCTGATGGTCCGTATTCATTTTCTCTTGTAAGACTCTTATTATTGACTTGTTAGCATTGTACATTTAGGGTGTTTCTGCAGCCTGTTTCAGAAACGATCGACTGTATGAATATTGTCTTCGTATTTTTTTTTTGTGAATATTTAGTATGTAAGTTAGCATTGTACATATATAGGGTAGGGACTTGTTTGTAAGCCGATCGGCAGGGGCCAATTGCCCACATGTTTTTGTAACATTTATGTAAACATTTTTGAATAAAGCAACAGCAGTTGACTTCGTCTTTGATGGTGTGTCGTGCTGCCAATTGCCAGCGATTTCTTCAGGGGGGGGCATGTCGTCCTTCCGCAATAACGGATGTTATTGCAGGTGATATACAAACCTAAATGGTCAGGAAATACAGAACTGAAGTGCTCAACAAATTCATGTCGGAGAGTATATCTCCGCGGAATTTTCCGTTAGGCCACGCCCCGCGACCGCGGGATGTCTTTCTATAAAGGAAGAAATTTCGCGAAGCGAAAGCAGTTGATTTCTGTTCTGCTTATGGAACGCTTCGCTGTAGTTTGCAAATAGAGTACCGAATATTTGAAGTGATAATCAGAAGAGCTTCTGATCTTGTGTTCGTTTTTCCCTATAGTTGATTACAACTTAGGGACCTGTTTCGAATCCTAATCGAGTATTAGAATTCACTCCGAGTGTATCCAATACGAAGAGTTTCGGCTATCTGGCTGACGATATACTCCGAGCATTTACTGTTTCTGGGAGAATCCTGACCAACTGGTTATATCAGAGAAATCTGCGGCCGGCAAAGTGGCAACATCAGCACCTGAGAAGGCGAGGGAGTAGTACCAAACGATCGTTTGTATTATTTCAACATCTAGTCTACACCCGCTTCGAGACTGCGGGCATTGGGCCCCACTGCAGAGAAGACCACAGCTGAAAAGCTGACTGTCGGTAAGACAAAAAAACCATTGAGAAATCTTCGAAATCTTGAAAACTCGACTATACAGTGAAACTTTCCGAAATCATAAAATTTAATTCTGAAGAACAGTAGCTTATACGCTAAGCTATTGCTTCTTACTTTTGCAAAAGCTAGTGCTAACTATTAACATTTCTTCATTATTCAAACATTAGTGCTTTGGACTTTCTAGAATAGACAAACAATCTTAGTTGTTTTGAGTTGTTTACCAACAATTATATTCGTGTTTAAGTGGCGGTTTTGGAGAACTTCTAGTGCCAAAAAGGCTAACGTCCTGAGGCGCTAGAATTATCTTGTCTTATTTGTTAAATCTTTCTCAATTCCGTTTCCGACTAACGTTCGGATGTAACAGGAACGATATTTTGATTGACTGTTGTTATTTATTTTACTAATACCCGGGCTAACGTCCCGGTTCTCTTTCAAGCATCTCCCCCCATCCTGTACTGTAGCTGCCTTCGAAACAAACTGTGCTTTTCAGTACAAATTGAAAGAATTCGTATAAAAGTACAGGAGGGACGATGTAAAAGCCTTACAACAATTATGACCAAAGTGCTTATATTTCTATAAAGACATTCAAAGTATTTATTCGAATATTCTACTTCACTAAGGCTGGACATTCGCGTAGCGATTATCCACCTTGTAAAATATATTCTTATTTTTCCTCTTCAAGGGCTTCCACCGGGTATTTAAACAAATTATTTTTTTTTATTTTTTTTCTTTTCGGAAATTTCTCCTGACACGGAAAAATGAATCCAAATTTTTTGCGTCTTGCGGAGGAACCCAACCCTCGCCGAGCTAGTCAGGGTAGAATCAGAAATATTTTTTCTGATTCGTTCCAAACCAACGCCGCCCCAAGACGACAGTATTGTCTTATATACGGATTGTGATTACGGATTGTGCAATAAAGAACTTCTTTTTCCACTGAATATAGTTCAATAAAGTTTTGCTTTTTGCATGAATGTAGAAAAAAAATTATCGTTGAAATGTTGCTTTCGGTAAAATGAAGTAATTTAGAAATGATTGTCGTTATCCTGATTCGTACTTTTCATTAATACCAAAATTATCGGGTTAATGTTCTTAAAGCCGTTTTCGCATTGACTGTTTCAGTCAATTTCAACAAATAGGCTATCGTTGGAAAGATAATTTTGTGTTCGTTCAAATGATATATCACTCGACCCCAC
Source organism: Chrysolina oricalcia (assembly GCA_944452925.2). Classification (NCBI taxonomy): domain Eukaryota; kingdom Metazoa; phylum Arthropoda; class Insecta; order Coleoptera; family Chrysomelidae; genus Chrysolina; species Chrysolina oricalcia. Next base: position 2,764,731 of record OX101813.2, read on the forward strand.
GTTCCATTTAAAATTTTAGGGTTATGACACGCCCTCGCTAGGGGGTTAAAGGCACAAGTTGTAAAATATATCTAAAATGTGTCCCCCTCTAAGGGCATTTTTGCTATGAATTCCAAAAAAGGAGAAAAGCTAGGTGCATCCTTTTCGTTGGACCACTCTGTATGATTTACTGAGAGGTGAAGAAACCGTCTGCTGGGCATGAAATATTATCCTTGGTGTTGCCCCAAGTCGCCTGGATGTAGTTTTCCAATTTCTCCAGGTCAAGGTCAAGGATGGGGAGGGGGAATCAAGAACTACAGGTACTTCAATATCTTTTGTCCCACTACGTTTTTTTAATAAAAATGGATGAATAATATAATTTTGTCTTGTTTTAATCATCACAAAAATTATAGGACCGCCAAAATATACAGGGTGACCCTAAAGCTAAATAATATGGCAATTGCTCGTTTCAGACGTCGAGGAACAAAGGATATTGAGGTACCCGTATTTCTTGAAATAATTGTTTTCGACCACAAGTGTGATAATTCGTTGAAATTGTTTCATCGGGAGGGACATAAAAATGCCAAAATATACAGGGTGTCCCATTAATTATTTTGAATCTGATGTCACGTGACCGAAAACAAAATGATCATTGGGTATCATAATATCAAAAAAAAGCTGCACCAATTGCTTTAATTCTGAACCCCAAAATTACAGATCACCACTACTTACGAGTTCCGAGATATTACCAGTCTTGAGCTTTATGGAACACCCTGTATACAGGGTGGGGCACCCTATACGACACGGTCCCTGCGAACCAAACCATTATTTTTTTCGGGAATTCCTCCATTTCATTATATGTATATTGATTAAGGCTACAAAAGGAAATTACTTTTGAGTCTACAGGGTTGCTCAAAAAAGTGTGACATATCAAAGTTGTGTTTTTTTAAATGGAACACCTTATATTTTGTTACACTTTTGAGTAGGTCAAGGAAAAATAATATGATTTCATATGAGGTAATATGTACCTAGCTATAACCGTTCTCGAGTTATTGATTTTTATATAAAAATGGTAGGTACAATTGGAAAGTAAATAACATTGGAGTGTAAAGAAATCATCCCTTTGACTTCTGACCATGCATGAAAGAGGTTTTGGGCTATTGATTTCGATAAAATTCGTTTCTCAATATTATACAGAATGTTCAAAAATCATTGTCACTTTTTTATAATTTCGGACAAGGATAACTTTGTTATTTCAAATGGAACCCACGTATTTTTATGCTCTGAGAAATAGAAAATTTAATTATCTTTTATTTCAAAATGTGGTTATCTATACCTAATCCAAATAGTTTTCTCAGATGTTGGCTTTTTCAAATAGTAGTTCTTATTTCTATGCATTTTTAGAATCAATATATAGCTTTGGAACGACATTTATTCAACTTGTTGAAAGAATTCTTATTGGCAGTTGTTGTGTTTTACGTTATTCAAAATATTCACTGAATTATTACCGTTTATAATGAAAACTTATCCCATTCAAGCGCGGATAGATATGATATTAGCGATTGGTGACTGTGAAGAGAATTAATTGCCTTTTGGCGTCAAGGTTGTATGCCCAAAAATATCCAGACCGGAATCATCCAAACAAGTTGGATTTCAAACGATTTCTACATGAATTTCGTAGGACTGGAAGTGTAGCCTATGAAAAGGCAAATGGACCAAAATGAGGAGAATGAATTTCTTATTATGGGATCTATCATAGAAAACCCTCATACGATGCAACGTAAGATCGAGAAAGATAAGGGGATAAGCAGACGGAGCATTTCTAGGGTAACAAAAAAATACCAATTTCACCCGTACCGTATTCAGATGCACCTGGAATTATGTGAAATAGACTTCCATTGACGAATCAAGTTTTGTCTATGGGTTCTGGACAAGTTTAGTGAGGATAAACATTTTTTGGATTCCATTTTATTTTCTGATGAATATGCTTTTCATAACAACAGTTTAGTGAACAGACCCAACTTCCATTATTATAGGGATGTGAATCTTTATTTTTTCCGCACCAGAATAAATGGTCTGTTAACGTGTGGGGAGGAATTATAGGTACACAAGTTATAGGACCACACTTTTTTGATGGAAACTTGAATTGTCAATTTTTTTACAATTTTTACGAGATGATCTGCCTGAGCTTCTGGAGATTGTGCCACTAAATATCAGACAACGAATGTGGTTACAATTCCGGCATATTTAAAATTCAGTGTCAGACAGTTTTTCAATAGGTGCTTTCCGAATAAACGGATTGGTAGGGGAAGATCACAAAATTGGCCAGCGAGATCACCAGATTTGACTTACCTAGATTTTTAATCATGGGGATACTTGAAGAATGATTTTTACGACACTCCTCGAACCACACTGGAAAATATGAAGGAGAGAATTAGGGCTGCTTTTCGAAGAGTGACGCCTCAAATGTTATTAATGTTAAGCAGTCTTTCAAAGAGAGAGTGGCTATTTGTATTCAACAGGATGGTCGTCATTTCGAGCACCTACTCTGAATTGAATACATTTGTGTTTCATACTCTGTTGTTTCAGTTGAATAATAAAAAAAAAATTGTAGTCTGTTTAATGAACCACTGTCAGAATATGAATTACTTACTGACCGAATTTTAGTGAACAGTAACTATTTTCGATGAAGTGAAGTATAACAATAAATTGATGGATGTAGCCGTTACTACGTGGTAGGAAATCATCACGAAAAATGAGAAATAAATCTTTCTATGTTTTTATCCACTTCTATTTGTAAACAACGTTACTGCAGTTTTGTCCTATATGGACATTATCAAACAATACAATGATCTGAAATAATAAATAACACTCTTTAAATACCCTTGATTCTACCCAAGGCCTGTCTTAGTGACTAACGGTCATTAATGACTTTTACCTGGACCTTGTTTATTTGCGACAATGTGACTGAGCTGAGAAAATTAGACAACCTGGCATGCGGCCTGTATACTACTTCTATATTATTCTTTCTAAAGAATCCCGCAATAGCCTCTGTTCTTCTCCCGAAGTACGTTAAAGTTACAAATTTCTTAGTTTCTGATTATTTGACCTGGGGGTATATTAATTTGTGCGAAAATTTAAGACGATGTTTTCTGACTAACTTTTGAATTGTGGCCGCTTTGAAACCATTATTGTGTCCTATCTGTACGATTGTTTTAATTTCTCTATCTAGATTAATAGCAGACAAAGGTAACGAGAACGCTCTATGTAACATTGAATTATATGCTGCTAATTTTTGACTATCGGGATGGAAAGAATCACTTGGGATTGTAATGTCCGTGTAGCTCGGTTTTCTGAATACATTGAACTCAAATTTATTATGATTATGCGTGATGGTTAGGTCTAAGAAATTAATTTGTCTCTCTATCTCTGTCTCAAGTGTGAATTGTATGTTACTATTTAGATTATTTATAAATACCTCTGAAACAGGCAAGAATATCGTCAACATATCTATACGAAAAATGAATATGTTTTTTACCATGTTCGGAATTTGGTATATTGGTCTCCAAGTTGTTCATAAATATATCTGCTAAAAGTGGACTAAGGGGGGAACCCATTGGTAAACCTGAATCCTTTTTATAAAATTTGTTATTGAACTGCAAATTTTGCACCGACAATAATCACCAGTAAAAGTTTGGATACGTTAATAACAGACACGGCAATTACGTTAAAACAGACAGATAATAAAGATATAGGGGCATATAAAATCAAAGAAGTAATTCAGAAGCATCCATTTATATTATCAAACCATCGAGAGACAGGCACAATAAAAGATATCCAAAATAAGATAAGAGAAAACGATCTAGTTCTAACAAAAGCAGATAAATCTAATGCAATCGTTATACTTGAACGAGAAGTATATATTCAGGAAGTTGAAGCAGTTATTTATACTGAAAATCTCACTGTCATTAAAAAAGACCCAACAAGAAATAGCCAAATTGATCTAAAAAATTTCCTTTCAAATACGAAAGTTATTTTCACCGATTTCGATAAACGAATTACCAATATGAACCCCTCCTGTCCCAAACTGTATGGCCTAATCAAAACACACAAGAAGATAACCCCATAAGACCGGTCGTTTCATATACAGTGTGTACATAAAGTAAGGCATACATTCATTATTTCTGAATGTAAAGATATTTTGGAAAAATCCTCGGACAGGTCGATTTTCTTTTCCGATGGGCCAATTTTTGAACCCCACCCAAAATATATAGGTTATCCGCAATTGAGTAAAAATGACTTTGGTGATATTTTTTAATTGGAAACCCAGTATATTTTTCCATATTTGGTTAGGGATCGTCAATGCAAATCCAGTGATACCAAGTTTGATGGGATTATGTCAAACAGCTGCGGAGATATGGCCAAAAAACTTCTCCATATACCCAATAAGTGCGACAGAGACTGTTAACCTTCTGAATCGTGTGGAGTCTCGCAGTCATACTCATTAGACATACGAGGAAGTTTTTTGGCCATATCTCCGCCATATCTCATTTTTTACTTTGACATTGATATGTCATGATATTTGAAATCTGATTAATGGTTTTTGGGAAAACTTAAAAAAACCTCTAAAAATTAGGATTTTCTTTCTCTCTCTCTAATTATTCAATTCGAATGCCAAAATAACTCGAATTTTTTTCAGAATTTTTCCTTGCCGTTAATTTTTTCATGGGTTTATGTGAACCTTAAGGTGAACATTAGGTTTATAGTAAAAAGTCAACATTGATGAGACACATACAAAGTCATGAATCATGATGGTGGAAAACAACCAATTCATTTTTTAATAATTATTATAATAATCCGGTTCAAACTTTCCTATTATATTTTTCGAAACTTGCACCCATAACTCAGTATGGGGTGTTGAGTTTGAACAATGAGGTCTCCATCCTAGACAAATCTGAGGGCGCTCGCAACAAACTTTCTGAAATTTGTTAACAGAATAATGAGGTCCCCGAGGTCTGCATCCAACCAAAACCGGAAGAACTGCACCTTTTACCAAATTCACGGACAGTACTCTTCAGAGGCCATTGAATTCGTTTTCAAGGTTCTTTCTTTCTTTTCTTCTCTTTTCCAGCTCTTCGTATAGGCTTATTGTTCAGTGGTCTACAAAATATTTCAGTTTTGCAGTATCACCGTTTTTTGTGACTGTATACCGAGAGAAATCCAGTTATACAAGTTTTTTTCAAAAAAATCTTATAGCTGTTAAATAAATTATTTTAGCAACTAAATGTTATCTGATCAATGTAAAAAGTGAAGGTTTTAAACGTTTAACGGGTCTTTTTTTAAAAACACTCATTTTGTTTTGGAAAGGTTACCTCTTAGATTCAATAAAGGGTACGTTTGTGGTTAAAAGATGGAATTGAAATAAACTGTTTAGCCACTATAATTCACATTTTAACTGTTAAACGATACTTTGTAACCACTAAATAGTTGTCGTTAAGTTCTGGAAATGTAACGGTTTTTTCCACCACCTCTGATCATGCATCTTCTTCGTCACACACGTGTTTCCTATGATGTTTTATTCCACTCACCACTAACAGGCCTTTTCATCATCGGGTTATCTACGTCATTTCAATTCTTATTGTCCATCAGTTCACGTGTGGATTTGGTTGTGTTGTGTGAGTGCAGAAGTAAAGGTTAAATACGCTTTGTTTATAGTTTGTTTCTACAAGAAATACATTTCGGGTGAGTGTCTATCTGAGTGTGTGTTTTCAACAACAGATTTTATCCGTTGTTATTATTTGTGGGAGGTTAAAATCAAACAAGTATTGGGTGAGCTTCAGGGATGGTGAATTTTTATTTTACATAATATTCATCTGTTCTAAAAAAATTACGGTGATGGCTGGAATTGAATGAAAATATGACTTTTTCAGGAACCGAACGGGTTCAGTAGTACTTAATTCCGGTTCGAAGAGAAACTACACAAATTAAATATTTTTCAAAAGAAACATCCTATATATTTCATAGTTTCTGAAGTAGAGAGCAAATTCTGCGAACAAGAAGAGGTTGTGACGTTATTTATAAAGATATACTTTTATCTTATTACATGATGATTATTGTTAGATGATTTTTTCATATGGGAACCTAAGATTCTAGTTCCTAAAATTTGCAAATTGAATGAAATCAACATTTTTAATATCTGCCGATTTCTTGTGGGGTAGGGTTGCCACAGATTTTGCCACATTAAAAAATTTTCATGTACATTAAATCATTTATTCGAAATAAAAGTACTGAAAAATCGGTTTTTCGCCATTCTGACGGATAATTTGGAGTTAAGTCAAGTCAAGTATTTATTAATCCATTAAAACGAGCTTACAAAAGCAATTGGAGAAGTCAGTATCAGGTACATATCAAATACAAATATATAACAAAACACATTCAGAACTAACAAAAAAGTATTAAAACAATCGAGTGACTGAGCAGAACAGCAATGCACATACAATGCATATATTTAAAAAACATTTATAACTAACAAAATGCATTAAAACAATCTGAGTTAGTACAAAGCAAAAAATACAAAACATTTTATTATTGTTGGTAAGAAAAAAACTCATCGATTGTGTAGGGGCTAATTTGAAAAAGTAACTGTTTTATTTTGTATTTGAATTCTTGTTCCTTGGTAATATTTTTAAAAAACTCCGGGAGTGCATTATATAGTCTCAGGCCCAAAATTTCGAACGACTTATGACATAGAGATAAACGTGATTTGGGTATATGAAAATCATTTCTGACACGAGTGTTATAACCATGAAGAGATTTGTTTTGTTTAAAAACTTCTTTATTTTTATGAATGTACAACAGAACTTCCAGAATGTAGAGACCTGAAAGGGGCAAAATATTTAATTTTTTAAATAATGTTCTACACGATGTTGTTCGTGATGTGTTTGCAATAGTTCTGATAATTGTCTTTTGCGTCATGAAAACACCGTGTGCAGCTGAAGAATTACCCCATACTATCAGCCCATAGCTAAGTCTTGATTGTATCTGCCCGTGGTAATATAAAAGAAGACCAGAGTTGTCTAGAATTCTCTTCAGGTTTCTTAGCAGGTAACACTGCTTATTGAGTACTTTAATGAGATTATCGCAGTGCTGACGGAAATTGAGATTGCTGTCTAGAAAAATCCCAAGAAACTTTATACTGTCACACATTTCTATCTCACCACCGCATATTTTAATATTAATGTCTATCATGTTAGTATTCTGGTCAGTATGAAAAGATACTGCTTTCGTTTTAGAAACATTCAAAAACAATAAGTTTTCACTGAACCAATTTTGCAGGCAACCAACGTCAGAACTGATGTTCTGTTGCAGTTCAATCAAATCTTTTGATTTAAATAGGAGTGAAGAATCATCAGCATACAAACAAGTGAAAGAATTTTGCAATACAGACGGCAACTCATTGATATAGAGAATGAATAGGATCGGCCCTAAGACTGATCCTTGAGGAACACCTATGTCATTAATTAACTGATCAGAAAAAAAAAGTTTCGTCATAATTCTCATTCGAATATTGTATTTTGGCAGTCTGGGTACGATTTGAAAGATATGATACGAACCATTCATGCAGAATACCTCTAATTCCAATCTTATACAGTTTATCCAGAAGATTTCCATGTCGAACATTGTTAAATATAAATGTTTTTGATTACTTTACTATCAACAACTTTTTCATTGAACACTTTCCGCTAAGAGGTCATGTGGGTACTCACTTTGTTTTGTAAGAAAAATAGTGAACCTACTACTAACACGGACTTCTATGAAGTATCTGTTTTCAAACCTCTGGAATGTCACATGAAAGTATTGTAATGAAACACTCCATTCAATAAAATTGATTTCTATTGATTATTCTTGAGCATGAAATAAAATAGTATTTGAATATTAAGTAATGATTTTTTTGTTTCAGATGACTAATGTATTGTATAATTCGAAGATTCTTCCATCTTGTCAACTCTATCCGTGGTTACTAGAAATAGTGTATATTTTGATGTATTTCTAATGTTCCCAGATTTAAGAAATACTTTATTTTATTGTTGATATGTAAATTTTACGACCTCTGTTATGACGACTGATTTTTTCTTTTTTTAGGGGATTTGAGGTCATAAATTGAAGAAAAATATATTTCTTTAAAGCCGTTTCATTAATTAATTTTGTCATCTTCAGGCTACTGTAAGACACTGAAAGAGGAATTTTTTAATCAATGAAATGATTGAAAAAAAACAAACAATAATATCCAAATCAATTTGCTACTAATACTTTTCCAGAAACAATCACTGAACTATGTTCTGGTAACAGATAGAACTTCAGAGTAGATCAGAGTTAATTAATAATAATTCAATCTAAAGTTTTATACGTTACCAAAACATTGTTCAGTGATTGTTTCTGGAAAAGTAGTAGTAGAAAATTGATAAGTATAGTATTATTTGTTTTTTCTATTGTTTTATTAATTTTAAAAAAATTCTCCTATTTGTATCTTCCAGTGCCCTGAAGATGTCAAAAAATGAATTGACGAAAAGTTGACTTTAAACAAATAGAGTTTTCTTTAATGCTAAACTGTCCACTGATAAGTATGAACAACTAATGTGTTACTATTTCAGGAAATTAAATGAAATATGACGAATCTCTATAACAAAAGTAGCTTTTTCATGATATCTATAGGATTGAAATTTTTAAAAGCGTGCTTTTTGAATTCTCATTCTGAGAATATGACACTGGCACTTACCGTGTTGCAACTTCTGTTTAACATTTTCGCTTCCAAACACTTTGTTTCTGACCAAAACATTTTTGAATAGCATACGCATGAAAATAACCTCCCTCTAGAGCTCTCATAACATCATCAACGCCAAAACACCACATCAACTCCTTTAAGTTGAAAAATGTCGAATAGCACATGAGGTGGTATTGAAGAGTTTTTGAGGATTAACAGTTGGGCAAAATTTTGAAATTTCAATAATTCAATTTTGATAGCCTCTACCTTCATGTGCAGTAATGATCCGAATTTCATAATGTACTACTATTAAAACTGTTTAAGTTTGTAAAATGAGGTTCAACAACTGTAAATCCTTAGAAACTGCTCAAAATCAGCTAAATCGCCACATGTTCTATTTAAGATTTTGTGGCAGTGTTTTGGCGTCAATGCTATTTTCAGAACTGTACAGTAAAAAATTATTTTCATGCAGGTTATTCAAAAACCGTTTAGCTGGTAAAGGAAAGTTTTTGGATTCAAAAATGTTTACCATTTGATTGTTATACATTTTTTTACCACTATAAGATATAGTATAATAATGAAATACCAATCATTTAAGTATTACATCAAAAACAAGTCATCTTGAAATGAGTATCTTTTCAATTTTATACAGTCGTCATTTAAAATCGAAATGTCAATCATTTAAACAATATATTGAGAACAAGTAAGCTTTATATAAGCATCTTTTAATTTTTATAATAACTTCATATAATATTGAAACGCCAGTCGTTTAACCCTTTCAATGCTCAAGACGAGTATTCTCGATCATGGGTATACTGCTCGAGACGAGATAACTCGCATTTCAAAATTAAATAGGATCTGACTGCTCTAGATGCATAATATCGCAAACGTATTTCGCACTTGCCAATTGAAGTGTTGTTTGCGCGAAACATAGCAAAAGGGCAGAATGGCGGTACATGTGTTCTGTGTATGGGGTTGCACTATGCGTGAAACCAACCACACCAAAAAAATATTTTAGTTCGCTATAAATATTGTGTTGTTTTTCATTAGTTTTTATTTATATAGTTAGTAAGTACATAGAGTATATGTTGGTTTCAAAAAAAATATTGTTTGAAATTTAAGGTACTTTTTGTAGTTGCAAATAAAAGCTTCATTTCATAAAATATTGATTTATTGACCTTCGAGTTTTTTTTTTAAATCGGATAGAAATGCTTAGTATACTGAAATAATATAATTGTAAGCTTTTATTTTCGATTATAGTTCATTTAATTGAAATATAAGGTTTTTTTGTCGTAAAACACATACCCCGTTGCGCTATACTGCTCAAGACGACTATACTCGCAAACGCCAAAAAAACCGCGCAATGGGTGAACCGTGACAAAAACCCAATGCGCATTGAAAGGGTTAACCAATATATTGGAAGCAAGTAATTTCGATATGACAATATTTTCATTTTTATACGAGTGTTCTTTAACAGTTATACAACTTTTTTGAAAAAAATGCCCTGATCATTCTGAAAAAGTTACTATGTTGGCGCCTATTCAATTCAGAAATCTTTTAAATGTTATACATACAATTTTGTATAACAGGTAATAGATATTTCTCTCGGTGTAGACTTCGCGGGCCTCATTACGATTGATTAGTAACCTCTACAGAGCCTTGTCAGTAAATTTAGTGAAACTAACAGGGCCTCTAGTTTTTTGTTGAGTGGAAACCTCGGGAAAATTTTTTTCGATATCAGTTGTTTCCTAAGACAGTTGTCTGTGAATTTGGTGAAATTCACAGTGCCTCCATAATTTTGTTGGGTGGTGACCTCGGGGACCTCGTTTTTCGAATACTGTGGGCCTCTGCTGAGTCCTGTCTACGAATTTGATTGAATTTGTACTGTCTTCGCTCTTTTGTTGGCTAGAGACCTCGGTAACCTCGTTTCGATTCGAATTCAGTGGCCTCTGCTGAGTCCGTGAATTTGGTGAAAATTGCAGTGCCTCTTGTTTTTTATTGGGTGGAGACCTCGGAGACTTCATTGGTCGAATTCAGTGTTCCTTGCTGTGTACAGTATGAGAATTTCAGGAAATTTGCAGCGCCCTCAGATTTGTAATGCGTGGAGACCTCGTATTTCGAACTTAACTCCCGAGCCGAATCATGTCTGCAAGTTTTGGAAAATTTGCGTAGTCTTCAGTTTTGCAATTGGTGTACACCACATTTTTCAAAAACAGTGATCTTTTCAATTGTATTTAGTGTTTACAAAGGTGGGGACCATTTTATTCAAAGTTGGTTCATTCTTTTTCTGGAATTTTGGTATATTGATGATGCCTGTGCCGTCAGTTTTTCTGTGGGAGATCTTGGGAATCTTTGGTATTGCCCCTTTTTTTCGGTTCACCTGTATATTATTTATTGTATTCATTTCGTTTGTTTTTCTGATATTAGGGGTTGCAGTGCCCATGGGTTTGTTATAGATATAGTCAGTTTGTCCTTGATCTTGCGTAGATTAGATTGGCTTTTAGCATAAACAGCAATATTGTTGATAACATTAAACAATGGCAGCTAGTATAAACAACTTACTATAATTTATTTTTATTAAAATCTTTCAACTTTGTTAGCTAAACGCCGACTATTATGCCGTTAATTTTTATGTATATAATATAATGTTCAAAAACAACTGGAATGGACAATAAAGACGCTATTATGACTATTATTATTATTTTTCAATTCTGTTTTGTATCCTGTTTTAATTCCAAAACTGATATTATGAATCGCAAAACATAAAACTCATTACTTACATACTTCTTCAATTGTGTCCAAGGAGTCCAAGGTTTTATGCGAACCAATCCAACATCCAACTGATGAACTGACAAACCCCTATCGACGTAACTTTCATTTTCGAAAAATTAAACAAATTACATCAGCTACCGCTGTCTAGAACTATTGGCAACGCTGTACAGTAAATATGACAGTGACAATAATTCTGTGCAATACCTTGTGGACAGTAGCAGAACTATTCTTGTCTTTTCGTTCATGTACTATATATACAGAGGGATCATTTACTAGAGCGATTTACCGCTTTTTGTCCGAGGTTTTGAAAATCGTTATTAAAAATATGAAGTTTGATTTTATGTCTGAAAAATAGTATGAATAGTTCCTCAATGTTCAGTCTTCTAAATTTCATATAAATATCACTTGAAAAAGCGGTTACTCTCAACGGTTTTTGATTTTATAACAAGAATTTCAGAACTTTTTTAATTTGTGAGGGAATGTTGAAGTTGAAAATTCTGAAAAAATCGTGATTATCTTTTACTTTGACATTGATATGTCATGATATTTGAAATGGAATCTGATGAATGATTTTTGGGAAAACTTAAAAAAACCTCTAAAAATTGGGTTATAATTTTCCTCGAAAACTGTCAGATCTTAATCTACATGTCTTTAATTAATCAATTTGAATGTCAAAATAACTCGAATTTTTTTCATAATTTTTAACCTTGCCGTTAATTTTTTCATGGGTTAATATGAACCTTAATAGCTGCGGTCAACACAGAGTCACATCTAAGCACAATTTTTACTGCCGCTTGTTTCGCGGCAATTATCTGCTTATATGAATTGTATATGAGCAGATGTTCAGCAGAAACTCAGCTTTGCCAACTTTTGGGTTGACTGGCAACTATTTTCCTCGAAACAAGTGGCAACAAAAATTGTGCTTAGAATGTGACCGTAGCTATAATTGTAAATAACGGAGTTTAGCCGTAATATGTCATTGGTTTCACACGGCGAGTGAAATTATCATTGGGAGGATATGTTGAAAAATTCTTAGCCTACTGTAGAACCAAACAAAATTTAAATGTCAAAATATTTTATTACTCAACATATTCTCCTCTTAATTGGATACATTTATTACAGCGAACCTGCAACGTCTCTAGACCTTTCAAAAAAAATGTTTCTTCTTGCTCTGCAAACCAGACCTCCACAGCTTTTATTACCTCTTCGTTGAAAGAAAATTTAAGACCTTTTAAACTTTTTTTCAGTTGAGGAAAGAGATGATAGTCGGACGGAGCCAAATATGGTGTTCTAGTAATTCAAACCCTAAATCACGAATTTTTTGCATGGCAACATGAGATTTGTGTGCAGGGGCGTTGTCCTGCAAAAACAAAACACCTTTGGATAGCTTTCCGCGTCTTTTCTCTTTAATTTTTTTCCGTGGAGTGGTCAGTAATGTCGAATAGTAATCTCCAGTTATTGTTCTACCCTTATCCAAAAAATCAATCATGATTACTCCATGGCAATCCCAAAAAACTGAAGCAAGAACTTTTCCAGCAGATTTTTGGACACGAAACTTCTTAGGTCTTGGAGAACCGGAGTGTCGCCATTCCATCGATTGTTGCTTTGTTTCTGGATCGTAGAAATGTACCCAAGTCTCATACATAGTAACAATTAGGTTAAGAAGTCTACATCGTTTTCAAATCGAGCACAGATCGAACGCGATGCTACTACCCTTGCACGCTTTTGGTCAACATTCAAACATTTGGGGATCCATTTTGCAGCAATTTTTCTCATGTCCAAATTGACGTGAACTATATGATGAACACATTCGTATGAAATATTCAGTGCTTCAGATATCCGTTTTAGCCCAATTCGACGGTCTGTTGAAATCATGTCATGAACTGCATCGATATTTTCGGGGACTGACACAGAAACTGGCCTTCCCGATTGGTCATCATCTTGAAAGGAAAATTGACCTCTTTTGAAGTTTATTTATTTTATTTATTTATTTATTTATCTAAGAAACATACAGGACTTAAACCTATTTACATGTTTCCGCAGGATTAAATCTATCACAATATAGCGGATATTGTTAATAACTAAATTCTATTTTAGGTATCGATATTATATAAAGGTAACTATGCACCTATACATATCTACATGCAAGAACAAATATATGTATACCTACATACATATAACTTGAAAAAGAGGAGAAAAAACAACAGATAACTAAAAATAATAAGATAATAATAATAATAATAATAATAATAATAATAATAATAATAATAATAATAATAATAATAATAATAATAATAATAATAATAATAATAATAATAATAATAATAATAATAATAATAATAATAATAATAATAATAATAATAATAATAATAATAATAATAATAATAATAATAATAATAATATATAGGCAGGGGGGTCAACCAACACCTAAGGCCCTGGTGAGTAGCGACACCACCTACCCGAGCAAAGGATGCAAAATCGGACCGGCAGCTCATGCGCATCCGGGAGGGAAAAAGCAACTTTCCCTCCGGTGTCGGCCGTGGGTTTACTGGGTTAACCCCCCAGTAAACTCTACCACTCGGTTCCGAACGATCGAGGAAGAGGCCCCCACAACCGACCCCCTCGGATTAGGGGTCATAGGCAAGGTGGTGGGGCCAACGATGATTTGCCAAACGATGACGACCGCGATAACAACGGACGCTTTGAGTGGACGGACGAATTAAGGGACGGACTTCTGCATTGCTACGAGAGCAGTGAGCCCGCCCGGAGAGGATACATGGCGAGAATGCATGCTCTGTGGTGTGAGAGACACCCAGAGCATGCAGCGTTTTCCGCACAAAATCTCAGGGATTATGTATCCCATCTTCGGGCTCGAGGCTACGTTAGAGCTCCTCCTCAGCCAGTTATCGAAGTGGCAGATATGCCACGTGTCGGTTTGGCTGTGGAGGAGAATCGCATTGTTCCACTGATGGAGAATATCAGAACCCGCAGGGCGCTTCACAATATAAAGCCCCTGAAGCCGCAAGAACTGGCACGGGTGGATGCGGAGATTGGCGATGTTCTTCCAGAAGAGGCTGACATCTGGCAGATCAATTCTGTCGTGTACGACGCCGCTCATGCTCTATCCCAAACGGAGAGGAGGGACACCACCGCTCTGGTAGAGAGGCATGAACGACGTGTACACAAGATGGAAGCCAAGATCAAGTCGGCGAGACAACACGCGTCTCGTATCCAGTGTGTGGTGGACTTCGTGGCGGCCAATAGGCCTTTCACGCCCGCAGTGCGACGAATTGCCGCAAAATTGAGACGAGCTCACCACACATTAAATCAAGGTGTGCTGTTCACCATCAAACAGCACTGCCTTGATAGGATACGAATGCTAGTGGCTGCAAAGAAGTCACTAGTGAGGCGGGCGAGAAGTATCGCGGAAAACATAAAGTTCCGCGATAAACCTTCTCGCTTATTCCAAGAGCCTCCACGTGTTGTCGATAACCCGCCGGCTGCAGATCGGGTGGAAACATTCTGGAAGAATATCTATGAGTATCCGCAACCACTCAACGTAGATACTCCAGCCCTAGCGCAGTTCGAAGCATTTTGCAGGAGGCTTCGGCAGCCTGAGCTCAATGATCTGCGCATTCCGATAACCACGGAAGAAGTACGAGGGACCCTAAAAGGCTCTAAGAATTTCGCTGCTCCAGGCCCTGATGGGTTGAATAACTATTGGTGGAAAAAGTTTCCAACAACCCACCGCCATCTGGCCAGAGTTTTCAACTCATGGCTAGATGGGGAGCAGCAGATTCCGGAGTGGTTTGTCGAGGGACGAACCGTGCTCGTCCCCAAAAACGGAGATTTGTCTGATCCAAAGAATTACAGGCCGATAACATGCTTGAATGCGTGTTATAAGGTGTTTACGCGCATCTTATACACGCACATTCTCTCCGCAGTTGATCCGGTGTATGAACGGATAAATGAGCAAAGAGGGTCAAAGAAAGGGGTCGCCGGGTGCAAGGAGAACCTGCTCATCGATAGATGTATCACACAGGACTCCGTGCAGTATAAGCGTAACCTTTCGATGGCCTGGATCGATTACCGCAAGGCATTTGATACAACATCGCATGAGTTAATCATGCATTTGCTCAGATGCCTTGAGGTACCCGGTCAAATAGTGGGATGCATTGGACAACTGATGCCGCTCTGGAGGACTCGTTTCACCATAAGATCTGGTAGAGACATAGTCCAAACAGAGCAGGTCATCATTAGAAGAGGTGTGTTTCAGGGAGACTCCCTTAGCCCTCTTCTCTTCTGCATCTCACTATTGCCATTGTCCGTTGCACTCAGGAATACCCGTGGGTACAACTGCGGCACCCCCAGCAACCGGAGGCATAATGTCACCCATCTATTTTACATGGATGACCTCAAATTGTATGCCTCTGGAGAAAGGGACCTACATCAGTCCCTTAGGGTGGTGGAAGAATATACGCATGCTATCGGTATGGAATTTGGGATCGACAAATGTGCCACGGTTCATCTCAAAAGAGGACGATGCGAGGAATATGGAGAGGATGTCCAGCTCGTAGACGGAAGCATCCTACATCATCTGGATGCCGGAGAGACTTATACCTACCTTGGGGTGGAACAACGCCGCTCCCAAGAGGTATTTGCAGTTAAAAACTCTCTCCGCGGCAAGTATCAGCATAAACTCCGACAGATCTGGTCATCAGAACTGTCGGGGAAGAACAAAGTTGCTGCAACTAATATGCTTGCCGTTCCGATCCTTCTTTACTCTTTCGGAGTGATAAAGTGGACTAAGGAAGAGCTGCGACAACTTGACGTTAAGACTCGCAAAATGATGCATCTCAATAGGAGCTTGCATCCTAAATCGTCCGTTCCACGGTTATACGGGGAGGCCGTGGACTTTTGATTTTGGAGTGTCTGCATAACAGAATGGTTCTGGATGGGGCCTGCAAAGTTATCAGGAGTTCAGATCCCCTTCTCTGTATGGTCCGCGACCATGAGAAAGCAGGGATTGGAGCATTCCTTTTTAAGGCAGCTACCCGTGCGGCCGATGAACTCGGTCTCGTTTTCGACACTGAACGGGCTAACCCAAACTCTGTCACCGAGTTGGGACCCGTTCAGCAAAAAGCTCACATAAAAGCTGCGGAGACAGAGGTTTTGCTACAGCTACATATGGATAAGCCAATGCATGGTGTCTTCTTTCATAACATCGAAGACCTTGGCTTATCCAAAAGCTTGACCTTTGCCTTCCTCAGGTCGAGTGAGCTAAAGTCGGAGACCGAGGGATTCATAATGGCCTGCCAGGATGGTGTCTTCAACACCCTTGTCTACCGTAGTCGCGTGATGGGTATAGACGTCCCTGACACCCGATGCAGGGCATGTCGTGGGGCACCTGAGACCGTAATGCATTTGCTATCAGCATGCCCATCTTATGCGGTCTCAGCCTATATCCACAGGCATAACGCGGCGCTACGAGTGTTGTACTACCACCTACGACACTCGTACGGTATAGACTAGACACCGGTGTTGCCTTATGCTCCGGGGGATATTGAGTCCGTGGTGGAGAATGAGAGATGCCGAATCTATTGGAACTACTCATTCCCCACCTTCAGGCAAATACAAGCCAATAAGCCTGATGTTGTCCTCCTCGACCACCAAAGTAGAACGATATTCGTCATGGAGTTTTCCGCTCCAGGCGAAATGAATATCGTTCGAAAAGAGGAGGAAAAACGGACTAAATATCGAGATCTTCTCTTTGAACTCCGCAGGTTATATCCCGACCATTCTGTCAAAATGGTGGTTCTGATTATAGGAGTCCTTGGTGGAATGATGGACACACTGCTCTCTAACTTGAAGATAATACCGGCTTGCCGTAATATGGCAGAAATCTTAGCAGCAAGAATGCAGAAGGCCTTTATACTTGGTTCGCTCCGTCTACTTAGGGCACACGATTCTCGGACCCAATAATCACTCACCCTACGGACGTAGGGAGTGGTTATTGGGGTTAACGACACCAGCGCGCCCTCCGGATGGGTCGGAGCACCGGAGACAGGGCCTGACTGGTACACTCCTAAGGAGAAAAAAAAAAAATAATAATAATAATAATAATAATAATAATAATAATAATAATAATAATAATAATAATAATAATAATAATAATAATAATAATAATAATAATAATAATAATAATAATAATAATAATAATAATAATAATAATAATAATAATAATAATAATAATAATAATAATAATAATAATAATAATAATAATAATAATAATAATAATAATAATAATAATAATCTTTATTTACTGAGTATATAAGAAAGATACATGTGGTAAATAATGGTCATACACGATAAACACTTATACACAATGAAGATTAAGTGTGAATAAAGTAAGTACTCGATAAGTGTGAAACACTTGTTTCGAGAGAGGTTTTAGTGAACAATCGAAAAGAGAAAGTATGTAAATATAAAATGTATATCTTAAATCTAAACATGATAAAAAATACGAAAACATGTGTAATAAACAAAAATCATATATAACATATAAGAACAGAGTATAAAACTTTGATAAAATCAATATCGACATATCCAGCTATGAGTGTTGTACTTACAAGAGATGTTTCATTACAGTCCTCGTAAAACGGGTCAATAAGAATAAGAATATGTAGAACATGTATGAAGTCTTTGTTGAATCATGGTTGTGTTGTACATTTTCATATCCGTTGTTAATAGGGTACGGATAATCCAGACTATTGTGAGGTATCTGGATCATTTGAAATAAATGTCCTTAGGGCTTTTTTAAAGCGGTTTGCTGGCTGCATAACTTTTATTGAGTCAGGAATTATTATTATGAAATTTTGGTGCTAGGTAGGAATATGTTTTTTGTGTGGCGGTTTTCAACATCAATGGAGGAATATATAGGAATATATAGGTTTCATAGTTGTGTGCCGGCAGTTGGGCTTTGTCTTTAGACAGGTGGTATTTAGTGCAAGACTGCAGGAAGAACAATTGCGAGATATCCATAATTTGCGTTTCTGCGTGTAATGCTTGTGTTGGGTATCGAGCATTCTTTTCAAATATAAGTTTTAGGAATCTGCGTTGTATAACTTCCAGGGGGTGTATATGTGTTTTGGATACCCCTCCCCAGGCTATTTTTGAGTAACGGAGATGGCTTTCAACAAGCGAGTAATATATTGTTTTAAGATGTCGCAAAGGTAATATGTTTTTCATTACTTTAATGATAATATATAGAATATAAATGGAATCTCTAATTATTATAATCAAGTTTACATAATGATTTATTCAGAATCAATGAGATTTAGAATCAACCAGTAGGTTCTTAAGTCATTGTGGTGGCGGATATATAATCACAAATTACATGAAGGTAGGAAAATTTTATGATGCTCAATTTTTAGTCGTGGTAATGTAACAATAAATATTTCCAGAGTAGTATTTTTTTGCAGAAACTTGTTGACACAGACACACATTTTATCAATCAACAGAGGAATTCTGGGAATATGAGATACTATGCTTTTCGGTCGTAGTCTTGGCACGTACAGTTTTAGAAAGGATAACATAAATGCACAGTTGATTTTGTCGGTCAATAGTTTAAAAATGAAAATGATCTTTTGGCTGAACCGCCTATTTTCTAGTTTCATTCTAGTTGAATTCTAGTCTAAGTGGGTCATAGGATGAGTAGTCCGGGGAATTGCCATATTTTTTGTTGTGTAAATATGATATGAATTTATTTTGTATAGTTTCCAGGCGTTTTTTCAAATATTTTTTGACGGGGTCCCAAACTATTGCTGCAAATTCCAGACGACTTCGAACAAAAGCGAAATAAAGAGTTTTAATTGTTTGAATATTTTTGAACTCACATGTGAATAGCTTAACGAATCCCAACATTTTTTCGGCTTTCTGTCCTGTTTTCTCTATATGTTTTTCAAAAGTTAAGGAAGGTTGGAAGGTGACACCTAGATCGACGGTTTCATAGCATCTTTCCAGCTCTTGATCATTCATAAAATAGCTCAATTTTTGCAAATTTTTTGAGTTGCTAAAACTAACAACATAATATTTACTCAAATTCAGATATAATCTATTTTTCTCACACCAATTGTAAAGTGAATGAAGATCATTCTGCAATAGGTTATAGTCGGACTGATCTGAAATTTTTCGGAAAATCTTACAGTCATCAGCATACAATAAACAGTGACTTGCTAAATGGTCCGGGATATCATTAACGAACAATAGAAAGAGAATGGGACCCAAGTTAGAGCCTTGAGGTACACCAGACTTTGCAAGGAATTAGTCAGACTCATTTCCCCTAAAAGAGACAAATTGAATTCATTTGAAAATATAGCTTGTTAACAGTTCTGTGAGTGAATTACTGAAGGAATACATACTAAGTTTGGATATGAGAATAGAATGATCGACTTTGTCAAATGCCTTGGCAAAGTCAGTGTAAATGGTATCCACTTGTGCCCCCGCTCTTCTATCATATCCGTGACAATCATTAAAAAAGATGCAAGGTTCGTTTCGATGTTCGAGTTTGCAGTCCAATTTTTCATGGTCGCATACGAAGGATATTGATCACCAAGAGTATTAAGCATATCTTCGTAAATCTGCTTACCTTTCAACCCTTTTAAATACAGGTACTTGATGATGGCTCGATAATCCAATTTTCCAGTTTTCACAATTTCGGTGGACATATTTTTTCGTTTAACCCTGCGTTACATACGTTGATAATTGTTGCATCAGTACATACGTGGGGTGTGACAAACCCCATTTCCTGAAAAATCGTATTTTTTTTATCTTGTTCTTTTTCTGATATTACGTTGTTCCATAGTATCAGGGGATCATTTCGGAACAATAAAAACACGCAAGGAATAATCAAATAGGCTTTATTTCAAGAAATCTGATATAAACTGAAAAAAGGCTAGTTTTCATGTACCAAAAAACACACCGCGACAAAAAAAATCATGTGAGATAAATGAACATCTCACCCCGGAATGAACATTCGGAAACTAAAATTTGATTATGATGAAATACAAAGAAAATAATTGCAGATTGAAAAACAAGGAAAAAATTTAATCGCTGTCTGAGCCATGCAATTTTGGCAAGTAATCACACCCCAGGGCACTTAAGTTCCCTATAACTTCACTCAGTGTCTACAAGATACTGCGGAAATGCCTGAATTCGATGGTGCAGACATATTTTGGAAGCTATTAGGAGGGGCGTACGCATAAGTTTACGTTTGGCATATTTTCAAAGCGATATTCGGCGACTGGGGTCCATCACACCCCACGTATGTAACGCAGGGTTAATTCATTGCGTAACTCTGGTTTAATTTCTTGACGTCAAACTTTACGCTGACACTTCTAATAAGTTATTGTTCGTTGCTATGGAAACGCAATATTTTGTTTATGCAGGGAACTGGTCTAGGCTAACTAGATATCAATACATCCTCGTATACTTCAAAAATATGTGCAACTATTTTCAACTTCTTTATTTGGTCATCATTCAAATCAAATTCTGAATTATGTATAAACCCACTTTAGTAATCAAGGAGTGTCAACGAAATGGTGGAGTCGATAAATCAAGTATTTACGACATGCATATACTTTTTATACCGGTCAGGATTATGTATCACTTGGTGGGTTTTTATATAAGGAATAGTCAAACGCCTTATCTGCATATGCGTGCTATTTCTCCAATTAGTTTATCACCATCAACACATTAGCACATACAAATATTCAACAGCACGTTGAACGTCTGACTAGTTGAAAAATTCAATCGTATAATGAATCCTACCGTAAGAAGATTGTGGGACTATGTGAGTATTGTATTTTTTCGTTAGTTATTAAACCGATTTACTTCGAGGAATCAAGAGCAATAGTTTTTATAGGGTTTTTATAAGAGTTATTGGGGGAAGATTATGATTCTCTCTAACCGAACTTTGATTTCTGAACTTTGAGGAAACCATTCAATTGGAACTAAATGAGTGTACCATTTTACTGATGACGTTTCCATGATTATTTTCATTTTACCACGTTTTCATAACTCGCTTTCATGTTCGTTTGTTTGATTGTTTTTTTTTTGGTAAAAATTTCACCATTGACTAACATCCCGATGAGCCTTAAACTATTAACTTTGAACACAGCTCAAAACTGGATAACAAGATTTCATTGCAAAATGTGTTAACAATACTAATAATAATGACCATGATAAATGGACGCCTTGAGTGGACAGATTCATTATAGACCGTCAGATAACGACAGATTTTGCTGAATCATTTTCTCGTTTCTGGGATTTTAACAACTGAAAATTATGTCAGTATTTAGCTCAAAAGATGAAAATTCAGCGATCGGACGTGTGCTAGGCATATAGAAAATTCATTTTTTTCTGTGACGGGAAAAAAATTTACCATTTTATCTCTGTTGCCAGGTAACAAAGTATAACTTTTCATAAAATTACTTTTTTCCCCGGGAAAAAAAGTGAGTAATTTGTTCCCGGACATATTCACACATAGAAAAAGGAAGATACGCAGGTTTAGAATATTTTATTGAACATAAGTTACTGGTTCTAATTCGATAGCCTTTAGTGGTTCGAATTATGTAGACTTTATCCAAGTAAAGTAAAATTAAATAAAAGAAAAAAATATATGTAATTGAGGATAACCCGGATGCCCTATAACGCCTTACCGGTCCCGTAGACGATCTGTTGGTCTGTCTGTCTCGGTGTCCCTTCTTCTGTCGTCTTCACAAAGGGCCCTTTTGGATAGAAAGGCGAAGAGGGTCTACTGATGTTCTGCCTGTTGGTGTAGTTCACCGGGACGATTGAACACTCCACGACACTTAGAATATTGAAGGAGGAACAGCGTGCAAGTAATAATTAATGATATAAGCAAAATAGTTTGTTGTTAATCCAAACGGGAAATAACTCTTTAACACGTAGCGAAATATTGATGCGAAATATATCGATCACCGATACGCGATGAACCGATGCTAATTAGGTACTGGTATTGTTCGCAGGTTTCTCGGGAAACAAAAACTCACGGAATGTCTCTACGTACCGACGATACAGGGCGTTTGAGGGCAACATATCTGTTCGCGGTACAATGACAATAATTAAATTAAATGATTCACTGACTCTTTCCGGAACATTCTGCCCCCGGGAAATGCATCTTTGCATTTTATTAATAAAAAAAAAATATAAGTAGATATAGAAAAAAGTTAATTAAGAAAAAAATAAACAAAAATAAAAAAAATAACATTTGTTTTCTGATTCGAACTTTGTTAATCCTGGGAATCAGGATTTGGAAGTGGACAAAGCTTAACCAAGGAGCGCGTTAACGTGCCCGCACTAGTTTTTACAGTGGCCACTCTAGCGATTGCGTCACGACCAGGGTGAAGCGCTATGATGCGACCTAGAACCCATTTGCACGGAGGTAAATTCTCTTCTTTAATCACCACCATAGTCCCTACCTCAGGAGTGGGAGATTCGGACTTGAGCCATTTACTCCGTTCTTGAAGGGTGTGAAGGTACTCTTCATGCCATCGTCTGCAGAAATCCTGGTGAAGCCTTTGTAGCATTTGCCAGCGAGAGAGACGATTCATTTTTAGCGGGGTGTAATCAGGTAACGGTATCGCGGAAACAGGTTCGAGGGTTAAGAAATGATTTGGGGTGAGAGCGTTGATATCTTCAATATCCTGAGTTAAAGGGCCAAGTGGGCGGGAATTCAGAGTAGATTCGATAAGGACCAAAACAGTGTAGAATTCCTCGTAAGTGAGGACTTGCTGTCCAATAACTCGACATAAATGACTTTTGACCGCTTTCACTCCACTTTCCCACAAACCACCCCAATGGGGGGAAGCTGCTGGAATGAAGGAATGCGTAATTTTTTCATGTAAAACAGCGTTTTGCATCAAGCGAGCAAGTTCCCTACTGGCACCTTGATAATTAGTAGCGTTGTCACTATAGATATGAGATACTCTACCCCGTCGGGCGATAAATCGTTGTAGGGCTGCTAAAAACGTATCTGTGGTTAGGTCACTCGCAAGTTCTAAGTGCAGAGCTTTTGTAGTGAAACATACGAATAAGCACAGATACCCTTTACAAGTTTTGACACCCCTATGCCGAGTCATAGTTAAAGGAAACGGACCACCATAGTCCACCCCCACATGACTGAATGGTTTGGCCTGAGAAATTCGTGACGGGGGTAGATCGCCCATGAAGGGTTGAAAAGCTACGGGTTTTGTCTTCCAGCATTTTACACATTTAGTGAGAACAGAATTAATGGCTCGTTTTGGAGACAAAATCCAAAACTGCTGTGACAACAGAAATTGCGTAGTGCGGAATCCAGCATGAAGATGTTTTTTGTGATAAAATTCAATAAGTAATGTGGTCAAGCGACTTTTACGAGGAAGTAATATCGGAAATTTGGATTCATATGGAAGAGACGAGTATTTTAGTCGACCCCCAACTCGAAGTACTTCAGAGTCATCTTTGAAAACATGTAACTTCCGTAGAGGTTTTGAAAAACGATTAGTTTTAAGTTCTTCAGCGAAATGGGTGTTCTGAGTCCACTTCACTAAAATGAGTAGGGCATTAAATAGTTCGAAATTTTGAAGTGGGCCTTTTCTACGCGAGGTGGAATGGAGACAATTGAAGCTGAAGCGTAGTAGAAAGGCAGTAACGCGTTGTACTGTTTCGAAAGAAGAAAATTGAAGAAGTAGTTCGTTAATCACGTTATTTTCTGGTAAATGAGCGAACAAAGCAAGAGGGCGTTCTTCGTCCTTAGGAGGATTACATTTAAAAGACGAAGCGGGAAATTCTGACCAGGGAGTGCAAGACTTGCGTAAAAATTCAGGTCCCTGGAACCAAAGCGAATTTTCTAATAAGACCTCGCGATGCGACATCAGCGGAGTTATTTTTCGAATCGACGTAATACCAGAATTCTTGGGGTATTTTTTCTTGGATATAGGCAACACGATTGGCAACAAAAGTTTTGAAACGATGCGGTGAGCTTTTGATCCAATGTAGAGTGATCTGAGAATCGGACCATGCGGATACCGAAGTGACTGTCATGTGAGTTTGCAAAATTGATTTAACAAAAAACAATAATTTTGATAGCATTACTGCGGCACAAAGCTCAAGTCGAGGAATGGTTATTTTTTTGAGAGGAGCCACCTTGGATTTTCCGCAAACAAAATGAGTGGAAATCGTGTCAGTTTCATCAATTACTCTCAAATAAATGACAGCTGCGTAGCCTTTCTCACTTGAGTCACAAAATCCATGAAGCTCCGAAATAGCCGATGGCTTTAAAAATCGCGTTATTTTTAAATTTGACAGTAGGGGCAATTCGTTTTTGTACTGAGTCCAAACACGCGTTATTTCATCACTTGGGGGGTCATCCCAACCAAGCTTAGAAGTCCACAGTCTTTGAATTAGGTATTTTGTAAAAAATGTAACTGGCGCTAGAAATCCCAAAGGATCATAGATTTTAGCCAACTCAGATAGCAACAATCTTTTTGTGCATGATCGATTCTCTATAGGGGTCACAGAGAAAGCGAAGTAATCCCGAGTAGGATTCCAGTGGAGACCCAACACTTTTAGAGACTGATCTGAGTCGAAAGACATCGGATTTGTTGACAAATGAGAGGGGGGTAAGTCAGTTAAGAGGGAAGGCTCATTGGTAGACCATTTGCGCAGTTCGAAGCCACCACACTTCATTAAGGCAATGAGTTCTGACACTAGCTTGGAAGCTTCTTCGTAAGTGGAAGCGCCACATACAAAGTCATCGATATATGAGGACCCTCGCTAAGTTTCAGCAGCGAGAGGAAACTTTCGACCCTCATCTTCTGCCAACTGCAATAGAACACGGAGCGCAATGTATGGACTAGCAGTCAAACCGTAGACTAATGTATTGAGTACATAGTCCTGGATTGGGTCTTGAGGTGAAAATCTCCAAACTATTCGTTGATACTGTCTATGAGACGGATCTACGAGGATCATTCTATACATCATTTTCACATCTGTGCATAAGACATAGGCATGGCAGCGAAAATTTAGTAAAATGGTGACAATGTCCTGTTGAAGTTTGGGTCCAGTAAACAGACAATCGTTCAGCGATGGTTGATTGGGTAGTTTCGCTGAACCATTGAATACTACCCTTAATTTCGTAGTAGTACTCTCAGGTTTCAGGACGCGGTGGTGGGGAATATAATATACTTGATCCGTAATATCATTATTAGAAGCGAGCGACATGTGATTCAATTCCAAATATTCCCGCATAAACTCTTTATATTGCTCATAGACTAAAGGCTTTTTCAAAAGCTGACGTTCCAACGAGTAAAATCTAGTTAATGCTAATTCGCGAATTCGGGGAAATGTGGGGTTAGGAACACGAAAGGGCAAAGATACAGTATAGCGACCTGAAGAATCTCGCGAATGAGTTGTAGAAAAATGTTTTTCACAAGAGTCTCCTTCAGGCGAAGACAACCGTACTCCCGGTACTTCCTCCACCTCCCAAAATTTTTTCAAAGTTCCTTCCAACTCCGGAAGTTCCGTAGCGCAAGCCATGGATACAGAAACCAAAGGAGTAACACTTTGAACTCTTCCGGTTACGATGTACCCAAAAACTGTATTTATTGCGTCTGGTTCATCAAAATGTCCAGAAACTTTACCATTCAAAATTATTTTTGCAAAAATGTCTGCGCCTAAAAGAATGTCTACAGCCCCCGGACTATAAAATTTCCGATCTGCGAGCTTCAAAGAAGATAAATGTTTCCAGTAAAGAACTGAGGGTAGTCCTCCCCTGTAGGTTTGATTGCGAGGGTAACTTGTCCACTACTTGAATGAAATTGCATTGTGCCAATTCCTTTAATTTCGATAGTGTGTCCAATCTTGGGCAACCCCAGTTGGTGAACAGCGCGATGAGTGATAAAAGAACTCATACTTCCACTGTCAATAACACAACGATAAGGACGGTACATTCCTCGGTTATCCAAAACATCAATCCAAGCGGTGGCTAACAGTACGCCGGTACTCACACTAGTTTCCGTTCCCGCGAAACAATCAACTCTTTCCTCGCGTGCAGGATTTTCCGGAGTAGTCGAGTTTTCGCGATTGCTACCCTGAGTAGAAGAATGAGCTGAACCATGCTTGGGATCAGATTGAAGAGGATGATTCGTTCTATGGTTCGATTTGTCCACGTGCAGTAAAGTATGGTGGTACCTAGATTGACATTTTTTACATGTGTAATTAGACTTGCATGAGCGTATGTCATGCGCACTACTCAAGCAGTTAAAACAGAGATGAGCTGATCTACAAAAGGAATACCGTTCAGGAGCGGATTTTGCAGTAAAAGCAGCGCAAGTATACAAAGAATGATTCTCTTTGCAAAAAGTGCAATTATTCAAAGGAGATTTATTCACAAAAAATGTAGAAGTGCGGGTAGGAGTATTCGAAGCGAGCGGTTTGGCTATAATAGCCCGTTTAGAATTTGATGAAATTTGCGTTAAATTGAGAGTATCCAAGGCGGCGCAATGATTCTTCAAAAAATCGACAAGGTCGGCATAGGTAGGAACAGTCGAGGAAGAATGCTTCATCTCAAATCTAGTGACAATTGTGGCATCAAGACGCTTCAACAGCATCATGACCAGTAAAAAATCCCAACCATCAGTAGGAAATTTCATTAGTTTCAGAGCGGCCAGGTTTTCTGAAAACGTATCTAATAACTTGCGTAACGCGACGGGGTTCTCAGAAGTAACCTTGGCTGAATTCTCAAGCTCAAGCCAATGAGCTTGAGCACGAAGACGAGTATGAGCATATCTTTCTTCTAATACCTTGTACGCGATATCATAATTATCCGAAATTAATGGTAACGTGCGAACTAGCGATAAGGGAGCACCCTGTAGCGATGAAACTAAATAATTAAATTTTTCAATATCAGTTAAAGCAGGATTATTATGAACAAGAGCATTAAATAATTCTAAATATGACGGAAAAGCTTTATAATCTCCATCAAATTTTGGCATTCAATTTTCGGCAAATTAAAATGCGAATGAGAATTTCCCATAGGTGCAAGAGTTGAATTCAAACCCGGTGTCACCGTGGTGTTGAGAGATTCAAATAGATCGCTGTAAATACTTTTTATATGATAATAATCAGCAAGAAAACCTTCGCGAACACCGTCTTCGTTCACGTCGCTTTCTGCCGCCGCCAAGAGGGTAGATAACACCGAATTATGCTGTTTCAAAAATTCTTCGCGAACAGCATCCAAATCAGAGCATCTTACTTTGAACAGGGTTCGAAGAGATTTATCGGTTTTCGCACGATCTGCCAGATTACGAATAATATTTATTTCATTTATAGCAGTTGTCCTATAGGTCTGATATTTTTTCAATTTATCGGCCATATTATTCGAATAAACCGAACACTTTACAATATTTACGCTCAGGAATTCCTAGACCGAAGCAAGACAAATGAATACGAAAAACGATAAACAGTAAACCTGCAAAAAACGTCCAAATGATTAAAAAGCAGCACGACTACCGATTCTGATTGTCAATGTCCACTTCCAACCTTGAGACTTTTTAAACGGCAAAGATAAAATTAAAACGGCAAATACAAAATTTTGCGTGATTTGGGCAAAGTGAATATAATATTGCATAAGATTCTATCTTCGGTATACCTAGTAATTTGGTGAATGAAGAAAATTCGAAGCAGTTGAACTGTCAGTTTTTGCAAAAATTACGAAGTTTAATTTTTTTTTTTTTTATAAAAAATCGGGACAAAATTAGGCAGAATGTTACGTAATCGTCTGAGTCATCCGGCTCGAAGGACCAATGGTTCTAATTCGATAGCCTTTAGTGGTTCGAATTATGTAGACTTTATCCAAGTAAAGTAAAATTAAATAAAAGAAAAAAATATATGTAATTGAGGATAATCCGGATGCCCTATAACGCCTTACCGGTCCCGTAGACGATCTGTTGGTCTGTCTGTCTCGGTGTCCCTTCTTCTGTCGTCTTCACAAAGGGCCCTTTTGGATAGAAAGGCGAAGAGGGTCTACTGATGATCTGCCTGTTGGTGTAGTTCACCGGGACGATTGAACACTCCACGACACTTAGAATATTGAAGGAGGAACAGCGTGCAAGTAATAATTAATGATATAAGCAAAATAGTTTGTTGTTAATCCAAGCGGGAAATAACTCTTTAACACGTAGCGAAATATTGATGCGAAATATATCGATCACCGATACGCGATGAACCGATGCTAATTAGGTACTGGCATTGTTCGCAGGTTTCTCGGGAAACAAAAACTCACGGAATGTCTCTACGTACCGACGATACAGGGCGTTTGAGGGCAACATATCTGTTCGCGGTACAATGACAATAATTAAATTAAATGATTCACTGACTCTTTCCGGAACAGTTACATTTCCTTTATATTTAAAGTTCAATTATTGAATGTGCATTGCATGAATGACATGTTCCTTGAACTATTCGGTACAACAGTCGGATTTTCTTGTGTTGAAATAATATTGTTTTCCGACACTGCCGTTGATGTACCTGGTCGCAAATAGGGTGTTATTTCAGCACTGCCACACGTTCTGAACACTTTATTAGCAATGTCTATCCTGTGTGCTACCGATTCATCAACATAGCCCCCAGCGACCGTTGATGACTTCCAACCGCCATGTTTCTTTAGTGTAATCTCCCTCAGATTCAACTAAAAGTGTAGCAGACGATCTTCGAAATGAATGACCTGGATATGAGCTAGCATTTTCAAGTTGAAGAAAATTAGCTACTGTTTCAGGTACCTTATAAAACTGATTTTTACCCACAACCTGATTGATACACTTTCCATTGCAATTTGCATAATACAGGCGGCGATCCTTTGCTGCTGCTGGACGAAGGGATATGTACATTCAGTAAAATTTAATATATTCTTCAGTTACTACAAATCTTCTGTTTACATCGTTCTTTGTTTGCTTCAGTTTCACAACTAATAACTTTCCCGAATCTTCGATATCATCTAATGTTACCTGTCAATCCCAAATACAACAACAACCTTGGCCATTAAATAAACTTCATCGGGTGCATTATTTAAAAATCACTAATTTGTGTACTCGTAAAAATCGCAGCTTTCTTGGGCGTGTAACCTTTCGCATTTTGTTTCAGAAATGTAATCAGCTTGAAATATTTTGAAATGTCTACATTATTATTGGATCGTAACATGCTTTTAATCATTGAATAATTCGACCACACTGTTGATGGCTTTTGTTGTTGTGCCAGTTCCGAAAAATAAGCCAATCACACCGTCTCCGAGAAAGAACCGTCTTTCTCATCTTCCATTCCATAAATCTTGAATACGCGGTTTCGTAAATTTTCCGCGATTTAGCTGGCAAAAATTTTCGTGACGCTACTTTCGCTGCTTCTACCAACTCCGGTCGAGTCAGAGAAAACTCGAAATCAGACATTTTTCAACTTTATATTATTCAAAATAATTATTAAACAATTTGAGTTCGCAATTTTCAAATCAAATCACAGCATGGACGTATAATATCGTATAAATACAGATGGACTCAGCATTGCCATACCTACGACACGGAGTGATTTGAAGTTGCTCTGTTCTTAGGCGCTCGGGCTGCGGGGAAGAGAGAAGGTAGCGATAGACTGTGACCTTCCCACAACAGACAGGAGCGCACGCATTTGCTGAAAATAGGGTTCAATCACAAGAAAAAATGCTGAATTTGAAATAAAGATGAAAATATCAAGGAAAGTGTTAGAATATACATTCGATGGGACTTCGTGAGATAGAAAAACTCATTTGACATACCTGATGTCATAAAAAACTTCATTGACTCGGATAGTATCGAAAAAAAAAATGAATTTAAATATTTACTAAATATGGTAATTTATATATTCAATAAATACATGTTCTTATACATATTAAAATAAATGAATATGGTGAAGAATAAATATTCCAAATAAATTTTCAGCGCATATTTTTCAAATTCAGAAATACAAAATTTTAATTTATTTAGGACAATATGCAAACAAATTTCACAATACAGATAATCAAACTAACATTTTTTCCTAGAAGATATCAAAAATCAAGTACGTAAAGATTTTCACAAAAGCAACAATAAAATAAAAATGAAGAATTTGTTTTCTATTCTGAAATAATTTGCTAATTTCTTGAGTCCCCCCCCCCCCCCCCAGCAATGATAACCGCCTGTTATACTCAATATCAGAGTCCTTATTCAATTATGTCTCCCAAATTCACTAAACTGTCCCTCAGCTCATTCAAAGTAACTTTGGGCTGCTGCAGGGCTCTAATTCATCTCGGGTTCGTATCAGGACTTCTCGCGGGCAAGATCGCCCGGAAATACTGGCGGGCCGTGTGGTCTCGTATGGTCGTGCAATCATATGAATTCTTCACCAATGAATAGAGCGAAAGAACAGACTAGAACAGACTAGATTTTCTTTTCTTTTATTGTAGAATTTATTAAGCTGATGATGGACCTATATAGGTCCGAAACATGTAGGTACTCTTCCAACATCTAACTGTCCGATGGTTATTGGCCTATCCATTACCATTTAGCCAGTCATTTTTATTAAATTGTGGAGATGACTTCGAGTTTTTATTCTTCGTAAATTCCACACCACTCCACTTCGAGACACCATGGACCGCAGGTTTTTCAATCAGTTCTGATTTGTGGCCGAAGTTCATTCAATCGGTGAATTGTCATAATATAGACTAGCAAGAGTCAATCGGTATTTAGAAATACTTTTTCTTTAGCTGATCTTATAAAGGCTAGTGTACCATGCTCATATTTGATTATCCAGAGACAACAATATTGAATCAGTTATCAGAATATCATTATTTTTAACTAATAAAAATGACAAACAAGAGGCGCTTTTCAGTTTGCACAAATATTCCGGGTGCATGGGTGGTTCTCGATAGTGAAAAAAAATTGTGTAAAAGAGTCTCTGGTTTATCTTATTGAATTTCGTTAATATATTGGAACGAAAAATCACAAACTCTCAACAAAGAATGCCAATACATTTTTACATTGGAGTTTTCTCATATCAGAAGTTACAAGTAATTACATACTTGTAGTAAAGAATCCCAGTTTCAATATGTTGTAATGGTTGTCAAAACCTGATTTCAGTGACGAAATGGCGTGCACTTCAACCAAGACAGTTATTTCTACTGAAGCATTGGAAAGTGAAGGAGAATCGAACAAATATTCTACAAGCAATATTCAAAATAACCGGATAACAGCAAATCATGGTGAGTTGTAGTTTCGCATTTAAGACCATCGGTTATTCGAGAAGAGCAAGAAATTCTCTTAGAAGTATGGGTGGATATTGTAATACTTTACCTAGGGTGGTTGGGCGAACGAATCATTTTGGCTTCTAGCCAAACCTACACTAAAACAATCAACCACTGCTAAGTCTGGAATGTATTTTGTATTATTGGTTTCGTGCGTAACTGACAGCTTGGAGGTACAACAAACTCAAAAGAAGAAGAAATAACCTCACTTTACTGTTTGCCTTTGTAAATAAATAACGTTTTTCGGAGTTTTTTCTTTTTCTGCCGTGTTTTTACTGTTTCTGCTGTGTTATAACTATTTCTGCAGTTTTTTCTGTTTCTGCCGTTATGTTGAAATTTAGGAATAACGGATTTTACAACATATTAGTCAATTTTAGATGATGTTCATCGACAACAGCAAAGATAAAAATCAGTGATTTGCATCGATCCATATCTTCTTGAAGCTGAAAATAACAGGAAAAAAAGCAACCAATAAGCCAGGTGAATCCTGCAGAGTTTTGGACTAAAATAGATAGATAGATCTTTATTCAATTAGGAAACCTAATATACACATGAAAAAAATTTATTGCTAACATACAGTTGAATTATTTTATTTTTACCCATGCGTCATCAATTTATGATCTACGAAATAACACACCCTCTATGTAACATCTCTGTTTATAAACCGCTATGAGCGAATCAAAATTCGTTGACATTTGTCTTCTAAGCAAAGAATTATGGTATTGTGATGATCCATTGAAACTCAAAACAGTGAAAAGAGATAGCCATAAAGCTGACAGTGTTTTTACATTTCAACTAAACTTGCCAAATAGTGTATTGACTAGAACAGTACCAATCACGTCATTATTTTCTGTCATTGGGGATTGTTTGTCACCACTTTTACTTCGTTTTGCAGTCAGATACATTATAAAAACAGTTTTTTACAATCATTTATTTCAAAGTAAGTACAATACAATGTGTTTTTTTCACAAATAATCTTTGAAATTTCTAACCCCACAATTGATATGTGACTGTAATTCCGTATTACCGGGATATTCACACAACAGTAATTCAGAGGGTGGAAACCCTATTGAGAAAAAAACCTTACCTAATTCTATAAATAAAGACCAAACACATTCACAATATATTTTAACTCTATTTTAGGTTATGCCTGGAACTATTCTCCATTCACAAGCACAACAATTTGTGTTGAATTTGTGCGAGTATTTTGAAAGGGAGAGAGCGCATGGTGGACCTTTTTTACCACTTTCATCTGTTAAAGAGGTAACAATTAAAACCACAAGAGAAATGTCACAAATTTCCTTCACTGTATTTTAGAGAGTTGCAGATGCACTTAAAATATCCCGAAAAACGGTGTACAACATCAGTAAAAGAAACGAAAATAAAGCCATTCCATCAACTCCAGGAAAAAGTAGACATCGTCTTAAAAAGAAAACAGCTGATTTACCTAAAGGACAGAAAATGGCAGTACGGAATACTTTGTACGATATGTATAAAGATAGTGAGTACACCTCCTTATTACATGGAGAGGGAAATGAAGATAATACTGACTGTTCATATATCAATATTATAAAAAAAGAATCTTTGACATGCATCATTTCATTCGATGAACGTGAAATTGACTAGGTAGTGTGAAAAATTTCGGAACAAATGTAACCACCCCATTTTCATCAATTAAAACTCTATCAGGAAGGTCATTGGACTTATGTAAACTACTTGCCAGATGAAGTGGGACAACCGAAAAATTGCCTAATTTTGACTAGCTATAACTTGAACGATGTTGTGTTTCAAACCTAAATCTTTGGTCTATGCGTCATTGGCGTTGGGTTCCTTTTTTTGCAATTCGTTCTCTTTGTACAGGGTGAGAATTTAGAGCCGGAAACATTTTAAATTTTTGATCAATAATTTGGGAAATGTGAGGACCTTATAATTATTTTATAGATGTTGGGTGAATTGTTGTGCCGATACCTTGATATGCCTTTGAAACATTTTTGATAAATTGCGTTGCTATGGAAGTATCGCTATTTTATGAAATTCCGTTTTTATTTTAAAATATGGCCTTTTTTAGTTAAACAATAACAGTGACCATCTAAACGACAACAAGGTATATTTCTACTGAAGATACTTTTACCAGTGGCGCGCAAAAAGGGGTTTATGATATCTAGAAACGAAAATTCGTTTTTATTGAAAAAAATTCAACAGTTTTATTGATCGTTACAGTTGAAAAGGTGTCATACCTATAATTAGCATGATGCTGACAAATTCAGAGGCGTGCAAGAGGGGATTCTGTGATGTAGACAAATTAAAATACCAGTTTCATTATTTTTTCTGCTTTTATATTTATTTAAGATGAGCATCCATGTAATTCATTGGCGTACAAAAGAGGATTCATTATACAAGGCGATCCAAAAAGTTTGGTTCATATGGAAACATTTCATTTCTAAATATCATAAACCCCTTTTTGCTTGCCACTGGTAAAATTATCTTCAGTAGAAATATTCCTTGTTGCAGTTCAGATGGTCGCTGTTATAATTCATCTAAAAAAGGCCACCTTTTAGAGTAAAAAAAAAATATTTCAAAGATATCTCGAGGTATCGGCCCAAAAATTCACCCAACATTTAAAAAAAATTCTAGGGTCCCTCTCATTTCCCAAATTATTGGTCAAAAATTTGAAATGTTTCCGGCTCTTAATTCTCACCCTGTACAAAGAGAACTAATTGCAGAAAAAGAAACATGACGCCAATGACGCATAGACCAAGGATGGCGCTTTCCACCTTTGGTTGAAAATACAACATCGGCCAAGAGATGTCCTAGTTATAGCTAGTCAAAATTAGGCAATTTTTTGGCTGTCCCACTTCATCTGGCAAGTAGTTCATATTAATTGAAAAACTTCATTGTCACATCTACTTTTCTTTTGAATTTGAAGCTTCACTTGTATCTCGTTTTCGAAAAGCATTCATAATCAGTCCTCCTATCTTATGAATTTTGAAATGTACCTACATTTATTTTATTTTCCAGAAAAACATATTACTCTTCAATCCTTGAACGATAAACTGAAAAATAAGGAGGTTGTTTCTATGTGCAAATCATCTTTGAATGTTTTACTAAAAGAGCTGGGATTTGAATTTAAAAAAGACGATAATCGAAGAGCTGTAATTGAAAAAACTCATATTGCTTCACAAAGAGCATATTTTTTTACGTAAATAACAGGAAAACCGAAAAAAAAAATTATCTACGAGAAGTGGTTTTTTTTAGATGAAACATGGATTTATTCTAGAGGAAATAAAACAAAGTCTTGGAAGGATAATAATGTCAAAAGTGTACGCAAACCCGAAGGATATGATGGTAAACGATTTATTATTGTGCATGCTGGTTCTACGAAAGGGTTTGTTCCAGAAGCTAGTTTATTGTTCTGTTCGAAATGTTTGACTCTAGATTATCATGGAGAAATGAATAGTACAATGTGCACCAAGTGGATGACTTCACAGTTACTTCCCAGTTTGATAATAATGGACAATGCACCATACCACAGTGAAATTTTGAATAAACAGCCTACCACTTCTTCTACAATATCGAAAATTGTTAGTTGGCTAAAGGAAAATAAGATAACATTGATTTTGATGAAAAATTAACCAAACCAGAATTATTGCAATTGGCTAAGATGAACCGAAAGGAAAACATATATTATAGATGAACTGGTACGAGAACAAGGGTATGAAGTATTAAGGTTACCACCTTATCACCCAGACTTTAATGCTATTGAATTAATTTGGGCTGATTGTAAGACATACTACAACAAATATATTGGCAGAGATGGATACAGTGATGAAAAAGTATTGAGTATGTGGAATGAAGCATTAGAGAAGTGCAACGCTGAATCCTGGGCAAAATGTGTGAAACACACTGAAGCACTCATAGAAAAATAATATGAACGAGAAAAGCTTCTTGTGATAGAATAAAATAGAATAGAAGTTTATTGCCCATTTAAGGTACAGGTAGTACATATGTACCTTAAATGGTCAATAAACTTCTATTCTATTATATTCTATCACAAGAAGCTTTTCTCAAACCATTATTATAAACATTATTATAAACATAGGTGAAAATTCTGAATCTGAAAGTGATTAAATATATTGATTTTGGTTTTTCTTTCATCAATGGTACATAGTTCCACATGCATAGTATATGTTTCAACAAGAGATGAATATCCTGATTTTTTCGTGAGGTGAGAGTTTATCCACGAGCATAGCGGAGCGGAGCGTGTGTGGCAATCTCACGAACGAAAAAAACATATTTCATCTCGAGTAGAAAATGCAATTTTTTCTACGATAAATGTTTATAAAATATTGGATCACTTTCATGTAGGGTATCCGAATGAAAAATGATCAATTTCATATACATTAGTGGAAAAATAAATGTATGAATAAATTTTTATGTTATCATGTGTTGAGTATTAATATATTTCAACTGGTGTTTTTTTACCTCTAACATATTCATTTATTTATCATTATACAGTGTGTCCTTGCATCCATGCATGAATAGGTAATTGAAAAAGTTTAAATACCTAAATCTAGAAACTTCGTTTTCTGAGTTGTGGTCATGTTTGAATGGTAACTCAGATTTTC
Organism: Chrysolina oricalcia; assembly: GCA_944452925.2. Taxonomy (NCBI): domain Eukaryota; kingdom Metazoa; phylum Arthropoda; class Insecta; order Coleoptera; family Chrysomelidae; genus Chrysolina; species Chrysolina oricalcia. The sequence goes on from OX101813.2 coordinate 2,801,230, forward strand.
ATATCAAGGTATGCAAAGGTTTTGGAAATATTGAACTTCATCCTATTTTTCTGAATAACTTTTTCCGTTATCTGTTACATACGAAATTGCATTATTGTGGATAAAATAACTTCTGAGGTTATTAAAGGATTTAATATGGATTTACGACTGCTAAGGTATGGATAAAACAACTTCCTTATATGAATGTGACTGAAATTAGATTAGAGTAGGTAGGTCAAAAGTTTCTAGTAAACTCACTGGCCAAAAGAGGAAATTTTATGAACATATCTTTGCCCCCATGTTTCATTATCCTATCAAACCTGATGTTACCGGACTCGTAATAATTGAAATATATACTGTGTTCAGTTGAATTTAAAAAAAATCTCATTGTCTGGAGGTTCGCCATTTCCATGAATTTGAAAATGTTAATTTAGTTAATTTAATAATTCATTATCTTATCTCATTATCTACACGTTGTAATTTTTATCAGGATATCAGCCACGTCGTTTTACATTTAGACTTTGTTTTGACTAAAATTTCTCGACTTATTTCATATGCATTACAATGATGACGCACGGGTAAAGATAAAATAATTGAACTGTATATACAGGCCGTTTCTTTTATCATGTGGTAACATTGCTATATTCTAAACCGTAACAGATACGAAGACGATTAAATGGTAGAAAAGGTAACTGTTGTGGAGAACAGTACAATGGTCGAAGAAAATTTACAGGGAGTCTCGCCCTTCCCGAGTTATACAGGGAAAACCAAAAATGCTGTTATTTGTTTTTTACGAATAGAATTGTTATTTCTGAAAATATAAAAAAATGGAAAAAGAAAGTTTTAATGTATTCTAAATGTACTATAAAAACGTAACAATGAATCTTTGATTAAACGTTTCGTGTCAACACGGACACCATCAACATTTTTTTTCAAATACGGACTTGTCTATTTTAGTACAAATATTGATAAAGCGATAAAATCACAAATCAGTGGTATACCACACTTGATATTTTTATAACGTTTCATTTAAAATAACTAGCATCCTCAGTGACAACAATTTTTAATTACGGTCCTGTCGTTAGTTCTTTTTTAAATTATTTTAATTTCTTCAAAACCTATTCAACTATTGGCATACTTCAGACTTCACCCAATAATTTTGATAAGAAGATACCCCAACACAACGAACATTCGTATTTTTCCTTCTTGGACATTTTTGTATTACAGAAATCCTTGTTTCAACCGATTTCTTCTGAATCAATTATCATACTGAATATTTCTATAATTCTCAATCCTGGAAGTAACGAAAATATTAGTTTTTGGTCAAAATAAGACTATTGTGTGATATGGTACAATTAAATAGCATCTCACTTCATTTACCATTTTTAAACAATTAGGCTTTGCTTGGTTTCTATGGCAGGACAAATAAATGAGTTGTTGATACGTGTTAAGAACTGTCAGTCGTTTATACACTCAGTCATATCAAAGATGTATTCAAATGACGAAAGGACTGATATGCAATTTGCTTATGCAAAATCAAATAGAAATCCTCTTTTGGCAAAAAATATGTATGGTGAGCTATACCCAAATCGTCGTATTCCACATTCAAATGTTTAGACGATTAGAAAGAAATTTGAGAGACTGTGGTGCATTTGATAGAAATAAAACTAGAAAATGTGTTGTTACTGGAAGTATGCGGAACCAAATAAATGTTTTAGGTAAGCAAATATTACTTCATAAAGATTAACAAAGTGACGAAAATATTTTTTTTCAATTTAGGATCGGTCAGTTACAAAAATATTTCTAATCAAGATTGTTCTTTACGAGAAATTGCCCACGAACTAGGGATTTCTGTAAAATCTACCAGAAATATTTTGAAAAAGAACAAATACAAATGCTACAGGATACGCAAAGTTCATCACCTCAATGAAAGGGATTACGGAAGGAGAGTACGATTTGCGATGTGGTTGAGACGTAGAAATAGGGAAGTTGGAAATATTTGTAATAAAATAATATGGACGGACAAATCAAAATTCACCAACAATGGTTGGTTTAACAGAAACATCCATTATAGGTGGAATAATACAAATGAACATTTACATAGAAAAACCAATTTCCAGGAAAGGTTCAGAATAAATGTTTGGTTGGGAATTTTGGGAACAAACATACTAGGTCCTTTCTTTTACGACGAGCATTTGAATGGTGGAATATATTTACATTTTTTATCCAATGAGTTTGATGGCTACTTAGATGAATTGCCACTGAACATCCGCCGTGAAATACAATGTTTTCAACAAGACGGTGCCCCTCCCCATAATGCAGCAATAGTAAGGGAACATTTAGATGCAATATTCCCAAGAAAATGGATTGGAAACAATGGACCAATTGCCTGGCCAGCTCGATCCCCAGACCTGACTCCTTTAGATTTTTTTTGTCTGGGGATACATAAAGGATAAAGCTTTTTCGACAACTAGTACAGATATCGACCATCTTAAACAAAAAATAAGAGATGCATGTAATAGCATTACACCCATCATGCTAGAAAATTGCCACAGAAATTGTATGGACAGACAACTTATGTGCATTCAACAAAGAGGTCGGCAATTCGAGCATTTAATGTAGGTTATCATGAAGAATTCATTTTCTGTATTGGTTTCATTTTCACTCAAAAATTCAATATGAAATAAATTGTTTTCTGTTTGTTTGATTTCTTCTACTCTTAAGTAAGTTTATTTCCGAGGTAAATTGCTATCGTTAGTCTCTGAAACTACAGATATCTTTTATTATAGTGTAAACATAATTTTAATACATACATTTATTCAAAGCGTCACTGATAATTTTTATATCGGAGAGTTAGGTTTTGTGGAATCCATAAACGACCTAACGACAGGACCGTAATTAAAAATTGTTGTCACTGATGATGTTAGTTATTTTGAATGAAACGTTATAAAAATATCAAGTGTGATGTACCACTGAATTGTGATTTTATCGCTTTATCAATATTTGTACTAAAACAGACAGGTCCGTATTTGAAAAGAAATGTTGATGGTGGCCGTGTTGACACGAAACGTTTAATCAAAGATTCATTGTTACATTTTTATAGTACATTTAGAATACATTAAAACTTTCTTTTTCCATTTTTTTATATTTTCAGAAATAACAATTCTATTCGTAAAAAACAAATAACAGCATTTTTAGTTTTCCCTGTATAACTCGGGAAGGGCGAGACTCCCTGTAAATTTTCTTTGACCATTGTACTATTCTCCTCAATAGTTACCTTTTCTCCCATTTCATCGTCTTCGTATCTGTTACGGTTTAGAATATAGCAATGTTACCACATGATAAAAGAAACGGCCTGTATATATACTTAATATTAATAAAATAAATATAAAACAGACACACATACTATAAATCTCTTTTTAATTAAGTAACACTTTAAACTGACAGGACTATTTAGAAATATATTACAATTATATTCGTATATCGAGATATCGTACATTTAGGACAAAGATATTTAAGTAATAAACCAACCAAGAACAATAAATGATAAAATAAAAAAAAAACAAATAAAGATATAAATATAAATAAATACTAAATGTAAACATATGTATAAAAATTTTTGACGTCAAAAGAAATTTAACCGCGCTCTCTCTTCTACTGAAATCGCCGTTCTTTCCAAAGGCGGAAACTTTGCAATATCACAAACACGAATACCCAATGAAGACATAATTGAAACTGCTGTTAGAACCTTTCCCGAAGAACATGCAGAAGAAATTCGCACAGAATGTACACAAATAATACGTAAGGCCAAACCACCTAGGAGTAATTTGTCGAAAACCGAAGTGCAGGCCATAAGGGATTTGAACAGGGATCAGAAAATTCTGATTCTACCGGCTAACAAAGGTAATGCAACCGTTGTCTCAAACAAAAAGGACCATTTGTATAAGATAGATGTTTTACTGGAACCTTTGATATACAAAGAGCTGAAACGGGACCCAACCCAAGCAACCGTCCAAATTGTAAATCGCTCTATCAAATCTTCTTCATTGGATGACAACACCAAAAAACGACTGTGTAGAAGTGAGGCTCTCATTCCTAGGCTGTATGGTCTACCAAAAATTCACAAAACCAACGTGCCGCTCCGACCAATAGTCAACACCATTGGATCACCAACCTATGAACTTGCGAAATATTTGTCCACGCTACTACAGCCACACATTGGTAATACATCTTCCTATGTAAGAGATTCCACACATTTCATCGAAAAGATCAAAGAGATTACCATTGATCCAAATGACGTTCTAGTCAGCTTTGATGTAGTATCCCTGTTCTCAAAGGTCCCGTTAGATGAAGCCATGAGGGAAATTGAACTACTTTTCCCAATCTCTTCAAAATATGCTTAACATCATCATATTTCATTTTAAATAACGAAATATATGAGCAATTAGATGGTGTTTCAATGGGAAGCCCACTTAGCCCAGTTATTGCTAATTTCTTCATGGAAAAACTAGAAGAAAAGGCAAATGAAACTGTAAATTTAAAACCCAAGGTATGGTTAAGATATGTAGACGATACGTTTATAATTTGGAGCCATGGACCATGAATTCCTTAACGATATCAATGACATAAATCCGAATATTCAATTCACCATGGAAATTGAAAATGAGAAGAAAAGACGTTCTCATTTCTCGAAAAGAAAGACGTCTGCAGCATACGGTATATAGAAAACCAACACACACTGATCGATATCTCCACAATACCTCAAACCATCATCCGTGCCAAAATCAAGGTGTAATCAAGACATTAGTTGATCGAGCTAGAAGAATTTGCGAACCTGAATCCCTGGAAGCTGAATTGAAACATCTAAGAAACGCTATTCTTTCTAATGGATACAAAGAAATAGATATTGAGAGGTGTATGAAAAATAGAAGAGAAATCAGAGACGGAAGAATCAATAGTAGACCAAATGACTGTCCATCCAGTGAACCAAGTAGTAGTCAAACCAACACCGAAAAAAATAAAGCATCCTTACCATATGTTCCCAGAGTTACAGATCGTATTGGCCGTATTCTACGAAAATATGAGATAAAAACCGTTTATAAACCTTCAAAAAAAACTGAAAGACCACTTTAGATCAGCCAAGGACAAACGAGACGTACTATGCTCTTCTGGGGTTTATCGCATTCCATGTTCCTGTGGCAGCGTTAATATCGGAACCACGAGACGCTCCATTAAAACAAGAATCAAAGACCACAAGGCTTGCTGTCGGTTAGGGCACACACAAAAATCCGCTGTCGCAGAACATACTCTCAACAACGATAACCATGGAGTGAAATGTAAAGGAACCCAAGTCATCTCTTCAACCCAAGACACTTCCGGGAAGCAATTGAAATTCAGAAGCACCACAACAACTTCAACAGAACCGAAGAAGGACTACAATTGAACAAGGTTTGGCTTCCAGTTCTCAAAAATTCTCAATTAGCTCCTACCCACAAAATAACGGTATGAACGATTCTATGATGTCAGATAACGCTATGGACCAATCAGATGTAAGAACGTCAAATCACAGGTATTTATTGAGACAACGTATAACAAATGTCAAGCATTTGACAGCGACATAGGAAACCAGAAACGTTCTCTTGAAAATGCTTACCACTCGTGTTGGCGAAACGTCAAGATCTTTTCTTAACATACGTCGGCTTTACAACCCGAAGAACCACCATGTAAATTCAACCATGGAAAAACAACTGTTCCGTATTCCAAATTAAGATACTTCATTTGCAAGCTAGTTTGAAATAAATTTTCTATAGCAAAAAAAACAAAATGGCGGCTCCAAAATGGCGGACATGATTTGCAATTAAGGTCCGATTCGATTCAAAATTATTATGTGGGGATTTTCAGGGTCGGCAATCATGATTTTTGTGTCATTGCAAAAAATCAAGATGGTGGACGAAATTTGTAATTGTGGATCGATTCGATTTAAAATTGGCATATGGGCATTTTACAAGTTTCCAGTATGACTAATATGAATTAATTAAATTGATAAAAAAAGCTTTTATACAAATGCGCTAAGAAGGAAATAATAAAATTTCTGATATGTGTAACGTAGGTTATTCTTTACGTACTTTGTACTCGCGGCAAGTTTTCAAATCTGTAACGCATAGAATAACCTACGGCCCACATCTAAGAAATAATTTTTCTTTTCATCGCATTTTGCTAAAAGTTGTATATCAACTTTGTTCAATTCTTTTTGATCATGCTGAAAATCTGTACCTAAAACCCCCACAATCTAATTTTGATTCGAATCGGACCATAATTACAAATCTCATCCGCCATCCTGGAGCTACAATTTTGTTGTTTTTTCATCCAATAAAAATTGCATTATGCATTAGTTAGTCTCGAAACGCTGTCTGACGTTTCTTCAATTTTTGTTATGTTTTCGTGAATTGTTCACATCAGCTTTAAAATGTCATGAGTTGAAATAGGAAGCAGTTGTTTTTCCCGAAAGAGGGCGCCAAAATGAAAAGTTAGGTAGCAAACAGTCACATGTCTCAATTCCTTATGGAATTACCTTTTCAATGCTGTTTTACACTTCGTTCTTTCCCTATTCGAATTGCATGAATGACCAAGGGGTGGGGGGGAGTGGTATGACAGTTGGGATTATGATAGGAAGATGTCCCCCTTGGATTCAAAATCAACGTGTTTCTGCATTTTTTTCACAACACATGTGTTTTGAAGAATTCGTTTTCGGTGCCGGATCGAATCGAACCAAAATTACATATTTCACCCGCCATCTTGTTTTTTGCATCTATAAAAAAATCACAATTTCCAACCCTGAAAATCCACACATACAAATTTTGATTCGAATCGAACCATGATTACAAATTTCATCTGCCATCTTGGAGCCACCATCTTGTTTTTCTGAAGTGGCAATCAAATCATAATGTCCGACACTGAAAACCACCACATATCAATTTTGAATGGAATTGGACCATAATTGCAAATAATGAATGCATTTTGGAGCCGCCATTTTGTTTTCTTTCTTGAAAAATTGAATTGTCACTGAATTTATGTCAATTTGGCTTGCAAATGAAGTATCATAATTTGGAATACGGAACAGTTGTTTTTCCCGCAGGAGGGCGCCAAAATGAAAAGTAAGGTAGTGAAAATTGGCATGGCTGAATTCCTTATTAAATTACCTTTTTAATGATGGGTCACACTTAACACTTTCCCTATTCAAATTGTTTGGGTGATAGTGACCAAGGGGTGGTGGAAGAGGTATGACAGTTGAGATTATGATAGGAAGATGCCCCCCTTGAATTGAAAATCGACGTGTTTTTGCATTTTTTTCACAACACATGCGTTTTGAAGATATTCGATCTATTTCGTTTTCGGTGCCCCACTCTGTATATGCTCCACATGCATTATAATTCCCTGTCCTAAACTTAGTGGGCCATCCTGTATATCAATCAAACGTTGCTAATCTTGCTGATTTACCTTATAATGAAGTTACCAAAAAAGCTAATATCTGCGAAAATTGTGTATGATCACAAACACAAAAATTCTGGGCTCCAAAATTTTTTAGTAACTAGTTCTTCATTTTATGTGATTCAGTTTTTGATTTTTCAAGGATAAACATATTTTTTTGACGTTTTTATATTCAGTTTTTCTTTATAATTTGTTTTTTCTATTAAAATTTCAAATAAACCCATAAGTGCTTTGTTTGTGATGTTGACTGGATAATTCACTAATATCGACCTTATTGACAGGGGACATAAGATTAATGGCCGATAAAAGGTGATCGATGGACGATAACTGGGAAGGTGGCCGAGAACCGGCGCACTAGCAGGCCGAGAAGTCGTGTGGTAGATCTCCAGCTAACCCCTGTAGACTCATTTAATCATTTAATTGGATGCAACATAACGTCGAAACGTATGGAAAATAATTAGAACAATAAAAACCCCATCGTAGGACAAACTTCAGAAAGAGAAAATCTAACGTAAATACTTGTATTCCAGATGCACAAAAGATTTCAATCGATTAGTCACCAAAACACAGCTGGCCACAAGATGAAAATTATTATGGTCTTAGGAATTTATAGACTATAAAAGTCATAAAGATATATTTATAGATGTCACTTGTTTGATTGATGATCTATTTATTTTGTGGAAGTTCATGATGAAATAAGAAAAGGAAGAAAAAATATAACTTTTGTCCAGTTTCCACTAACACTTTACTACTTTATTACGACCGGTTTCGGCTTTTACACCATTTTCAAGTAACTACAGATTTCATCAATTTCGTGAATATTTATACATAAGAAAATAATTAAAGAAAGGTTGGGTTTGAATTACCTAACTGATGTTTCAAAACAAGTTGGGAAAATACCTGGAATCTACCTGATGAGTCAATCTAATTTATCTAATAGGGGTTCATACAATCGGTGGGTCTAACTTTGTTATCAAAAGTCATAAATTCAGAAGTGGAGAGCTACATAATTCTAACTGGTCATTGAGGGTATCAAAATTGGGGTTTTTATTCAATTTGTTTATTTGTTTATTTAAAATGATCCGTAAGCGTATGTTTGAGTCAGTATTCAGTCAGTTCCGATTCAACGAGTGAAGAATCGCGATGGTCAATTCTCAATTATAGAAATGAATCGACAGTTCATATAGTTTGTGGCCCTTATCCATAGTTCATGATGTTCAGCCCGAGACAGAGAGTTTTTAGTTCGAGTTAAAGAACAACAATCAGAATAGACGTTTCGTGATGTCCATTTTCGTGTGTCTAATTAAAAGTAGCAGTGTGCTAGTCGTTAAGAGATAACTCAACATTGTCAAACATTCGTTGGAAAGTCTGCAACGAATCAGCAATTGTAGTCGAATCCACTAGTTTTCTCGAGCCAGTAAATACTCCATTTTTATCAAGTCTCGAAAATACGTTTCAACAGTCATGAAAAAGGTGCCCGAATCCTCGGTTTTGTCAACAAGTCACGCGTAGGAATTTTAACAGCTGAAAGAGAGTATATTTCGAGATATTTCTCTTATGTAAGTGATAAATTATCCTCTCATTTCAGTTGACATTCTGGTCTGCCGTAGAAATTTTAAAGTTATATTTGTGTTGAACATTTGTTTGAATGTTTTAGACGGTCTTGTGGCGCGCGTGGTTTCGCGCTTTTTCTCCCTCCAAAACGGTCCATGAGCGGTTTCCATACGTTTTCAATTTCCACGCTTGGTTGACTGAAGGCACTATTGGCTTCTATATAGGTGGTTTCCATAAATTTCCGTTTGAACCAATGTTCCTTTCTATGAAGAACACTAACTTCGTCCCAAAGAATTCGGTGGTGTTTTGTGATGGGATCTTCTCTCTCTCTTCAGTAATCGCCAACATATACATGGTTTGGTTCGAGGAATTGGCTATCAGAGAGGCAAAATTCAAACCAAAACTATGGCTAAGATACGTAGACGACACCTTTATCATTTGGAACCACGGAGATGAACACTTTGGGGAATTCTTCGCCAGAATTAATAACATGAGGGATTCAATCAAATTCACAATGGAAGAGGAAACTAATAGTACCCTATCGTTTCACGATGTGAAAGCAGAAAGAACAGACACTGGAATCCTCACCTCTGTTTACTCTAAGAAGAAGACACACACAGGACAGTACCTCAACTACGGCTCTAATCACCCAAACTCCACAAAGGGGGAAATCGTAAGAACGTTGGTGGAGAGAGCAATGTCTATTTGCAACAACCAGGAGTCATTGGAGGCGGAAATTAACCACATCAAAAAGGACCTACGCCGAAACGGATCCACCGAGAAACTCATAGGAGAAGTTCGGAAACAACTCGAAAAGACCAAGACAACCGAAGAAAGACCACAAAACCCCGTTCTCATTCTTCTCTATATCGGGGTATCTCCGAGAAGATCAGAAGGATAGGAAATAAATACAACATCAAGAGTTGCTTTCAATCCGGCAGTACCTTACGAAGCTTCCTCACCAAGACGAAACCAGAGAACACAATAGAATCCAACAAAAATTGTATTTACGAAATCCCATGTGAATGTGGAGATTCCTATATCGGAGAGACCAAGAGGCCATTATCAGTAAGAATAGCCGAACACAAAAAGTGGACTCAACGAGGTGAAACATCAAAATCTGGAATTGCTGAACACGCCTGGACCAAACACCACCGAATTCTTTGGGACGAAGCTAGTGTTCTTCATAGAGAGGAACATTGGTTCAAACGGAAATTTATGGAAACCACCTATATAGAAGCCAATAGTGCCTTCATTCAACCAAGCATGAAAATTAAAAACGTATGGAAACCGCTCATGGACCGTTTTGGAGGGAGAAAAAGCGCGAAACCACGCGCGCCACAAGACCGCGCGTAATTACACCATAATTACACTTTAATTATAGACCTATAAAAGGTCGCGTATCATCTGATTTTGTCATTATTCACCAGAAGACGATTGCGGATTCAAGCAATTGAAACGTTGTGAAAAATTTGAAAGAGATAGAAATCTTTCAACCATTAAGGTTGTGTTGAACAGTTTATTTTTGGACCTATTGTTTTCTGTTTCATGAATCAATTATGAATGCATTCTTGAATACTTTCAATGACTGTCACTGAAGATTTTTTCTATTAGTAAAAAACATAATTTGGCCTATAAGTTTTTTTTTTATGTCTCTTCAATGTACAGGGTTATGCGAAACAAATTTTCAGTTTAACAGTTGCCGATTTATTTTTATAATCAACAAGAAAATTTCTTGATTACTGTTCGTCAATTATATACATGTGATGTTCAGAGTCTCATGTAATATTTTAGTAGACTTATAAATTAATACAGTGTGTTGTGAACCATAATTTATAGCTGTCGCAGCTCATTTTTGTTCTTATAAATTTCATTATGTCCTACTGTGGTCAACGATCATATACGTTAATTTTTTAGATCAAATTGAATTAAGTTTAAGTACAAATTTTCTGAGTTTCTTTTACTGTCCTGAATTACCAAGCATTATAAACACGTTGTGTGAGTACCCTACAATCATTTATATCATTACTCAGCCGCTCGAGTATTGGTTTTCGATGCTGAGACGTTTCGGGGCTTTTATTTTGTAATCAGGGCAGCCTCTTGGCGAAACAAATGTGCACTGTCTCGTCTGAGTATTAGTTTAGTATGTAGTGCTCTACAGGGTGTTACAGTCGGATCTCGTGGCCGAGGACTAGCAGAAGTGTATTTTTTTCTTTAAATCTTTTTTTTCATAGAAAATAGGAAGCCCTATGAATCTCCAACATGGTTATTTATAATTCCAAAGACTTATTCTATTCTTCGCATTTTTTCAATTTCATTTATATGTGAATATCCACCTATGGAGCCGTGTCAAACCTATGATGTACTCTTAAATGGCGTACTACTGGCTCAATCACCTATGTTTAGGTTTTGTCAACTGAAAGGTTATACTTCAAATAATTTCTTATACAGGTCCAACGATCGGGAAAAGACACATACAATCACTGATGTTAGCTTCCCTTCTCTTCCTTTACAACTGTATCAAACACAGCATGGCAATTTGTGTGGTAGCTATGACCGATCCAAATGCTAGCAAGAATAAGAATATTCGGGTAAGTTTGAAGAAATATTGTACGAAATGTGTTCGAAAAGAGCATCAGGAACATTTTGACAAATAGCCAGCCCGAAATAAAACTTTCCCCGTAAACTGCCCTGTGAAAGAACATCTTCATATCAGGATGAGAGGCGACCCATTGTAGGGTCAAAAATATGAGTACTGATATGTTTTTCCAACTTTGTGTTCCGTTGCTTTTAATCCTAAAACTTACAGTTTGATCTAATGCTGAAAAAAAAAATCATTTATTCGTAGTGTCTTACTCTCTGCCCTTTGACATATCAAATTGAATGTAAAACAAATTACCTTGCCAAATTGAATCAATGAATGATGAATGATTCAAAATTTATGTGAAAAAAGTGCTTCTGGATCATTGCTTCTATTCTGTTAATGATTATATTCAAACATCCCTTTTGTGACCTCACTTTCATAATTTTCTTTTCTTTTAAATTTAGCTATTACACATATGTTGTGTTTACATGTATGTTTGTATTATGTTATACAAATTCTATTTTATTTATGTAAATTTATGTGTATACAGGGCAATTCAAATTCGACCCCCACCTTTGGGATCTCCTAAACTACAGGAGATACGTGGAAGCTTAGAGTATTTCCGGAAATATCGAGAAAAAACTGAAAATCGGAATTTTCGTTTTCATTTTTTTCTATCGTTATTTGACAACATAGCTCAAAACCAAAATTACATTTTCATTGATACTTTTTTTCAGCTACACGTTTTCATGTTCAGATTTACTATCCGACGGTTCCTCTTCTGGCATTCATCATCAATTTTTTTTTTTCTGTTATGGGCTCCATATTGTTTTTTTATACAGAAAAATAGTGATTGTCATTCTGATTTCATTGATGTATAATTTGTTATGAGTACGGTGCGTTTCAAAAACCAAGAATGAAATATGGAAGCAGAATGGAACAAAATATTAGACGTAACTTATTAGCCGAGGTAAAATAATTGTTCATTCCATATTCGAAGAAGTATAATTATTTTTGGTACTTTTTAGATAAATGCAGATCCTTCCAAATCGACACATCAAGTCTTGACAGCAATGGATGTGCCACAGACGAGCGTTTGGAGGGAATTCAAAAAAGTGGTTTGAAATGTTATAAGATACATATTTCACAAAAATTACATCCAGGTGATCCTAAGAGAAGGATGGAATTTTGTAGCTGGCTCTCGCATAGGGTAGACCCTACAAACTTCTTGAAAAACATTATTTGGACCGACGAAAGTACTTTTTCGAACTGTGGTGTTTTTAATAGAAATAATGAGCACAGTTGGAGTGAAAATAATCCACGACACTTCAGAGAAGTCAGACCACAAGTTCGGTTTCGTTTGAATGTGTGGGCTGGAATTTATGACGACCGAATACTTGGACCTCATATCTTCTCTAATACTTTGAACGGGGAAACCTATCTTCGGTTCTTAAGAAACGAATTCGAAGAATATATGGATACGTTTCCCCTTGGTAATTATAACAGCTGCTGGTTTCAGCATGACGGGGCTCCTTCACACAATAAAAGAGCTGTTTGCGAATATTTACACCAAAGATTTCCTAATAGGTGGTTAGGAAATTCTGGACCAGTGAGGTGGCCGGCAAGGTCACCTGACCTTACAGTTTAGGATACTTTCTTGTGGGGCACTTTGAAGAACAGAATCTATGGAGAGCAAGAATATGACACAGTAGAAGAACTTAGAGACAATATGATCACGCAATTCAGGTCTATCAGAAGAAGGGATATTGTTAGGGCTGTTCTAAATTTGAGACGACGAGCTCGGTTCTGTATCAAGAGGAAGGCCATCATTTCGAACACTTGTTGTAATAATTTTTGTGCATTTTTTACAAGCTCATGATTTCATTCTTGTTTTTTGAAACGCACCGTACTCAGCCAAGTGTTTGACCAAAATTCCGAATAATGTTTTATCCGGCTGTTGTCTTTCCGGATATAATTCAAATAAATTTGTGTTGTTTTCGTACTATTCCTATCAAATTGATAATAAAGTTTCAACATATCTCGTTTTTCTTCATTTGAGAATGAGGACATTTCGACTGAAGTATTTGTGCAAACTTATGATGTTTAATGAGTTCTGACAACTAGTGTTTATTAAACAAAATTTTTCGATGGAGTCATGACCATCTCAGATGAAGTAGTTTTTTTTTAATATCTGTGGTTTCAGAAGTGCAAATCATAACAAATTATACATCAATGAAATCAGAATGAGAATCACTATTTTTCTGTATAAAAAAAAACAATATGGCGCCCATAACAGAAAAAAAAGTTGATGATGAATGCCAGAAGACGAAACGTCGGAAAGTAAATCTGAACGTGTAGCTGAAAACAAGTATCAATGAAAATGTACTTTCGGTTTTGAGCTATGTTGTCAAAAAACGATAGAAAAAAATAAAAACGAAAATTGAGATTTTCAGTTTTTTCCCGATATTTTCGGAAATACTCGGAATTTTCCAAGTTTCAAAACAGTATTTTGTTAAGCACCAGAATATGCAACTTTGCCCCAATTTAAGCTTCGACGTATCTCCTGTAGTTTAGGAGATCCCATTGGTGGGGGTCGAATTTGAATTGCCCTGTATAGATAGATCTTTAACCGTGGAAGGCAATACATTATGAATATTAACATTGAGTGAATTTCGAGGATTTGTGTAATTTTAGCCTGGGTGGTCTTAGAAGATTTGCACCTCTAGTCTTATATTCATGAACCTATGAATTGGTCAGATGTTTGTTTTTGTGGTTGTGAATTTCCAAAAGAGATTGAAAGATAAAAAAGAAGGTACCGTCATTATGTTTAGTTTTTTGAAAAGGAGTCGGCAGGTATCTCTGAAACCGGCATTTGAAATTATTCTAATAGCTCGCTTTGGAATTGACCAAGGGTTGGGGGAGAGGTATGTCAGTTGAGGTTATGATAGGAAGATGGGGGACATATTCCTATCATAACCTCATTTGGATCAAAAATCGACGTGTTTTTGCATTTTTTTCTCGTGTTTTGAAGATATTCGATCTGTTTCGTTTTTGGTGCCCCACCCTATATATTCTGTTCCACTGACTTACGATAAACCATATTCTGTATGTGTCACATAGTCAATACAACTATCTTTCTTTCTATTTAGAGTAACTTCCAGTGACTTTTTCAACACATTTCCCACCTCGTTCATGAATTTTTGAAAAACGGTCTCGTTTTCGAGGTTTTCCTGGATTTTCTGTGAAAAATGCACCGATCTGGTAGTATAAAATGCTTTTTTGTAGGTTTTTTAATTCTCTACAGAAGTTTCTCTGTCTGTAAAACGGTACCTCCAATACTTATTGCGATATTCACAAAAAAAATAAAAGTTTTATTTTTTTTTCACTTTTTCTTAAAAAAATTCCACGAAGCGATTTTACTGGGGCGAAAACCAGGGTTTTCATAGACCGTTTGCGTCTTTTATTTTGAGTGAAAAGAGCCTCTCATTTACAGCTTTGCCTATCATAATAAAACAAGGATAAATCCAGATGACATTTAAATTGTTACTTCTGAATATTTTGTTACTGCTAGAAGATGAAAGTTTTGATTTGATTCAAGTATTTCTATTGATCAATATTTCATCATAATTAAGGTGATGTACTGTTCATACTAGTAATAATAATAAAAATAATAATAATAAAGTTTATTCAAAATTCAATTAAAACGCATTACATCAATTTGTGTAAAAAGGTGAATGAACGGTTCAATTATACCCGCGAAGTTTGAAACTTGTTGCGAGAAATTTTAGGTAAGAATTACATGTAATTATTTGTTTTGTAAACTTTTAAAATTCAGCAAAATGATAATAAAAATAAACTACCTGAGTTAATTGAAGTGAAAGATATCATGAAATAAATTTCGAAGAGACTGTTGAATTCATTTTTTCAATTGCTTTTTGAATGAGAATAATGATTTGATCCCTTTTGTATGATTTGGAATTAAATCAAAGTAAAATGGCAATAAATATTTGAAATTTTTCTGAGACCTTGTTTTTTTAACTTTATTTTTCACTGTGACAGTATTTTTATTTCTTGTATTATAAATATAATTATTGAAGTTTATATTCGTTTTATGTGTGTAGATATAAATCAGTATGTTGTATCCAAATAATTGTCTTATATCCATTTTCTTTGATTCTTTGTACAGTTTATCACTTGGATATAAATAACTTTTTCTATATATGATTTTCAAAAACCATTTCTGAAGAACATCAAGATTTCTATGGTGGGATTTCATGACTCCTCCTCAAGTCAAAATCCCATAATTCAATTGTGACTGTATTAATGAAAAATAAAGAATGTCGAGAGTTTTTATGTCCATGAATGTTTTGAGATACTTGAATTTTGATAATAAACTTCGCAATTTCTTCAAAAGGAATTCTATTTGTTTGTCCCATTTAAGATGCCTGTCAAGCATAATTCCTAAGTACTTGATACTATCTGTTTCTTCTATTCTAGTATTATTATCAATTATTAGTGGCCCCATCTATGGAAGAGTATTATTATAAAATGTGAATGGCATATATTTCGTTTTTTCAAAGTTTATTGTGAGTAGGTTATAATCAAACTAATTTTTAATCTTTTCAAAATCTAATGTAGTCTCAGTCTGTAATTCAGTCCAGTTTTTTCCTCCATATAATATAACTGTATCATCTGCAGAACTATGAATTTCACCTATAGTATAGTATAAAAAAGGTCATCGAGATAGATGGAAAATAGCAGTGGTCCCAAAACTGTCCCCTGAGGCACACCGAATTGAAAGATTTTTTGTTCACTCCAGCTACATCAATTTCAACATATTGAGTTCTATTTTCTAAGTAATTTTTGAGAAGATCATTAACTTTTCCGCGAAATCCAATATTCTCTAGTTTCATTAATAGTCGTTTATGGTCAACTGTATCAAAAGCTTTAGCTACGTCCAAAAAAATAGCCATAGTTGAATTTTGATTATCAAGATGATGATGTATATTATTAGTCAGATGACAGATAGCATCCTGGGTTGAAACGTTTTTTCTAAATCCGAATTGTTTTTCTGAAATCAGATGATTTTTCTCCAAAAATGTTTCCATTCTACATTTCAAAATTTTCTCAAAAACTTTTGCTAAACTTGAAATTAGTGAAATAGGCCTATAAATTTTAGCTTCAAATCTATCACCACATTTATATATTGGTTTGATACCACTTTGAAAGACTTTGGAATTTGACCTAAATTCAAGATAAAATTGATCAGATGAGTGAATGGTTCTGAAATGATTTTACTTAAGAATATTAGTATTGCTTAAGAGATTTTATCAATACCAGAAGATTTTTTCAATTTCAACGATTTTATTATTTGTTCTATTTCAATCGGGTTTGTGTCTTCTAGATAAAATGTTTTCAGTGTTCTGGGTGGTTCAAATATGGGTGTTTTTTTCAGACCGAATAATTTTTTATTAATTTTTTCTGCTACTCCCGAGTAATAATTGAAGAGATGGTCTGAAATAATCTCTTTATTGTCTGTTATTGAATTATCACTCAATTTCATAGATTTTATTCCTTCAACGGTTTTATGTTCATTATAGATATTTTTTATACATTTCCATAAATTTCCAAGTGAATCACTACTATCTGTTATCTGTTTTTGATAATACTGTCTTTTAGCTTCTTTAATAAGGCAGGTTAGTCTGTTTTTATAAGTATTATAATCTAGTTTTACTAGTGCATTATTGGGATTCTCTTTCAGTTGTTCATACAATGCATTTTTTCTATCTACAGATATTAATAATGCTGAAGTCATCCACTATTTTCTTTTCCCCAATTTATTTGTTATCCTGACTTTCTTAGTAGATTCACCAGTAATTATTTGAGTTCTTTTTATCAAATATTCTGCCAAGTCATCGGAATTGTTCATTTTATAAAATTCGCTACAATTTTCATTTTCAAACTTTTCATGTAGTGTTTTGTAGTCAATCATGTCTTTATAAAAAAAAATTGTCATAATTTCTGTTTGGAATGTACAAATTATAATGGAGAAATATCGGATAATGATCAGTGATTTCATACTCGTATATCATGGATCTGAATACTTTTTGTTCTGATTACTCTTTACGAAAATATGATCTATGCAAGATTTTATTATGTTGTTTTTTAATCTAGTATGCCCATTAATGTAGGACACAAAGCCAAATTCGCTCAGTATATGAGATACTCATGAACAAATTTGAAATTTGACATAATATATATGTTTATGAATTCTTTTTTTGCAGACTTTCGAATGGACGAACAGGAATATACTGATTTCATCCTATTTATGGGCTTACACTCTACCCCAAATAGCAGCAGGTTGGATGAATACAAGATATGGTCCTAAATGGACCCTAGTCGGTTCCATTACGTTATCTTCCCTTCTTGGTCTGATGATTCCCTTAGCAGCAGTCTCCTTTGGTAGTGAGGGTGTTCTTGTTCTCAGAGTTCTACAGGGAATTTTACATGCACCGATTTTAACTGGGACTTTCGTTTTGATGTCTAAATGGTTTCCTTCCAGCGAAAAAAGCCGATTGACCAGTTTTGTGTTTACAGGTATATGCAACACTTTTTCGAAATTTCAAGTTATGTGGTGGACTGGGGATTAACAGCTTTCAATTCGGCGAGATTAAACTGCATATTTTTCAATTATAAGGAAATATTATGTAAACATTCTCGTTTAATACAGAAGCGATCACATATTCACCACACATATTCGGAACTACGCCCAAAATAATTCAAACACCTGCCAACACACTAAATCCAAATCTTCCTTGACTTCTCTGCTACACAATTGAATGATGATTTTGTCTTGCCGGCACTGCTTACATGAGCTTCGTCTGTCCAAATACAATTAAACGAAAAATCACGCTCTTTATTTGTTTATTTATTTTATTTAGTCATTTATTCAGTCTTCTTAAGTACATATACATGAAATACAAATTTAAAATAAAATAAAATATAATAATGATGATAATGGTAAATGAAACATTGGTGGTACCTAAGACAGCTGAAAAGGGTTATAGTTAGTTCCATTGTATCAGATACAATGAACCCAATCTTCCCTATAACCCTTTAAAAAAAATACACACATCATATACATATACATCGCATATAATAATATAATATAATTAAATCATATCAAAATGAATGAGACACTTGCTTCAAACCAGTGAAGAACAAACAAACAAAAAATAAGAAACAAAGTAAAGTTGAGGAACCAGATGAACATTTTTTTTACTTCATTACCACACATATGTTTACACATTGAAATCAATTATGATTTCATTCTTCATTAATATCTGTTTCACACAATCTTTGAATTTTTTGGGGTTCATTTCTAGGAAATCGGACGGTAAGCCATTTAACAATTTGCAAATCGTATAGGAAAAAGATCGCTGCTATAAAGAACTGGTGTGACGAGGAAGAGAGAGGTTATTCTTCTTTCTAATATTTATGTTGTGAATATCAGACCTGAAGGTAATTCTACGTGCTAAATAGGTGGGTTTTTGGTTTCTAAGGATTTTATGAAATAAACAAGCATAATGTAGATACCTCCTTTTGATCATCTCTAGCCAGCCCAACCCAGAGAGTTTGTTGTACACTGAGTATCTCCTGCCAATACTATAAATGGACCTGACACATCTATTCTGAATAGTTTGCAGCCGTCGGCGATTATCATTTGTGAGACATGGTCCGTATAAAACATCAGCGTAATTCAAATGGGAGAGAACCAGGCTCTCGCACAAGATAATTTTGCTCTCTGGTCCAGAATATGACCATTATTGAAAAGAAGTTTCAGTTTGAAAAAGGCATTTTTGACTATATAATTCACCTGCTTGACAAATCTCATATCTGTGTCAAAAAATACTCCTAGACTTTTTGGTGTCTCGGCAAGGTCTATTGATTGACCATTAACACTGATGTCAACAAGATTTTTGCACCTCATTCTGGCAGGTTTACTCCCAAATAGCATTATTTGTGACTGGTAGGATTTAGTGACAAGCAGTACTTTTTTGACAGTCTGAACACCGGGACACCGTTGGGAACTAGTAATATTGATGACCTTTTTCTCTGTGACTCACATACTGTCGCCTGCCAACTACATAGCTCTCCATAAGTTCGACCGATTTCTTACTAAATGCAATTTCATTCACTGTTGCCAGCAGTAACCGATGTAATCTAATAAGACTAAGGTAGTCAACAAATTTTTATCAAGAGGCATAAGATGTCCGGAGGACTGCTCATTGCTAATATCCTATACGATAGGAAAAGTTGGGTCGAAAATCCATCAGAAAACAACTACTTTCCCGGCTAATGCCACGCCGAACATTGAATTACATCTGATGAAATTTCCGTGCAGAGTTCCTACAAGGTTATCTCTGCAATTGCTTGGTTGCATGGGAATGTTCATCGAAACATTCGGACCACCTATATATCGATTTCGGAGTGTTGCTCCTCATCAGTATAGGGTAGGTCTAGCAGTCAATAACTAATGACTGCAACGAATGAATCGACAACCAAACCCATTTACAGACCGAAACTGAGAGCGCGCCCGCACAGTGGATTAACTCCAAACTGCGAGCGCCATCTCAGCGCCGGAAGCTCAACCAAGCGATACCATGACCACGATCGTCAAGACCGTATATAAAAAGAAAAAGAAAACTGTAGGTTACAATGAGCTTATGACAAGAGGCATAAGATGTCCGGAGGACTGCTCATTGCTAATATCCTATACAATAGGAAAGTTGGGTCGAAATTTTTATCAGTTGAGGTCAGAATATCATCCGTTACTGCTAATAATGCTGTCGTGCAGCTATGTGACGTTCTGAAGCCAGACTGACTCTCAGGAAGCAAATTGTGTCTATCTAGATGTTTATTAATTTGTGAATGTAATATATATCCGAAAGCTTTGGAAAGTGAAGGTAGAAGGCTAATTGGTCTGAGGTCTTTCAGTTCTTGTGGGTTTTTTGTTTTTGCTAGAGGGAGTACGTTGGCAATTTTCAATTTATTTAATTTCTACTTTCAATTGAGAAGTTGAAAATGTGTGTTATGAAGTGTACTATCAAGAGACAGCATAGGAGGAGCAGACCAATTCCGATAGAGTCATTTCCTATAGCCTTCGATTTAATGGACAGACAGTAGAGAACTATAAACAGTATCCTCATCCACATACGAAAAATCTAATTCAGGCACATCTTGCATCACGTTTTCTAGCAGGGCGTTAAGTGTTTCGTTATCCGGCGAATTGTTTGTTTTTGACACAGAAATAAAAAACTCATTTATGGCATTAATATCACGTGTTAGTCCTTCAGGTAATTCGGTTGTGGTCGATTTCGAATATATATTTAGATTTTTCAATTCAGTGAACAAAGTTTTCGAAGATTTGCTCTTACCAAATTTATAAGCCAAATAGCCTTTTTTCTCATTATTCATTGCTGTCCTCTTGGTTACAATTTTCCAGGAACCACTGGCACAAATCAATGCGGCGTTCAAAATCAAATTTCACAAACTCAGACTAGTCCGAGCGCGACGGGGGGGGGGGGGGGGGGGCGAGTATCCATTTTTACTACGAGGTAACTTGATGTTATAATATGTATTTTGGGTCGCTGATTCTGAATTTCGAGGTTACCAGGCCCAATTCCGATCCCATTTTGAACTATGGCCCATTTTAGGCTAAAAACGCGAATTTCGAACTATTCATCTGAGAATTTCAAATTTCATTTTCCTCCCTGTAACTGACAATGTTCGTGTTGAAAAACTATTTCCGAACAATTTTTGTCCGATAAAAATTTCTCATTTAGTTGATATTTAGGCCGTAAAACGAACAAATGAGTTAAAATTGAAGTTGGTATGCGTATTATCATATGTTTCACGTTAGATGAAAATGGAAACTTATTTTTATCGTTTGAATGAATTTATAATAGAAATTTACATTTTTTCTTCTGTATATACAATTCTTAAATGAAAGATTCAACACGATTCTGATTCTCAAGTTTCCTGTCGAATTTTCTTGCTTGAACTTGTAAGCATCAGCGCTCGGACGAGTGGCACTTGAACGTTACGATTCTATCAGTTACGATGTTTTATTTGGTTAGAACGGTAAAGTATTTATAAAGACAAAATGTCTGACAATGTGTGTATAATTTGTTCAAAAGAAGAAGAAGAAAACTGACGAGTACACATAATGGCTGCGAGAGAACTCGGTGGGCTGCTGATATAAGACAAGTCTGGGCGTGGGATCCGCCTACGCTAGGATCCACCTAACGCTCAGACTTGGCCTCCGGCGGTTAACACTCGCGCAAGCACTTTTCGAAAGCTCGGAAGTTGAAATGCCTAGAAGTTGTAGATTTTTTTTAATACAACGACCTCAATGTGTAGTCTTGTTTTTTACCTATAATTGGACACCAATAATATGAATACAACGACCCTAATGACTTAAAAACTATAATTGGACATCAATAATATGAATACAACTACCCTAATGCCATTAAAACTATAACTGGACACCAATTATATGAATACAACGACCTTAATGACTTAAAAACTATAATTGGACACCAATAATATGAATACAACGACTTTAATGCGTTCACAAATATAATTGGATACCAATAAAATGAATACAACTACTGTAATTTGAAACTATAATTGGACACCAATAATTTGAATACAACGACTAATGCGAGACCTGAGAAAAAATCCGAATATATTTTTCAAGACATGACTGTCTTGACTGATTTTCCACAAAAATACGTGTTTTCAATACATGGCTGTCTTGAATAATTTCCCTCAAAAATACGTGTTTTCAATACATGACTGTCTTGAATAATTTTCCATAAAAATACGCGTTTTCAATACATGACTGTCTTGAATAATATCCCATAAAAGTACGCGTTTTCAATACATGACTGTCTTGAATAATTTCCCATAAAAATACACGTTTTCAATACATGACTGTCTTGAATAATTTCCCATAAAATTACGCGTTTTCAATACATGACCGTCTTGAATAATTTCCCATAAAAGTACGCGTTTTCCATACATGACTGTCTTGAATAGTTTCCCATAAAAGTACGCGTTTTCAATACGTGACTGTCTTGAATAATTTCCCATAAAAGTACGCGTTTTCAATACATGACTGTCTTGAATAATTTCCCATAAAAGTACGCGTTTTCAATACATGACTGTCTTGAATAATTTCCCATAAAAGTACGCGTTTTCAGTACATGACTGTCTTGAATAATTTCCCATAAAAGTACGCGTTTTCAATACATGACTGTCTTGAATAATTTCCCATAAAAAACGCGTTTTCAATACATGACTGTCTTGAATAATTTCCCATAAAAGTACGCGTTTTCAATACATGACTGTCTTGAATAATTTCCCATAAAAGTACGCGTTTTCAATACATGACTGTCTTGAATAATTTCCCATAAAAGTAAGCGTTTTCAGTACATGACTGTCTTGAATAATTTCCCATAAAAGTACGCGTTTTCAATACATGACTGTCTTGAATAATTTCCCATAAAAAACGCGTTTTCAATACATGACTGTCTTGAATAATTTCCCATAAAAGTACGCGTTTTCAATACATGACTGTCTTGAATTATTTCCCATAAAAGTACGCGTTTTCAATACATGACTGTCTTGAATAATTTCCCATAAAAGTACGCGTTTTCAGTACATGACTGTCTTGAATAATTTCCCATAAAAGTACGTGTTTTCAATACATGACTGTCTTGAATAATTTCCCATAAAAAATGCGTTTTCAATACATGACTGTCTTGAATAATTTCCCATAAAAGTACGCGTTTTCAATACATGACTGTCTTGAATAGTTTCCCATAAAAGTATGCGTTTTCAATACATGACTGTCTTGAATAATTTCCCATAAAAGTACGCGTTTTCAATACGTGACTGTCTTGAATAATTTCCCATAAAAGTACGCGTTTTCAATACATGACTGTCTTGAATAATTTCCCATAAAAGTACGCGTTTTCAATACATGACTGTCTTGAATAATTTCCCACAAAAATACGCGTTTTCAATACATGACTGTCTTAACTAATTTTCCATAAAAAAACGCCTTTTCAATACATGACTGTCTTGACTAATTTCCCATAAAAATACGCGTTTTCAATACATGACTGTCTTGAATAATTTCCCATAAAAGTACGCATTTTCAATACATGACTGTCTTGAATAATTTCCCACAAAAAAACGCATTTTCAATACATGACTGTCTTGAATAAATTCCCATAAAAGTACGCGTTTTCAATACATGACCGTCTTGAATAATTTCCCATAAAAGTACGCGTTTTCAATACATGACTGTCTTGAATAGTTTCCATAAAAGTACGCGTTTTCAATACATGACTGTCTTGAATAATTTCCCATAAAAAACGCGTTTTCAATACATGACTGTCTTGAATAATTTCCCATAAAAGTACGCGTTTTCAATACATGACTGTCTTGAATAATTTCCCATAAAAGTACGCGTTTTCAATACATGACTGTCTTGAATAATTTCCCATAAAAGTACGCGTTTTGAGTACATGACTGTCTTGAATAATTTCCCATGAAAGTACGCGTTTTCAATACATGACTGTCTGGAATAATTTCCCATAAAAAACGCGTTTTCAATACATGACTGTCTTGAATAATTTCCCATAAAAGTACGCGTTTTCAATACATGACTGTCTTGAATAGTTTCCCATAAAAGTACGCGTTGTCAATACGTGACTGTCTTGAATAATTTCCCATAAAAGTACGCGTTTTCAATACGTGACTGTCTTGAATAATTTCCCATAAAAGTACGCGTTTTCAATACATGACTGTCTTGAATAATTTCCCATAAAAGTACGCGTTTTCAATACATGACTGTCTTGAATAATTTCCCATAAAAGTACGCGTTTTCAGTACATGACTGTCTTGAATAATTTCCCATAAAAGTACGCGTTTTCAATACATGACTGTCTTGAATAATTTCCCATAAAAAACGCGTTTTCAATACATGACTGTCTTGAATAATTTCCCATAAAAGTACGCGTTTTCAATACATGACTGTCTTGAATAATTTCCCATAAAAGTACGCGTTTTCAATACATGACTGTCTTGAATAATTTCCCATAAAAGTACGCGTTTTCAGTACATGACTGTCTTGAATAATTTCCCATAAAAGTACGCGTTTTCAATACAAGACTGTCTTGAATAATTTCCCATAAAAAAGGCGTTTTCAATACATGACTGTCTTGAATAATTTCCCATAAAAGTACGCGTTTTCAATACATGACTGTCTTGAATAATTTCCCATAAAAGTACGCGTTTTCAATACATGACTGTCTTGAATAATTTCCCATAAAAATACGCGTTTTCAATACATGACTGTCTTGAATAATATCCCATAAAAGTACACGGTTTCAATACATGACTATCTTGAATAATTTCCCATAAAAATACGCGTTTTCAATACATGACTGTCTTGAATAATTTCCCATAAAAGTACGCGTTTTCAATACATGACTGTCTTGAATAATTTCCCATAAAAAAACGCGTTTTCAATACATGACTATCTTGACTAATTTCCCATAAAAGTACGCGTTTTCGATACATGACTGACTTGACTAATTCCTCACAAAAATACTTGTTTTCAATGCATGACTCTGTTAACTAATTATCCACAAAAATACGTGTTGTCAATATATGACTGTCTTATTTTTCAAAATTAGAGAAAAATTCGAAGGAGGGGGGGAAGTTAGTATTCAAAAATCCGTTCACTTTGCGCCCGGGAAAATGCGAAGGAGGTGGGGAGAAGTAAATATTCAAAAATCCGCGCCCGGGAAAAATCGAAGAAGGGGGGAGGAAATATTTAAAAATCCGGGCGCTTTGCGCCCGGGAAAATTCGAAGGGAGGGGGTAAGTGGATATTCAAAAATCCGGGCGCTTTGCTCCCGGGAAAAGTCGAAGGGGGGGAAAGAAATATTCAAAAGTCCCAATTTTTTTGTTTTTCTTTGATATTTCCCAGACTATTGATATTACGGAAACAATGCGATGAAACTTTTTGTAGACTTTTGTGAGATGATCAAAAAAGGTCATATGTGAAACTTGAAAATCTGTCGCTATCTTGAAGTTTTTGGTGTTTTTATAAAAAAAATCAATATTTTTTTCATTTTTCAAGATATGGGAAAATGTCATGGAGACTTTTTATAGGCATCATTGTGTTTAATGAAACTGCACGTTCACATTTTTTTGATATCTTGTTTAGTTTTCGAGTTTTTGGTGTTTTTAGAAAAAAATGTGAAAGTCCCTAATTTTTCGTTTTTGTGAAATATTTCCCAGACTATTCATATTACAGAAAAAATGTCACTACATTTTTTGCAGACTTCTTGTAGGTGAACAAAAAAGTTCATGTTCATGTTCAAGTTCATGTAAAATTTGAAAATCTATCGCCATCTTGGAGATTATGTTGTTTATAATAAAGAAAACCAAATATTTTGTTTATTTTCCAAAATATGCAAAAATTTCATAAAAATTTTTTGTAGACAAATTTGAGTTCAATAAAAATTAACGAATACATTTTTTCGATATTTTGTTTAGTTTTCGAGTTTTTTGTGTTTTTATAAAAAAATGGGAAATTTCAAAATCGCAATTTTTTTTCAAGATACAGAAAAATTTCATCTGAACTTTTTGTAGAACTTCATGGGAACTATAGAATTGTTTATATACATTTTTTGGGAATCTCGTTTATTTATCGAGTTTTTGGTATTTTTGGACAAAAAACCGGAAAACATTTCCAAGTCTATATCTCTATCGTTATTCAAGATATGGGAAAACTTATTCGAAACTTTTCATAGAACTTTTCAAGAGCAACAAAATTATTGGTATACAACTTTCCGATATCTTGTTTCGTTTTCGAGATTTTGACGATTTTATAAAAAAAGTACAAATTTTCAATTTTTTTTTAGTTTTTTCATTATTTTTCCACTTTCCTAACGAGTTGGGAAAAAATGGTTGGAAAATATCGATGTGGCTCGTGCAGATGTATCCGAATCATTTTTAAGATTTTCATTTGTTTCATTAGTACGGTCAATATCTCGATTTTCCATTTTTTTCAAATATTTCCCGTACTATTGATTTTAGGATGAAAATCCATTAACATTTTTTGTAGATTTTTGGAATTTTCACCATTTTCCGATCGGATTAGCAAAAAATGGTTCCTTTAGGATTTGTTCTGTTTTTGGTGCTCTATGGATTGCTATCCAAAAAATTCAGTTTCTCCTGTTGGTTCGCGGAAAATCAGGTATTCAAATATTGACACTTTTCGAAGGAAACTCCGGAAAACCCGGTTAGCATTTTCCGATCCTGCTCAAAAACTATACACTTCTGTAGGGGATATTGAAGTATATCTTGAAGAAATATGGAAAGAAAAAAATCACTTCCCGAACCTGTATCGAGGGAAGTACAAACGTCAAAAAAAAACTGGAAAAACCCCTTTAACATTTTTCCAGATTTTCTGATCACGAAATAAATAAGTATGAGGAATAAAGTCCTCGAGTTATCAAAATGGTTCAAATTTCAGGGCGATATCTTAAAGGGCTTTAAAATGCGAGCGTTTTGAAATTTTACACCAAAAAAGCTACAGACAGACCGACAGACAGACAGACCGACAGACAGACATTTCAAAAATATTTTTTTTTTTCGACGGGGATCATTTTCCTAGAAGTAACTATGGGTCTAAAACGTCAAATAAAAAAGTTGATGTCCGTCTGGGAAGACGGTAGGAAATACAACTTCCTAAGAGGTCGTTGTATAAAAAGACATTGTGTTTGAAAGACTGAGTGGGTTACAAAAGGATGATCTTTTCAAATATCACATGACAAATGAATGTAACAAAACTTATACGAATTCAAATAAAGTTAATAAGCTTTCGAACAAGAGCAGTGAACAAAGGCAGTGAAACGACAATGCTGTTCAATCAACAAGTGAAAATCAAAATTATTCAAGTGTTACGAGGGCAAAATTACACACAACTGAGAAAAATGCTAGTCAGAAGCAAATTTGTGTCATTTGCGGTATGTATTTCTGTGACAAAAGTAAACAAGTATTGATAATATGTGAACCCACTAAGCAAAGTAACATTCATTCAATATTTCAGTAACATTTCATGGTAATGTGTAATGTTACATCAGAGTTTTCTGCTACCTTACTGCAAAGGTTCAGCAACTACTGAAACGGACGTTCAGCAATATTACAAATGGTATATGTCATTATCAATTATTCCAGCAAGGTTTCTGGAACACTGCATATAATATACAGGAAAATTGCAAATGTGATATTGAAAATGACGTCTTATGACAATGTTGCAGCAACTACTGAAATGGATTGATGGATGTAATCTTTCATAATTAGTAATTGCAGCAAGGTTACCGCAACATAGAATATAAATTAGTGGAAAATAACATATTCAATATTTTTATATAGAAGCAACTTACCACCAATCTTGTCTATTCCTTTCCATAACATAACAGTAAGATTTCATAAATTACGTTCAAGTAGGTTTGTTCGCTACTGAAGAATTTTTGGATTTTCACTACTTGCTACTAATATTGATAGAAAATGAATACAATCTTCATGGGAGACAGATCATTCAGTCATCTATGGAAATCAGATTCATCATTTTCTAGTTTTTAGAAATAAGCAATGACAACACAAAAAATCTTCTGAAATTATACCTATTAATTTGAATGTCTATTTAAATCTTGGAGATCAAAAAGACAAAAATTTTATATTGAAACCTTTAATTATAATATCACAAAACAACAAATAAGTACTCATATTGAAATGTCATATTTAAAATAAAAATCTGTTTGGCCTTATCAGAGACCTGAAACAAAATAATCATTGAATTGAATGTGTAGCTTAAATATCGACATCTCGATCTACTACCTAACCCTACAAGTAACGTGTTATTGCAAATTGTAGCCAAGCCATTACATTTATTTGAAATGCATCATCTCTGATGCATGGAGATGAATTTCTCACTGCATCTGGAACAAAAATATAAATAAATATATAATTAGTCAACTCAACAATTATGGTATTATTTCAATATAGAATGTACAATTGAACTTGTCCTTGATTATGACACTATTGTGCTTACATATTTGCTTTATATTCAAATTGAACTGACTCGAATTTTAAAATTTGTTTAGATTTCAATTCTTTGATTCTGAAATTGTCATTTTTGTTGATCCAATTGCAAAACATGGCACAATGATTTGTGAAAAAACGTTCAAGACTTGTTCCAACACAAAACTTTTCATTCAAGCCACCAATATATTGAAAAACCTGCAACTAAAATCGAGATGTAACAGTATTCCACATCATTTACAAATGTAAAAGTACCTTTCACTACTACCAGATTTATTCGCAATATAAGGAGAAAAAAAAATTCCCCTAATAAACGCAGAATGAGCATACCAGACCATCCTAACCTAAAATAATACAACAACACGAAAAACAATAAAAATATTTTCAGATAGTCAAGCAGCACTTAAAGCGCTTGAATCCAACTGCTTTAAATCTAGAGCAGTATGGAACTGCAGAGACACCTTAAACCGACTGGCGCAACGCAACAACGTTACCCTAGTCTGGATACCAGGTCACACAGGCCTAGAAGGAAACGAAATAGTGGACGCCCTAGCAAAAGGGGGGGGGTGGGCGAAACAACGTTCACTGGACCAGAACCGGTAATCGGTTTAGCATATAGCACTGCCAAGCTTGGGCAGACAATAAAAGACTCGAGTACTGGCGTAGTCTACCGGGCCTAGCCCATTCCAAAGCATTTATTGCTTGTACAAGGAAAAACAGGACTCTGACAAACTGCTAGAACTCAGCAGAGCGCATCTCAGAGTTATAGTAGGTTTGCTTACTGGCCACTGCAAACTCAAATACCACATGCATAAAATCGGACTTGCACAAGATGCAGAGTGCCGGCTATGCATGGAGAATGATGAAACGGCTGAACACATTCTGTGTACATGCCCTGCAGCGGCCAGAACCAGATTCTCAATATTTGGCGATACGACAGTAAGGCCAGAAAACCTGGTAAATTGTTCTCCCAAAGCATTCCTCAATTTCGTCAAGAGATTGGATATGCTGGGAGAAATATAACCATAGGGTGAGCTACAATAGGCCATTGGCCGCAGTGGATGGCCTGATACGGGCCCACTCACGTTCAAACCTAACCTAACCTAACCTAATAATACACATTATTCGTATACGTATGAAAACTTTATTCAGTTAAAATTGTTAAATCAAATGGATTTATGCAAGTATTTGTTAATTTACATGCACAAAATAAAATGCACGATACCCCAGACAATCTACAACTGCATTGTTTTGTGGAGCATTTTTTACAATTACATTTAGGAGGTAATTCCTCAATCGACGGGTATAATACATGTATTCTCACTGAAATTAAATAATTATCTTCTATGAAGTAACCAAATTTCAAAGGATCTAATTTCAAATAATTTGAATTCAACAAATTGATTTGTTGATGTGTAATAAAGAGAGCTCTCAAAATATGCAATCGTATAGACTGGCTTGTAGGTGGAAGTTCAGCAACTGAAATTGAATGGGCAAAATGGTACACGCAATATCTTAGGCTATCGAAAGTTACAGACACATTGTTCTTTTTGATAACTTTGATCCTTAAAATTTCATCATACGAAATACTTATTCCCAAATGATTCAAGCTTTCGATCAAAGTTTTACTCTTACAAGTTGAATGAACAGCTTAGCCATTCATAACGTGCAGAGGAGTCTTAACATTTCCATTTTGAAAAATATGAAACATTATTTGGAATAATGATTTAATCGTAAGCTTCTTGTTTTCAGAGATTCCATCTGTGAGTAAGCTATTTATTGAATTGAAATCATTACTTGTAAAATCATTCACTACACTCAAAAATAATAATATCTCATCTGGAATTTTGATACTTTCCCAAGAATTTTTCAATGTACTCTCATCACAGAATTTATCTTCCAGTTCAAAATGAATATTCTTCATCGAATTTCTTATAATATTAGCACTCTCTTTCAAAATATTGTCTGGTTGTACTTTTATTATTATTGTATCCAAAGAAACGTCACAGCTATAGGACAAAGTGCTTTTACTTTTATTCGATAGAATTGAATATTCTATTTTCTCATCAAAATGTTTTATTAGTGACTTCACGTCTCTATTTGTTATTTTGAGTTCTGTAGTTTATTTGATCGCGAACATTTGGCAGTGTGAACATTTCACCAGAGTTGACACGAGTAATTATGTAGAGTTGACACGAGTAGAGTTAATTATGTGAGCCATTGCTTCATTTGCACTAGAAAACAATGATTGTGTATTGTTATTTGACGATTCTTCACCACTACCGATCTGATCGTTACTAGTAACTGTGCTTCTACAATCTCTATTGTATTTTTGTTCGTAAGCTCTCCAACAATTACTGTGATAATATACATCTGCAGCGAAAACATCTATAGGATTCTGTAAATGACTGGTGCTCGTAAATACCTCATCTTGATAAAATCTTGTGATTTTGAGAAACCGTTCAGCCCGTATCATTTCCCACTAAGCATGTAATGTTACAAAATATTGCCACAATATTATGTATGGCTTGCCATTGTAAAATGAAAATATAATATTGCATAAAGCTCAATGCTATATTTAAGTTTTTAACATAACAGAATAAACTACAGACAAGTTGTTTGTAAGTTATAAAGCAAGCTATTGATTGAGTTTCAAGTGCAATGTTACATGATCCATGAAAGTTCATTGTAAATGCAACAATACAGAAACTATCTACGAACAATGTGAGTGCAAGTTACATTTGAAACTATCGAACAAGTTCAAATCGCAATGTTGCACTGAGTTTGAAATTCCATCATATTTACAACCATACATAAGCTAACTACAAAGAATATTGACAGTTACATGATGGTTCTTCGGGTTGTAAGGCCGACGTATGTTCTTGCAATATCACAAACACGAATACCCAATGAAGACATAATAGCCAACATTGAAACTGCTATTAGAACCTTTCCTGAAGAACAGGCAGAAGAAATTCGCACAGAATGTACACAAATACTACGTAAGGCTAAACCACCCAAGAGTAATTTGTCGAAAACCGAAGTGCTGGCCATCAGGGAATTGAACAGAGATGAGAAAATTCTGATTCTACCGGCTGACAAAGATAATGCAATCGTTGTCTTAAACAAAGAGGACTATTTGAATAAGATAGATGTTTTACTGGAACTGTTTTTTCGTCGCGTCGTCCAAAGCCTACTTGGACTTCAAAGATGACTATAGCACAATATTATGTGTGCTATATTTATGGAAAGGTTATTTTAAGCTCTATTGAAATATTCAGAAATATACAGGGTGTCTCATTAATTTTTTTCCATTAAAAACTATCGAAATGTTATTTGAAGAACTAAACCACTTACACCATTGAATTCTACGTAAAAAAGTGCCTTAGAAATGTTTCATATAGAAACAAGGAATTTTCGAAAATGCACATTTTCGAAAAACACGCACCATTAAGTTTGTCATAAAATTTGATCCTCCGTCAGTTTTCATCTATCTAGTGTGAAAAGAGGACTTTCCCTTCAAAAGTATCTAATTTGCTCACCCTGTACTTTCCTTGTGAATACAAGGTCCACCTACCAATGCCACAAATGTAAGATTCGCTTCCTATTGTTGACTCCGTTTGTTTCTGTTTCTGACTCTGACTCTGAGAGTGAAATCATATACATTTTCAGTGGTAATATAATAGGTGGTATGATTATTACTGATAATTTTTTGGAATATTAATGAATTGCAATCCCAAAGCCGAAAATACAACCGCAAAAATTGTTGAATTGCCTGGTAATTGATTCTTTATTTCTGGCCGTATTCAACGGAATACTCTTTTCCACTGCTTCATCTATGATACCAATAGCCATTTGTCCCCAACGATCGCTCTTATTGATTAAGAAATATAAAGGAAAGTTTAAACAGCAAATAAAATAACATAAGAAACTAATTAAAATAAAATTAAGAATAAGGGCAAAAAACATTGGTTTATACAGATAAATGAAATGGAAATAAGAATTAAAAATGAACCAATCAAATTGCAGCTGTTTTGACAATGACTTTTGTGTTTTTTGCAAGTTCTGTGAATTTTACTTTTTCGTTTAGACAAAAATAACATCCACATTATTTGAAAATTCTATATTGAAGTTTTGAACTTTGGAGATTAGATAGGTAGTGTATATTCTCAGTGAAATGGATATTCCAACAAATTCTTGTACACATTAAACTTTCTGTTCCTATTCAAGGGTCGAACATTGAAACGCCTATTTAGCTTTATATGTAATAAGGCTACAGCCACAGTGCCTGCCATCAACATCATCGCCCCGAGCTTGTATTTATATTCAACTTCAATATCGCCAGAAAATGTCAACAATTACAATCAACAACAAATGTCATCTTTAAGTTAGGTGAACTCGGAACATTTAGAATAGAAAAGATTTCCGTCTTGCGCAGTATCAGTTTCCAAACAAAATAAAATAAAATAAGACAAAAAGATAAAAGTTGTTATTCTTATTTCTTATTTTATCGTATTTCTTGTATAAACGCTTTCATATAAAATAAATGTTCATGTTCAACTTTCTTATTTTATTTAATTTTGTTCCTCATTTTATTTTATTTGCTGTTTAAACTCTCCTTAACTAGTCAAAACACAAAGATTTGACGTTTATAATTTAAATAATAATTTTCAATTGACAGCTAGTAAAACAAAAACTAAGCAGGTTTATCACCGTGAATATACAGCGACAAGCTATATTTTCACTTGTAATCTCCCAAGTGCTTGAATTATTGCCGGAAATTTTTTGAGTACATGAATTTTTTGAATTTCTTTGAAAATTCATGTACGAGATAAATTTACGGCAATTAATTCAAGCACGAGGGAGATTCGGTAAGAAAATTTCACACCGAGAAATGAAAATCATCCAACAATTCATAAGAAATAACTAACGATGGTTTCACCTGAACTATTTATATGCATAGTACAAAAAAGATGCATGAAAATATTGATATGTAAAACACACTTAACAAAATTTCAATTTGATTTTTTTAATAAAAATGTTTTTGCTCCACTGGGAATTGAACTAGTGACCACGCGACCACGAGGAGGACACTTTACAGACTCGCCACGGGGCCTTTGATATACATGTAGACATCTGGTGTATTGAAGTGTTTCTGAAATTTGATTTCAGAATTTGCAAATTCTGCGATTATCGTGAAGAAAATATTCAGACACATTCGAAATATTTAATAAATACATAAATATGAAATATTATCTCATTTCAAATGAAAAATACAATTCCATTTGTACATCAAAGCAAAATATAAACTATCCCCTGTCAAATATTTGACAGAAAAATTTCCACTTATTAATTTCGGCCAGGGTACCCAGGAGGATAAAAATTTCCGGAAATTTTTTGGGTTGCCATGGCATCTAAACAAGAACGAATGTTTTGGTTCTCTCTAAAAGTGAGGTGTGAAATTTTCTTAAAAAATTCATGTACGAGATAAATTTCCTGCAATTAATTCAAGCACGCGGGGGATTCGGTAAGAAAATTTTACACCAAAATATATCCAACAATTCATAAGAAATAAATAACTATGGTTCACCTGAACTATTTATATGCATAGTACAAAAAAGATGCATGAAAATATTGATATGTAAAACACACTTAACAAAATTTCAATTTGATTTTCTTAAATTTGATAAAAAAAAAAGTAAAAATCTTGCTCCACTAGGAATTGAACTAGTGACCACACTACCACGGGGCGGACACTTTACCGACTCGCCACGGGGCCTTTGATTTACGTGTAGACAACTGGTGTATTGAACTGTTTCTGAAATTTGATTTCAGAATTTGCAAATTCTGCGATTATCGTGAAGAAAATATTCAGATACATTCGAAATATTTAATAAATACATAAATATGAAATATTATCTCATTTCAAATGAAAAATACAATTCCATTTGTACATCAAAGCAAAATATAAACTATCACCTGTCAAATATTTGACAGAAAAATTTCCACTTATTAATTTCGGCCAGGGTACCCAGGAAGATAAAAATTTCCGGAAATTTTTTGGGTTGCCATGGCATCTAAATAAGAACGAATGTTTTGGTTCTCTCTAAAAGTGAGGTGTGAAATTTTCACTGTAATTCCGATTCTATTGGCTGAATTTCAAAATTTGATTGGTTGTTAAGCAAGGAGATATATTGTCGTGTTTATATTATATTTAAGTATATATTTATTTTATTTATATGTAATTTACAGAATATACAGGGTGTAACTAAATAAGTGTAAAACATTCAAGGGGGTGACTCCTCATCGAAAAAAAGATAGGATCTTTCATATAAAGAAACTTCATTGGAGCATCCCATGTTAAGATACAACCCCTTGAAGGGGGTACATACAATTTGTTTAACAATTTTTTCCACAAGCACTAAAAAAGTTACAGTATTGAAATTCACCTGACATTTTCTACTACCAAAAAGACACTTAGCCAGTAATTTATTTGGTTTACCCCATGGTTGTAAGGGGTGGAAAATGCAACCCCTAAAATTTATTTCTGATGTAACTTTTTGTCTTATTATTTGTTTACCATTTAAAAATTTATTTCTGATAGCCTGTTTCATTCTAAACAAAAAATGTTCCTTGAATTTTTGCCCAAAATAAACCAGTTCGCAGCAAAACATAATTTTCAAAACAAGATACATATCGCCATAAAACGAAAATACGAAACTAATTTATCTTGTAGGCAGCTATTAGCGATAGCGACAATTAAGTTGGTATCAAGCTGTCAGTTTGTAAATTTGCGCAAATGGGTGATATGCATTACGTTTACGGTCTGTCGCAGGGGAATGGGTTAGAAGCTCCTAGAAGATATGCTGAAATGTATTCTCAACGGCAGCATCCTTCACATAGAATATTTTCCCGACTTCATCAACGATTACGAGAATATGGTTCATTCGACAAAAGAACGCAGGATTGTGATCGCCATCGAGAAGTAAGAACACCACAGCTTGAGGAAGCAGTACTTAATTTGATTGAAGAACAACCTACTACCAGTACTAGAAAGATTGCTTTCCAGCTAAATGTCAATCATATGACGGTATTTCGAATTTTAAAGGAACAACTCTTAGACCCTTACCATCTGCAACGAGTACAGGCACTGTTAACGCGAGACTTTCCGAACCGCCTTGAATTTTGCAATTGGATGCTGGAAATGAAATGAAATCGTGACTTTCTAAAGACGATCGAATTCACAGACGAATGTAGTTTTTCTCGGGACAAGATTATTAATTTTCATAATTACCACATATGGGCTGATGAAAACCCTCACGCTATTGTCGAAACTAACCACCAAGAACAGTTTTCTCTTAACGTGTGGGTCGGAGTTATTGGGGATTATTTAATTGGGCCTCATTTTCTACCTCCTCGATTAAATGGTGAGGCATACGTTCAATTTTTAAGAGAAGTCCATCCCGTACTGCTGGAGGAAGTTCCTTTGGGCGTCAGAAGGGATATGTTTTTTATGCATGATGGGGCTCCAGCCCATTATA
This sequence comes from Chrysolina oricalcia, assembly GCA_944452925.2. Lineage (NCBI taxonomy): Eukaryota > Metazoa > Arthropoda > Insecta > Coleoptera > Chrysomelidae > Chrysolina > Chrysolina oricalcia. The sequence continues at coordinate 2,837,568 of OX101813.2, forward strand.
GTCAAGTAGCACATCAGCATTTAACAGAAAGATATGCAAATCGGTGGATAGGTCGAGGAGGACCACAGTATTGGCCCGCTCGATCCTCGGATCTCATTCCTCTCGATTTCTCTATTTGGGGCAATTTACAGCATTTGGTGTATCGTACTTCTGTTCGCGATGTAGAGGACTTAAGAAACCGCATCATCGCTGCGTGCAGGGTAGTTAGAGAGACTCCAGGAATATTTGAGCGAATACGTGGCTCAATGCGAAGACGTCTAGACGCATGCGTAATGTCTGAAGGTAGACATATTGAACATTCACACCACGGACAGCCTATGGCTTTGTGGTTCTCCATATTTATTTGTAAATGTCTTTGATGTAATATACAGGGTGTTTCTTAAGTACGTGTAGAAAATTTAGGAGCTTATTGCTGACATCAAACTAAGAAGAAAAGTTCCTATAAACATATGTCCACAAGTTATTCGTTTTTGAGATACAGAGTGTCAAAGTTGAATTCTTAATTTTATTTTTTGTGAATAATTTCAAAATAATTTTGATATTTGGGTAAAGTTTGGGATCTGGGAATATTCATTATTTAGTTTGTGTAAAAAATATATTGTTGGTAGAGGTCACTGCGAGCAACTGTTTTCGACTTATTGAGATTTGAAATAATCGATGCAAGTGATTTTGAATGACAAGATTTTTTTAATTCAACATAAAGTCATTTAGAAATTAGTTTTTTCACAATTAACACAAAATTTGATTTTGTTATTGAAAAATCATCCCAGATACCAAACTTTACTCGAATATAAATATTTTGGCATTTATTCACAAAAAAACAAATATAATAATTAAACTTTGACACTCTGTTTCTTTGAAACGAATAACTTGCAGACATGTGTTTAAAGGAACTTTTTTCTCATTTCGACGTCAGCAACATGCTCTTGAAGTTTCTACACGTACTTAAGAAACACCCTGTATATCCATTTTATTGAAATAAACAAACTTATTATTATTATTATCATTATTTACTATGATTTCCACATGTTGCACGTTTTGTTATTGATAAATTAGTTTTGTTCATCCCCCTTTAATCATTGAATGCAGGTAGTAACTACAAAATAACAATAAATCCAGTTTGCATTTATGACGATGTATCTCTGTAGTTGTTCGTAAAATATTTTTTTGCTGCGAACTGGTTTATTTTGGGCAAAAAATTCAAGGGACATTTTTTGTTTAGAATGAAACCGGCTATGGGAAATAAATTTTTATTTTTAAATGGTAAACAAATAATAAGACAAAAAGTTACATTAGAAATAAATTTTAGGGGTTGCGATTTCCACCCCTTACAACCATGGGGTAAACCAAATAAATTACTGGCTAAGTGTCTTTGTGGTAGTAGAAAATGTCAGGTTGATTTCAATACTGTAACTTTTCTAGTGCTTGTGGAAAAAATTGTTGAACAAATTTTATGTACCCCTTCAAGGGGCTGTATCTTAACATGGGATGCTCCAATGAAGTTTCTTTATATGAAAGATCGTATCTTTTTTTCGATTAGGAATCACCCCCTTAAATGTTTTACATTTATTTATTTACACCCTGTATATTCCATTATTTGATTACAATTTTAACTAATAGTGAAAGGACTTTTCTTTTCTTATGTAAAGTGGCGACCGGTCAAATTTTCTGAAAGTTTGGTATGTTGTTGTACCCGACTCAGTAACCAAAAGTGTCAATGGGCACAACCCAATCCGATGGGTAGTTGTCTAAATACGGGGTGTTAAAGTTGAAAATTGCCCAGATTTTAGGATTTATTTTTTATTTATTAAAAGTTAGATTGAATTTCTGTTGCATGCAGACGTTTACTACATGTTCTAGTGATGGAATTAGTGGATACGTATGATTGAAAATATTTATATTTACAAGGTGATTCACGAATGTATGACGGTAGTTTTTTGCCAAACTTCACTTTTTCTACTGTGACGTCAGGGAGACATATTTTTAAAACGTTCTCTTTGATATAGTATTTTGACGACAAAATATTGCACAGTACATATTTTTTATACAGGGTATTTCGCAGAGAGAACCACTAGACAAAATTATTTACTTTTAGGATTAATTCGAAACCCTGTATTTATGGATTGATTTTTGGGAACAGTAATACCACAAACATATGTGTGTCTCTACTATCCAAAATATTCAAGGTGATTTATTCATAGGAAGGTATTCTATTTTTGGAAAAGTACAAAAAACATGAACAACCTGTATTCAAAAATTTTCTCTGTCAAATGTAACTATTTTTTCACTATATATTGATTTTCATACCATCTTCAGAGGTATGAATTCTGAATCCGATACTATGACCACTTTTCGAGATACAGGGCGTTAAAGTGGAAAATTACTGATTTTATTAGTTTTTTCTTCAAATTGAAAATCCAGATTGATTTTATTTTGCGCCTATGAGTTTAATATGAGTTTCGGTTAGATGTGCACGGAAAGGTTTAGCTAAAAATATTCACTGTTACAGGGTTATTCACGAATAAATCACAATAGGTTTTTGCAAATACTCAATATTTTACAGTTCTGTCACAGATAAGGTATTCCATGAAGTTAATACCGAGTCGTTTACAATTTTGTGTCTGAAATGATTACTTTTCATACAGGGTGAGCCATACAGCCAACCATACCAAAAATAATTATGCTTTGAAATAATTGAAATGAGAATGTTTTTAGTGAATTTTGAGTAAGTGTAAAACATTACATCAAGTATGCATTACCGTAAAAATTTTAAATATACAAGGTGATTTAGTTATAATCACCTACCAAAAATATACATCTATGTTCGATATAAGTAATCGACAAGATTTTATTCACGTGGCATCAAAAATGATATTAAGTAGTTTTTTCATTCATTCAACACTTTATAAATAAATAGCATTTAACATTTATGATTCTTTTATGATATAGGTACAATATTTACGGAGAATTTTGTTCCTGATCAGCATCAGAGTGCTGCTAACGGAACAGTATATAACTCGCTCTACACGTATATTGTGAAGTACCTACCTATACAAATAGGTTCGAAGTATACCTACACAAGAAGATGGATAATTATCATCTTCTTGGGGGTTATAGCGCAGAGGGTAAGCGCGCCCATAAAGTTACTCAAAATTCACTAAAAAAAGTTCTCATTACTTCTAAGCATAATTATTTTTGGTATGGTTAGCTGTAATCATTCCAGACTCAAAATTGTAAACGACTAGGTATTAACTTCATGGAATAATTTATCTGTGACGAAACTGCAGAATTTTGAGTATTTGCAAAAACCTATTGTGATTTATTCGTGAATAACCCTCTAACAGTAAATATTTTTTGCTGAACCATTCAATGTACATCTGACCAAAACTTATAGTGCAACATAAAATCAATCCGGCTTTTCAATTTGAAGAAAAAACTGATAAAATCAGTAATTTTCCACTTTAACGCACTGTATTTCGAAAACTGTTCATAGTATCGGTTTCAGAATTCATACCTCTGAAGATGGTATGAAAATCAATATATAGTGAGAAAATAGTTACATTTGACCAAGGAAATTTTTGAATACAGATTGTTCATATTTTTTGTACTTTTCCCAAAATAGAATACCTTACTATGAATAAACCACCTTGAATATTATGGAGATTAGAGACACACATATGTTTGTGGTATTACTTTTCCCAAAAATCAATCCATAAATACAGGATTTCGAATTAATCCTAAAAGAAAATAATTTTGTCTAGTGGTTCTCTCTGGGAAACACCCTGTATAAAAATATGTACTGTGCAATATTTTCTAGTCAAAATACTATATCGAAGATAATGTTTCAAAAATATGCCTCTCTGACGTCACAGTAGAAAAAGTGAATTTTGGCAAAAAACTACCGTCATACATTCGTGAATCACCTTGTAAATATAAATATTTTCAATCATACGTATCCACTAATTCCATCACTAGAACATGTAGTAAACGTCTGCATGCAACAGAAATTCAATCTAACTTTTAATAAATAAAAAATAAATCCTAAAATCTGGGCAATTTTCAACTTTAACACCCCGTATTTAGAAAACTAGCCATCGGATTGGGTTCTGCCCATTGACACTTTTGGTTACTGAGTCGGGTATAACAACATACCAAACTTTCAGAAAATTTGACCGGTCGCCACTTTACATAAGAAAAGTGCGGGGTCCTTTGTGAGTGATATAATAGTAACTAGGTAATTATTAATGTGAGAGTATAAAAAATAACTATATTCTAGTAGTTTCCAGGAGTGAAAATCAATTAACGTAAAACATTTGTTGTCAATATACTTATGTGATTTGAAAAATAAATGAAAAACTTAACATATCCATAGGTTAGATTACTGTAATAACTAAATTATTCCTAATCTGAAACAGTTAATAGAGAGGTGCGTTATTGTCTCAATTAGCATTTTCGTTTTTCTTTCGTTTGATGTGATTTAATTGAGAACTTCTATGTGCTTGTTACATTTTTTAAGTTACGCACTTGTAATATAAACTACTCAACACTAATTTCGTCGCACCCCAAAATTTTGACCATATTAAAATCTGAATAACTTTTTTCTGCATAGGACAATTTGAATGCTGTAAACACTGTTCGCCAGCCCAGTCTTCTAGCTATAATCTCGTGCTTCTTCAAAACATAAGGTTTTCCGTATAGAGTCACTACAGGGTATTATCTGAAACTGAATTTCTGAATTTTCAAAAGGATCCCAAATGAAGAAAAAAATTTTTTTTTCAAATTTGACAGCAGTGGCATGAAGATGAACTCATTACCTCAAGATATTTTTCGAATTGTCTTATTATCTCTTTTGTTTACAGGGTGATCTCAAAAATTTAACTTTTTGGTTTTGCAGTCATAACTTTTTTCCTCTTCAACCGATTTTCAAAATCTCCGGCTCATTATGAAGCTGAAACTTTAGATGAAGAGATATGAAGATCAGAATAGACTCAAGATGAAGATTGAAGATCAAGGGTTTCCTCAAAGGTGACCTAAATCTGAAACACCCTCAAAATCCGGTTGGTAGGAGAATTAAATGAAAATCAACTTGATTTCGGAATGATCATCCATTCTGAATACGTCCAGATCTTCCTTGCTGTCAGTAGTCAAGAATTGGGCATGAAAAAACCCAATTGTAACGGCAAGATTTTGAAAAAAATAAAATCAACCCATTGTTCGCCTGAAATGAATGGCCCGTAACCAAGGTAACAAGAATCACAATCAATGACTGACAAGCTAGGTTAGACGTCAATTTTGATTCGTTTGCAAAAAAAATTATCATATCGATGCCGCATCTAACGCCCGACCAGCTGGAATTGATTCCACGAATGACGGAACAAGGATTATCTACCCTCCAAATTGCCAATCTGCTTGGAACAACAGTTAGATCCGTCCAAAGGGCCCACGTCCGAGCTAACGCTGGGGATATTCAGTATCGACCTAGGGGGCCAAGAAGGGGTACAAGAAGAAGAACAACTCCCGCTCAAGACCGCCTTATTGGAAGATTGGTACGGCGGACTCGGACTTCAACCGCCCCCAAAATTCGTCGTGAACTGATCGATGCTACGGGAATTCAGGTTTCAAGTCAGACAATCCGACGCCGGATCCACGATCTTGGATTACACGCAAGGAGACGAGCTGCCTGCCCCGTACTGAAACCTGTACATCGAGCAGCAAGACGATTATGGGGGGAAGAACATCAAAACTGGGGAATAGCAGAGTGGAGTAGGTGTATGTTTACGGATGAGAGTAGGTTCAACTTGTTTCGAAAGGATGGTCGTGTGTTGGTTCGGAGAGGGAGGAATGAAAGGTTTTTGGAAGGAAATATGGAGGCGAGGGTGGCTTTTGGAGGTGGAGGAGTGACTGTGTGGGGTGGAATATCGATGAATGGGAGGAGTGAATTGGTGATTCTGAGAGGAGATAGTATGAACGGTGAGAGGTATAGAGATTTATGTATTAGAGAAATCGTGGTCCCTTACGCCGCAAATATCGGCAACAACTTTCTTCTCGTTGATGACAATGCGAGACCGCATAGGGCTCACATTGTCAACGAGTTTTTGAGGAATCACGGTATTGAGCGAATGAACTGGCCGCCTTTCTCTCCGGATATGAATCCGATGGAACATGTCTGGAGTCGTATGAAATTGAAATTGAAAGAAAGGGAAGGGCGAATGGAAAATTTGGATGACTTGGTGAATGCGGTACAGCAAGAATGGACAGCTGTACCACAGGAGTTCATTGATAGTCTGATAGACAGCATGCCGGAAAGGGTCAATGAAGTAATTGCCAAAAGGGGAGGCCCCACTAAATACTGAATATCAAAAAGATTTTTTAGTTCTAAAGTTATTCAAGTTATTTTCTCTTTGTTGTTGTTCAATAAAAACTCAATAAAACTTGTTTTCTTGTTCTTGCTTACTAACACGATTAATGCTCCACGATTGAGAAAAAAACCGCTATTGTGAAATGAGCCTCAGTTGGTCAGGCTTGTCAGTCACTGTATGTGATTCTTGTTACCTTGGTTACGGACCATGCCTTTCAGGCGAACAATGGGTTAATTTTTTTTTTTTTTTCAAAATCCTGCCGTTACAATTGGGTTGTTTCATGCATAATTCTTGACTACTGACAGCAAGAAAGATCAGGACGTATTCAGAATGGATGATCATTCCGAAAACAAGTTGATTTTCTTTTGATTCTCCTACCAACCTGATTTTGAGGGTGTTTCAGATTTAGGTCACCTTTGAGGAAACCCTTGATCTCCAATCTTCATCTTGAGTCCATTCTGATCTTCATATCTCTTCATCTAAAGTTTCAGCTTCAAAATGAGCCGGAGATTTTGAAAATCGGTTGAAGAGGAAAAAAGTTATGACTGCAAAACCAAAAAGTTAAATTTTTGAGATCACCCTGTAAACAAAAGAGATAATAAGACAATTCGAAAAATATCTTGAGGTAATGAGTTCATCTTCATGCCACTGCTGTCAAATTTGAAAAAAAAAAATTTTTCTTCATTTGGGATCCTTTTGAAAATTCAGAAATTTTGCACAGTTTCAGATAATACCCTGTAGTGATTCTATACGGAAAACCTTATGTTATGAAGAAGTACGAGATTATAGCTAGAAGACTGGGCTAGCGAACAGTGTTTACAGGATTCAAATTGTCCAATGCAGAAAAAAGTTATTCAGATTTTAATATGGTCAAAATTTTGGGGTGCGACGAAATTAGTGTTGAGTAGTTTAGTAAAAAAAGTTCGTTTTTGAATGGGGAAGGATTTTTGGATGATATGTTAGGATCCAAACAATTCATAACCTTGCACAGTCTATAGAGGGGTGCACTTTTGCCAAGATCAGTGTAAGCTTTGGGAAGACCGAATAAAGATGTAGTTCTGTGAATATAATTATATTGCCAGTAGACTAATTTTTTCAAGAAATACGTGGAGTCGATTCCATTTTTCAGTAATTTATACACAAATAGTGCAGAAGCAATTTCTCGCCTGTGCTCTAGTTTTATGAAATTAAATTCCTTCAAAAGCATTATATAAGGAATTCCGGAGGAGTACACTCCAGTTTTCTTGATATCTCTATCTAAGGATTTTTGTTGTACTTTTTCAATTTCATTTTCATATTTTTCGTAGTACGGAGATCAGACTATAGAGAAGTATTCCAGTATGCTCCTAACGTAGGTTGTTGATTATGGGAGAATTACTCAAGAAAATGCTTATTATTTCGAAGACTTTTACTTTGAAAGGTGATTATAAAATTGACAGTTTTTCAACAGTTGTTACTAACATTTTTCATAAACAGATACATATACTCTCTTGATATCGGAACATAATATACAGAGTCCTAACATACTCCCACCTTTACAATTTACAAGGGAAAATTGTATATAATAATAACTTATGTATAAATAATATTCAAGGAATAAACTTTTCTGGTTTTTTCACTTTTCTTCCGGATCTTGTTCTTCTTTCAACATTTTCCTCCTTTTCTTTGTCTTCATCCCCAACGGAAGTAGAACGTCTACCGACCAGAATACTTTTATCCTCATTTCCTCTCTTTTTCAATACGTCACCTTCATCTAGCAGTTATTTCCAATGGAAATAAACGTTGAAGTGGCCTTATGATTTCGGAATTTTTTGTTTTTATTCTCGTAACTCTTGATACCTTGTCGTGTCCGGGAAATATATTTAAAATTATTTCAATTGGCCAATCAACTCGTTTCAGATTGTCAGATCCAATGAGAACTATATCTCCAATCTGCAGCCGATGTTCATTGCGTCGACCAGTGTTGACCAGTTCTGCCAGATATTCATTTTTGAATCGTTTTCGTAAATCTTCTCGCACTTTTTGTAAATATCGGAATCGACGAACCAAATGACTTCTATCAATTTTATCAATATCTGAAACCTCTGCATTTCCTATGTCCTGTAGAAACATGATTGGGGTTGAAGGAATCATGTCATTCGAATCGTCCGAAATATGGGTTAGAGGTTGAGAGTTTATGGTAGCTTCACAATCACAGATTAAAGTTAACAATTCTTCATAATGCACTGAAGCCCTTCCTAAGTTCCGACGCAGTAACTCCTTAATAATTCGAACAATCCTCTCCCACCATCCTCCTTACCAGGCAGCTGTTGGTGGAATGAAGTTCCATATAATTTTCTTCACATTGGAAAATATTAAGACTTGATCCCAATCAATTTTCTGAAAATGATTATTTGCCCCTGTGAAGTTGGTTCCATTATCCGAGTAAATTATAGATGTTCTTCCTCTTCGTGCAAAAAATCTCCTCAAACTCATGATGAAACTATCTGTAGATAAAGAAAGTACCAATTCAAAATGTACTGCACTGTATATGGCACAGGTGAAAATGACAATCCAACATTTTTCGTTTCCTTTCAGATACAGTGGACCGGCTAAATCAATGCCTGTGACTTCAAACACAGCAGCACTCTTGATCCGGTTTGCTGGAAGTGGAGCAAAAAGGTGTTTCGATTGCTTTTTGTTTATGCCTTTTGCTTATAACACACTTCAGCAAAACTTCTCGGATAGTTTTCCTTCCTCTCAATATCCAGAATTTCTGTCGGAGTATACTGAGTAGTATTTGGGTACCAGCATGACAAGAAAGTCTATGTTGTTCCTCAATGAGTCTCCTCATGATTTTATGTTTGTATGGTAATAAAATGGGATATTTGAAACTATCATTATCATCCCCATAAACTAATCGTGTTTTAACTCTTAACAAGCCATACTCATCTCGAAATACCTCAAATCTCGCAATCAACCTCTCATTACATTCCTTCAGATTTTCTTCCAAACTTTCCTGTTGAATGATTTTCAGAAGTGAAATTTCAGCTTTTTCCACCTCATCGCTTGTCAGTTCGCCTTTATGTGAATGTCGCCTCTGACAATTCTCCTTGAATCTGAACATCCATCCAACCATCCTGACAATTTTTGAGAATTTGGAAAAGTAATAAAAACCTGTGCTTAACAAAACTCGATTTTTAATCAAAACCGAAACAGTGTTCTTACTTTTCTCCATATTTAGTTCTTCTTGAGAACATGTGATCTCCGATCTAGGCCATTTGTGTGATGGTTCCTTCAGCCAAGATGGTCCGTCCCACCATTTCGATTTATACAATGCCTTCGGACTACATCCTCTAGATGGGAGATCAGCTGGATTTATATCGCCTGGTACATGATTCCATTCACTAATCAAGCTATATGAACGAATTTCTTCAACCCTATTGCCAACAAATGTATTCCATGCTAGTTTTGTTTTGATCCATGTCAACACTACCATGGAATCACTCCAATAAAATGTTTGTAACAATGTGAATTCCTCAACTTCTTTCACAGCTCTACACAATCTCACTCCTATAACAGCAGCTAAAAGTTCTAACCTTGGGAGAGTTATTGGTTTCATAGGAGCTGATATCGAGTTATTCAATTCCGTTCTTAGAAAAACACAAGCAGCATACGCTAATTTGCTGGAATCAACGAAAACATGTAGTGAAAGTTTTTTCAAATTTTTCGGTTTTGGAATAGGACACAATTTCCTAGGTATTGTATAAAATTTCAACCAATGAATCTCTTTGAGCCAATTATTAAATGATTTTACTATTTCTGAGGGTAATGCTTGATCCCAACCCACTTTGAGTTTCCATGTATTTTGTAATAGCAGTTTTGGAATCAATGTTGTAATTGGATTTTCACTGATAACATCCCCGATATCAACTTTACAGTATATCAAATCATCTCGAATATTCCACATCATGCCCAAAAGAAAGACTGAAGTACCTTCAGAAGAAACATCGGAATCATTTAGAACTTTATCATCATGTTTTCCCCCAGAATTATGAATCCAACCTCTTAACTCGAAATGTGCTAAAGACATAATATGTTTTGCATCATCAATGAAATCACTTAGTTCATTTTAAAGACATAATATGTTTTGCATCATCAATGAAATCACTTAGTTCATTTTCATCATCTACACTAGTTATGCAATTATCTACATAAAAAGAGTTTTTCAGTTTATTTGCTGTTGCGGTAGAATTGGTTGACACTTGTTCTAAGTGATATTGTATAGTGGCAGCTAACAGAAATGGACTTATCGTTACCCCAAATACTACTCTGTATATTTTCTCCAATTTTTGTTCTTTGTTTTCCCACCAAAGAAATGCTAAATAGTTCCTATCATTTTTTTTCCACACTTATCTGTAGAAACGCTGTTTTAATATCTGCTATGACCCCTATCAAGCCTGATCTGAATCTCAGTATAAATTGTGGAATCATCTCAATCATATTAGGTCCACTATTCAAACAATCATTCAATGAAAAACCATTCGTGTCTTTAGAATTTGTCTCAAAAACTGGTCTAAGTTTTGTAGTAGCGCTATTTTCCTTAATAACAGGGTGATGAGGTAAATAATGTTGAATATATGGTTTTTCGTTCATGGACACCTCTTCAACGATACCTAATTTAAACCATTCATTGAAAACTTGATCGTATTCATTGAAATTATTCATACTGAGAAGTTTTTTGGTAGTACTGTACAAACGTTTTTTAGCCATCTCCTCATTATTTGCAAGAGTAGGATGTCCCTGAACCCATGACAATCTAACTTCATATCTACCATCAGAATTACAAGTTATGGTATCCCTGAACTCCCTCAAAACATCTGCCCCCAAAGCTTCTCTTGTTTTCGAGTCAGCAGAATCATGAATTCCCAATATATCCAAACTCCACAGATTCGAAATAGATACATTATTGAAGAAAGCAAGAGAAATCAGAGAAGTAGTTTGATTTTGTTGTCCCATTAAAACCCAGCCTAGAAGTGTTTCCATGGCTACTAAACCATTGTCTAGTTTTTCTATAGTGCCTGTGAATATAGAACTCAAAACATCAGCACCCAATAATAATGATATGACTGAAGGGTTTGGTCCAACATCAGAAATAAATATGTTTTTATCACGGAGAATATTGATACATGATATATCTTGTAATCTTGGAACATACCCACAAATTTTATTTTGTTCCAAAATCGAAAATTTGTAAGACTCTGTATGTTTACTTCATAAACTTTATGGACTCGAGAAGCTAAATTTCGTCCTCCAAAAACGCCTTGTATTATGGTTTCCTGACCAATTTCCCGGAGACTTATTTCTTTCGCACAATCTGTCAGAATGTAAGACTTTTGAGACCCAGAATCCAACAAAACTCTGATGATTTTATTTTTACTGCCATTACTGATTCTAACATTGAGAGTTTGTAATAATGTTTCAGTTGAATTACTATTTATCAATGCGCTTTCAACTTGTGTATTTTCTTTTTCATTACCTTTTTGTGTAACCTCTTTTTTGTTAAATAAGTCAGGGCACAAAATGGGAAAATGTTTTTTCCCGCAAAAAAGACATTTAACGAAATTTCGACACTTAGTCATGCTATGATTCCGTTTCAAACAGGCATAACAGCAATGATTTTTCTTCAATATTAATTTCCTTTAATCTAAAGATATACAGTCTTGGCTAGCATGAGATTTTTCGCAAAATGAACAAGGAAATATTTTCTTACTCATGCTAGCAGCAGTATATAATTCTGTCTCACCTTGTCCAACTTCCTTTTTCTTACTGGATATCGTGTTGGTCCTGGACGTTTTACTTTCTTTCTCTGGTAAAAAACTGGTTTGTGCAAGGTTGATTCTTTCTTCACTCCCGACCTCCGTTCGCAAGAAATCTAATAAAAATTGTAAATTTTCAGTATGATAAACATCATTTTCCTGTCCGTTAATATTGCTCGCAGAGCCTGAAATTTTTGACAGTGACATTTTATTAAAACTACGATGTCGTTCCCAACTTTTCAGGATGTCTTCAGGCAATGCTGATTCGACTAATGGATAAAGCATGGACGCATATCTCTAGTTACCCTAAGTGACTCTAAAGCTCCTAACTGAGTTTCTAACTTATCGAATGAAGAAGTCAAACTCATACCTGATTTTTGTGTTGCTTGTTTCAGAACCAAACTGGGTAAAATTCTGTTAACCGGGCGCTACAAGCTATCAAAAAAAATTTTTTTGGGACTTACGTAGTTTGACCTCCTGAATAAAAAATCCTAATGAAATTTTTGGCGGTCTCAAGTAATTTCGGAGATACGGGCCTTTTTTTGAATGAAAACTAGCATTTTCTAGCACACGTTTCTTCTTCGAAAAACACACTCAAATGCCTCCTGATTTTCACCAGCACAATATACACACCCTAATTCACCAGTTTTACACTTTTTTTTTTCATTGAAAACAGCTTTTTATCAACAAATTCTACTTTATTTTAGCAATAACAAAATCAACAAATTCATGCTGTTTTGTTTAGTTAATATCTATCAGGTTGGTCACAATGGCATTGACGTAAGGGCGAAGCGATATTGCCAGTGTGATTCCAGAAATATTCAATTCACGTATAAAGTCTTGTTCATACCCTCGCGAATTTCGCATTTTTTTTGCGAATAAAATGTCTGCCGACATGGTTCTGCATCGACGATTGGTCCGGCATGACTGGCAGCCATTTTATTCGCAGAAAAATTGCGAAATTCGCGAGGGTTTGAACAAGACTTAACGTAGAATATTTTAGTGAATGAGTAAGAAAAATTGAGAACCACAAAATTTTCCCATCAACACTTTAACTGCACCTATGAAACAATGGTACTTATACTGTTTCTAAATGACTAGCAAAATTCAAAGGACGAGACAGATCACGGAAATGTGCGCAAACATAACATGAATACACATGCGCACAAAAAATAATGAGCACTTTTCACATAAAATGAACCTATTTCAATGACTATAACTTATCCCGACAGACCCGATCTCATGCAAACCCAACCGAACTTACCCGACTATACAATACAGTTAGGTTGCGTCTTTTCTATCTGTTTGCGCATGCGCAATTACCAAAAATGAATGTTTGAGATCCGACACGTTTATTCAAGTAATTATATGTTCGCAAAAAATGCCTCCTAGCTCTGTCTATTTAAAAATATCTTTTGTGCATTCAAAATATTAATACCAAGATTTTTTCCAAATCCTGTTCTCACAACGAAATGGCTTGTTTCATAACAAGGTAGCCAGTATCAATGTCTTTCATTGAATCAACAACAGCGAGTCTTAAAAACTTTACAATACAATGCGACATTGTCAGATTCCCTAAAATTCCTGAATACTGAATACTCATGAATATGAAGTGTTTGTAGTGGATAATTTTCAGAAGTATTGGCGCCATAGAGACTGGCACTTTTTTCACAAATAATAATAATAATGATAGTTCCTCATAAACACTCGAAGAGTGAACCATTCTTAGTGAAAATATTCAGCAAGAAATACGTAAGCAGAGCGAGCACGGGCATTCCTATTACTACTTTGTAACTTATGTAACTTATCTCTTACTTCTTGGTGAAGATATCTGTGAGACAGACACGAGCGCGCGCATTTCTATTACTACTTTGTCGATTTCTGTCAACTTTGAGTAGAAATTTTCATACCTTATCTGTTAGTGAACAAGACCAGAAATACGCGAGCGAAGCGAGCGCGCTCGCCCGACATTTCGCCAATCCGCGCGCGCGGATTTGCGAAATGTCGGGTGAGCGCGCGCATTTCCATCACTACTTTGTCGATTTCTGTCAACTTCGCGCACGCAGATTCGCGAAATGTCGGGCGAGCGCTCTCGCTCCTCTCGCGTATTTCTGGTCTTGTTCACTAACAGATAAGGCATGAAGATTTCTACTCAAAGTTGCGCGTGCGGATTTGCGAAATGTCGGGCGAGCGCGCGCATTCCCATCACTACTTTGTCGATTTCTGTCAACTTCGCGCACGCAGATTCGCGAAATGTCGGGCGAGCGCGTTCGCTTCTCTCGCGTATTTCTGGTCTTGTTCACTAACACATAAGGCATGAAGATTTCTACTCAAAGTTGACAGAAATCGATAAAGTGGTGATGGGAATGCGCGCGCTCGCTTCGCTCGCGTATTTCTGGTCTTGTTCACTAACAGATAAGGTATGAAAATTTCTACTCAAAGTTGACAGAAATCGACAAAGTAGTAATAGAAATGCGCGCGCTCGTGTCTGTCTCGCAGATATCTTCACCAAGAAGTAAGAGATAAGTTACATAAGTTACAAAGTAGTAATAAAAATGCGCGTGCTCGCTCTGCTTACGTATTTCTTGCTGAATATCTTCACTAAGAATGGTTCACTCTTCGAGTGTTTATGAGGAACTATCATTATTATTATTATTTGTGAAAAAAGTGCCAGTCTCTATGGCGCCAATACTTCTGAAAATTATCCACTACAAACACTTCATATTCATGAGTATTCAGTATTCAGGAATTTTAGGGAATCTGACAACGTCGCATTGTATTGTAAAGTTTTTAAGACTCGCTGTTCTTGATTCAATGAAAGACATTGATACTGGCTACCTTGTTATGAATTAAGCCATTTCGTTGTGAGAACAGGATTTGGAAAAAATCTTGGTATTAATATTTTGAATGCACAAAAGATATTTTTAAATAGACAGAGCTAGGAGGCATTTTTTGCGAACATATAATTACTTGAATAAACGTGTCGGATCTCAAACATTCATTTTTGGTAATTGCGCATGCGCAAACAGATAGAAAAGACGCAACCTAACTGTATTGTATAGTCGGGTAAGTTCGGTTGGGTTTGCATGAGATCGGGTCTGTCGGGATAAGTTATAGTCATTGAAGTAGGTTCATTTTATGTGAAAAGTGCTCATTATTTTTTGTGCGCATGTGTATTCATGTTATGTTTGCGCACATTTCCGTGATCTGTCTCGTCCTTTGAATTTTGATAGTCATTTAGAAACAGTATAAGTACCATTGTTTCATAGGTGCAGTTAAAGTGTTGATGGGAAAATTTTGTGGTTATCAATTTTTCTTACTCATTCACTAAAATATTCCACGTTAAGTCTTGTTCAAACCCTCGCGAATTTCGCAATTTTTCTGCGAATAAAATGGCTGCCAGTCATGCCGGACCAATCGTCGATGCAGAACCATGTCGGCAGACATTTTATTCGCAGAAAAACTGCGAAATTCGCGAGGGTATGAACAATACTTTATACGTTATTTGAATATTTCTAGAATCACACTGGCAATGTCGCTTCGCCCTTACGTCAATTCCATTGTGACCAACCTGACAGATATTAACTAAACAAAACAGCATGAATTTGTTGATTTTGTTATTGCTAAAATAAAGTAGAATTTGTTGATAAAAAACTGTTTTCAATGAAAAAAAAAGTGTAAAACTGGTGAATTAGGGTGTGTATATTGTGCTGGTGAAAATCAGGAGGCATTTGAGTGTGTTTTTCGAAGAAGAAACGTGTGCTAGAAAATGCCAGTTTTCATTCAAAAAAAGGCCCGTATCTCCGAAATTACTTGAGACCGCCAAAAATTTCATTTGGATTTTTTATTCAGAAGGTCAAACTACGTAAGTCCCAAAAAAAATTTTTTTGATAGCTTGTAGCGCCCGGTTAACGGAATTTTTCCCCAAACGGAGAAGTTCTCTCACGTAAACTTCGATCAAAAACGAATCTCTAGCAAACCTGGCCTTCAACTGGTCGATCGCCTTCTAATAATTCGCCCCGGAAGGTGGAAAACTTTCGACGAGTTCTCGGGCAGCAGTTCCTGGTTCCATCGCTTGAAGTAAATACTGGAATTTGTCGTCATCCTCGATATCCTCGTCGTCATGGATTTTACGAAATTGGACCCAAAATCCTATCCAACTCCTTACATTGCCGTCAAATCTTTTCAGCTCCAACTTTGGTAGTCTAAATTTTCTTCCCAACTTCTTGCTGCATATACTGTCATTCCTGGAAGACTCATTCCTGGAAGACTGGAATTAATACCACTTTCTGGCAGTTTTGGTACGGGAACGGGAGTAACAGGTGTGAAATATGTATCGCATTTGGTTTAATTAAAGTATCTCTGTACGATTCTGCTGTATCAAACTCTTGATCAATTTCCTCGTCTCCAAGGTCTTGGGCTGACAATGCCTTATTAACATGGTCATCTTCCTGGGTGGTTTCTTTACTTTGCAAAAGACCGTCTATGTCTCGACAAGCCTTGGTAAAAATTCTTCTCAACTGTGACCTTTCTTTCTTGAGGTGTACTGAATTCTCCATACTGTCCTGTTACGGTCGCCAAATCTTGATTATGGGAGAATTACTCAAGAAAATGCTTGTTATTTCGAAGACTTTTACTTTGAAAGGTGATTATAAAATTGACAGTTTTTCAACAGTTGCTACTAACATTTTTTATAAACAGATACATATACTCTCTTGATATTTCAAGTTAAACGGAACATACTATACAGAGTCCTAACATAGGTGTTGTATACCATTATCAAAGTTTTTATATCTGTGAATCTACAGGAGTTTCTAATTGTTAATACACTTTTGTTAATATACTTTACGTATTGGTGATGGGAAATTGATAACTTCAATTCAATAGTAAACTCCGATATATTTTCGACCGTATTACACCGAATTCTAAATACAACTGACTTCCCCATCCCATCCCGATATATCCTATCACTTATATCTCCTAACAAAAACGCTTACACAACTATTATTCATAATCTGGTGAACACTCATCCCTTGTTCTTATCAATGTGTCATTTTGGAATTGACTGCGGCGAAGTGGTAACATAATTACGAATCCTAAAATCATATATCCTCTATTTATGATTGTATTCACGTGGTATAGTTGTGGTCAAACATATAAGATAAATAAAAAAGGCGCAAAAATGGTCTTATCTTGTCCATCTCTGCCTGGAAAGGGTCACATGATATTGGGGGCAAGTGGTGCAAGAGTTTGAAATAGCTAGTGCATTATAGGTAAATTCGCCATAGGTAAATAATTTTTCAATTGCATCAAATTTATTATTGAGAGAGGATTAATTAATTCTTTTTGTTTAGATTAACGAGTATACTAGAGATCGATACTAAGTACAAAGATACAATTTAAAAAATATATGCAGTATAATGATTCGATTTATCAGTCATTAAAAAGTGATTCAACAAATAGAATAACAAATAAAAAAATTAACAACAGTCTCGTATATACAGAGTGTTCATTCAGAACTGCATTCTTCACGACTAAACATCTGGATTGTCAGGAATTCAGATATTTTTGTTCAGATAATTCAAAAATAATCTAGAGAAGAGAATTCTCAAATAAGTGCATATACCTACATAGTCTTCAATGAAAATAAATTCAACTTTCCAATTGATCACCCTGTGTTTTATTTATATGAACTCTCTGTAATCCTATATTTTCAGATCAGATAATGCATTGCCACGTTATCATTATTTATATAGATTTTATTGCGAAAAATTACTCCACTTTGAACTGGAATAATACTTTCGCGGTTGAAGATTTTCTAATAAATGATTTGTAACCTGTGTGAATTTTTCTGATGGAAGCTCTCAGTATAGTATGTCAATGATGAATTGTGATACAATTCAAAAATTATATTTATCATATTACATTAAATTTTGGTACCGAATATGGTTTTCTCGATTTTGTCGATGATTTCTATCAAGTTTTAGTGCAATCATATTTGAAGGGTCCAGTGGAAAAACGATGAGGTTCCATTTTTTTCGAAATCGATATTTTAGCGGCATCTGTTAGCTCATAGCTGAACACTGTGAATCATCGCATTTTTAATTTCTTGAGGGAGCCCATACTCCTTCCTAATTTCGGGAGATACCTCATTGAATTTCTTCGATCCGTTTGGGAGATGCAAGAAGTTAAATAATAACCAAATGAGAAATTATCGATTTTCAACCGATAGACTTATAATATCGATCGCTCCGTAAGCCTAACTCCACACAAGTTAGGAAATAACTTTTCGACAACTCTAAAAAAAATTCAATCATCTGCCTCAGGATCTCAATTACCTGAATTCACAAAAAACATCAGAAAAGAGTTACTACACTTTGGATGCGTATTTCAATGATACACTTTCACCATAAATTTGAATGTAATCTCTTATGTGTATTATGGTTTATGCATTAATTCTTATGTGTAAGTGTATAGTATAGTTTACTAATGTGATTCAAAGATTTGAATTTTTTGACTTTTTTACTTCAGCACTTCAATTTATTTTTTCAGTATTTATGACCTTAATCTATGCTTCATCAGCAATAATCTAATTCTTCTTTGATTGATTGAACCATCAAAAGTAAGTGTTCATTGCTTTGAAGCAATTTAGTTTCTATTGCCACACAGCAATAATCATTACCTTTCTGCATTCACAATTGACAAAAGTCAATTTTCAAAAAATCGTAGTAAAAATAGTGTATGCCATGGTAGTACACGTGGCGTTTCAACAATTCTCATGTCATTTACAATTGTCACTTATTTTTGTACCTATTCATCATAATAAAATACGTTACTCTCTACTGACAACAGTCGTAGAGTGTACTCAAAGGCATTGCCTGTGAGGATACATGGCGGCTATTATTTGCCGTGGCGCTGCGGGGTGACTTAGAAATTATTGGTGGCGCTTTCATTTTTAACTTAGGAAAACCTACAGCACTTCTGCCAAGCATTAGACGTCGGGATTGACTTCTTGATAACACACGAGCTTTCTAACCAGGCATGTGGTCTCCTATCGATACCAATACATGTGAGAACAAATTTCTCTGCACCGACCGTGTCTAATTATACATATTTTTAATTAAAAATGAAACATGAGAAAATGTATTAGCACGTCACTGGTTCTACGCTTACGTCCGAATGTCATAACAATAACAAATCTCCCCCTCCGAACTCGGAGTTTTACCCCTCACCCACAATCCGTAACAAAGGATAGTTTTATGGAGCTTTCATAACAAATGTGTATTGTGATTACATAAATGGCATCTCTATGTCTTTTATTGCTCGGAGAGTAAATCTTTCAACATAATCCTCTCTCAAATATGGATATTTCTTTGCTTTTTCTATTTGAATTATGATAAGCCAGTCTTCTCTTCCAAAATACATTTTTAGTGTGTCGATTATAATTGGAATATTTTCTGGGCTACAAAACAAATCCTTAAATACTTCTCTAGCTCTGCCTTTCAAACATCTTTGGAGACGAGACAAGTTTTCAGCATTTGAAATGAAATTTTCAGAGGTGCTGCGTTCATATTCGCTGAACCAAATTGGAAAATCGCTTATATTACCATAGAAGTCATGTAACATAGTAGACTTTTGTTTCGTAATAATTTTTTCAAGTTTCAGATTCAAATTTTTCATGCAGTCTACCATAACTTCGGAAAAGTCAACTTTTTTATCACCATTAGGTCCACTTTTCTGTTTTTTGTCCACTTTTTCACAAAAGACATTCAAACTTTTAGGGAAGTCTGAAAATGTACTATTCACACTATTCGCAGGGGTCAACTTTCGTTTAGCTGAAATCAGTTATGGAAAAACCGTTGCCATAGCAACCGTTGCTATGGTAACAAGAATACAAAAAACCGATTTCTATGGTGCGGAAATGCGTGGTTGCCAAATTGTCTACTTTAGTTTAGCTGAAATCAGTTACAGAAAAAAGGTTACCATGGTAACAGTTGTTAGGGTAAAGAGTAAACAAAAATGCTATTCCCGTTTTGCAGAAATGCATAGTTGCCAAGTTGGACCAGTTATAGTTATAGTTTAGCTGAAATCAGTTATGGAAAAGTGTTGCCATAACAACAGTAAACAAAAACCCAATTTCCATGGTGCAGAAATGCGTGGTTGCCAAATTTTCTGCTTTATTTCAGCTCAAATCAGTTAAGAAAAAGTTGATGCCGTGAGAAAATCGTTGCTAGGATTAGTGAAAAGAAAAACCCGATTCCCGTTTTGGAAAAGTGCACGGTTGCCAAATAATCAACTTGAAATCAAATTGAAACTTGAAAGGGGAAACATTCTCAATAGAAAAAACCATGACTCACTCCACTGGAAATGGTTACAACCTACGATAAAAATTAATCTATTTTTTGTAATATGTAACAGGAAACAATTATTTCCCTGACTGAGGCCACGCTGGACATTGATCTACATCTGATAGATATTGTGAAAAGACCCTTTAACTTCAAAAAAAATTCCGAAACTGAAAGTTCGTATTCTCATTCAGATAGTTCAAATTCGCGCGCGGATTTGCAAAATGTCGGCCGGACGCACTTGCGTTCATGTTACTACTATGTCAATCTCCTCCAGGTTAAAAAAAACTCTTTCCCAATCTTAACTGCCCTGAACTAACTAAACTTAACCTTGATGTTAAAATTGTTTCGGAAGAGACGATGTTCACGGTGGAGAATAATCTATTTATAATTCGGTCAAATGTTGAATTCATTGTGAACCCATACAGTAATTTGGGATATCAGGACTATATCACAAGACACGCGAGCGAAGCGAGCGGGTCCGGCCGACATTTCGCAAATCAGCGCGCGGATTTGCGAAATGTCGGCCGGACCCCCTCGCCTTCAAGTTACTGCTTTGTCCATTTTCTCAAATTTATGAAAAAGATCATGATCATTTATAGTGTGTTGCCTGTGGGGCAAGGGACAAATGTGAATACTTATATAAATAATCTTTTTGAAGGATGCGCCTTCAGATGAATAAGTATTCATTTTGATATTATTTAACAGTTATTTCCATAAATCTCTTTCAAGCACCCCTAACTTGGTAACAGCAATAATTTGGCAACCATGCATTTTCGCACCACAGAAATTGGGGTTTTCTTTACTCGTGATCATAGCAATGGTTGTCACACTTTTTCCATAACCAATTGCTGCTAAATCATAACTTGCCCAACTTGGCAATCTCTCATTTCCTCTAAACAGGAATGGCATTTTCACCATAACGGCTATCATGGCTATATTTTTTGCATAACAAATTTCAGCTAAAGAAAAGCAGACAATTTGGCAACCATGTATTTCCGCACCATGGGAATCGGGTTTTTGTTTACTTGTGGTCATAGCAACGGTTTATGTGGCAACAGTTTTTCCATAACTGATTTCAGTTAAACTATAACTGGTCCAACTTGGCAACTATGTATTGAATGAAAGTTTGTTTTTGTGAAGGATATTCGTTTCTTGACATACCTTTTTGGGAATTTTAACTATGCATTTCCGCAGAACGAGAATAGCATTTTTATTTACTCTTCACCCTAACAACGGTTACCATGGTAACCTTTTTTTCATAACAGATTTCAGCTAAACTAAAGTGGACAACTTGGCAACCACGCATTTCCGCACCATGGGAATCGGGTTTTTGCATTGTCGTTACCCTAGCAACGGTTGCCATGGCAGCAGTTTTTCTGTAACTGATTTCAGCTAAACGAAAGTTGAGCCATTCGCAGAATGATGGTCTTTTGGAAAGTCATATTGTCTTTTATCACCATATTCACTCAAGAATTCAGGATATTTTGCACAATTATTGTCCTTTGAAAGGTTATACTGTCTTTTATCAACATTTTCACTCAAGAATTCAGGATATTCTTTTCCGTTCTGCTTGCTTGGATTCTCTTGCTTCTTCATATTTCGATTCACCTCTTTTACCCAATTCTCAATATCTTTATTTTTCCCGTCATTATTAGGAACAAAATGGCCATTGAAAGTACGGCATGATGCGCTTTTCCTTTCCTCATCGATACCCACTGCCTCGCTAAGTGATTGTTCTTCCAATTCTAGTTCTTCCATTTGTAATTGGAGCATTCGTAGTTCAATTTTTCGTTTCTTCGCTTCAATTTCTTTCTTTTTGCAAGATTTGATTGTTGTAGTGTATGATTTTACTGAATGTCTTCTTGACATGTCTCCTTTTTCTGTATTTTGAGTAGTTTTTGCTTCTACCATTGTTTATATAGAACATAGTTAGTCAACCTTATGGGATTATAATTGGATCAAAATGGATGCGACATGTAGATGGCGATACTGAGCTCGCATCCAAGTCATGTCGTAACTTCAGTGATCTGGCCTCCAAGTCATGTCGTAACTTGATTGAAACAATGGGACAGCATTAAAATCAGGGTTTTTTGAAGAATTCTGTATTAAAATGACGTCAAATATTCATGTTTGTAACTAATCACGCTAGATGGCACTCGCGTTTGCGTCCAACACCAATTACACAGGCATTGACTAACTATCTTACTTCTATATAAACAATGCTTCTACTGTATCTATTCTATCCTGTTTTTCTGCCGTGCTACCTTCAATTTCGGCTTTGAAGCCATATCTCTCAGGTGCTACACCAATGTTGATTCTCAAGCTCCTGCGAGGGATTTTTTCTTCCCGCATCTCTTTGGCGCTTTATTCAAATACTTGAAAGGACCAATTGTAAACTCCACACTTATTACAAAGTGGAGCTTCAAGATTAATAACCAGTTGAGGAATAAATATAAACTTATTCAACTTGACTTTTATTTCCTCGTGTCAGAATATATTTCAACTTGACTTCACATTCTCCTAGTCAAAATACAAAGTGTATGATTTAAAAAACGAGAGTAAATTTTATTCTTTACTCGCAATATTGTTTGTCCAGCTTTCGACTTTTAAAAATATGAATTTTTGAAAAATGGTCTCTTTTTCGAGGTTTCCCGTAATTTCTCACTGAAACATAAATGATGAAACTTATCAGTGGTTTGAAATACTTTTTTGAGAAACTTGGAATAAAGTTTGGAAAACTGCTCTTCTTGTTTATTAAAAAACAACTACAATCTCATTTTCATATACATCAACATATACTACAGATACTAAAAACAAAATCCATAGCCATGTAAAATAAAAAAAATATTTCATTTCAACACTCCCCCGAAATTATTGTTTTCTTTCATCATAAATTTTGAAGTGGGAAGACACTTCGTGAAAATGTCAGCTATTTGATTATTACTCTCAACATGACATATATCCATTTCACTACAAAGTTTTTCACGAATGAAATGATATTTTATGTCAACGTGCTTGGTTCTTCTCAAACTCCTATCATCATTTCTTGCCATATGAATAGCACTTCTATTGTCGATGTACAAGGGAACTGGTATGCTGAGTTCGTTTAACTCCAGTGTCAGTTGTCGAATCCATAGTATTTCTTTTGCTGCTTCGCTCGCTGACACGTACTCCGCCTCAGCTGTAGAAAGGGCAAATGTTGACTACTTTCGTGATCCTCACATGCCCAGTTAACACAAACATCTAGGAGATGTTGCTTTCTTGATTATTATGTTAACAAAATGAGTTGCATTTAGACGTCACTGTTACCACTTAGTGATGCCAAATGTTATGAATTGTTCACAATTCTCTTCTCATTAGTGTCACTTTGAGCATAAAATGTAAAGAAAATTGCGAAGCACATTAACATGAATTTTAATTTAATTGCGATTTTGTCGGTATAAAAGGAATTAGGTTGGTAACAAAATTGATCGTGACATCACCATCACGGCACAAAATGGCCAGCGGCCAGAGGTGTTTGTCAGGTCGAGAGTCAAGTAGAATTTGTATTTGGTTAACGCCATTCTTTAAATATTCTATAGGTACTTCTGATAGTGTGTAGTGCTCTATTTGCTTCTCCTTATTTCGATAGTTGAATCAAATGTGTTTATTAACAATGCCCAATTATTATTTCTACCAAGAACTGTATCTCTTCAAGGACCGGAACGGTGAGTAGAAATAGAATGGTAAATTCAGTGATTGTCAGAATTTGGCATTTTCAGGATAGGTACCTACTGATTTCGGCGAGAAGAAAATGCTGTCCAGAGGATTGGAGTTGTATTATAGATTTTTCTACATTTCTGTAAATGTTTTTTTTTTCATGATTCAGATATAGTTTGATAATTTTTTGTTTGTGAGAAGTATATACTACGGAATCAACTCACGCATTTGTTTTCTAGCATTCCAATTCATATGAACAGTAATTCATTAGTAAGAATAATGATATTGAGGTATAATTTCTATTTATGTTGAGACATGGTGATTTTTTTTTAGTCTTGACATACAAATCAGAAAGTGAAGAGCATTTTTAAATAAGTACCAGTCCATTCAATTTCACATTGTTACATCGAAAGGGCCTCGATGTGCATTCGATTCCGAAGTGTAAATGGAATGTCACATTGGGCTAATTTCGAGTCACATTTTGCATCACATTTTGATGTCTCGACATGACCAACGTGGCACCGAATAGACGTTTATGCGATAATAATGGAAGTCACTTTGCGATTCACTGGTGTGATCTGAAACATGAATGTGAATCCCACTACCATC
This sequence comes from Chrysolina oricalcia, assembly GCA_944452925.2. Classification (NCBI taxonomy): domain Eukaryota; kingdom Metazoa; phylum Arthropoda; class Insecta; order Coleoptera; family Chrysomelidae; genus Chrysolina; species Chrysolina oricalcia. Next base: position 2,862,381 of record OX101813.2, read on the forward strand.
TCTGAGATCATTCTGTGTTGACTGGGATGGCTCCCCCTGAGTTCATAATAACGAGTCCACTAGTTGACTTCCTATCGCTGAAATCTCCAGCAAAGTCTGCATCACAGATGGCTTCGAGTTGTTTATCACCTGCATTTAGAATACTATACTGCACAGATCCTTTGAGATACCGAAAAATTCTCTTGATAGCATTCCCGTGACATAACTTGGGGTTTTCCATAAATCTGCTCAATTAATTCACCATGTATGTTATATCAGGTTCGCTTATATTCGAAAGATGCAGTAAACAACCAATAGCTTCCCTGTAAGGTTTATCACCAGCTTCACCAGTTGAAAATGGGGAATTTCACCTGGTGTTGAAACTGCATTGCATTCTTCCATGTTGAATTTCTTCAAATTTGTCCCGATATACTGCGACTGATTGATGAAAATAAAACCAGATCTTTGAATAATGTTAATTCCGAGGTATGAAACAGCTTTTGTATAGGTGATTCCAAAGTTTGCATTCATTTTCTTCGTCAAAATTTCAATATCTGCCAAATCATTTCCTGTCACCAAACCGTCATCTACGTACAGAGCAATGATGATTATGTTCGACTGATTTCTCTTGAAAATACAGGGATCAGCTGCCCATTGAGAATATCCATTGCAGAAAAGTTGTGAATTTTTCATTCCAATTACGTGGTGCTTGTTTCAAGCCATAAAGACCTTTCTTTAACCCGCATACTCTTCCTGTACCATCGTTTTACCCTTCAGGTTGCATCATAAAAATTCCTTCAGACAGATCACCTTTTAAGAAAGCCGTTTTCACGTCAAATTGAAGTATTTGAAACTTTTCTCTCGCTTCTAAGGACAATATATATCTGATGGAGTCATATCTGACAACTGGGCTGAAAATTTTGTCGTAGTCTATACCATGTAGCTGCATAAAGTACACTTTACCGCCCGGTTCGCCTGGCGTAAAGTGGCTTTACCGCCCGTTGGCGCATTATGGCCCGGCGGGCCGTAAAGTAGACAAAATTCTCAAATTGTCTATACTCACATCATTTCATGCAATTCCTTACACGAATTAGAATCATTTCAGTTCAATAGAGCAATACTCTTTCTAACATTTGTTCATAATCGTTGGCAATTTTTTCGGTGATGATCTATTTATTTGAAATAGATTCTCCAATATAGCACTCAGCTACTATAGTTTCACATTCCTCATATTATGTTACCCTTAATTATTGTATGCATAACGTATGAAACGTGCAGACCATTGCAATTCAAGTCAGTATTTGTGATTCGCGCTATAAAACCGCTAGTGCATAAAATTTTGTATGTATCACGTGCGTAAAATGCGTTTAAGGCCTTCGGCGTGTGATCATCCACGCCGCAGGCCATAAACGCCTACTTTACGCCCTTGATACATAAATAACTATTATCACCAATCTTGCTTTGTACCTCTTCTTGTTTGGATGTATGTCCATAATTCGAAATACCCATTTACATGATAGAGGTAAATTCGACATAATCCACGTTTCATTTTTCATCAAGGAATTGAACTCATCGTCCATTGCTGATTTCCATCTATCATTTTTCATTGCTTCATCCACTGTTAGGTTTTCGACATCACCAATCATTGCTGAAGCTGTAAATCTTTCTGAGCATCTCAAGCACTCCCTTTTTCTCATCTGGTAGTTAAAATTTTTGGATATTTTGGGCTCCATTTCGTTAATGATTTGATTCTAATCATTACTACTGCTGCTCTCTCCTTCCTCTTCTTGATGATTGTTGTTGACTTTTTCTTCTATACTATTTGTTTCTTCTCGATATTGCAGTCCTTTTTTACTGTCGTGTACATATATAACATCATCATCATTTCGAACTGCGACTTCAGTTCTTACACATTCCAGATTGATACCATTTTCTTTATTTTCTTCATTTTCTTTGAATATCACGTCTCGGGCAAATTCAATTTTTCCATTTGGCAAGTATATTCGATATCCTTTTGTATTTTCTCCATGACCAACGAATATACCTTTTTTACTTTTAGCATCCCATTCGAGTCTTTTCTGTTTAAGTATATGGATAAATACCGATTCAAAAATTCTTAAATTAGTAAAGCTGAATTTTTTATTGAACCATAACTCATTTGGCGTTTTATTATGGATTCTTGTGTTTCCAGTCATATTCAGAATAGCATGATTAGTAGCTTTTGCCCATAGTCTTTTGTCCAATGTTTATGCTTGAAGCATTGTTCTTGCTATTTCATTGATGGTCCGCATCTCTCTTTCTGCTCTGCCATTTTGCTCCGGAGTATAGGGTACAGATAATTGATGTCGAATTCCATGATCGTTAAGAAGTTTCTGGATATCTTTGTTGACCATTTCCTTGCCGTTATCACTTCTCAATATCCTTGCAGTGTTTCCAGTTTGATTTCTAACTGTATTCAGGAATATTTTCAGTTTTTCCTTGGTTTCATCCTTCGTCCGGAGAAATTATATGGTTCTGAAGCGACTGAAGTCATCTTTTATCAGCAAAAAATATCTTGATCCACCCAATGAAACTTCTTCCATGGGTCCGCAAACATTCATATAAACAAGCTTAGCAGGACTTGAAGTTCTCGTAGAACTGACTGGAATAGGCAATCTGTGTTGCTTTCCTAGTATGCAAGATTCCCAAATTGTGGGATTTTTGTAATCAGTGAACAATATATCATTTTCTTTCAAAATATTCTTGACATGTTCAATATTTTGATGGCCGAATCTTTCATGCCAATCTTTCAAGATTTCTACTTCAGAACTGATATTCGCATTGGCAATTTCAAACGATGATTTCACGTCGAACATCATTTCATAAGGTGGGTTTTTGCGAATACCGAAAACGAACATTTCTCCGTTTTTCTTGAATTCACACTTCTTATCATTTAGTGTCATTATATAACCTTCATCAAGCGCTGTACCAGCCAAAAACAGATTGAATTTCAATCGTGGTACATATAAAACGTCACGAATAATTGACGGAATCCATTCATTTCCATTGAAAGCTTCAATGTTGACATCTCCTTGGCCTTCAGCTGTTATATATGAACCATCTCCAATTTTCACCTTCCTGGATTCAGATAGTTTGGGAAAATTTTGAAACCATTTTCGCTCACTGGACATATGATTGCTGGCTCCAGAATCTAAGTACCAACGGTTTTTCGTTTCTTCGACACTGTTGATTAAAGCAATACTGATGGAGGCATTTTGATTTCTATTCTACTTTTTCTTTCTAAACCAACAATTTTTGATGACATGGCCTCTTTTTTTGCAAAAATAGCAAACTGGTACATCATTCTTATTCTTGAAACCATCTCTAGGTTGATGAGTATAGTTGCTTTCAGCAGCATAATTTTTTCTCTCATTTGAAGGCTAATGCTTCATTACCAGCACAAGCTTCTTCTCGATTCTTAATTCTTTCTTCTTCCAGCAACAGTCGAGTGGTAATGTTTTTTTAAAGTTTTGAGATCTTCGCTAATAGAATCCCATGCACTTTGGGAAAAAGAATTCTACTTGGTAGCATCATCAAAATTTTGGTTATAACCATGGATTCAGGAATCGATGCTCCCAAAGATTTGAGATCATGGACAAGCTGCTCCAACTTGGTAATATTTGTACACATGTTTTCTGATTCATCATACTTGAAGGAGTAGAATTTCTACTGAATCACATGCAAAGACAAATCAGTTTTCTGAGTAGGATCTGGAGCTTAGAGAACATCTCAGCTAATGAATTGCAATGGCTGATCAAGAACAATATTTGTTCGGATACGCTGGTTCCGACAATTTTCTGGGCATTGATATGGTCTTTCAGCCATGCAGCGAAGGTGTCTTTCTTTCTCATCTGGCTTGATAGTCTTTCCCACGGCAACATCATAAATTCCAGTACTCTTTAAAATTATGTCTACCTGGAATCTCCACATTTAATTATTTCTCGAACTTTCCAGCTCGATTATTTTCAAAGCAGTATACCCATAATGCACTTTCAAATGACAATTTGTCAGACCTGTTTGAGCTGTATTTTTAACTGCACAAGTATTTCAGTAGCGATTTCTATGTGGACTCTATAATAGTGAATCTGGGCCCATAACCTGATGAAACTTATCAGTGGTTTGAAATGCATTATTGAGAAACTTGGAATAAAGGTTGGAAAACTGCTCTATTTGTTTATTAAAAAACAACTACAATCTCATTTTCATATACATCAACTTTTTTGGAAATGGCCTTCATATCTCAAGATAAAAACTATATGAGTAAAAGAACTAATATAAATCATTCGAGTGAGATTTATTCCTTCTTACTGTCGTTATACCACACTCACCCTATGAATAATAATATCTCCATAACTACTCAATTGGAAATGTAATTTTTTTCCTAACTTCCAAAACAACAGTCGTATATATCCATTTTCAATAGTTGGTACAAGATTATAGTTGGTAACATTGACTTGAAAATTACAGATTTCTTTTCTATTGACACCTGATGTATATCCCTTAGCATTGTTTATATAGAAGATAGTTAGTCAACCTTACGGGATTATAATTGGATCAAAATGGATGCGACATGTAGATGGCGATAGTGAGCTCGCATCCAAGTCATGTCGTAACTTCAGTGATCTGGCCTCCAAGTCATGTCGTAACTTGAATGAAACAATGGGACAGCATTAAAATCACGGTTTTTTGAAGAAACCTGCATTAAAATGACGTCAAATATCCATGTTTGTAACTAATCACGCTAGATGACACTCGCGATTGCGTCCAACACCAATTACACAGGCATTGACTAACTATCTTACTTCTATATAAACAATGCCCTTAGATACAATCAACGAGTCTTTTGTTCTTCGACTGAAATTTTAAAATTTTCTGATTATTTATATTCGTAAAGCCTTTTTTCATATATGATTTACAATTTTAAACTGTAATGTCACTATTGAATGAATTAAGAATATGTCAACCAACCTCACTATAGTTGTAAGTAAAATTCAATAACATCAAAATGTAAAATTGACATGAATAATTCTTTGTATTTCCCTGAAGATGTAAATAAAATTTACGAAATCTTGGAATACACTCTATAAAAGAGTACACTTTTGACTTTGCTGCAATCCCCAATATTAACTGGTTTTATTTCTAACTAGTCAGCCACGACTATCCTTTCTACATTAACATTATATACAGGGTGGGTCACGGTCGATGGTACCTTAGACGTTTACGAAGAACGGGAATTAGGATCATTCTGAAAATTTGGTTTCTCAAGTAGTTGCTTTTGTTCTATCGATCTAAAATATTTTCAGCAATGCAGCGTTACCGCTTATACCAGAAAGTAGCAGCATCTTTGTTATTTCAAATGGGTCACCCTGTATATTACCGCATTTTTGAACTTGTCATTCCTTTCTGATTATTTCTGCCTCATACTCCCCTATACCTATCTCTAACGGTTTTAAAAATATTGGTTATTTTCCATATTTTTTATCCAAAACATAGCTCGAATTGAATGTTTATTTCTGCGGTATTTTGATTCTTAGGAAGTTGCAATTTTGTGCTTAGTTCATCAAGATCATGTACATTGATTCTGTATAGAGAAGTTTATTCTGCGTTATACAGGGTCGTTCAAAATTCATGATCTTACTGCTAGATACGAAAAGGGTTGAAAGTGTGTTTTTTTAAATGGAACATCCTGTATATTATGAAATATTCTGAAAGATGACTAAATTCCCCTTGAATTGATATATCATGTCCCTATACCTAAATAGCCAGAATTCCGAGATAATAGCAATTTTCTGCACGTTCTTGCTATAATTCCCTCACATTTTCCATGAAGAATAAACAATTTCATCAGAACTTCATTTGAATAGTTATTTCCCTCCATTTCAATTATTTTTGAGTCACTTTCGTTAAGAAACATACAACGGTATTATTAATAGTGCACTAATTGTCAAATTTTCATGTCATGTACCATCAGTGTAGCCAATCAAAAAAATTATTCTTGTTTAGATACCATGGCAACCCTAAAAATTTCCTGAAATTTTTATCCTCCTGGATACCCTGGGCGAAATTAATAAGTGGAAATTTTTCTGTCAAACATTTGACATGTGACAAGTTGATATTTTGCTTTAATGTACAAATGGAGGTCTAGTTTTCATATGAAAGGAGATAATTATGTATTTACTAGATATTTGGATTGTGTCTGAAAATATTTTCTCCACGATTATTGCAGAAATTGTCAATTCTGAAAACATATTTCAGAAGAAGTTCAATACACCATTTGTCACAAGTTTTTATCACAAGTCCCGTAGCTCAGCGTTAGTGTTGCGGCCTATGAGTCGCTAGGTCGATGGTTCAATCCACAATAAGAATATAACTTTTTTATTTCATTTTGTTCCAAATTTGAACACATTTATTGATGAAAATTTTGTTAAGTTATTTTACATATCAATATTTCAGTGGTTAAAAATAGTTCAGGTGAAACCATCGTTAGTTAGTTCTTATGAATTGTTGGATGATTTTCATTTCTCGGTGTGAAATTTTCTTACCGAATCCCTTCATCTTCATCTTTCAGGATATTTCATAATTCAATTCAATTCAATTTCTTTATTTCCAATCAGACTTATACATACATAAGTATAGGTCAAGTATAGTCAAGTCAATTTTATACAATCTGTTGAAAAACGAACAGTACAGTATATAAATATATAATAATATAATATAAAATAATTTATATAAAGAACAGGGTATAGAGACAAAAAACAGCGAATAAAAAAGTATATGTACAAGGTACATGTAATATACAGGATGTTCCATTTAATAAACGCACTTTCAACCCCTTTCGTATCTAGCAGTAAGATCATGAATTTTGAACGACCCTGTATAACGCAGAACAAACTTCTCTATACAGAATCAATGTACATGATCTTGATGAACTAAACGCAGAATTGCAACTTCCTAAGAATCCAAATACCGCAGAACTAAACATTCAATTCGAGCTATGTTTTGGATAAAAAATATGGAAAATAACCAATATCTCTAAAACCGTTAGAGATAGGTATAGGGGAGTATGAGGCAGAAATAATCAAAACGGAATGACATGTTCAAAAATGCGGTAATATACAGAGTGACCCATTTGAAATAACAAAGTTTCTGCTATTTTCTGGTATAAGCGGCAACGCTGCATTGCTGAAAATATTTTAGATCGATAGACCAAGAGCAACTACTTGAGAAACCAAATTTTCAGAATGATCCTATGTCCCATTCTCCGTAAACGTCTAAGGTACCATCGACCGTGACCCACCCTGTATACTAAAAACAAAATCCATAGCCATATAAAATAAAAAAATGATTTCATTTCAACAATAAAATATCTACCATTTTGTGGGTTCCATAATTCTCTATCAAAGTCTTATGGACTGTGAAACGATTCTTCCAATACTTTCTGAGATATTCGTAAAAAACAAAAAAAAAATTGAATTTTTTCACTATTTCTTGTTTGAAAAAATCAAGGGTTTTCATTCACGAAATATCTTGTGAAAAGCAGTATAGGCCCTTTGCAGCTTTCATTTTGTATGAGAAGAGCCTCTTACTTGTATCCACAGATTGGCCTATTATCCCAAATTCATTTAAATTTTTTTCCATATGTCAGGTGCAACAGCAGGAACCGTGATGTCTATGTTTTTGAGTGGATACTTTGCGGCAAGTCACTATGGTTGGCCAATGATTTTCTACTTTTATAATGGTTTGGGACTGATATGGGCATTCCTTTTTTGTTTCATCGGTCATAATTGTCCTGCTAACCATCCAACAATCAGCGATGAGGAAAAATGCTTTATAGAAAGCAATTTGTCGTCAGAGAGCAAAATCGTAAGTTGAAATTCTGTTTCTTTTACCTCATGCTTACGCAGCCATCTCCGATACCATAATAGATGCAAAATGAGTAAGATTGAAAGACTATGTTTTAAAATGGTATTTAAATGTCCAAATAAAAATATGAATCACTAGTAGAGTAACAACAGTTCTAGGCCACACAAAATTGCAAAAAAGGACAGGGCACAAAAATGGCTTTCAGCAACAGGACCCCGCACGGTTTTAATGGAAAATTGTAGTTTATGATGTCCTGATCAAATGTCTCCAAGGGCACAACGAGATCTAATAGAAAGTTTTTGAGATACAGGGTGTCAAACATGAAGAGGCAGCGGTGTTACTTGCCATTAGAAAATCAATAATGTGGCGATTATTTTGTTAAAAACAGTTGAGGATAATGATTGCAATCTCAATATTGTCTAAACGAGTTATAATGAAAAGTTCTAAGACTCCGTATACAGGGTTATTAATAATTACATAATGTTTATGTAATTCTTTGAACAAAATCAGTCAAATGCAAAAGCTCGTAGACCTGCAAAATAGGTAAATATCATTTGATTTTGATATTGGGTAATCTGAGATTACTTTTACACAGGGTCACTCAAAATTTTCCTTTTTGGGTGTAAGTACTTTTTTATTTTTTTAGGAACATATGTATACAAATTAATCATAAAGTAGAAAATTAAATAAAAATTGTCGATATTTATGTCTATGTGTTGCATCTTATACGGATCCCGGTCAACGGCATGATGATGCAGCTTTCGCTCTCACATGGGAGACTACTGCATTAAAAATATTGATGCATAACACAAGAAGCATACGAAATTATCGTTATGTGGAAGGTATCGACACCAGATTTACAAGTGGAGTAATATGGATCAAGGGTAATTTATTATTCAGTTGGAATTTATAATATGTGTATAAACATTCAAATTCATTGTCACACGGAAAAAAAATTAATAGTGGCAAGTAAAATTTGCATACCATCAAGTGAAAATTTGCATACTATATGGGACAAGTACGCGCTTTATTAGCCACAAAGAAAATTAGATTCCTGAATTTGATCACTTGCTGTTATTGATGTAATTTCAGGAACGCAATGTAACCTATAACGATATTAAACTCTTTACTAGAAGCAAACTTTTTATTTCATAAGCCTCAATTTGCGTTTTATTTGCAGTATAAATATTGGCTTTTGATCTTTAATTGAAATAAGTCAGATTTTATACGATTATACAGGGTCCTGCAACTGCGCTCCGGTGGTCCATAGCTTCTATACGGCGCAACTTAAAAATGTCTTTCGAATGCAAGCATGTTTCCTTCTTGAGAGAGTATATTCGAAAAATATTACGAAGTATACGCGGTGACCCAGAAAAGTGCACCAAACCAAACTTATATTTTTTGTAATGGAACATATTTTATAACATGGTTGAATAGAGAGTATTTTGACCATTCAAAAAATATGAAATCATGTATGTTCATCAACGTTATTAGCGGAGATATATCGATATTACTTCAAAAAACGTAAGGCATTCAGCACTCTGTAACTCCTCGTAGAAAAGTAACTCTGAAAACTTATTGGAGGCAAAATGACTCCAATATAGTCTAGTTTCTGTAACATGACACACAGTTGATATTTCATTTCTTTTTGTTTACCGGATAGATCGAAACGCAAATTGAAAGATATCTTGTTTTTTTTTTCAATTGGAAATTTACGTTATTTACAAAGTTAAGTAAATACCAAGTGTGATATATCATTCGAAAGGAAATTTTATGGCCTTCTCAATACTGAACTTGAATGAATGGGTTTCCTTTTGAAAAAAAAAACAAGATATCTTTCAATTTGCGTTTCGATTTATTCGGTACACAAAAAGTAATGAAATTTCAACTGTGTGTCATGTTACAGAAACTAGACCATATTTGAGTCATTTCGCCTCCCATGAGTTTTTAGAATTATTTTTCCACGAGGAGTTACAGAATGTTGAAAAACTTATGTTTTTTGAAGTAATATCGATATATCTCCGGAAATAACATACATGACCATATATTTTTGAATGGCCAAAGTAATCTCTATTCAACCATGTGAAGAAATATAGGGTGTTCCATTACAAAAAACATGACTTTGGTGTGGTGCCCTTTTCAGGGTAACCTTGTATTCTTCGGAATATTTTCTAAAGAAACTCTTTCAGGAAGGAAACATGCTTGCCTTCGAAAGAAATTCTTAAGTTGCGCTGTATAGAAGCTATGGACCACAAGAGCGCAGTTGCAGGGCCATGTATATGTAATTCTATTGAGAAAAATTGAAAACTCTTTTTTTGTAATACCTAACAGAAAATATCTGATATTACATGTCTTCAATTGCAGACAGGTAAAAATATGGGATACTCAAAAAGAGGTCCCACAGAAAATACAAAATGAGTAAATACAAATGACGTTTTCAGTAATATACGTAAATTTTTTACCTAGATATATTTACATTTTCCAAATATTTACAAGTTTTGAAAAATTTATAATTTTGGATTTTCTTTATTTGAACATTGGGATCTTATTTGCCTGTTCGCGAATTTTAATGTGTAATATATTCGCACTCTAGTATATAAAGAAACCAAATAATCATGGGGAAAATTACTACATGGGTGAGAAAATTTTACATTAGAATATTCGTTTAAAAATATCTGTCCTACACCATGTTGAATACAATTAATATTGAAATTTGCAACAAATATATTTTCTAAGCCTATTAGGTATTGTAAAAAATCATTTGTGGGGACTGTTAAGCCACCAAATAACTCACCGCTAGCGTTGTAAGCTTTTAGCTCACATAATATCGTGGACTTGTCTCTTTGGGACATTGAACAATATTGTAAACAAATATCACAAGAATGTGTGAAGAGACATTCACGTAAAAAATATCGACCAATATACACCATTGCCTTCCTCTGATATCAAATTCCTGTAATCGGTTGACACTAATTTCAAGATTGGCGATATATTTTCGTATTTTTTTTCCTGAATACATTTGATTTTTTTAAACGAGTCCGATGTTATAGTGAACAAAATATCGCTACTATCTTCCATACAATTGCTGCCTTCTGCCTCATGAAAACACCCTATAGCAAATAGTTTTTTAAATGCTCTAGTGAACTGAATGGCAGTGGGATTTCTAGCGTTTCCACAAGCGTTTCTGATTTGACCAAAGTAATTCTCAAAACAATCCTGATTCAAATTACGGGTCAATAAAAATTTATAATTTTTATTTTTCAAAATTTTCCATAATTGTAAAACTGAGGAAATAGTAAGCCTCCAACCGAAAATAAATTTAAGAGAATTTGTTACATTCTTTCCTGCCTTACCTGAAACTTTCAATATTGAAAAAAGTGTGTCCATTTTATTTAAAAATTCAAATTGCGCTGTGGCTCCCATAAAAGCGTGGCATGTTTCCAAGTTGCTTGAATTTAATATATCAAACAATTTGTTCATGTCTTCAATAAAGTTAGCAGTTACTTTGACTTCTTCCGGTATTTTTTCAAAGTCAATTATAAGTGTGCATAGCAACGGCCACAGAGTGACTGAATACTTGAGAAGCTAATTTCACCTTCATTTTTTAAAAATTGTTTGGATTTAGGTGTTCATCACGTAGCCTAGGCGCCAACCTATACTGTTTTGCCTTATCAAGGGTATACATCGTTTCTAAATATGATTTATGCGTAACACCATCAACTTGATGAAAGTTATAAGAGAAAGGTTATTCCTTGTTGATTTTAATAAATGTGGAACATCAAATAGATAAAAAACAATGGATTCTCAAACTTGTTGCCATTTGGCAACAAGTTTTCGAAAAATCTGTCTAATTATTTTTACTTTATTCTCACTCTCTTGTGGTATTACAACTGATAATTTTCTCAAAAAGAGTCGTTCACGGTATTTATCACCAGTTCGATTATTCGAATATGGCATAATGTTGCTTGATTAACAAATATTGAAAAATACAATAAGTGTCACTATCACAATACAAGAGCAAACTAAACTCTAACGGTAGCCTCCTCCCTTCTCTGTGACACTCATTTCGGGATAATTGGTCCCTTTGTGACTTGCCGCCAGTCGCTCGCCAGCCCCTTGCAAATTGCAAAACATATCCAGTTCTCAGTAACTAATTGTGTGAGTGACGATCTATCAACAAATCGTATCTGCTCCTTATTACTTATTATTTGTGCATTTCCAGGAAGCAAATGTTCAAGTTAAATTGAATTATGACATATATAAGAATTACAATTTGATAATATATAACTTCATTATTCTTATATAGGCTACCTAATTCGGCATATTTGCAACTTCAATAAACCCATTTACAACTTCTATTGTTTTATCTCCAGTGCTAAAATTTCCGGAATAGCTTCAGAATAATTTCTCTACTCATGAATGAATCTACAATTCATTCAGTTATCCATAGTAACCATGTAAAAGAGCATAGTTATGTGAGGGCGCTCGAATCAGTGAAGATAAATGCTCGAAAATTGAGTCTGCAGGGGTTCAATAGAAAACGCTTTGACGATGTAATTTTGAATGGATCATTCCAATTTTTTTTTTGAACATAGATAAATGTATAAGTGAGGCATTTTACGAAGTACTTTTTCGAAAAAAAGAACAGATCCTGAGATAAAAGTTAGTGAATCTGGTCAATGTTCTGCCAATTTTTTCAACGTTTTTCTTTTTTATATTTGAAAAAGTACTTCGTGAGATGCCTATATCCAACATTCGAAAATCGGATGATGAAAAAAAATATCGAGTTTATTCAGCGATCTCCGAGTATTTCATTTTCTTCCGTTCCTTGTTTTACTAATAGTCACTAATAAGGTTAAACCCCTCTTTAGCTTTCATTCTATCTTTGGTATCAGGATACAACGGACTCAATTGAATTATCCACTTGCCCTTAGTTTAGAGTTATTAGTTCTTCAAAGAAGGATTATTTGTTTTTAATAAAGCCTTATTTACAATACATTCATTTCATTCTCGAATTTAAAATGATATGAAAGGTTCGGTTGCACCAAGGTGTAGCAAAGATTGAGTTTATACCAGAAGAAAACGTACTTGCATGGCATATACCGGCTAGCAAAATACACTACTCAAGAAAAACTGGAGAAAGAGATTGCAGTTTTATGACAATATTTATCCGCGCACTATAAATTGATGTGTAAAGAAGTATAAAACATTTGGACGGTTCTTTTAAACAAATCATCACCTCTGGCCATACCCTTACAAACAGTACAACCTGTTTCATCATTGAAAATTTCGGAACTTTGTTGAATCTGTATTCATCAGTATGAATGAATGAACAAGCAGGCAAGCTAATGTCTTCTCATGTCCTCATTATGATCATAACAAATCCAAATTATGCATACTCAACATAATGTAGAATTAGAACGTCCTGAAAATTGAAAATAAAAGATATTGAAGAAATGAAATAAAAATATGTAAATTTTTAATATTTTTATTGAAACAAAACTGTTGCTCAGTATTTTGGAAAATTCTCCTGATTTTATTATACATAAAATGTCAATACTCTAGAAATGTTAGGTCAATATCCACATTCTACATACCAACAAGTAAAATACATAAATCAAACTAACACTATTCACACAACTCACAACAGTAATAATAGTATAATTCCGGCACACGATGTAACACGTCCACATACAACTACTAACCCAATGCTGGAATTGGAATGAGGCCAGTTTTGCGAAAACGTTGATGATCAGTGCAACGGTTACTACCGATTGATCCCGAACTGGTCGCATATCAACAAGTAGGTGAACGGTTTCATTATAGTAGAAACACCTAGCTCTACTGCAAATAAACTGTTGTATTATGCCTGTAACACCAGTCTCTGTTGTTATGATATACTTTTCAGAAACACAAAGTAAATAAATATGAATATACACTTTTCCAGCGCTGTTAAAATGTTGACCTGACATTATATAAAGTGAATTATCTAACACTAAACACTTGCTGTATGTAAACAATATTATAGCTACAAGTTCATGCGTTCAGAAAACTCATTTTTTTAGAGACAAAACGTTAATTCTTTTATTATAGGTATTAATTTTCTTACCACAATCGAAAAAAAGTCAGGAAAACGTTTTACTTGGACCATTTTTTTTCGTGCACTCAAACTACGCTCGTGCTATATTCTCGTCAGATTTATCTGTAAGAATGACAAGATTTCTCATCTTATGATCGGTTAATGTTATGTTATCCAATAATTATTACCTAATGGACGGTTCTAAAATATATCCATGATATCTGAATTATGTGCACATGATTTAATCCTTTCGGAGATATAGCCCCATATTCGACAGATAATGAAGATCTTCGTCGCCGGTACATACCGTGTGAGTCACTAATTATCAGTCATTTTGGGCATTTGTTCCATATTGAACAGCATTTACTCTTTTAATAATAATAATAATAACAATTTATTGACAAGCAAAGATACAGAGTTGATATCAACGTATACATTACGGATATGAATAAAAAAATACCACGTAGCAGTTACTACTGCTTGTTTCTAGACATATTCAACTATGTGTAAAATATGTGATAAATATGTGATGAACCAATATAAGGATATGAAAATATAAATATATAAGTAGTTAATACAGGATGTGATAATATCACAATCAAGTAGAACAAATAAAAAAAATCTATGTACTATACAATACTTACTCATGTACAAAGGACCACGCACGTTTCTTATGGAAAACGGCTTTCCGTAAATTTGTCCGAATCTTTGGTATGGTGTAGATCTGGATGCACTGATCAAAAGTGTCAATTGCCAAAAACTCCAAAAATGGACAGTTTTCGAGATATGGCTCTATCAATGTAATTTTTTTTGCAATATTTTGGATTTGACACATAATCAATTCGCTCTCATACTTAGGAAAAACCGAAAAATAATTCTTTCTTCGTTTCAGATACTGCCATTTGAAGAATTTATTATACACTGCTCGTCACTGACGATGTAACTGGACTATTATTTTTAATTTCTATAGTCCAGTTTTTGTAGAAACAAAAACTTCTGAATTGCTCAAGGTATCACAGAGTCACATATATTCAATACCTTTCGATAGGGGCACTAGAAAAATAATATTCGATACACACTATAGGAACTGAATCTGAGATACTTTTTTTTAAAGAGTTTCCTATTCCTCAAAGAAATATTGGTAAATGCAAAATGAGCATAAAGAAAATCGTTCATAATGTAGGCTGACGACATAAATACTCCTATCGAATGCAGTTTGTTAATACCGAGTGTTAAATATCAATAGGAACAAGGCAATACGTACCCAATAATCATTTCTAATCGCTTTCGAACCGTTAAGGCAAACGGATCCGTGAAAATGTCTGAATATTTGATATGATGTGGATTTCAATGCACTTATCAAGTGTATATTGCTACAGACTACAAAAATGGACAGTTTTCAAGATATAGCCGTATCAATATCTGATTTTTTTCGTTTTCAAGATTGTGACACATAATCGCTTAGCTCTCATACCCAACAAAAACGGAATTCTATCGATTTCTGCGCAGAAATTGACTGAAAAACAGTTGTATTTCATTCCAGATACATTCATTTGGAGAAATTAGCGTACACTGCTCGTCACTGGTGATGTAGCTGGGCTATTATTTTCAACTTTTGTATTTCAGTGTTCGTAGAAATAAAAACTCTTGAATTGTTCTAGTTCTAACAAATATACTTATATTCAACACAATTCAATTGTGGCATTTGAAGAAATAATATGCGATACACACTCTAAATACGATTTGAATTTTTTTTTTAAATATTCTCCTGGCCATCAGGAAAATAGTGGAAAATGCAAGATAAGAAACTAGGAAATCGCATTTATATTGTACGCTGACGAGATGAATTAATACTCGTATCGAATGCAGATTTTTTAAACTCGAATCTCTAGTGAACAGCAAAAAAATATTCATTTCTTCAACTTACCTCTAACAAATAGAATAAGATCACAACAGCAACCACATCATTGTATAGTACCCTACCCGATTTTGTTCAAACTATAAATTTTTCGTTCAATAGTTCTTCATTTAGTGAATGCACCTACATTTCACTTCTGTAAAGATGACCACTGTCAGATTTTTGTGCCTTGACTCTGTCTGTACTCTTCAAAATTTTTTTCGTCGTTTTGGTGTTTCAGCTACTGCGAAGACAGACATAGAACTGAGATTGAATAACGTTATCTTATTTGCCCCATGTATAATTTTGCAATAGTTCGAGTGAATACAATAATATTTGGTTTGTTGAACAACTGACCCTCGTTAAATGTTACGCATAGATGATTTGATGAACGTTTGGACCAACTTTCTTTTACGTTCCATCATTCTTACTACTATCATCATCACTTTGGTGCAGAATTAATATTTTTCATGAAATAAATATTGTTGCTGTTTTACAATTTTCCCATTATCAGTTATATATTCTTCCCATGAAAACTCATTTATTTCAAAATTCAATGTTGTCTAGAGTTGATGGCCGTGAACGTTAAACATCTGAGACCACAGCAGTCCTCACCGATGGTCTCAGTTTTCCAAGTCCAAATAGGCTTTCGGCTGAGAAAAATCTGGCCGTGAAAGCCTACATTCTCTCATCAGTTATCGGTTCAATTAACAATTAGAAATGATTTTTCAATATGTATATTTAACACTCGGTATAAAAATCTGCATTCGATACGAGAATTCATCTCGTCAGCGTACCATATAAATACGATTTTCTAGTTTCTCATTTAGCATTTTCCACTATTTTCCTGATGGCCCGGAGAATATTAAAAAAAAAGAAATTAAATAATATTTAGGGTGTGTATCGCATATTATTTTTTTAAATGCCACAATTGAATTCTGTTGGATATAAGTATGTTTGTTAGAACTAGAACAATTCAAGAGTTTTTGTTTCTACGAACAAGGAAATACAAAAGTTGAAAATAATAGCCCAGCTACATCGCCAGTGGCGAGCAGTGTATGCTAATTTCTCCAAATGAATGTATCTGAAATGAAATATAACTGTTTTTCAGACAATTCCTGCGCAGAAATCGATAGAATTCCGTTTTTGTTGGGTATGAGAGCTAAGCGATTATGGGCCACAATCTTGAAAATGAAATAAATCAGATATTGATACGGCCATATCTTGAAAACTGTCCATTTTTGTAGTCTGTAGCAATAGACACTTGATCAGTGCATCGAAATCCACATCATTTCAAATATTCAGATATTTTCACGGATCCGTTTGCCTTAACGGTTCGATTAGCGATTAGAAATGATTATTGGGTATGTATTGCCTTGTTTCTATCGATATTTAACACTCGGTATAAACAAACTGCATTCGATAGGAGTATTTATGTCGTCAGCCTACATTATGATCTATTTTCTATATTCTCATTTTGCATTTACCACTATTTCTTTGACGACTAGGAAACTATTTAAAAAAAAAAAGTATTTCAGATTCAGTTCCTATAGTGTCTATCGAATATTATTTTTCTAGTTCCCCTATCGAAAGGTGTTGAATATATATGACTCTGTGATACCTTGAGCAATTTAGAAGTTTTTGTTTCTACAAAAACTGGACTATAGAAATTGAAAATAATAGTCCAGTTACATCGTCAGTGACGAGAGAAAGAATTGTTTTTCAATCGATTCCTGCAGTGAAATCATTGAAACTCGGTTTTTCCTAAGTATGAGAGTGAACTGATTATGTGCCAAAATCCAAAAAATGCAAAAAAATACATTGATAGAGCCATATTTCGAAAACTGTCCATTTTTGGAGTATTTGGCAATGGACACTTTTGATCAGTGCATTCAGATCTACACCATACCAAAAATTCGGACAAATTCACGGAAAGCCATTTTCCATAAGAAACGTGCGTGGTCCTTTAGGGTCTACTGATATTCAATATGAAATAAAATATACCTATGTAAAGATTTAAAAATGTTTAAATGTTAAAATATTAAAATTTTCAGATGGTTGTTGAAGTGTTTATATTTAAAAATGTAGATGTAGATATGATTAATAAAATAAGAGTTATAATTTTATGTTTCTATTATTTCATGAATTTTTTGTCTAGGGTTTTCGAGGATGTATTTTTTTATTTGAGTTTTGAATTTTTTCAGTTGCTTCTCGTCTCTCAGATTTTCTGGTAACGCATTAAGAATATTTGATCCTAGATAACTGTAAGTCATCTGGCTTATTGATTTGTGAACAAACGGAATTTGATAAAACTTATGACCTCTGGTATTTTGTTGATGATTTTTTCTAATCAATTCTTGTTTATTCACGAACTGATGTGTTGCCAGGCTCAAAAAGTATAGTTGTTTTATGTCCATTAATTTTGTTTCTTGATACTTATAGAAGTTCTGTAGAATAACGTGGCGTTTTTTTATATATCATTTTATTATTCCTTTCTGTATGATTCCTATTTTTTTTAGGTGTATATTCATTCCTGCTCCCCATCCGATGATTCCATATTTCAAATGGGGTTCGAAAAGTGTATAGTATAACGTTATCACTTGATGTTCTTCGAGTATTCTTGAGACTTGCTTTATCTTATATACCACGCACCACAGTTTATTGAGAAAGTTAATTTGCTGGTCCCATCTCAGGTGACTGTCTATTTTTATTCCTAAATATTTCATGGAGTCAGTACAATTCATTTGTAAATTATCTTGGAAACTAATTTCATTGTAATTTGGAAGTTGCTAACTATAGCTACAGAAAGTCACGTAGAATGTTTTCTGTAAATTAATTGATAATAATTTATTGTCAAACCATCTTCTGATGAGAGGGAGATCAGATTCTACTTTCTTTTTCAATTTAGACCATGTTTCTTCTTCGTATAAGATGACCGTGTCATCAGCAAAATTTATAATATTCCCTTCAGACTCGACCAAGAATAAGTTATTTATGTATATCGTGAACAATACTGACCCCAACACCGTTCCTTGTGGTACCCCACATTCTACTATTTTTTTGCTGCTCTGCGAGACTTCTATTTTGACTTGTTGAGTTCTGTTCGTTAGGTACGATTTGAAGAGTGATTGTGATAAATGTACCTTACACCTATGCTTTCGAGAGTTTCTAGTAGTATCTGGTGGTTGACTGTATCAAAAGCCTTTGTCAAGTCCAGGAATACTCCAATACATGGATTTTTATTATTGACTGCCTTATACAGGGTTATTCACGTTATTCGACACGAAGCATTATGGCTAAATCATTTGATTTTTTTAAAGTTTTTTCTTTACGATTTATAGGGACCTATTGGCCCTACATTTTAAAAATATTTTCATGTTGTACAGGGTGTGCCAAAAACACGAAACATATCAAAGTTGTTATTTTTTAAATGGTATACCCTGTATATTATTTCATTTTCGGATTTTACGATCGAAATAAAGGTAAGTTTCATTAAGGTTTAATTCACCTAAACCTTATGGCTTTTGAAATATCTCTTATTTTGTGAAAATGCAGCATCAGCTTTAATGCTTAAATTCTCAACCAGTGTTTTCTTGTTTTCAACCAAATTAATGCTAGATGCTACTAACAGAATAACTTTCATGTAGCAGTTGTGCAATATTCACTAACTCATACAAGGTGTGTAAAAATTAAGGCAAAATAATCACAATCTTTGGACGGTAATAACTTGTTTAATTTAAATGGAACGCCCTGTATTTTATGTCAAGAGCAGATGTCAAATTTATTTGTTCATCAAATACTAGTATACATTCCTATAGCTAACTCTTCACGTTTTCAAGTAAAACGCATATTTCCATTTTGCAAACTGATTTTGAGAAATTTATTATTCATCAAGTCGCCTATGGCGTTTTGACTAGTTGCATTATTATTTACTTATGGTTGTCAGTTATTTATAAGTGTTTAAATCCAAATCATCCTGTTAGTGATAGCGGTAGTTTGTGATCTTGTTATCATCATTTTGTTATAAAAATGCTAGTTTATCCAAAAGAAGAAAGAATCGACATCATTTTTATACTTGGAGAATGTCTTCAAAACTGTTTTCTAGCATCACGAATTTACGCTGAAATATTTCCCAACAGAAATCATCCAAATAAAACAGCATTCGAAAGATTGTTGACACTATTTAGACGAACTGGGAGTGTTCAGTATGAAAAACCCATTAAAAAGAAACCTGTAACAGAAAACGAAGAAACTGAATTCGCGGTGATTGCCTCTGTAATTGAAAATCCCCATACAAGTCAAAACCTAATGGCGGAAAATATTGGCATTAGTAGCAAGCGTATCAAAAATTCTGAAAAAATATAGTTACCATCCTTATAAAATCCAGCTTCACCAAGAGCTTTCCGAAAACGATTATGGGAAACGAGTTGAATTTTGTATGTGGGCATTAGATAAAATTGCAGATGATAAAAACATTTTCAATTCTGTTCTATTTAGTGATGAGTGCACCTTTCATAACAATGGGACTGTTAATAGACATAACTTCCACTATTATGCTGATTCCAATCCACATCAATTTGGAATTAAACATGATCAACACAGATGGTCAGTGAATGTGTGGGATGGAATAATGGGTCAATATTTAATTGGTCCTTATTTTTTCGAAGAACATTTAAATGGAATGTTGTTTTTAGAATTTTTAACAAATCATTTTCCGGTCCTATTACAAGACACACCCTTGGACTTAACAAGAACGATGTGGCTTCAAATGGATGGAGCTCCCGCACATTTCCATCGTCAGGTTCGTGAATATTTAAATGTTCATTTCCGCAATCGATGGATTGGAAGGAAAGGATTCCAAAATTGGCCCCCAAGGTCACCCGACCTGACGTCACCTGATTTCTTCTTGTGGGGATACATTAAAGGAATCGTTTATAATACACCTTCAACAACACCCGACAATATGAAACAGCGTATCAGAGAAGCTTTTCTGAATGTTAGCCTTCATATGTTAGCAAATGCTGCTGAAGGTTTTAGAAAGAGGATACGTTTGTGTTTAGCGTCTGATGGTCGCCATTTTGAACACTTGATATGAAATATTTCTTGTTTTACATCCACCATTTTTTCTTCATAATTTAAACTAATACCTAACTATTATTTAAAATATTGAAAAATAAACTCATTTGTTATTAAATCTCGGTGTTTATTTCAATCAAAATCAATTCTGATTTGTCAAAACGCCATAGGCGACTTGATGAATAATAAATTTCTCAAAATCAGTTTGCAAAATGGAAATATGCGTTTTACTTGAAAACGTGAAGAGTTAGCTATAGGAATGTATACTGGTATTTGATAGACAATTGAATTTGACATCTGCTCTTGACATAAAATACAGGGCGTTCCGTTTAAATTAAACAAGTTATTACCGTTCAAAGATTGTGATTATTTTGCATTAATTTTTACGCACCTTGTATAAGTTAGTAAATATTTCACAACTGCTATATGAAAGTTATTCTGTTAGTAGCATCTAGCATTAATTTGGTTGAAAACAAAAAAACACTGGTTGAGAATTTAAGCATTAAAGCTGATGCTGCATTTTCACAAAATAAGAGATATTTCAAAAACCATAAGTTTTAGGTGAATTAAACCTTAATGAAACTTACCTTTATTTCAATCGTAAAATCCGAAAATGAAATAAGATACAGGGTATTCCATTTAAAAAATAACAACTTTGATATGTTTCGTGTTTTTGGCACACCCTGTACAACATGGAAATATTTTTAAATTGTAAAATCGTAAAGAAAAAACTTTCAAAAAATCAAATGATTTAGCCATAATGCTTCGTGTCGAATAACCCTGTATACAGGGCTATTCAAATTCGTTTCTGTACATGGGGATCTCGTAAACGATAAGATATAGAGTGTCGGTTAAATCGTGGCAAAGTTGCGTATTCTAGAGACCTATTCAATGATGTGAAAAAATCGAGTTTAGCTATTTTGGTTCTCGAGATATACAGGAAAAAACAAAAAATACCAAATTATTTTTTTGCCTTGATCTTATTCATTCGCAGTCATATTGAAAATCTGTCCACATTTTGCTATTGGCACTTGAATGTCCATGAATCTTTTACACAGGGTGTCATCTGACTTGGGCCACCACCATCTTTGAATTTTTAAATACGGGCCTGTATTTTTTGTTGTAGTTTTTGGATCGTCGACGTTCACTTCATACTGAGAAATTGAATTTAATTTTATATTTCAGGATGTTTTGGTAATATTTTATTATAATTGGGTGAATTATTCCCTATTAAATTACGGCCCTGGAAATTGGTTGACTGAGTTAAATAAAAACACAATAGCAACTTTCACGTTTCCCCGTGTACCATAGTGTTTTTCGATAGTTCTTTTCATTTTTATGTACTAATTCATATTTCTTCACATTTATTGCGCCATTAATTTTTTTGGGTGTATAAATTACTTCATAACAATTTTGAATACAATTATAGTGTTCGTTTCGGATGTAATTATTGCTATCCGAGTTGCTATCATTTCTTTTTCAGCTTATCAAAATACATATAATCTATTTTTGTTCTAGATATATATCAGATAATCATAAAATGTTTTGTTATTCGAAGTTCATTGTAGAAAACGCTCAAAGAGCATTAAATTTTATTTTTTTTTAAATAGTTTTTTTTTTTAATTTTAAATAAAAATGTGAAGAAATATGAAAAAAATACTCTCGAAAAACACTATGGTACATGGGGAGACGTGAAAGTTGCTATTATGTTTTTATTTAACTCAGTCAACCAATTTCCAGGGCCGTAATTTAAAAGGGAATAATTCACCCAATTATAATAAAATATTACCGAAACATCCCGAAATATAGAATAAAATTTAATTTCTCAGTATGAAGTGAACGTCTACGATCCAAAAACTACTTCAAAAAATACAGGTCCGTATTCAAAAATTCAAAGATAGGGGTGGTCCAAGTCAGATGACACCCTGTATTAAAGATTCATAGACATATTCTGATAGCCCATATCAAGTGCCAATAGCAAAATGTGGACAGATTTTCAATATGTCTGCGAATAAAGAAGATTCAGGCAAAAACATTATTTGGGATTTTTTGTTTTTCCTGTATATCTCCAGAACCAAAAGAGCCAAATTCGATTTCTTTACATCATTGAATAGGTCTCTGAAATACACAACTTTGCCACGATTTAACCGACACTCTATCTCTTATCGTTTAGGAGATCCCCATGTACAGAAACGAATTTGAATAGCCCTGTATATAATTTTGGTAAGGTGCAGTATAGCATTTTGTGTCGATTTTCTTTCTTGGAATCCAAACTGTGAGTTTGAAACGATTTCATACCATTTAACCTATTTTTGATAATTTTTTCTAAAATTTTGCTGAAGCTAGAGATCAATGCAATAGGTCGGTAATTTATTCTTTTCGTATTTTCTTTACTCTTAAATATTGGTAAAACCGTTGAATTTTTTAACAGTGTGGGGAATTTTCCTGTTTCCAGTGATTTACGAGGATGTATTGATATCTAGTTAGCCTAGACCAGTTCCCTGCATAAACAAAATATTGCGTTACCATAGCAACGAACAATAACTTATTAGAAGTGTCAGTGTAAAGTTTGACGTCAAAAAAGTGAACCAGAGTTACGAAATAAATAAAAAGAAAAAATATGTCCACCGAAATTGTGAAAATCGAAAAATTGGAGTATCGAGCCATCATCAAGTAACTGTATCTAAAAGGGTTGAGAGGTAAACAGATTTACGAAGATATGCTTAATACCCTTGGTGATCAATGTCCTTCGTATGCGACCGTGAAAATTGGACTGCAAGCTTCAAAAGAGGTAAATTTTCCATTCAAGATGATGACCGATCGGGGAGGCCAGTTTCTGTGTCAGTCCACGAAAATATCGATGCAGTTCATGACATGATTTTAACAGACAATCGAATTGGGCTAAAACGGATATCTGAAGCACTGAATATTTCGTACGAACGTGTTCATCATACAGGCTGATTCACGGTGGATGGCACATTAGACGTTTCTGGTGAACCAAACAACGGATCACTTTGAAAATTTAATGGAGGGCATATTCGGACATTCTCTAGCCAACTAAAATATTTTCGACAATGCAGTGTTGCCGCTTCTATTAGAAAGCAGTAGCAACTTTGATTTTTCAAATGGAACACTCTGTATATGATATTATTTTTGGAATCTCCAACAATTGCCCGACAACTTTTCTTGATCTTTCCCTATACCTATCTGTTACCGTTTTCGAAATAAAAATTAATTTCAATTTTTTTCTTCGAAAATCATGACTTCTAAAAATGCCGATATCTTTTAGTTAAGAAGTACTATGATATCGAAATTTGGTTTGGAGTTAGGTGATACTTGGACACTTCCCACACGTCTGCCTAATCTCCGTTACTTCAATACAGGGTGGTAAAAAAATAAAGTTTTTTCGTTTGCTTGAAAAAGTTGCTGAAATTTGATTATTTTGAATGGAACACCCTGTATATTATTAAAAATTCGGAAAGCTGCTGAAATTTGATTTCTTTCTATGTATATCATACCTATACCTAACTAGTCAAGTTTCGGACTTATGAGCATTTATTTGTGAAAATGTTCCTTCAGAATGGTATTTCCATTCGGTATTTGGTAAGCAGGCCATGATTACTATTTGACAGTAGCGTTGTGACATTCTCCTAATAATATCGACATTTTCGTCACTTCAGAAGTTGCAAATACCTTCAAAACGATGGAACAAAACTATACAAACGAAGTTCTTATGAATTTGTTTATTATTTTTGGACAGTGTGACAAAATTATCAGCAGAATATGTAGAAAGTTCAATGAAATGTATCCGAATCTACCGCCAATGAACCTCAAGAAATTTATACGAATTCAGAACAATTTCAATATGTTTGGATAAACTTTAAAAAAGCACCAAGAAACTTGAAATTGGAAATATTGATATGAATAATTATAAAAAAGTAAAACAATCATGTGGAATATTTCAAAATATGTTCGAATCGCTGACCGTTCACTTCCAAGCACTTTAAAATGCGGGTGTTGACTGCTTTCGTGGTGGCAGATCTGATTTCATTGGGATCCAAATCTTCAAATGTTTGGGCAATCCTTTCTAACAATTCATCTCTCGAACGCACATTTTGTAAACTTTTTCTTTAAACATTCCCCACAAATAAAAATCTAATGGATTAAGATCGGGTGATCTCGCTGGCCAATTCCATGGTCCCAAGCGCCTTATCCACCGATCGTCAAAAATTCTTTCCAGTTCTCCGTCTCCGTCTCCGTCTAGTTGGTACCAACAGTTTCGATATTCTTCGAGTGGCAGATTATCCACGAAACTCTCTACAGTATTCTCCAAAATATTCAGGTAGCTTCTGGATGTTAATGACTCCTCGTATATCACGTACCTCAATTTGTTGTCCATCAACATGCAGAAGACATTAAAACTAAATTTTTCTTGAAATCCGGCTTCTTTTGTGACGTGAGGATTTTCACTGGACCAATAATGACGATTTTTTCTATTGAAAATCCCTTCTCTCGAAAATTTCGATTCATCAGTCCAAATAATTTTATTTTAAAAAAGTTGATCTTCTTGAATGCGTGTCAACAACATTTCACAAAAATCTACTCTCTGTTGAGGGTCTTGAGGCTTCATTGCTTGAATTTTGGTGAATTTATAATCATGCATTTTATGTCTTCGCAAGATTCTTTGAACCGATGAATATTTTATACCCAAATCTTCTTCAGCACTTCTTATCGATGACTCAGAAAATGCGTGAAAATATGCTAAGACATTAATCTGGTTGTCTTCAGAAGTTACGGGTCGAGGCAAGTTTCTTGGTGCTTTTAAAGTTTATCCAAATGCATTGAAATTGTTCTGAATTCGTATAAATTTCTTGAGGTTCATTGGCGGTAGATTCAGATACATTTCATTGAACTTTCTACATGTTCTGCTGATAATTTTATCACACTGTCCAAAAATAATAAACAAATTCATAAGAACTTCGTTTGAATAGTTTTGTTCCATCGTTTTGAAGGTATTTGCAACTTCTGAAGTGACGAAAATGTCGATATCATTAGGAGAATGTCACAACGCTACTGTCAAATAGTAATCATGGCCTGCTTACCAAATACCGAATGGAAATACCATTCTGAAGGGACATTTTCACAAATAAATGCTCATAAGTCCGAAACTTGACTAGTTAGGTATAGGTATGATATACATAGAAAGAAAGCAAATTTTAGTGGCTTTCCGAATTTCCAATAATATACAGGGTGTTCTATTTAAAATAATCAAATTTCAGCAACTTTTTCAAGCAGACGAAAAATCTTTTTTTTTTACCACCCTGTTTCGAAGTAACGGAGATTAGGCTGACGTGTGGGAAGTGTCCAAGTATCACCTAACTCCAAACCAAATTTCGATATCATAGTACTTCTTAACTAAAAGATATCGGCATTTTTAGAAGTCATGATTTTCGAAGAAAAAAATTGAAATTAATTTTTATTTCGAAAACGGTAACAGATAGGTATAGGAAAATATCAAGAAAAGTTGTCGGGCAATTGGTGGAGATTCCAAAAATAATATTATATACAGAGTGTTCCATTTGAAAAATCAAAGTTGCTACTGCTTTCTAATAGAAGCGGCAACACCGCATTGTCGAAAATATTTTATTTGGCTAGAAAATGTCCGAATATGCCCTCCATCAAATTTTCAAAGTGATCCGTTGTCTGGTTCACCAGAAACGTCTAATGTGCCATCCACCGTGAATCAGCCTGTATAGTTCACGTCAATTTGGACATGAGAAAAATTGCTGCAAAATGGATCCCCAAATGTTTGAATGTTGATCAAAAGCGTGCAAGGCTAGTAGCATAACGTTCGATCTGTGCTCGATTTGAAAACGATGTAGACTTCTTAAACCGAATTGTTACTTTGGATGAGACTTGGGTACATTTCTATGATCCGGAAACAAAGCAACAATCGACGGAATGGCGACACTCCAGTTCTCCAAGACCTAAGAAGTTTCCTGTCTAAAAATCTGCTGGAAAAGTTCTTGCTTCAGTTTTTTGGGATTGCCATGGAATAGTCATGATTGATTTTTTGGATAAGGGTAGAACGATAACTGAAGATTACTATTCGACATTATTGACCGCTCTACGGGAAAAAATTAAAGAGAAAAGACGCGGAAAGCTATCCAAAGGTGTTTTTTGTTTTTGCAGGACAACGCCCCTGCACACAAATCTCATGTTGCCATGCAAAAAATTCGTGATTTATGGTTTGAATTGCTAGAATTCACCAGATTTGGCTCCGTTCGACTATCTTCTCTTTCCTGAACTGAAAAAAAGTTTAAAAGGTAGTAAATTTTCTTCCAACGACGAGATAATAAAAGCTGTGGAGGTCTGGTTTGCAGAGCAAGCAGAAACATTTTTTTTGAAGGTTTTGCAGGTTCGCTGTAATAAATGTATCCAATTAAGAGGAGAATATGTTGAGTAATAAAATATTTTGACATTGAAATTTTGTTTGGTTCTACAGTAGGATAAGAATTTTTCAATATATCCTCGTATTTATAATGTATGATAGTGGTCTTACGATTTGTGGTATGATAGATTTTATCAATTCTGACTTTATTCCACCAGTGCCTGGAGATTTGTTGTTTTTTAGGCTCAGAATGGCGTTTATAATTTCTGTTTCTTTAGCTGGCAACAAAAAAATTGTACTTGAATTTATGATTTTCTTTTCTATATAGTTTTTATCTAAAATTATATCTTTCGACAATTTTTTACCTATATTCACGAAAAAATCATCAAAATGTTCTGCAATATTCTCATGATTTATAATTAAGGTGCCTTCCACATTTATCTGGGATATGGAGCGATCACTTCTTGTAGGTTTGAGGATTTCATTGATAGTTTTCCATATGTCCTTTGAGTTTCCACATTTTGTCAATCTGGTTTTAAAATAAATAATTTTTGCATTTTCTATTTGTGTTTTGAGTTCATTTTTATAATTGTAGTATTCGTTTTTCAGTATTTCATTGTTAGGCTGTTGTTTTAGGTTTTTGTACATTTTATTTGTCTTATTGATGGATTTAATTAACGAATTTGTTATCCATTCCTTTTTTCAAATTGTTTTGCTATTTATTTTTCTAGTCTTTTCGGAGGATTTGAGGGCATGTTGTATAATGTCAATGAATTTGGATACTGCTGTGTTTAGATCTTCGTTGGTAAGTACGTCAGACCAGTTTACTTCATTGATATTTTGTTTAAATATTTCTTCATTGATTTGTTTTATTATTTTAGAATGTTTTTTGATTTTCACATTATTTACAATATTCGTCCCAATTCTGTTATCCTGAGCCTTTTAGCTGATGTAACAGTTTCAATATTATTATTTTAAACTTCAAGAGTTTGTTTTAGATAATTGCCAAAATTCCTAATCAGCATAAATGTACTGGCAATTGGACTAAAATGAATAAATTATATTTGTATTGTGAATGCCTGTATGTGTAATCTGAGTACATATTCAAATTGAATATATTGAGTTTGATGGTGAATATGTTATAATTATTTGATTTAACTATTTTATGATAACTTTTATTATATCTGATAATGAAGCCGGTCGTCACATTCAGTGAATCATCCTGTATATTACAACGAATCAATGTATCATCGGTGTCCAGCCTTAATTCGATACCTTTTACAGAAAATGGAAATATGAAGCGAACGGTGTTACTAGGTGCGGTGTTAATACATTCGATTAAATCAAATATAATTGTAACCTCAGATCACCCAATATCAAAATCAAATGATATATACATATTCTGCAAGTCTACGAGAATTTGCGTTTGACTGAGTTTGTTCAAAGAATTACATAATCATT
Organism: Chrysolina oricalcia; assembly: GCA_944452925.2. Classification (NCBI taxonomy): domain Eukaryota; kingdom Metazoa; phylum Arthropoda; class Insecta; order Coleoptera; family Chrysomelidae; genus Chrysolina; species Chrysolina oricalcia. The sequence continues at coordinate 2,891,166 of OX101813.2, forward strand.
AAGTAATTATTAATAACCCTGTATACGGAGTCTTAGAACTTTTTACTATAACTCGTGTCTACAACATTAAGATTACAATTATTATCCTTAAATGTTTGTAACAAAATAATCGCCACATTATTGATTTTTTAAAGGCAAGTGACAACGCTGCCTCTTTATGTTTGACACCCTGTATCCCATAAACCGTCCATTAGATCTCATTATGAGACATTTGATCAGGTCATCATAAACTACTTTATACTAAATTTTCAGCCAATTCGGCTGAGATCTATTTTCCATAAGAACCGTGAAGGGTCCTTTGATAATTTTTTGATGTTTTGATATTTATACGGAATATGTACCTTTCGGAGACAACAATTTTTATTAGTTCGATTGCTAATATGATGCATACAGGGTGGGATGCCTCCGTTGGCGTGGAATATAGGAACCATCCATGTTGTTTTGTCATAATCTTCCAAATTCACAACGCGTACAGGTATATCCAATTGATAAAATTTCATAGTTATATACACTTTTTTTGAAGTTCTTGCTCATAAGTGATATTCAAGGAGACTAAACGTTATTTAATATTTGACTAGAAGAGTCTAATCCCCATAAGACTTATAGACTTATAGAAAGAGATGAAAGAACTTGTGTGTTTCTTGGTTCGAGTTCGACTCTGTACTCTTGTCCAAGTACGTCACAATGCCGCGTCGATGCTACAAGGTTCTGATTGGCTAGAGCTTATTAAGCCCTGCTATTAGTTTACTCTCTTTGAGTGATATCAATATTTTCAGGATGAAGTCCAATTGATGGTATTCCACAAAGCCAGAGGAAAACCTCCAAGAAACTGGTGGTACGTCGATTCCCTTTACTCAAAGAGATGAGTGGCATGTTTGGCAGCAGAAAAAAGTTCCTACATTGAATTCCAATTCAAAAAGTAATATCCTCAGGATGGAATTATTGCTCGATGATGAAGCCTCAAATATCTAGAACAGCTATTCTCATCGAAGGAAACAAATCTTTGGGAGATCGTTTGCTAACGAACAGTCGTTACCGACCGATGATGAACCCTTTACTCCCATAAACACCCACTACGTAGGCTTATTATGGCAAGTACCTGTCAGAAAACAACTACTCCCCTGGATAAGACCACGACGGGTATTGAATTAAATCTAACAGCTACTTGTGCAACGTTCCTCAAAGCATCAGAGGACGCAATTGCAAGTGCCCTCTATGACCAACCAGCAGAATTATGTTTTGATTTGGACAGGGTGACCACCTGCAGACTAGTTTTGAGGTTGTTGCCTCTCATCAGTGCAAGGGCAGGTCAACACAGACAGCACTGAAGCCATCTGTTCCCCGTCCAAACCAATACACACTCCGCTGACTAGTCAATTCTGGTTCACGAGATGGAAGCAGTTTCTAGGCCGCTCCACCTAGTGAGCAGAGGGAATAAAGGGTTCATGATCGGTCGGTAACGACTGTTCGTTAGCAAACGATCTCCCAAAGATTTCTGTTTTCTTCGATTAAATCTCTTAACCCGGAGATTCGGAGTGTTCTTCCTCTGCTCGCTAGGTGGAGCGGCCTAGAAACTGCTTCCATCTCGTGAACCAAAATTGACTAATCAGCGGAGTGTGTATTGGTTTAGACTGGGAACAGATGGCTTCAGTGCTGTCTGTGTTGACCTGCTCTTGCACTGATGAGAGGCAACAACCTCGAAACTAGTCTGCAGGTGGTCACCCTGTCCAAATCAAAACATAATTTTGCTGGTTGGTCATAGAGGGCACTTGCAATTGCGTCCTCTGATGCTTTGAGGAACGTTGCACAAGTAGCTGTTAGATATAATTCAATACCCGTCGTAGTCTTAGCCAGGGGAGTAGTTGTTTTCTGACAGGTACTTGCCATAATAAGTCTACGTAGTAGGTGTTTATGGGAGTAAAGGGTTCATCATCGGTCGGTAACGACTGTTCGTTAGCAAACGATCTCCCAAAGATATCTGTATTCTTCAATTAAATTTCTTAACCCGGAGATTCGGAGTGTTCTTCCTCTGCTCGCTAGGTGGAGCGGCCTAGAAACTGCTTTCATCTCGTGAACCAGAATTGACTAATCAGCGGAGTGTATATTGGTTTGGACAGGGAACAGATGGCTTCAGTGCTGTCTGTGTTGACCTGCCATTGCACTGATGAGAGGCAACAACCTCGAAACTAGTCTGCAGGTGGTCACCCTGTACAAATCAAAACATAATTCTGCTGGTTGGTCATAGAGCGCACTTGCAATTGCGTCCTCTGATGCTTTGAGGAACGTTGCACAAGTAGCTGTTAGATTTAATTCAATACCCGTCGTGGTCTTAGCCAGGGGAGTAGTTGTTTTCTGACAGGTACTTGCCATAATAAGCCTACGTAGTAGGTGTTTATGGGAGTGAAGGGTTCATCATCGGTCGGTAACGACTCTTCGTTAGCAAACGATCTCCCAAAGATTTCTGTTTTCTTCGATTAAATCTCTTAACCCGGAGATTCGGAGTGTTCTTTCTCTGCTCGCTAGGTGGAGCGGCCTAGAATTTGCTTCCATCTCGTGAAACAGAATTGACCAATCAGCGGAGTGTGTATTGGTTTGGACGGGGAACAGATGGCTTCAGTGCTGTCTGTGTTGACCTGCCCTTGTTCTGATGAGAGGCAATAACCTCAAAACTAGTCGGCAGGTGGTCACCCTGTCCAAATCAAAACATAATTCTGCTGGTTGGTCATAGAGGGCACTTTCAATTGCGTCCTCTGATGCTTTGAGGAACGTTGCACAAGTAGCTGTTAGATTTAATTCAATACCCGTCGTGGTCTTAGCCAGGGGAATAGTTGTTTTCTGACAGGTACTTGCCATAATAAGCCTACGTAGTAGGTGTGTATGGGAGTAAAGGGTTCATCATCGGTCGGTAACGACTGTTCGTTAGCAAACGATCTCCAAAAGATTTCTGTTTTCTTCGATTAAATCTCTTAACCCGGAGATTCAGAGTGTTCTTCCTCTGCTCGCTAGGTGGAGCGGCCTAGAAACTGCTTCCATCTCGTGAACCAGAATTGACTAATCAGCGGAGTGTGTATTTGTTTCGACGGGGAACAGATGGCTTCAGTGCTGTCTGTGTTGACCTGCCCTTGCACTGATGAGAGGCAACAACCTCGTAACTAGTCTGCAGGTGGTCACCCTGTCCAAATCAAAACATAATTCTGCTGGTTGGTCATAGAGCGCACTTGCAATTGCGTCCTCTGATGCTTTGAGGAACGTTGCATAAGTAGCTGTTAGATTTAATTCAATACCCGTCGTGGTCTTAGCCAGGAAAGTAGTTGTTTTCTGACAGGTACTTGCCATAATAAGCCTACGTAGTAGGTGTTCATGGGAGTAAAGGGTTCATCATCGGTCGGTAACGGCTGTTCGTTAGCAAACAATCTCCCAAAAATTTCTGTTTTCTTCGATTAAATCTCTTAATCCGGAGATTCGGAGTGTTCTTTCTCTGCTCGCTAGGTGGAGCGGCCTAGAAACTGCTTCCATCTCGTGAACCAGAATTGACTAATCAGCGGAGTGTGTATTGGTTTGGACGGGAAACAGATGGCTTCAGTGGTGTCTGTGGTGACCTGCCTTTGCACTGATGAGAGGCAAGAACCTCGAAACTAGTCTGCAGGTGGTCACCCTGTCCAAATCAAAACATAATTTTGCTGGTTGGTCATAGAGGGCACTTGCAATTGCGTCCTCTGATGCTTTGAGGAACGTTGCACAAGTAGCTGTTAAATTTAATTCAATACCCGTCGTGGTCTTAGCCAGGGGAGTAGTTGTTTCCTGACAGGTACTTGCCATAATAAGCCTACGTAGTAGGTGTTTATGGGAGTAAAGGTTTCATCATCGGTCGGTAACGACTGTTCGTTAGCTATTCTCATGTTGGCTTTGTGATTGATACCGAAGCAAAATCACATGCTCAGTTCCGTTTCTTAATAATTCCTCTGAGTTCGAGGTGCTCAGTGACAGTATCGTGCACAATGATGCAATGGACTCTAGTATTTTGGGGAAATCCCTAAGATGCTTCGATTCCAAGTTTCACATCGGCACTGGAACTTTTGATGCTCTCGTCCTTTCTGGAACAGATACATACATAGATAAATAAGCTTTATTGTCTAAAATGAAAACATTTTGTGAACAAAGTCAATAAAAGTTGATAAACTTCACAATAACTTACATGTAACACAAAATATAATAGGCCAATAAACAGAGCAATTTTTCTCATAAAAGTTCAACTTAAATTGCTCCACCGATTTCTTTTTTGCAATTCGGTCGTCACGGAGGGTTGAATGAGTAGCAATAAAGTTATCACCCCCTGGGGGGGTGCAACCCTCCCAAAATCGTAAAAACTTTTCTGGAAGGTATTTTCTTGACATTTCAGCTCTGGGCAATAAATATGAGTGAAAATCGATATTAATAATGGGGCGAATTATTTTCAACAATTAAACCCCCTCCCGGGGCATCAACCCCTTCCGAAATCGTGTTTTTGGGGTATTTTCTATGAATATGTAAAATTGTCAGTTCTGAGTAATGAAACTGAGTGAAAATTTGTAAAAATAACAGGTATAAATTATTAGAAATGATTTTCCCTCCCACGCATTCGGGGCACATCCCATGAATCGCGGAAACATTGTGGTGAATTTTGTGATATGGCACATAAAAATCAAACTTATGGGAGTGCTGAGCAAGTTTGATTCACAAAAAGGTTAATATCAAATTGGTAGTTTTCCCTAAATTCCTTTAAAAATTTTGAGTAAAATCATGGCCAAGTTCTGAAACAACACTAACACTGGACACTTTCCATTGAATAGAAACAACTTGATCAACTAGGCAAACATTTATATTCTGCAGGTAAATTTTTGAATGAGCGTATAAAATCCTAAGCATTTATGCATTTTAAGCAAGTTCCATTCAATAAAATGTTAATAACAAACTGGCATTTTCTCCTAAATTCCTAGGTGGACCTTTAGAATTTTGGAAAAGTAAGTCATATCTGACATTTCGATATTTTGAAACAGAGCTGAGTTGAACAAGGAACAAATATTTCAAAAAAAAACTCGCCATTTTCAATTGATAATAGTGACAAAGCACTAAGAGATGTTTCCTCGTCTCCGACTATCCAGTATCCAGTGTTTTCTGTACAGGAAATTATGTATTATCTGACGTTTACATAGAGCAACGTTGACTGCTACCCACTGCGCACCGACAGAACCACGCCGCTGTATGCTAACAGCGGCGCGCTAGCTACCGCATTGACAAAGCCCTAAGACGATATTTTTCAGGTTTTAGAATCTCAATGAGTTTAAAGCAGGTACATTTCGGGACAGTTTCCTTTGGTGCACTGTCTTCCTCGGTTTCGAATCCCCATATTCCATCAAGGACTCATTTTATTTCTCTTTCCTTAGAACAATAATGCGATCGAATGCCGAGTAACCTCTATTTTAAGTACTTAAAGGATTGACTGGATTGCATTTAAAATTTGTACAAGTAACCAAATTTGTATGAATATTTTCAATAAGAGCAGGGTTTTTTCTGCAAACTGGCTTTTCATTAATATTGATACGTGCATTTACCTCTGAGTTATTAGCATTTGAATTTATAAACTCCCTCAAGATTTTGTAACCTGAAATATGCGAAGAACTGAAAACACTCATATTTAAAACCAACATTATTTGGACCGGTTAAACGTTATGCAATTTGACGATGAAGTATTCCTCAACTGTTCATATTACTTGCTACAAGTGATAATACATTATATCAGTAATCACAAGCATTATTTCACGAAGTAAGGAACTTTAATATTATAAGATTTTCAATTGCAATTTTTCAGCTGGCAACTGCGCGTATAAATATAAATAATATCAGAATACAAAGCTGCGATCTACATCTAAAAAATGACGTAAGATTTATCCGAATTGAACATTTATGTGAGGAGTTATAGAACTTTACTTCACGCGCTGGTAAAAAAAATGCACATTGGCGGGAGCCGGCGCACCACCTGCCCCATTGCAAAAGCAAATATTTTAACTTCAACAATTTTTTTCAAGATTACCGTGCGATTTGTCAAAATTTTGGCAGGGACAGTTTTTTTGTAAAAATTTGTGCTCTTTCTGAATATCAAGTTAATTTTTTAATTTAAAGTAAATTTTTTGAGATATTTTGAAATTACTTCAAAAATGAATTTCAACGCGTTTTTTGGAGGTGATAATTTTTCAGAGAAGTAATGTACACACTGTGTTCTACAATTAATAATAAAAATTTAAGTTGAGGAACAATTTAAGTTGAGGATGATAGCCCTGTTGATTGGCCTATAAATAATATTTACTTATATACTCGTACATACCGGGCTAGTGAAATTCGATTAGATACATGGGGGTCTCCAAAACGGTAAGAGCTACAGAGAGGGTTCAATGGAAGCAAAGTTGCGTATTATGAAGCTCATTACTATGATGTTAAAAAATCTGAGCTAGCTCTCTCACTTTTAGAGATATACAGGAAAATCTGAAAAATTTGATTTTTGTTTTTCACTTATACCTGCTTTAATTTAATATATTTCCTGAAACTGCTTGCACTTTGTCATTGTAACTTTCAGTGGGCTATGAAAATATGTGAACGAAAGTGTTCTACAGGTTGTTGTTTTCCTTGGGCCACCCCTAACTTTAAAATTTTAAATGCTGATCTGGATTTTTTATCACCTTTTTCTAGGCTTCAATGGTCATATTTTATCATGATTGTGAATACCACTTGAAATGTTCAGTAGTTTCATCATCAATGAGAATTGGAGTTTTGAGAATTGAGATGTGTTTGGGGCCATTTAAGACGTCTCCGTTATTATCTCTTACAGGGCCAGGTTTATACTGATTCATCATCAACTTTGTTATTCAATGCTGAATGAAGTGCTTTTTGCATGATATTTCATAGTACTGAGTCAATAATACATAAATCTCTTAACCCGGAGATTCAGAGTGTTCTCCCTCTGCTCGCTAGGTGGAGCGGACTAGCAACCGCTTCACCGCGTGAACCAGAGTTGACCAAACCAGCGGAGTGTGTAATGATTTGGACGGGGAACAGATGGCTTCAGTGCTGTCTGTGTTGAGTGCTGTCTGTGTTGACCTACCCTTGCACTGATGAGAGGCAACAACCTCGAAACTAGTCTGTAGGTGGTCACCCTGTCCAAATCAAAACATAATTCTGCTGGTTGGTCACAGAGGGCACTTGTAACTGCGTCCTCTGATGCTTTGAGGAACGTTGCACAAGTATCTGTTAGATTTAATTCAATACTCGTCGTGGTCTTAGCCAGGGGAGTAGTTTTTCTGACAAGTACTTGCCATAATAAGCCTATATATATATGGAAGTAAAGGGTTCATCAGACATTGAAGAAGGCCTGCATCCTCTGCCTGTAACTGTTCGCGCATTGCTCTCAAGCAGTAGACGCGTACAGCATGATTGGCAGAAGGATTGTCCTGATACATTGGGCTAACGTCCCGTAGTAACTTATCTATTGTTGACAGTGTGCTGTGAATGTCTAAGGCTTCGTGTCTTGTTCCTGCTGACTCCGAGCTCTTTCCAGAGCTAGTCCGAAAAATAAAGGACGCATCCTATAAAGAATTCGTTAAAAGACACGAAACGTTCGGGCAGAGATACTCACCATTAAAGTGCATGTGCATACGTGCCCCTGCCGTTCCCGGCATATACTGACAATTAGCGTACTCGTTCGTGGTGTTAGAATAAGTTTAATTTAATGTAAATTCGATATTAAAAATTTGCCGTAAATTGGAATATCATTTACGAATAAAGTTTGGATTGGTCTCAACATAAGGTTAGGTGTCTCTCGAAGTGCACTCTGTCATTTTCCGTGCACTCTGTCATTTTCCGTGGTCTCGATTCAATATTTTTTTTTTACGTGGAATATATTTCTAGAAATAAATCGAGCAATTTTTTTTCCAAGTAGTCTCGCGATTTTTCTCAAACCCTTCAGGCTACATTTTATAATATTCTTTTAGATTCCCATCAGAAGTCCACCTTTTATCAAAAAGAAGTGGAACAAAAAAAATTGCGTCAGGCTGAGCAATCCGAACCCCGCCGAGCTAGCCGGTTCGAAGTTGGTGAAGAATCTTATTTGAATCCAACTTCAAATACTCAGCCTCGACGACAGGACTGTGTAATAATTTGGACTGGGAACAGATGGCTTCAATGCTGTCTGTGTTGACCTACCCTTGCAGTGATGAGAGGCAACAGCCTCTAAACTAGTGTGCAGGTGGTCACCCTGTGCAAATCAAAACATAATGATGCTAGATGGTCACAGAGGCCACTTGAAGGAACGAAAATGTTGAACGTAGAATGATACACATAGTCAGATGTGAATATTCCAAACACTTGAGAGTACCTAATTCTTTATTTGAAAAAATTATGGACTTCATACAAAAAATCGATATGATTTGAATAAGAGATGTCTCGAAACACATGAATTTTTAAATCATCCAATTTTCACTGATGATGACCAGATACCATCGAAACGACTGAAAATTTCAAGTGGTATTCACAATCATGATAAAATATGACCATTAAAACCTAAAAAAAGTGATAAAAAATCCAGGTCCGTATTTAAAATTTCAAAGTTAGAGGTGGTCAACACCCTGTAGAACACTTTCGTTTGGATATTTTCACAGCCCACTGGAAGTTGCAATGACAAAGTGCAAACAGTTTCTGGAAATCTATTGTATTAAAGCTGATATAAGTGAAAAACAAAACCCAAATTTTTCGTTTTTCCCTGTATATCACTGAAAGTGAGAGGACAACTTGGCCTCCATTAAACCCTCCCTGTAGCTCTTGACGATTCCGAGATCCCAATGCATCTCCTCGAATTTTACTCTCCCGGTATACAGGGTCTTTCACGACGAGCGTTCGTTAGGCATATATGGAGAACGAATCAAAATAAAAACTTGACATTTTGTGGTAGTGGGTTTTACAAAATGGCCTTCTCAACTAAAATATTTTCATCTTCCGGTCTCTTTCCGTTATACCGGAAGTTGAGGGCAACTTCCTTTCTTCAAATGGAACACCCTTTATTTTATTAAATTTTTGAATTTCTCAGCACAATTTAGGCCCACTTGTATGATAATGCCTCTACTCAAATTTGTTAGTTTTCGAGATATTGATTTTTTTCTGAAAAATTTGACAGTTGCAGCACCACTCCGAAAAAATCATAACTCATAGACAGTAACAGTTGAAAATGTGAAATTTCACAGAATCACACCTTAAGCATCAAGTCATGAACAGGTCCATCGAATTTTCGAAAATAATTTACAGGGTGGTCAAAATTATAACATCGAGAAAACTGATGAAACACGATTTTTCCAAATGGAAACCATACACTATTCTATTATTTTTGGATACTACGAAAAAAAGGATATCAAGTTCATGAAGAATGTCATATACCTAAAATACACCCCTGGCAAGATATATCCGATTTTGGGAGATATTTGAAATGTAAATCACTCGATGCATACCAAACCAAATAAGCTTCGAAAACAAATAAAGTTACAACAAATATGACGTTTATTTCATAGTTTTCTATTTGTGTGCAAAATGTCTCGTTTGTGGTATTCTTATGAAGATTTTCTGAATTAAATATTCTTTTATAGCGAATGCAATCAGATAATAGACAGAACTTCTCGTGTTTTTGCAGAAAGATTTCCATATCTACACAGACCCAATAAAAATATTCTGAGAAGACTTCTAAGAAACTGCCGTGATTTCGGATCTTTTTCGTCTGTTATCAACAAAAAAAAAACACTCACAAACAATGAGGACATCGAAATTGTAGTTTTGGCTTACTTCACAGCCTAACCAGAAAATTCGTTGAAAGACGCAGAAAAGTCGCTGAGAATTTCATGTTCGTCAATAAACCGGATTTTAATCAAACATAAGTGGCGTCCCTTTAAATATGACCAGGTTCAAAATCTTAAACCTCACGACTTACCTGCACGAGTGGAATTGTGCGAATGGTTTCTTATCAAGATAAGGAGGACCCTGAGTTCATGAAGAACATGATATGGACAGATGAAGCCAAATTTGCCAAAAATGGTATGTACAACCGCCATAATAGTCATGTTTGGGCAGCAGAAAATCCAAAGCTCGTTCGCCCAGCGCAACTTCGAGGATTCATGGAGTTTTGATGTTTTTTGCGCTATAAAGGAAGACCGAATTTTATGTTTATATCTTTATCATGAGAATTTGAATAGCGATAGATATTCGCATATAATTAGGAATGTGGTTGGTGAATCCATAGTGCCATTTAAATATCCTCCTCGCTCACCAGACCTGACGTCACTGGACTTCTTCATCTGGGGATATATCAAAGAGAATGTTTATGCGGATCCTGTGAGTGATAAAGAAAACATGAAACGAAGGGTTCTGAGAGCTTTCAATAATTTGATTCCTGACTCCATACAGAGAGCTACAAATAGTGGTATGCAAAAAAGAATATATTCTTGTTTAGAACGAAACGGCAATTTCTTTTAACATCTGTTGAAATGAACCACAACATTATTTGAATTTGAAGAAATTAAGTTCAATTCTGAAATTAAAGTAAAATCTAACCTTAAAAAATATAAACAAAATAAAATTACTGTTTTCGATATCAATGAACAAAGATATAATTCATCCCTCTGATAGTATTTCATTTCAATCCATCCAGTTTCATGTTGAGTTACCTTTTACCAACGACAGAGTTAATATTAGTTCATTTGTTTTCAAAGCTTTCTTGGTTTGGTATTGCTTCGAATGATTTACATTTCAAATATTTCCCAAAATCGGATATATCTTGCCAGGGGTGTATTTTAGGTATATGACATTCTTCATGAACTTGATATCGTTTTTTTCGTAGTATCCAAAAATAATAGAATAGTGAATGGTTTCCATTTGACAAAATCGTGTTTCATCTGTTTTCTCGATGTTATGGTTTAGGTGGAAATTTCGACCACCCTGTAAATTATTTTCGAAAATTCGACTGACTTGTTCATGACTTGATGCTTAAGGTGTGATTCTGTGAAATTTCACATTTTCAACTGTTACTGCCTATGAGTTATGATTTTTTCGGAGTGGTGCTGTAACTGTCAAATTTTTCAGAAAAAAATCAAAATCTCGAAAACTAACAAATTTGGGTATAGGCATTGTTTCACAAAGTTGGCCTGAAATATTCTGAGAAATTCAAAAATGTAATAAAATACAGGGTGTATCATTTGAAATAAGGAAGTTGCTCTCAACTTCCGGTATAACGGAAAGAGACCGGAAGTTGAAATATTTTAGTTGAGAAGGACATTTTGTAAAACCCACTAACACAAAATATCAAGTTTTTATTTTGAATCGTTCTCCATATATTTCTAACGAACGCTCGTCGTGAAAGACCCTGTATAGATAAAATGAAAATGCATTAATAAAAACAATATAAAAAATAAACGTACAACACCTGTTTTGAGAAAACGACATTTTAAAACCTTATACTAATTCCTTGCAGTTGAATCAGAGAAAGCCTAGAATTGATATGAGAAGTATTTATTCAAATTATAGAAGCATTTTCAAGAGGTGCATAACAGCTTTTCTGATTTTTTTCGGAACCTTGATATCTGTTATTTGACTCGGTAAGTGATTGTTAATTTGTTTACTTCTATAAATTAGTGACTGTCTCGTCGGAGATGAAACAGGGAACGGAAGGGCGAGTTGTTTTTAATTGCGAGTATGTCTTTCCCTGTTAACGTTCATTAACTTTCCTTTATATTTATGAAGCAAGCATACCATTTCTAGAATGAAAATTTCATATATTGTCAGTCTAAAAAGACTGGTCTACATGATTTTCGCATTTTTATTCTGAATATAGATCTCAAAGCTCACTTTTGAAGGACGAATACACTTTGCAATAGAGTCTGGCTGCCAGAACCCCAAAATGGAATTCCATACCGTAGATGAGATTCTATAAATGAGTAATATGCCATTGATGAAGCTGGCCGTCCAAGTTCTCGAGATATTACATTGATAGCAAAGCAACCAGAGGATAATTTTTTCTTTAAAGCTGTTATGTGGTGGTCAAACTTCAGATCATTGTCAATTTGTACTCCAAGAATTTTTTTAACAGGCTTACTTTCAATCAGCTGATCTCCCAATGTATTTTGTTCAATATTAATTTAATTGTGACTAAATTTGTTTGGGAATATTCAATGTCAGCTTATTCGCGTCACACCAGATTTCGATTTTTTGAATATCTGCGGCAATAGACTGGATCAAGGCAGTATGATCTTGATTGTGCCAAAGAATTGTGGTATCGTCATCGAACAATGTTAGGTGTCCAGAAATATCATTAATAAAAAGAAAAATTGAAATTGGGCCTAGAACAGATCCCTGTGGGAATCCACGTACAATCTTTTCCTTCTCCGAAGTATTTTTACCACATGATATTCTTTGTTCCCTGTCAGTAAGATATGATCTGACCCATTCCAAAACTGTACTTTGAAAACCATAGTGGGAGAGCTTTTGCAACAGAATTACATGACTCACGCAGTCAAAGGCCTTGGAGAGATCAAGAAACACTGCCGCAGCAGCTTCCTTTTCAGTTAGACTCATGTAGACTTTTTTTAGAAAATTGAAAATGGCGTCACCCGAACTGTTCTTGAGCTAGAATGTTAGGTAATTTTAAAAAGCCCACTATTCCACGTTTAACTAACTATTCAATCATTTTAGAAAGTGTTAACAGCAGTGAAATCGGTCTGTAGTTACCAGGATCATCAGTGGCACCTCCTTTATGCAGAGGTATTACCACTGCGGTCTTCAAGATAGAATGAAAGACACCTATCGCAAAAGAATAATTTATAGCCAATACTAATACTAAGGTGCTTAGAGCTTCATCTGATAATTGTGAAAACAACTTAGCTGACAAATTGTCTTCTCCCGAAGAATTTATATTTTTTATTTCATTTATTACTGACTTCAGTTCATATGAGTCTGTCTCGTAGAGGAGTAAAGGATTCATTGGAGAAACTACTTTGTGTACGTTTTCAAGTGGATTTACTGCTGAAAATATGTCTTGAGTTAGTTGATTTGCAATTGAACAATGATATTCGTTCAACAAATTGAGATCTACATTTATTTCTGGATGGGTACGTTTATTTTTGCCTCTAAGATCGTTTACTATATTCCACATTTATTTTTCTTTGTTGTCTGCTGTATGTGTAGCCACGATATTTCAGGCAGAAGTATATGAATACACGAAAAACAATAAAAATATTTTCAGATAGTCAAGCAGCACTCAAAGCGCGTGAATCCAACTGCTTTAAATCTAGGGCAGTATGGAACTGCAGAGATACCTTAAACCGACTGGCACAATGCAACAACGTTACCCTAGTCTGGATACTAGGTCACACAGGCCTAGAAGGAAACGAAATAGCGGACGCCCTAGCAAAAGGGGGGGCCCTAATAACGTTCACTGGACCAGAACCGGTAATCGGTTTAGCATATAGCACTGCCAAGAATGTCATAACAGCTTGGGCAGACAATAAAAGACTCGAGTACTGGCATAGTCTTCCTGGCCTAGCCCATCCCAAAGCATTTATGGCTTGTACAAGGAAAAAACAGGACTCTGACAAACTGCTGGAACTCAGTAGAGCGCATCTCAGAGTTATAGTAGGTTTGCTTACTGTCCACCGCAAACTCAAACATCACATGCATAAAATCGGACTTGCACAAGATGCAGTGTGCCGGCTATGCATGAAGGATGATGAAACGGCTAAACACATTATGTGTACATGCCCTGCAGCGGCCAGAACCAGATTCTCAATAGTTGGTGATACGACAGTAGGTAAGGCCAGAAAACTTGGAAAATTGTTCTCCAAAAGCATTCCTCAATTTCGTCAAGAGATTGGATATACTGGGAGAAATATAACCATAGGGTGAGCCACAATAGACCATTGGCCGCACTGGAGGGCCTGATATGGGCCCACTCACGTTGAAACCTAACCTATGTAGTCTTTTGTTATAATACTTATCTTTAGCTAATTTGATCAATGACGAAGGGAGATTTGAACATAAAGGCGGTGGAAGTGAGAAGGGGATCTTGATAAGTAATTTTTTTGATGGGACTGAATTGCGAGTAGTAGAACAAGGCTTGAGACAAATTCCCCTCTGGAAAATTCAAATTCATTTCTCCTTGCGGTGATTCTCGCCAATTAGAGTGAGCGTTATATTGGTGACATTCAAATGATTGAATATTGTTGAAATCACGTGTAACGATGAAGTCTTGACGGCACATATTTTATTTTTTGCAACTTGAGTAAAATAATAAAAATGAAAAAAAAACGGTATTTTCCGTTAACCAGCTGTCGTCCCCTTACGAACGGCAGCCCTCAAAAGTCGAAACTTGTGTGAGCAAAGGATTAACGAGGTCTTACCATTCTGAGTGCGATTCCTAGCACTTTCTCGAGCCATTAGAAAATATTCTGCAGTAGCCATGGTTCGAACCATCGCCGACCAGCAGCCAAAGTGATTGAAACAATAATAGCTGGCCATACACACAGAGTTCGATCTGTCGGTTTTAACCGCTATGGATTAGTCTGCCTGTTTTATCTGCCATGTATTGAAACCGTTGTCATCCACAAACGCAGAATAAAAATCCGCGGTTGAATCATAAAAATGTTCAGCCATAGAGAAAAGCGGGCTCTAGCGTGTGCTATGATTTATGACTAAAAAGAGTGTTTTGTTTCACAATTTATTTAAATTAATAATTTTCATTATAATTTTCAGGCAAATTGAATTTATACATTTATAAATATTAAAATGTTTAATATGTTTTTGCGAAGACTCGCATTTTTTTAAAACTACTTTTCGTGAAAATTAGGTCTGTTAGTGTTTCAGTGGAAAGCTTATTTTAACCCAACCTGAATACTTTTACATAATACATAAGGCAACTTTCTTTTTTAGTGGGAATAACATTCTGCTTTCAGTTATAGTGCAGGGTACTGAAAAATATCCAAATCAAAAGAACAACGATTTTCCTTCGAAGTCCACTGCGATACGTTTCATTTACACAGTAGCACGACCGCGACGTGTGATGTGGCGTAGCGAGCATATACAGGGTGTTAATTTGAAAACTTCCCACCCTTAATATCTTCCTTCCAGTAAACAATATGAGTAATCGAAAAAACAGGTCAATTTTATTGTCAAGGGGGACACTTTCAAGGACTATTTGTAGCCCTCGTGGTTCAACCCCCTAGGAGGGGTAGATGTTACCCTTCGAATTTTATATGGGAAGGGGGGTCAAGTGGCACATCATTTTGATGGGCGTTCAATTCTTGTTCCAATGGTACCCTGACTTATTATTTTTTTATGAGCATTTTCCGAAAAATTGCGTTCTAAACTAACAGAAGTAATTATTAGAACGCCTATACTGAGATGCATGGTTTGGCCAGAACTGGTTAGAATATTAGGTGGTACCGTTCCAACCCTGTATTAGGGGTAACATTAGCCATTAGCTCCAAACACTTTACATAAAAAAGTAGTCTAATAGTAAAACGTAGATGGTAGTAAAGTTGTGTTTATTAAATGCTTAATTTTTAAGTGTCATCGCAGAAATTGTACAGATAGCCTTCCTTTTTTGCTACTTCTGCTGTAAAAAGTTTCTGTTTTCCGGCAAAAAATTGGTTAGCAAATTTGAACTATGTGGTAGTATTGTGAATACCGTTGTACCTGTTGGGCTGTTTAGGAATTACTTTAATAAGTGTATAAAAGTGTAAAAATGGTTTACATTCTCCAAGACAGAATTGAAATGATTGTAATTTATGGAGAAGTTGGAAAGTGCGCACGAAGGGCGGCATGTCTTTTTAACGAAAGACATCCAAATTGTAATGTAAGTCACCGGTATGTGCTTGATTTGGTGAATAAGTTTTACGAAACTGGTTCAGTGACAAATAAAAAAAGAAATAACCCCAGAGTACTAAATGAAGCAGCTCAAATTGAAGTTTTAGGAACATTTGCTGCAGAGCCCACGAGCTCCTTACGATCAGTATCAGAACAGACGGGAATGTCACGCGAGACTATAAGAAAGCATAAATTTCATCCATTTAAAATGCAGATTCTTCAAGAGCTCCACGAGGATGATTATGATAGAAGAATAGAGTTTTGTGAAATCATGTCTCATCGAGTCAATACCATCCCTAATCTTCTGTTAAACATCTGTTTCAGCGATGAGTGTTTATTTTTTCTGAATGGCAATATTAATAGACAAAATTGTCGCTATTGGAGTGACGAAAACCCACATATTTTTCGGGAAGGGCATACACAACACCCACAAAAAGTTAATGTTTGGGCTGGTATTCTTGGAAATGCCATTCTTGGTCCATTATTTCTGGATGAAAACTTGACTGGCAATCTGTACCTTGATATGCTTGAAGAGACTATCGATCCTCTTATAACTCACGAGCTAGAAACTCAAATTGATGCAGAAGGTAATGAACTTTTGCAGGAGGATCTGTTACATTACCAGCAGGACGGTGCTCCACCTCATTATTTTCTGCCCGTCCGACAGTGGTTAAACGAGAGATTTCCGGGTAGATGGATTGGCAGAAGGGGAGCAGTTGAATGGCCTCCGAGATCACCGGATTTATCACCCATAGATTTCTTTCTTTGGGGGCATCTTAAATCCGTTGTTTATAAAACACAACCTTCTGATATTGACGAACTTAAAAGACGAATTACAGCAGCATGCCAGTCAATTCCTAGTGAAGTTTTCCGTAATGTTAGAGGGGAGTTCGAAAACAGACTGTATTACTGTTTAGAGCAAAATGGACAACATTTCGAACAGCTAATAAGATAAGCGTAAGTAGATTTTATGTTGGAAATGTCTTTCTCGCAAATTAAATTTTATTGTGTAGAAGGAAAATAACCACCAAATAAAAAATCCCATGCGTAATAAATTTATTCCTGTCATTCAAGGGTTGGAGCGGTGCCACCTACTCTTCTAACCATTTTTATTAAAGGGAGTCAATACAATAATGCATCTCAGTATAGGCGTTCTAATAATTACTTCTGTTAGTTTAGAACGCAATTTTTCGGAAAATGCTCATCACAAAATAGTAAGTCAGGGTACCATTGGAACAAGAATTGAACGCCCATCAAAATGATGTGCCACTTGACCCCCCTTCCCATTTAAAATTCTAAGGGTAACGTCTACCCCTCCTAGGGGGTTGAACCACGAGGGCTACAAATAGTCCGTGAAAGAGTCCCCCTTGACAATAAAATTGACCTGTTTTTTCGATTACTCATATTGTTTACTGGAAGGAAGATATTAAGGGTGGGAAGTTTTCAAATTGACACCCTGTATATGTTTCCAAACATTGTCTAACATTGTATCTTCAAAGTTTTACTGGCATCAGGCAAAATTTGAATATTTCACATAGGTATTTTGGATATATTAATGAAAATATTAGGTATATTTGAATCGATCCATTTTATGACCAAATAACTATGTATTTTTGCATACTTTTCCTGACGTAAGTTAAAAACCTGAAAAAATATGTACATATATTGATCAATATAATTAATATGAAGTATTCTACCCAACGATAGGTGTCGCTGCTATTGAAGTTACGAAGCATCATCTCAAACTCAATAACAGTACATAAATACTATCAAAAGCTTTCGTGAATTATCCATTAGTTATTGGACCATGTGGGTAACCATGATACTAGGCACACAAGGTCTAATAAGCTGCTTAGCCTGTACCTATCATTTACCATGATAATCATTTTTAGTCTTTGGACATTATGCATAATACGTCATTTTGATAATGAAAAAATGATCAATAAAGTTTGACGTTGATACAACGCTGGAAGTTATAGTCCAAGATCCCAGGGTCGTCAGACGTTACTCATTTTTAAACGAACGAAATTTGTACGATTGAGTAGTGTTAGTATGTACTATGTTCGCATGCCTACCTGCTAGCTTAACCAGATGACCATTCCCAGGGCCTTCAGAAATAACTTATTTTTGAAAATATGAAGACTGAGGTTCTGAGTGGTGTCCCATGTACTTTTAATACCTGCGTGCTTGTGGAATTCGCTCTGTGACACCTGGGCAGGTACCAGCTGAGAAAAGTTACTGAAAATAAGAGTTACTTAACTTTAACTTGTAAGGCTAATTTTTATATGTATTTTGTAGAATATCACTCTGAAGTAATTTCAAAAGTGTCAGACTCTTTCCGTAGACCAGAACTTTTGTCAGATGCTTTAAAGCTCCACAAATTACTTCAGAGTCATATTCTGTAAAATATATATATAAAAATCAGCCACACAAATTTAAGTTAAGTAACTCTTATTTTTAGTTACCTTTCTCACCTGGTACCTGCCCAGGTTTCACAGAGCGAACTCCACAAGCACGCAGTTATTAAAAGTACATGAGACACCACTCAGAACCTAAGTCTTCATCTTTTCAAAAATTAGTTATATCTGAAGGCCCTGGGATTTTACTTATAAGGAAATCTTAACAAAACCTTTTAATTACCAAAACTCTGTTTTCTTTTAAATTTCTTTTTGAACAAAAATCCTCCCAGAGTCGAAGCCGTTTCCAACCGAGATGGCTGACCCTAGTGTGATACGTGTGCTGTTTTTTTTTTAAATAGTTTGAGACGAGATTTGAACTCGGAGCTCCAGGGTGATTTACTCTGTCCACTAACCCACCACGGGTTACAGAAATATATCTGTAGACTGGCAATTCAACTAAGTGAGTAGTGTTTTTACGTTCCTCGATTCCCTAATATCTGATGAATGGTCGTCTGGTCAAGCTAGCAGGTAGGCATGCAAACATAGTACATACTAACACTACTCAATCGTATACATTTCGTTCGTTTAAAAACAAGTAACGTCTGACGGCCCTGGGATCTTGCTCTATTGGGACATATTGCCACAGAAAGGACCGTAGTATTGGGAGCATGACATTTGAATCATTTACCTTACATATATTATAAAATGTTCTTTGGACATTGTGCATAACACGTCATTTTGATGATGAAAATATGATCATTGAAGTATGACGTTGATACAACGCTGAAAATTGGGACTTATCGCCTCAGAAAATACGTGTAATGGATACGTATTGATGATGTTGACCATCATTCATGAGACGTTAAGTTTATGTTCCACATAAGTAACAATTTAAAAAATGTTCACCGGGAAGTGTTCATTAGTATGAAACGGAATGGAGCGTTTATTAACTTCTTTTGCAAAAGAAAGGGAAATTATGCCTCTTCAGCCTAATCAGTTATTTTATTTTGCAAATTAGTACAATATGATGGAAAATACGTAGATTTTGAACGGCAAGGGAATAGGAGTGTCAGCTTGGGTGGCATTCAAGAATTGCAATTTGCAGAGATCACATAAGACTTTATACGTTTCCGGTACAATTAGACTCAAAAGTGCACACACTTTTCTTTTACCAGTTGAATCGTCTTTGATTCCATTGATGTCAAAAAACATTTCGAGTTGCTCCTGATACAAAATCCAACTATCGTTCGTGGTGTTGAATTCTCGCATTGATTGAAGTTCGTAGGTTTGCAGGAAAGGCATAGAGTGCGTAGATCTACGTAAAAAGACGTAGAGTTGACAACGCTGCATGGAATATCCACTAACTGAAAGATAAATCTGCCAGTATGAACCACCTCGTTCCAAACCCAAGGATTTCTTTGTTGGGTTTTTGTTCCCAACTAGGTCCCATTTTAGCATATGCCAGGCTGAAGATTCCTCACCCTGGCCAGAAATACTCTTAAGAACTACTATGTACAACTTAAAACTAATCTTTACAAAGTGAGCCACCGGGCTACCCTGTAGGACTGCTACATTCGAGCTCTATGACTCCTGGATGACTGAGTTTTCAAGCCATCTCGGCTTCTTAAATAATAACAATGCAAATTTGCTTCGGCCAATGCCGAAGCAAAGCCACTGGTGGGCGGAGCCTAACAGTACACTTTTCTTTCACCAGTTGAATCGTCTTTGATTCCATTGATGTCAAAAAACCTTTCGAGCTGCTCCTGATACAAAATCCAACTATCGTTCGTAGTGTTGAATTCTCGCATTGATCCATAGAAATATATATTATATACTTACTCGAGAATGCTAATCCCCATGTCAAAAGTGTTGTAAAAAGTTCAGGCTAGTCCGCAATGCGCATGCGCGTCATTAGCGATTTTTGTAACAGGCCCGGTTTTATGGTACTTGTGAAGATTAAGAAACGTTAATTCTGAATCTTGAAGAATAAGGTTGGAAACCTCATTGTACTCATACCTGTTATTTGTATTTAGCCGATTTGAATACATATGTTCACATATTTATAATCCCAAATATTCAGCAAAGGCCATCAGAAAGTAAAGTAAGGTTATTATTATCATTTATCGCTCTGAAGCGACTGATTTTTGGTATCACATTCACTTTTCAGCTGTAGTTAACCAACAAAAACCTAGGGAACCACCCAAAATCGTCGGTGCGAATTTCAAGGAAGCACTGGATTGGAAAATAAATTGAAAGTACAAAAAACTATGAAAATTTATTTCAGCTAATATCATGAATAATTTCAACTCAAATTGGATTTATAAAATTGGATGCTTGGAAGCTCGAGGTTTTTTTTCTAAAACGATTCATGTCAAAATATGCAACTGCAGTTAGTTTAAATCATTTGAAGAGATTAACATGCTATTTCTGGTTGTATTACCTTAGTGCAATTTCCACAATGGGGGTGCATGAAAAAGTGAGCCCAGAAGCATCTTCCTTACCATCAAAGAAAAGCATTTCCATATTGACTTTAATTTTCTGAGGATTCTGTGTATGTTTAGTACTTTTTGTAGGAATCTAGAACTCATATATAAGCAGTGTGGCAGAAAGTTGTATCACTCGCCATGCAGGCTTACGCAGACACAGTATTGGTACTGCACTAGGTTTCAAATAATTCTATTGTTCTCACATGAATCTTCATGAGGAAAATGTCTGCCACACAATACAGTTTTCTCACTCTAATGTTCTGCTGGAGTCTCTTTTTAAGAACAATAACCAAAAATCACGCTTTTTTGTCAAGCTAAAATAATATTTAAGCTGTTTTGAGCAAAGCATATGGGTACATAAAATAATTCATTATCTACCAAAAATGATTCATTTCAGATATTTTTCCTTTACACAGCACTAAACAGTTCATTATTTATTTGGTAAAGGTAAGCTTATCGGGCTCATTCTCGAAACAAAAAGAAAAGTGGTGTTACTTACGCAGTTTTATCTCCTGAACACGAATCCGAAAGAATTTCGTAGGGGTCTCTTATACTATTCGAGTTATGACCTTTTGAATCTTGAAAATCGACCATCTTCAAACACGATTTTTTCGGTAAAAAATCGGAGAAAATGCCTCCTTCTTTTTGTTGGCACTTATTTGAGACCGTAATCAACTCATATTTCACAATAACGAGCACTAAAACCAAACGTTTCATATAAAAAATCAACCTTCTTATAAAGTATACATAACCCTCGACATAACCCTTCCCACATCTCTAGAACGGACGCCAATGAAGAGTGAGGTTAAGAATAGTGAAATATAAGAAGGTTAATTTTTTCCGTAAAACGATTGGTTTTGGTGCTTGTAATTGTGAAATAAGAGTTGACTAGGGAATGAAAAAAGTGTTGACAAAAAAAGAATGTATTTTCTGCGATTTTTACTGAAAAAATCGTGTTTGAAAATAGTCGATTTTCAAGATTCAAAACGTCATAACACGAAAAGTATAAGACCCCCCACGAAATTCTTTCGGATTCGTGTTCAGGAGATAAACCTACGTATGTTACGCCACTTTTCTTTTTGTTTCGAGAACGAGCCCGATAAGCTTACCTTTACCGTTTATTTGTGGGAAGAGACGGCTTTATTAGAAATTGTCTTTAAAGGAACAAGATTAATGCAAATTCACGAGTGATGAGACAATAACCAACGACAACAAACAACACACAAAACGACAAGAGAAAATCTGAAATTGTAAAAACCGTCTCTGGTATCTGACAAGAGTGACTGATCTTAGTGACAAGTTTTCCGGTTGATGAAAAAGCACTGTTGCACGGTCATTATAATTACAGTAGCATAGGGTACATTATTGTTTTGAATAAGTTTCTTTGGCGCCTAAAATTCGGAGTAATCTATCTCTAAAAGGTTCTTTTCGGTTTTAAAAAGTGCTAAATGCGCTGTCAAATTTCTCTCTTTCAAGTGACATGTGTTTTATCGCCTCATAACAAAAAACTCTGAATTGGAACAATAATAGGTTTAAAAAGTTTTTAACCAATAGAAAACAGTATGTGTGTATGGGAGAAAATAAAAGTCAGTATAAGAATGTGAATTATGGAGTACCACAGGGATCTGTATTAGGACCAGTACTATTCCTAATTTACATCAATTCTATATCTTTTTTAAAACTGAAAGGGGCCCTTAAATTATTTGCAGATGATACAACAATAATTTATTTTGGACCTGAGCTAAAATTCATTGAAAGTAATATCGAGTACGATATTTCCAGGATTCTGTCATGGTTACAGTGTCATAAATTAACATTAATTTTTCTAAATCCTCATACATGTTTATATCAACAAAAATAATGAGAAACACCTTTCCACCTATAGAATTTGAAAATAATCACATAATATACAAAAATTGTAGGTATAACATTTTTGGGTCTTTACATTGATGAAACTCTTAGTTGGCAAAAGCATATTGAAATTGCTCGAAAAAAAATATCTCCCATTATCGGTATTCTTTATAAGATTAGAGGTAGAGGGTACTTAGAAAGAAAAATTTTAATGAATATTTAATTTAGTTTCATATATTCTAGATTACAATATTTAGTATCTATAAGGGGATCTGCCAAAGCTTCTGTATTAACACCACTTAAAAAACTGCAAAACAAATCAATCCAATGCATATACAAATTGCCTCATTTAGAACCAACTGAAAATTTATATAGACCAAAAAATTTATTGAATTTTGATTCACTTTATAAATTGAGGGTGTGTTCGTTTATTCATCTTAGTAGAATAAAAATGAAATATACCAGTTTAAATTTTCATGATAACATTGCAATTCATAATTATGGAACAAGGAATGTTCATGAACTGCAAACCAATAGAATCAGGCCTGAAATTGGAAAAAACAATATAAAGCATGATGGTATACTTATTTATAATACACTACCAAGCACATTGAGAAATATTAAATGTTCTTCAAAATTTAAGTATAAATTAAAACAATATTATAAGAAATTAATCTGATTTGACAATTTATTATATATATTTATATGTATATATGTATATATATATATATATATATATATATATATATATATATATATATATATATATATATATATATATATATATATTGTGGCGAAGCTGCGGGCAATGTGGCGAAGCTGCGGGCGATGCCGGACCTGAACTCTCACGTATAGCTAGCGACCAACCGCGGGAGACTGTCGATGCGCTTGCACCGAGAAGAATCTGGGCGCCGCGGTGAGTCTGGGCGATTCGATGGAAAATTCTGGAGCATTTAGAGAAGTCAACGTCGGATATAAAAAGAACTACGCAGGGGACAGTCGAACAGTCAGTGAACTGAAAGTCGAATATAAATACCTAGTTCCGTGATTGTTATATGTAAATTAGAGTATTGTGTTATTGTATCATTGTATTTCGTTAAATAAATTATTTTAGTCAGTTGATTAGAGTATAAATCTACTACAATATATACATATTTTTTGTTCAAAAAATTTAATTTTGATGTTTCCCTAATATACGCAGCATATGTTTCTTGGGAATAATAAAGTTATTATTATTATTATTAAATTATTTTCAAACGTGGCAACGATCTTCCCAAATTTCACTAATGACGCGCATGCGCACACCGTAAACGGGTCGCATACACGGCATGCTTTTCGCCGTGAAAATTGGCGGGATTAGCATTCTAGAGTAAATATATAAATATATATTTCTATGCATTGATTGATTGCAGTAATTTTTGTACAAAATGGTTTTGGTTCCAATTCAAGATTTTTCGTAGTCGCAAAATGTAAAGACATCACATTTACTCAAGCGGAGAATAACAGATAACAAGTTACAATATAATAATAACTTTAATGCAAAACCAGAAGGATCTGAGTTCGAATCCCATCCACGTCGTCAAATGTAAAAACCTTAAATTCACTCAAGCAGAGAGTAACAGATAATATGATACAATATAATAACTTTAATGCAAAACCAGAAGTATAGCTAGCGCGAATGGCTGCTCCTCCAGAGGCTTATACATCATGAATATTCTCAGATGACTGGAGATTCCGTCTGCGAAGATTGTATTTATTCTTATTTAGGTAGTTTGTTGATTACCGTATCTGGGTTTGGTACATTCTCGCTAACCCTAATTGACCCCTTTCTACCTGTCGGCTTAATGTCATTGATGTCCTTCGTTCTTTCAGAATTACTTATTCTCGTATCTGGGCTAAGCATATTTTCGATAACATTAATTGACACCTTTTTGCCTGCTGTCTCAATGCCGTAGTTTTCCTTTGTTACTCTGAAATTTCTAAGAAAGAGATTCCATATTCGGTTGAGGTTAACAGCTTCTTCTTTTCTGTTGAAATTTTCCGTGTGTTTGTGGATCTCTATTGCCTCCCGTACAAGTCGGCTATGGTATCCCTGGTTGGGGGCAAGAAGTTTCACGTCCTCAAGCATAATCTTGTGGTTTCCTCCACTGAGCGCGTGTTCTGCCACTGCTGACTTGTCCGTTTGGCCTAATCTGCAGTTCCTCCGATGTTCCTTCAGCCTTGTTCCCATCGATCTTTTTGTGGTTTCGATGTATACCTTTCCGCAAGTGCATGGTATGCGATATACCCCCGCTGCAGATAGTGGGTCTCTTTTGTCTTTTGCCGACCTAAGGCTTTGTTGTATTTTCTTGGTGGGTTTGAAAACCGTTTTTATGTTGTGTTGTCCCAAGAGTTTTCCAATTATGTCTGTGACCTTAGGAATATAGAAATGCTATCCGCTGTTCCTGTTCAGTCTCCATGGTGAACTTGATGCTGGGGTGTTGAGCATTCAGATGTTCTAGGAAACGGTTCAGTGTGTCCCTTCCGTGTCTCCAAATTACGGAGGTGTCATTCACGCAACGTAGCCACATGGTCGGTTTTAAATCAAAGGCATCAAATGCTTTCTCTTCAAAATGTTCCATAAAGAAATTGGCTATCACTGGGCTGAGTGGACTTCCTATCGCCACGCCATCTACTTGCTCATAGAAGTTTCCATTCCATTGGAAGTAACTTCCCGTGAAACATGCCTTAAAGAGTCCGACGATGTCGTTCGGAAACATGTTAGTTAGCTCCCTCAGAGAGTCTTCAAGTGGGACGTTGGTGAACAAGGACACCACATCGAAGCTGACCAGGATATCGCTTGGCTTCAACGTTATGCCTTTAATTTTCCCAACGAAGTCTGTTGAGTCCATGACGTAGGACTTCGTTTTTCCCACATAAGGCTGGAGAAGCGAGGCTAACTGTTTCGCCAGGTGATACGTTGGCGAGCCTGGGGCACTGACTATTGGTCTCAGTGGTATGTTTTCTTTATGTACCTTAGGAAGCCCATATAGCCTTGGCGGAACAGCTTCAGTTCTGAGTATGGTCCTCTGTACGGTTTCAGGCAATGAGGAAGATTTTATGAGCATATTAGTATTCCTCAACGTTGCTTGTGTTGGGTCCCGTTTTAGCTTGCGGTAGTGAGATGGGTCGAGAAGTTCTTCAATTTTGCTGCTGTATTCTTCCGTTTTTAGAAGAACCGTGGCATTTCCCTTGTCCGCAGGTAAAATGATGATATCTTCATCTGTGTGCAAGCTTTTTAAGGCTACAATCTTCCTTCTCGGTAAATTGCATCTTGGGGATCGTGCCTTGCGTAGAATGTTCGCTGTCACAATCCTGATATCTTCCGCTCGAAAAGTATTTGACACTGACAACTTTTGTTATCAACAAATTTATACGAGGCGAATACATCACAGTTTTTCTATACAGTTGAATAAATTTTCTTATTTTTCATTTTCAGAAGTCGTCAACACCATGGGGTGGAATTCTGACTTCAGGCTGTTTCTGGTCACTCGTATCAGCTCACTGTGCATTTGCCTGGGGATTATACACAATTGTTTCAGTAAATCCAATTTATTTCAAATACCTGATGAAATTCGACATAAAAAAGGTGAGTTTCAAAAAATTATACAGGGTGTTTCTGAAATTGTAACAAAAAATCATTTACCTTTTTTTCTAAACCTTGCCAGTTATTACATTTGGCTTCGAAGTAAACCGAAATAAAAACACTGAATTGAATCAAAATGAGGGCAATGCGTCATTCTCAGTTCATAACAGGGGAGTAGAAAGTTACTGAAAATAAACGGAATTTTATTTCACAACAGGTGTTCGAAATAACCGCCACCACTTTCTATGCAGAGTCTCGCACGACGAAGTAACGAGTCACAATCACGCTGAAAACTACCTTGTCGTCGCAGTTGAACGGCGTTGTTTATTTTCTCGCGTAAAATATCTCGGTTCCCGATATTTCAGTTTGGTGCCGTATAAACCAAATTCTACAAAAAAACCCATACGAAGAAGTCCATCACACTTAGATCCGGAAAGCGTGGTGGCCACGGTATGGTCCCTCCTCGGCCAATCCATTTTTGTGGATATTCTCTATTTAAAAATTCTCGAACTTCTGCACGGAAATAAGTAGGAGCTCCGTCGTGCATGAAGAACATTCTCTGTCTTATTCCCAGTGGCAGATCTTCCAAAAGTTCATCCAGATCGATCCGCAAAAATTCCAAATAAGAAAACCCGTCTAATCTCGGCGGCAACTTGTGAAGTTCTATTAAAACTCCGTTCACCACTCCACCCCAAAGATTAATAGAAAATCGATGTTGAAAATTCGTTTGTTGGGTTAAATGTGGATTGTCAACACCCCAATGATGGTAATTATGATGATTGAAAATACCATTTCGCGTGAATGTCGTCTCATCGGTGATTAGAACTTTTGATTCAGTTCATGTTGACGCAGTATCCATTCACAGAAATTAACTCTTCGGAGATAATATTCTCACTGCAACGACGGCACGCGCTGATAATGAAAGGGATGCTGCATATTCTCCTTTAAAGTCCTCCATACAACTTTATTCGAAACCCCTAACTGACGACCGATGCTGCGGGTACTTGAGGTTGGATCATTTGCAAAAATGTCCAAAATTTCTTCTTCAACATTAATTATTCTGCGTAGTCTATTTCTACCGGCATCTCGGCCTCTGTGTGTGCCTAGTTCACTTGTATCTCGAGCCCTTTGGCAAGTGCTACAAACCTACGACCAGCGGGATGGACACGATTAGGAAACCGTTCTGCATGAACACGGGATGCTGCCTCAGAATTTTGATGTGTTTCCCCATAAATTAGGAGCATATCAATCAGTTCATTATTTCCGTAAACGTGTGCGTGTGCCATTGTAAAAACTCAGGACATCAAACACGTGCACAAATAAAACTCAATTGTTCCTCAGGATTAACAAATAAAATCACAGATACTGAAATTCAAACAATAACACTATCTCAACCTCAAAGGTATCATAGGTACGTAAGTAGCAAGAGCCACCATGAACGACAATACCTGACTGAAATCTATTGTGGATATTGTGAACATTATTACCACAAATTGAAGAACATACAGATCGCTCCGCCCATTTTCTTCCATGTTTGATCCCGCCTCATTAAACTCTGACCGTTTAGTTTTGCAGGCCAAAATGTCAGCCGGTACTTAAAGTTCCACTACCTACCTAATAGCTTGAAGAGGAACTGTACCATCTTTCAACTTTTAACGTCGGCAACATTGTCAAAGTTCTTTATACGCGCCGGTATTTTTTTGTCATCGCTTCGGTCAGATGTTAACTTCTAGGTGGGCCGTTGATCTCTGGCCAGAGGTTCCCATAAGTTTGCCAGAATTTTCCGAGAATCACAACGACCTATATCTTTTGTTTGAAAGTGGTTGACAATGTTTCACTTTGAGTAAGGTTATTCTGGACTCTCATTGTCTAAAAAAGTACAAAGAAAAATTCAATTATCTGCAATTTTTAATCACGACGTTTCAACTTTTAAAATCTACAGTCGTTATCAAGTATATAATGCGACAATCTCAAGGATACTTCTTATATATGCTGTGGATAATTATGTGTCATTAGCCTAGGGCTAATTTGGCGGTATTCAGGAAAGCTTGTTAATTACAGTGGCAGGCCCCTCCGGTACAGCATTGTTAATTCTTATCGCAATTTCAATTGATCCATGCCACTAATTAAGGGTTTCCACACATTACGGATTTCTATGATAGCTTGACTAAAGACTTTGTTGTTCATAATATATGCACTCTCTTTGAACTTCCTTCTATACCAGCCCTCTTCTTTATGGATGACTTCGGCTTCAGTCCATTTTATGTTGTGTTGGGTCGTCCAGACATGATCCGCTATCCCTGACTTTGATGTTTCTCCTCATTGAGTGTTTCTCTTGTGTTCAGCGAGTCTAACGCTAAGTGGTCTCTTAGTTTCTCCAAGATAAGCTTCGCCGCAATCACAAGGGATGCGGTATATGCAGTTTTTGGAGTCAATGTCAGCATTACGTGGTCTGGTCTTTGTGAGATGGCTGCGAATAGTGTTACCTGACGTGAAACATGTCCGTATTTTGTATTTCAACCCAATTCGCTTTATTGTTTCCGATAGACCTCTAACATACGGAACGCACAGGGTGGCTTGTGTCGGCTCATCTGGTTTCTTGTTCTTATCCCCCCTGCGGGCTAGAACCTCTACTATATGTCTTTTGGGGTACCCATTTCGTCGCAGATCTTTCTTGATATTGTCCAATTCGATGGTAAGACTTTTATCTGTGTTGCATAGGTTGTAGGCACGGTCCACCAGCGATCGAACAACTACTCTCTTTGTAGCACCATGATTGTTCGATTCGAAGTTCAGGTATTGTCCGGTAGAGTCGGTTTTCTGTATACTGATGTTTGACACTTATCATTGTTCTTTTGAACTTTCACGTCTAGAAAAGGTAAACCGTCTTGGGTCTTCTTTTCCATCGAGAAGTTTATGGACTTTCTGATGTTATTCAGATGTTCCAAAAAGACGTCAAGGTCCTCGTCTCCGTGGTTCCATATGACAAACGTGTCGTCAACATATCTCAACCACATCTGAGGTTTCTTGAGCCGACCCATACCGGACAATACCTGAACTTCGAATCGAACAATCATGGTGCTACAAAGAGAGTGGTTGTTCGATCGCTGCTGGACCGTGCCTACAACCTATGTAACACAGATAAAAGTCTTACCATCGAATTGGACAATATCAAGAAAGATCTGCAACGAAATGGGTACCCCAAAAAACATATAGAAGAGGTTCTAGCTTGCAGGGGGGATAAGAACAAGAAACCAGATGAGCCGACACAAGCCACCCTGTGCGTTTCGTATGTTAGAGGTCTATCGGAAAGAATAAAGCGAATTGGGTCGAAATACAAAATACGGACATGTTTCAAGTCAGGTAACACTATTCGCAGCCATCTCACAAAGACTAGACAAGTAACGCTGACATTGACTCCAAAAACTGCATATACCGCATCCCTTGTGAATGCGGCGAAGCTTATCTTGGAGAAACTAAGAGACCACTTAGCGTTAGACTCGCTGAACACAAGAGAAACACTCAACGAGGAGAAACATCAAAGTCAGGGATAGCGGATCATGTCTGGACGACCCAACACAACATAAAACGGACTGAAACCGAAGTCATCCATAAAGAACAGGGCTGGTATAGAAGGAAGTTCGAAGAGAGTGCATATATTATGAACAACAAAGTCTTTGGTGTGAAAACCCTTAATTAGTGGCATGGATCAATTGAAATTGCGATAAGAATTAACAATGCTGTACTGGATGGGCCTGGCATTGTAATTAACAAGCTTACCTGAATACCGCCAAATTACCCCTAGGCTAATGACACAAAATTATCCACAGCATATATAAGAAGTATCCTTGAGATTGTCGCATTATACACTTGATAACGACTGTAGATTTTAGCAGTTGAGACGTCGTGTTTAAAAATTGCAGAGAATTGAATTTTTCTTTAATCTTTTTAAGACAATGAAAGTCCAGAATAACCTTACTCAAAGTCCTATATCTTTCATTATAAGGTTTTTTCGAGAAAAATGTATTCTTTCATTCCGCTTCAATTTTTCGTTTTCTATTACCCATTTCATTTATTGCTCCAATTTTGGAAACACCCTGTCGAAGCATAATTTAATTTAGTATAATTCAGTAATTTTATCAGTAAATAGAAAAAAAAAAACGTTAGTTGGAGTCGAAGTCAGTCGGTCCTGATATTTTACGATTTATATATTGGTCGTTAGTAATAGTTTTTCGGGTAAAAGTAATTTGGCCTGAGTGTTTCCGGTTGAGCTATTCATTTTCTACAAGTGTGGTGTTTTCCTCATTTTTCTCTTCCCTTTCCAAAGTCATTTCCAGCACCAAAGAAATCGAGAAAAACGAACTTCGAAGTAAAGGTAAGAATTATATAAATATTTCTCACAGAATATTATCGGGATTTTCTAGAAATAAAACAAAACATTTTGGTCCTATATCGAGCTCGGATTGTTTCAAATCTCAGAAAGTTCGTAGTTTGTTCAATTCGGTTAGGTATATTGAATTTGGAATTTTGGGATACGTGAAACTACATTCAAAAGACGTTCCATTCGGAAATATAAAATATAAATTTAATAGTTGTTTGTTCGTTTAATTTCGAATAACATTTCTCGGGAGTTTTTATATCATAGTCGGTTTAAGGTTTTCTTGGGATAACAGTTTTTTGTTGATATTCCATATATTCAGGGTTCGGCGGATGCGGTGTTGCCAAATTAACTAAAAGGTAAAGGTTTTCAGAATATTTTTCACAGTGTGAACTTCGAAGAATTGTTTCTCAGATAATAATAGTTATATTATAAAAGGTTCTTGTGACATCAGGAATGAGAGGTACTGCAGCGGAAAGACAATTGAAAACGCTCACAGCAAAAAAAGAGTCAATGTTTTCAATTTTACAAAATCTTTTAGATTTATCCAAGACAATGAAAAATGAAAATGAAAAGTCTAGGTTTACAGCGTTATATATATAAGTCGATAGATTCGACGAAAACGGATTTGATCAAGGTTATTGACGAAATCATGGAGGTTAGTTTTGAAGTTGATGCGGCGTTCACGCCAAACTATGCGATTATTCAAACGATTAATTAAATGTGTTGTTACATTCATGTTGCGGCTGCAAAATTAGAGAGAGAAAAACAGCAGGCGAATACTTCGCAAAGCCAAACGGAGACTTCAACTACTGCATCTCAGGGGAATTCGGGTTTCCTGGGAAACATTGGTTTAATGCGAAATCTTCCTTCACTTCCAAAGATTGAACTTCCGGAATTTTCTGGTGATATTAAAGAATGGGAAACTTTTTACTCGATTTTTTAAAGTTTAATTCTTGATAATAAATCGCTAACGGATGTTGACAAGGTCAATTATTTGGTAGGCCGTTTGAAGGACTCAGCATTGAGTGTTTGCACGGGATTGGCTCCCACGGGAGACAATTATAATATTATTTGGAAATCTCTGGTGGACAAATATCAAGATGAGCGTTCATTAGCGACCAGCTACTTGGACCAGATTTTGGGATTTAAGCATATTCAGGGAGAATCAGCAAAAAATCTTGAATCATTTTTGGAAAAATTTGATTGTGCGGTACAAGCATTGAAAAATCTTAAGTTGAATAATTTGGAAGATTTTATTTTGATGCATCATGCTCTAGCAAAACTAGATTCAGAAACGGTTAAATCTTTTGAAATGTCGGTACGGGGTAGGGGGATACCAACTTTTATGACGCGGTTATAGCATTTGTCAAAGAGCAAGCAAAGATACTCAATTTGAATCGAAACGTAGTATCTGGTAGGGGTAATTACGTTGATACTAGATCGCGCTCAACGAAATCTTTCTATGTTACGCAAGACAATCGGTCGGATAGTAAGGAGAAGTCAAACACTTGTAAATTTTGTCATAAAAGCTGGCATGTTTCGAGTAGATGTGAAAATTTCAAGCGTTTGACTCCATCAAAACGTTATGCACTGGTTCGTGATAACAATTGGTGTTACAACTGCTTGTCTCCCAATCATGGGGTGAGAGCTTGCCCTTCAGATCGGGTTTGTTCAGAATGTACAAAAAAGCACCATTATTTATTGCATTTAGGCAGACCGTTCCCCATGGTACAACATGAACAAGGGACATCCAAGGTTACATCAAGTGAGGGTAATTCTACTAGTGAAGTTTCGCATACGAATACTGGTACATTGGAAAATACAAATCATAGTTTTTGTGCAACGACAATAAAAAATCGTCATAGTACAGTGTTACTAGCGACGGTGATAGTTAACGTTCTTAACGGTTCAGGTCAAGGTCAAACTGCTAGATTTCTATTGAATAGTGGCAGTCAGGTCCATCTCATCACTCGTAATTGTTCAAACAAATTGGGGTTAAAAATATCTCGAAGTTCGGTTTCCGTGCAAGGAATTGGTTCAAATTCAAATTAGGTAAGAGGTATTACAGACCTCATTGTAGCGTCTCGGTATGATTCATCGAAGAAATATTTTATGCAGGCTTTGTTAGTGGATACAATTTCTGATTAACTTCCTAGATTAAGAGTTGATCGTAGTTTTTTGTGCAATTTCGGAAATCTTCAATTAGCTGATGATAAATTTGATGAACCAACGGGAATTGACGGTATCATAGGTGCTGAACTCTTTGCAACAGTGATGGGGAACGAGAGTTATGCGTCTCCAACGGGTTCACCAGTGGCGGTACAGACTGTTTTCGGGTATGTTACAATGGGAAAAGTTCCGATGTTCAATTCGACTTCAGATTCGAATGTATTTTTTACTTTGAAAGAAGAATCATCTTTGAACGAACTTGTCAAAAATTTTTGGGAAATTGAGCAAGTGCCCAAAAATACTTTACCGGATGCGGAAGAAGCAGAATGTGAGAAAATGTACATGAGTACTTTCAGAAGAGATGCAGAAGGGAGATTCACGGTTGCTCTTCCTTTTAAAATGTCTGCAAATAATTTGGGAGATTCTAAAACAGGTGCTTTGATGCGAATGTTTTCTTTAGAAAGAAAATTATTGAAATTTCCGGAATTGCGCTCATGTTACAATGATATTATGAGAGAATCTATTGAACTAGGTCAGATGCACTGGGTAAGGGATGAATATTTAGAAGTAGCGGATACGGCGTACTACATCCCTCACCATGCTATTTTTAAACGGGATAGTTCTAGCACTCCGATTCGAATAGTGCTGGATGCTAGTGCATCCTCGGATAGCGACATTTCTTTGAATGATATTTTGTTCGGGGGCCCGAAACTGCAGACGGACATCTTCTCTTTGTTGTTGAATTTCAAAGTTTTTCGAGTAGCGGTCACTGCAGACGTTAGGAGAATGTACCACTAATAAAAGAGGAAGGATATAAATATCCACTAGCAGCAGAAGTAGTGTCTACAGACTTATATATGGATGATTTGGTTTGTAGTGTCTCTTCGGAGGAAGAAGCTCATCGACAATATTCAGAATCTGTAGCTTTGTTTGCAGAGGGAGGGTTCGATATGACAAAGTGGTCATCGAGTTCGGTGGAATTGATGGAGAAAATCCCATCTGGAAGGAGGATGTCACAACCAGTACTTTTCAAGATAGAAACTAAAATTTTAGGAATGTTCTGGAATCCAGAAATGGACAGTTTTAGGTATCGGTTTCCAGTTCCGGAGTCCAGCTGTACTAAACGTATAATTTTGTCTACGGTGGCGCGATGTTATGATCCAGTAGAATTAGTAGCACCGTTCATTTTGTATTTGAAACTGTTGATAAAGGAGCTGTGGAAAGTGAAAATAGGTTGGGATGATAAAGTCCCTGATGAAATCTCTCAGAAGTGGTTGAAACTGAAAGATGAATGGTCTGCTCTTGGGGAGATTCAGTTTTCACGTTATATGGGAACCGTGAGAACATCTCCAGTAATGATGGTAGCTTTTGCGGATGCCAGCATGGATCGATATGGAGCTGTGGTGTATGTGCGAACAGTAACAGATAATGGAGAAATTACTGTTAACTTACAAATTGTGAAAGGCTTTCGCGGCCATCGTTGAATGAATGATGGTTTTTCGGGTTTTTAGGCCGACGTTTATTTAGAGAAAATCTCGACGTTTCGCCAACACGAGTGGTTGGGCACGAGTGGTTGGCATTTTCAAGAGAAATGTTTACAGTTTCGATCACTGAACACTACTTGTTTTCTTGTGTTTGTTGTTTGTAAACAAGGTCGAGATTTTCTCTAAATAAACGTCGGCCTAAAAACCCGAAAAACCATCATTCATACTGTTAACTTGTTATGCGCTGAATCAAAGGTTTCCCCCTTTAAGATGGTTACAATTCCTAGACTGGAGTCAGTTGCAGCTCTCCTTTTATCTAGGTTGGTTAAGCATGTTTCAGAAATTTTCCATATTAAAATTTGTATTTCAAAAATAGTTGCGTGTTCGGATTCGACGACAGTTCTTCAGTGGTTGAATTCTGCTCTCGTGAAAGATATTTTTGTCGCCAACAGGGTTTCGCAGATAAAGGAAAATATTTCAAATGCTGAGTGGTGTCATATATCTGGGGTAACGAATCCTGCGGACATTTTATCTAGGGGTGCAACTCCTTTTCAATTGACGGAGAATAAGTTATGGGCTGCGGGTCCAAGTTGTATGGAATTGCCGGTTGCAAATTGGCCTATTAGTGAGAAAAGGTGTGTTGAGGATTTATGTGAAGACACTGATGCCACAAAATGTCTCGTTTTGTTAGAGGATACGGAAACGCATCCATTGTACGACATATTACTATTCTATGGATAACAGTAAGGTTGCTTCGTTTTGTGAAACTCCTTCCGGGAAAAGGTTTTATCACCGCAAATGAGATGAATAAGGCTGAACTGGTTTTGGTGAGAATCGTACAAGGCAAATATTTTGGATCGGATATCAAACGTTTAAATTCGGAAAAAAAAAATATCGAATCGATTGCTCAAGTTGAACCCCTTTCTTCAAAACGGAGTTCTCATGGTCGGTGGTAGGTTAGCGAGTGCGCCTATTGCTTTCACGGCTCGGTATCCTATTATAATCCCTGGCAAGGATCCTTTCACGGAGAAATTAACAGATTTTTATCATAAGATACATCTTCATACCGGTCCATACTTGATGGAAGCCATTTTAAGGCAAAAATATTGTGTATTGGGAGGTAGAAATGTCATTCGACAAGGAATTCATGCATGTAATCGGTGTTTCAGATTGAAACCCAAGACGATATATCCTTTAATGGCGGATTTGCCGGCATCAAGATTACATCAGGCTAAAGTTTTTTCTCATACAGGTATTGACTATTTCGGCCCATTCAGTATAACAATTGGTAGACGAAGAGGGGCTCAAGTATATAAAGGATATGTTTGTTTGTTTATATGTATGAGTGTAAAGGCAGTTCATTTGGTACTTGTGAGTTCATTGTCGACAGATAGTTTTTTACAGGCTTAGAAGAGATTTTTATCTCGGAGTGTCATTTATTCCGATCAGGGTACAAATTTTGTAGGGGCAAAAACTATACTTCGAGAAATTAATGAGTTCGTTGATTCGGAGCGGTATAAAGAAGCGTTTCAAACAGAATTAGCTGTGAATGGTATCAAGTGGAGGTTCAATACTCCGGCTGCTCCACATATGGGTGGATTATGGGAAAGCCATGTTGAATGTGCAAAAACTCATATATTTAGAGTGATAGGAAGTCAACTCCTAACTTATGAGGAATTCAACACCTTGTTGGTCCAAGTAGAAGCATTGTTAATCTCTCGGCCTCTTTGTACCTGAGGTTTTGACACCATCCCATTTCTTGACCTCACTCCATTGAAGAATTTACCTGCAGATAATTTAACAAACATCAACATAAACAGATTGGATCAGTTTCAGATGATAGATAGGATGGTACAAGACTATTGGAAGCGTTGGCACTTAGAGTACCTCACTACATTGCAAGTGAGAGAAAAATGGAATACAACTTGTCCTAATATCAAAATCGGGACAACTGTATTTTGAAAAATGACAATTCTCCGCCGCCTCATTGGCCTTTATGAATTATTACCGATGTTCATCCAGGAAAGGATGGCATTATTCGCAATGTGACGGTGAGGACTAATAAAGTCACCTACTCTAGACCGGTGGTTAAGGTGTGTCCTTTGCCCAATCAGTAAATTTAATTTTTTTTTATTATTTCAATTGAATTTAAATTAGTCATGGAATTATGTTATTTTGGGTATTTATATAAAATGGATTAGGTTATTATTGTTATCGATGCTGTACCTCCCATTTATTGATTCATGGTATTTACGAGTTAGCTGAAAAACAATTTTTCAGGGTGGGGGTATGTCGAAGCATAATTTAATTTAGTATAAGAATTTTGTGGGGAAGATTTGGCAACGCCGCTTTCAGTAATTTTATCAGTGAATAGAAAAAAATGTTAGTTAGAGTCGAAGTCAGTCGGTTCTGATATTTTACGTTTTATATTTTGGTCGTTAGTAATAGTTTTTCGGGTAAAAGTAATTTGGCCTTAGGGAGTGTTTCCGGTTGAGTTATTCATTTTCTACAAGTGTGGTGTTTTCCTCATTTTTCTCTTCCCTTCCCAAAGTCATTTCCAGCACCAAAGAAATCGAGAAAAACGAACTTCGAAGTAAAGGTAAGAATTATACAGGGTGTTCCTTAAGTACGTGTAGAAACTTTAGGTGCATGTTGCTGATGTCGAAATAAGAAAAAAAGTTTCCATAAACACATGTCCGCAAGTTATGCGTTTCTAAGATACAGAGTGTCAAAGTTTAATTCTTATATTTGTTTTTTGAGGATAAATTCCAAAATATTTGTGATATTCGGCTGAAGTTTGGTTTCTGGGAATGACAACATCAAATTTCATGTTAGTTGTGAAAAAACTAATTTCTAATTGAATTTATTTCAAATTTGAAAATCTTGTCATACAAAATCACTTGCATCGATTATTTCAAATCTCAATAACTCGAAAACAGTTGCTCGCAGTGGCCTCTACCAAGAATAAATTTTTACACAAACTAAATAATAAATATTCCCAGATAACAAACTTTAACCAAATATCAAAATGATTTTGAAATTATCCAGAAAAAATTTAAATAAAAATTAAACTTTGACACTCTGTATCTCAGAAACGAATAACTTGCGGGCATATGTTTATAGAAACTTTTGTTCTTATTTTGATGTCAGCAACACGCTCCTAAATTTTCTACACGTACTTAAGAAACACCCTGTATATTTCTCACAGAATATTATCGCACGTATCTTCCAAACTGACCTTGTTCCTAGCAGCAAATTTTATCATAGTAAATGTTTCGCATTGTTACCAACAATCGATTTCATTCCAATGACAATATATCTCCTTGCTTAACAACCAATCAGTGGATTTCAAATTTTGAAATTCAGCAAACAGAATCAAAATTACAGTGAAAATATAGCTTGTCGCTGTATTTTACCGGTGATAAACCTGCTTAGTTTTTGTTTTACTAACTGTGAAGTGAAATAATGATTCAAATCATAAACGTCAAATTTATGTGTTTTGACTAGTTATCTTTATTTATCAATATTAGCGATCGTTGGGGACAAATGTCCATTGGTATCATAGATGAGGTAGTGGAAAAGAGTATTCCGTTGAACACGGCTAGAAGTAAAGCAGCAATAACCAGGCAATTCAACAAATTTTACACAAACAATGGTTATGTTATCAATGTAAATAACACAATTGGGGAGCTGGCTGATATTATGAAAGATTATGCCTGTAATATGTGGAAATTGGATGGTTCAAAACACACTGGAATACTGTTGCCAAGGGACTACAAGAAAGTTGTTAGAAAAGCTATGGGAAAAAATTCAACCCATTTAGTGACCTAGAATTTGAAGGTGCAAGGGATGTACGAGATTACAGAAGAAAGCAGTTACAAAAGAGACCGGAGAAGGACGAACTGTCATTTCTGCAAAAATGTTGAACCGAAGATTCACCTGCAGGGTTGCAGAAGAAGTTTTTCAACATCGTTGCTACCGAACTTTCTTGGAGAGGCAACGAAGCAGCGAATGCTTCAGTATCGTATTTTCAGAAAGAGCTTCTGAAAACTTGCATAGCGAACGAACAAATACATTTCCCACATACCATAAGATCTTTATCGAAAATGGTCTTGACTAGAGAGGTTAGTGAAGAAAAAAAATCTTCGATAAATGTAGCAATGAGTAAATGCCTGAAAGATGCCATTTTTATAAAAACCCTATCTGATATGGTATCGGCCGCCGTATCGAGCTCGTTAGACAAAAAGCTATCTGAAATGGAGAAAAAATTAGCAGATAAAAAAAACGAACACCAACAATATAAAAAGGTAAATGAAATGAAAATAAACAAACTAGACGACATCATCAATAAGCTACAGAAGGATAAAAACAGTATGGAAGCCAAATACGATACGTTAGATCAAGCAGGTAGGAAAAAACCTTCGAGTCTTCAATTTCCAAGAAAAACCAAATGAGAATCTGAGAGGTGAAATTATAAGGCTCTTCAATTCAAAATTACTGTCCATGGATATCAAGGATACCGATATAGCGCTATGCTATAGAATAGGAAAACAAATTAATAATAAAAAATCTCGAGGGATTTTCATCAAGTTCAACACATATGAGATAAGACAAGACATTTACAAGAATAAAAATTCCTAAAAGGAACAGGAGTAGTTATCCGGGAAGACTCGACCAATCTCAGAGTGGAATTGTTGAATGAAGCTATTAAAAATACCTCAATGAAAGATGTATGGACCGACGCAGGAAGAATATACGGTAAGAAATGGGAATACATTTTCACTATCAGGAACAGAGAAGAGTTCAAGAAAGTCTTTATAATAAATTGATATCTGCTAGCTATGTAATTATTTTTTGATAAATAAAGAGGAAATAAAATCTTCCAATTTACACAAAAATATACTTGTAACGTGCTTACAATTGTTTCGACACACGGTGTCATCATCTGAGCGAGTTATCAACTAAAGAAACGTCAAAATCACTTTCTTAAATATTAGAATAACATGCATGAAATTTCACTAATGACAATTGCAGGTATGAAATTTCCTAATGACATATAGCTTGGATTAGGGAGCATTTGAGTAGTTACTAGTGAGATAATTAATTATAGGTGAATTGTACAGGTCAATTTGGTCATTGAGAACTAAATTGCTATTGTTACGTAAATGTTTCTTGATTTCTATGGATTCTAATATGTTTAATTTTTGACCTTCAGGTTGAATATGCAAAATTTCAGGGTTTTGTGTGAAGTTATGGTTATTGTCAATAAGGTGGTTGGCATAGTTTGAGTCCTGTTTATTTAATCTGTAACTTCTCAAATGCTCACCGAATCTTTGATTAAAACTACGGCCTGTCTGGCCTATATATAATGCATTGCAATCCTCACATGAGGATTTTGACGTTTCTTCAGTTGATAACTCGCTCAGATGATGACACCGTGTGTCGAAACAATTGTAAGCACGTTACAAGTATATTTTTGTGTAAATTGGAAGATTTTATTTCCTCTTTATTTATCATTCATGATGAATTTACACATATTAAATGCCACCACGATAGAACATAATAATTTTTTATCACATATTAGAATAAAATTATTATTTTTGGGAGTCGCTAGATATACTAACCTATTTACATTACACAGTGTAGACAGTCAAAAAATTAATTGTTTCTACTGTTTCAAATTAATTCTTAGCTGATCTGATATAAATGAAAGAGTTATTCGATCAAATTGATAATGAAGGTGAGACTCAAACTGAAGAATATGAGTACCCAAATGAGTTTTTGAGGGAAATGGAAAATTGGAAGAGACTGAAAATATGTCAATACTACATTTAAACATACGGAGTATTAGAAAAAAATTTGACGAATTATGTGTATATCTTGAAGATATGAGAAATACTGATATTATCATTCTTTCCTAAACATGGAATAATACTGAGGTGAGTGACTATGACATTCAAGGCTATAATTCTTATTACAGTTAATATAAAATCAATCAGAACGATGGCCTAATTGTCTATGTTAAAAATTTGTGGAATTCAACGATTGAAACGATTTACCTAGAAGAAACCAAATTAATCAGAATCAACTTGAAATTTGGGAGTACTGA
The DNA here is from genome assembly GCA_944452925.2 of Chrysolina oricalcia. NCBI lineage: Eukaryota > Metazoa > Arthropoda > Insecta > Coleoptera > Chrysomelidae > Chrysolina > Chrysolina oricalcia. The sequence goes on from OX101813.2 coordinate 2,931,591, forward strand.
AACTGGTATAATTGCTTCATATCGGCCACCATCGATAAACATTAACACATACTTGAATGACTTGGAAAATTTCTTTGATAACCTTACTAAAAAACTCTAGAATTTTTCATAGGAGGTATTAATCTAAATATATTAGACACACATGATAATTCTGTTAGTGAATACCTGAACATACTATCGCAACATGGATTATGTTCGTACATAAACAAACCAACGAGAGTAACTGAAAATACTTCCAGTCTAATTGATAATATTTTTATAAAGAAGTCAGTTAATTCAAACACTATAAATTTTCATCCGGCTGTCTTTCATTCACATATCACAGATCATTACCCGACCTATATTGCAGTCACACAAAAAAAAGAAAAGGAAAAGTAATCAAATGAAATTAAATCAATAAAAAATATCAATTTTTCTAAGCTAGAAGATTTTTTAAGGAACGATGATTGGGAAGAGGTATTTAGCAATAGAAATGTACAAATTAGTTATAATAAATTCATGAATAATCTTCAAAAATATATAACAATGTCATCTTATACTAGATATTTTCAACAGAATGAATATAAAATCAAACCTTGGATTACAAAGGCGTTAATAACATCCATTAGACATAGGGACATTCTCAAAAAAAGATTATTGCATAATCATTCACCAGAACATGGCAGAGAGTATAAAATTTACAGGAATAAACTCAATAATTTATTGAAAAAAACAAAAAATTAATACTATAAAAACAAATTTGATTCCGTAAAAGGTGATAGCAGAAAAACGTGGCAAATAATCAATGAGACCATAAACCGAAACTCCAGTAAATATTCTTTAACAAACCTACCGATAACTAATACGGATAAAGTTGTTATTATAGATAATGAACAAAAATCAAACAATTTTAATAAATATTTTGTTGAAATAGGAGTGAAGATGCAAAACCATATAAATGAAACCCAGTTTGAAAATCCCCAAAAGCTATCAAATTTCGCAACAGTACCATCCACAATGGTTCTTGAACCCACGACAAGAAATGAGATTATCAATATTATATCCTCGCTCAAATGCAATTGTTCACCAGGTCCAGATTAGATTTCAACAAAACTTATAAAACAGTTTCACAACTATCTAGCAGATCCACTGATTCATATCATAAACCTCTGTTATGAGAGCGGCGAACTACCTCAGGAATGGAAAAAAAAGTCTTATCACTCCTGTTTATAAATCTGGTGAACGGAAACTTATCGAAAACTATAGACCAATATCTATGATAGACAATTTTGCTAAAATCTTTGAACATAGCATAACAAAAAGACTGATAACCTTCCTGAAAGACAATACTGGTTTTTGAGTAATTCCAACACAGAAAAAGCAGTTCTTGATCTTGTAGAAAAAACGGTAAACTCCTTGGATAGATCAGATTCTTGATCTTGCCAATGCCTTTGATACCATATCTCACGAATTGCTTTTGGAAAAGCTTTACAACTATGGCATTAGAGGGCCTGCGAAGAATATTCTACAAAATTATCTGCATAAAAGATCTCAGAGAGTAAAGCTGCGAGAATATTGTAGCAGTCCATTAGAAATAACAATTGGTGTACCACAAGGAACAGTATTGGGTCCAATATTGTTTCTTATCTATATAAATAGTATTGGGATTTTTGGGAAACTGTAAAGGCCATATTATCTTGTATGCCGATGATACCACCTTGATTTTTTCTGCAAAAACTTGAGACGAGGTTATTAATGAAGCAAATAATGGACTAGGGCAAGTTAAGAGATAGCGAGACCAAAACTTACTGAGCTTAAACGTTAAGAAAACTAAGTACATTTCATTTTCTCTAACTTCAAGTGATCAACCGGCAGAAAAAAATGCTATTTTTGTACACGAAAATAACTGCCAAAATCGATCAACATGCAATTGCCCGAAAATAGAAAAATGTAATAGTATCAAGTATTTAGATGTCATAATAGACGGAAACTTAAGGTGGGAAAAGCATGTTCTATCTCTGACTAGCAGACTCAGGCAGCTGACTGGAAAAATGTATGTTTTAAGAGATATGTTGAATAACAAAACACTAAGGATAATTTACTAATCCTCAGCTGAATCCATATTAGGTTATTGTATAAAGGTATGGGGCGGTCTATTCCGCAATAATTTAATACAACACCAATCAATGCAAAACAAAATTCTAAAAATAATATTTAAGATACCAAAACTTCACTCAACTATAAAACTATACGAGCAGTTGCAAATATTTGATATTATAGGCCTGTATGCCTACCAATGCCTTGACTGGATGTTTCATAACGTAAATCGTTTCAATCGTCCCACGGAAGTAGTTAACAATACCAGATCATTAGAGAAACTCATAATATACATACCAATGTTCAAAAAGAGCCATACACAAAGATATATTTTCTACTTTGGACCGAAATTGTATAATATCCTTCCTTCTGAAATGAAGACGATAACAAAACTCCATAAATACAAAACAGAGATAAAAAATTGCGTTCAACAAAATGCAACAGTAATATACAAAATAATAAATTAGGTGACTTGTTTTCAGTACCCACCTATTCCTAAAAATAACCCATTCCTTAATAAAAGAATGTTACATTCATTATTATACACTGAAAAGTGACTTTTTATATTTATTAAATACGATCACCATAGATGAATATCTGTACAATTACAATGTTTCTGGAGGATTGCAGACAAGCACAACACAAGCATATATTATGCTTAGGTGCAGTCTAGCGATCCAATAGAAACTTTAGATTGATTCGCAAATGTATCTTGATCTGTACACTTTACTCTGAATAAAAAAAATCTGAATCTGAATCTGAAATTACGGCAATGAAACAGGAAGAATACTTTACAATCCAGTATTTACAAAGACTAATCAAGAGGGTGCAAGAAGTTGTGCTAATAATAAATGGCTGACTCCCAATAAAATTGACTCAGACATATGTCCAGTTCATCTATTCAAAAAGCTGATGGAGAAACGTCCACCGCATATTAAAACAGACAGACTATTCATTACACCAAATCTTAATTTGAAATTAGTCTATTCTAAAGGCTGGTACAAAAATACTCCCGTGGGGATTTGTGAGTTGTCCAAATAGACTGAAAATACTGCAGAACGAGCTGGGCTTGATACAAAGCGAAGGAAAATCACTAATCATAGTCATCGATTTACCGCAGTTACACAGCTTGCAAACGCAGGTGTTTCAGATCAGCAGCTTTTCAAAATTACTGGTCATGGTAATTCTAATTCCATTGCTCCATACCTTACAAAACAGCCTAAGCTTCACGAGGAAGTTGTGAACAAAATAAATGGAAATATGGAAGAAACTAGTCTCGACTGTAATAGAACAAACAAGGTCAACTCCATAACAATGTGATAGCTACAACCACCAATACCGAAGTGTCAACTAAGACAGGTTTTCGAAAATTGTATCTTCAATATTTGAATCTTTAACTGTAACGAATTAAAATAAAATGACCCTAATTTTTCTCTTTAGTGTTCACGTTGATAGTTTTTGATTTTCATTCCTTTAAATTCCTCCAAATTAAAACGGTGACACGATTTTTCTTTATTTCAAATCGATATATTGTCGTCCTGAATATAATTCGTGGTATGATTAATAACCTATTGGTCGCAGTCAATTGGACGCGCGACATTTGAACGCAAGGACAACTGGGCGCAGGGACAACTATGCGCAGGAACAACTGGGCGCAGGGACGACTGGGCGCCAAAAACACAAAATTAATAATAATAATAATAAAATGAATTTTTCTTCAAGTTCCAAGCTCCCAACTTGCGAGCTAAATTAGTTCAGTCAGGTTAGATCAGACTAATAAAATACTACACTTGAAACGAATTTTTATTCAACTTCCAAGCTCCCAACTTCCGAGCTAAGTTAGTTCGGTCAGGTTAGATCAGACTAATAAATAACTACACTCAAAATTGATTTATGACAATAGTTATGATTAGTAGATATTTTTTTGGCGCCCAGTCGTCCCTGCGCCCGGTAGTCCTTGCGTCCAATTGCCGCGTCCAACTGTCGCGACGTCCAGTTGTCGCCGCGATCAATTATCCGCGTCCAATTTTCGTGCACCCAATTGACCGCGTCGAATTGTCGGTAATCCTATTTACCCATGAAAACATATTTTCTGAATGTTTATTTTGTTGTAAATATGAACGAGATGTTCATAAAGTCTGTTGTGGTATCATCTGCGACTGAAAGGTTAACTTTGGTATCTATTTTTCATCGTAAAAATAAAATGTCTTGGGAGGGATTCATGTTGTGAAGGGAAACATTCTCAACCGAATTGAACCAAAATATGACTCCTCTGGAAAAGATGAATTGAAGTAACTTTTTTGTAATATTTAACAGAAACCAACTACTTTCCTGGCTGAAGCCACGCTGGACATTGAACTACGTTTGATAGGATATTGTGAGGAGAACCTAAGGGTGGATTTAGTCAACTTTAACACAAGCATCATCGTAAACCTAACGGTAACATCAAAGTTTTTTATCATAAACTTAACATTGTTGTATAAATGGCGCCATTTGATATAACAGATTCAACTTTTGCCTTTAACATATATTTGAGCACAATTTTAAAATGATGTTGACTAAAATGCACCTTAACTTGAAAGAAAAATTCTAAAAGTGAAAATTCGCATTTTCATTCAGATAGTTGATTATTTCTTAAATGTCCAGTTTCCATTAGAGGGAGAATGTTGTTCAGATGTATCACTCATAGAAAGTCGCTCATTTCATTGATGCTTGAATTGCATCTCTTTCGCTAGGCCTTTAAAAATCTATTTCACTCTTCTAAGATCATCAGAGAGGTTGGAAGAATTGAAAATCATACGCTTCAGAAGTAAGTTCACACTGTAATGATGGAATTGTTGGAATATTTTTAGAGCGGTGACAATTTGAAAATATTTTTCTGAAATAAAACCTGTCATGGGTATGGAAACTGGACTTTTGAGAAATAATCAACTATCTATACATTTTCACGTTCAGGTTTTTTCTCTCAAGTTATGTAGGGTCTTTTCACAATATCCATCAGATGTAGTCGAGCGTGGCTTTAGCCAGGGAAGTAGTTGTTTTCTGTTAGATATTAGGAAATCAATATCACTTTGAAGGAGTACGCAGTCCTCAGAGTGTTTGATTACTTTGAAAAATTCAAGATCATCCGCAAAGAGGAGTAGATAAACTGTTGCTTATGTTGACGCATATATCGTTTATGAAGAGGTAAAATAAAAGGGGTGCGAGATTGCTTCCCTATGAGATGGTTTGTTAATGAAAACCCAAATTTTCGCTATAGCAAAATCGTTTGTGGAATTTTTTAAACATGCAAGAGTAAAAAAAATTAAAACATTTTTGTTATTTTCGAAATGTCTCAAAGATTAATCAAGGAATCGTTTTGAAGTTTATGGAACTTTTCTAGAGATGTATAAAACCTATAGGCCTATCCGGTCATACTACGGAATTGGTGCTTTTTCCCTGGAAAACTTCGAAAAAGAGACCATTTTTCAAAAACTTATAATTTTTGTAAATCTGAAATTGGACAAACAATTACTGATAGATAATAATATGTTGTTCAACTGTGCGCAAAATGTTTTCTGTCCGATGTGCAGTTTTTTCACAATCGCGTTATAAACAATTTGACGGCACATCTTGCAAGATACGCCAATTTGAAAGAAATTAATTCAAATTCTGTAAAGGGCATCTGGAAGTAGAGATCAACATCTACAATTTGTTCATCTTGGATTTCCACCTGATAGTCTGGTGGGAGCGATGGATTATTATTCAATGACCCATTTTTTCGGTATATCAAAATGGGACCTATGCAGGTCGATTTCCTATGTCTTTCCTCTCATGGAATGGAAATCTACGACACGCCAGCGTGGTCGTGACAAAAGTTATAGGAAAAAAACGAAAAAAATTGGAATATTCCAAAAATCAAAATGAAGGCGCTATAACTCCTAGTATAATAGATATAATCAGAAAATTCTTCCACTGTTCGAAAGGACTATTCACGTACTTCAGAACGAGTTATCAAAAATTTCCAATGAAAAGAAGAATTTTCTGAAAATTAGCATTATTTTGTGCTGAGACTAAATTTTTAATAAAATGTTAAATTTTCAACTCGCTAAATGTCACTCACCATTCATCCAACTGGAATTCTTTCTACACTCAAAACTGCGCAATTTTCCCAGCAACATTTCATTCCAATGATGTATACATCTATCATAGATAATAAATTGGCTACAGCAATTTGAACGCGACAGATACAAGGACCGCATGGCTCTTCGGTACCGCTACTAATGTTACGCCTACACACTACTCGTTTGTTTGCATCAGCTATGTTAGTATTTACCCTCCATTCCATATGAGCATTGTATATATAGAAGTAAGATAGTCAATGCATGTGTAATTGGTGTTGGACGTAAACGCGAATGTCATCTAGCGTGATTAGTTACAAACATGAACTTTTGACGTCATTTTAATGCAGGTTCCTTCAAAAAACCCTGATTGTAATGCTGTCCCATTGTTTTAATCAAGTTACGACATGACTTGGGTGCGAGCTTACTATCGCCATCTACATGTCGCATCCAGTTTGATCCAATTATAATCCCATAAGGTTGACTAACTATCTTCTATATAAACAATGATAAGAGGTACCGTTTGGTCAAAAAGTGTTTTTGCAAATATTTAAAATATTGTGTCAATATATTCATCAGGTGTAGCAATTTTTTTTACCGAAATAATTATTTTGGATCAAACTGAAACTGAAACGTGAATGCCCATATATTTATAAATTCGATCTATTTCATGCCGTCAAGAGATGGCGCAGCAGACGTGATTTAATACACACTTTGATTTTGTCAGTTCTAAGGTATTTGACTTTAAATAATCCAATGATTATCCAAAAAAAACTAATGAAAACATATTTTGAGCATATATTCTGGTGGCAGAGATATCATTCGGCCGCTATTCTTGAGACAACATGAAATAGATCGAATTTATAAATATATCCCTGTTAACCTTTATTATGCTACGCCCCTGGTTCTACAACTCACCCGGCTATGCTTCAGTAGCATGTCAAAACCGAGAAATGACAGAGAGTCGATCACAAGAAACTGAGAGCGTCATTGCTTTATTGATATGTAACCAGCGTTAAACTGTTGAATAAATAGTAATTAGTTATCTACGAGTACTTTATTCACAACAACAATCCCAGTAACACACCTATATTAGCAAAATATTGGTACGATATTGTGAACATATTGGCGAAATATTTGAAATGCAATATTGGCGAGAAAAAAAATGTGAACATTCGGCGATATTGGTCCAATATTACTTGAATAATATTGGCGAAATATTCTCGAACTAATATTGGCCTCAAAATATTCGGCGATATTGGTACAATATCGCTGATACAATATTCTGACAATATTGGCACAATATTCAAAAGTTATATTGTCGAGAAGTAAAATGTGAACATTTTGCGATATTGGTCGAATATTGCTTGAATATTTCAAAAATAGTTTTGGTGAAATATTCTTGAAGCAATAATGGCCTCAAAATATTTATCGATAATGGTACAATATCATTCGGATATATTGGTGAATGTCAATATACCTTGGTAAATTATTAAATGTCTTTTAGTTGATGAAGGTGACACCAGAGTCTGCCTTTTGATCGCCATAACCACTGAGTGAGCTGTCTTGAAAACAAGTTATGGGAAGTATTTAATATACTTTCGTAGGTTTTAGAAGACGTTCTATATGTAGAGCCACCTAGCGGATTCTTATCTAGGTTTGATCATGATATAATTTCAATATTATCAATTGAATATTCGGCCAATATTCAAATTTCATCTCAATCTAGATGTAGGAAACAATATGAAGACAATATGGTTTTAACGATATCGGTAAATATAATTGAACCAACAATGAACCAATATTGACCCAATATTAATTATTAAGATTTGTTGAATATTGGCGAAATGATATTCAACCAATGTGTGATCACACTTGGAGATACAATATAGTTTTTATTCCTAGAAACGATATGAGGGGAATATTGGGATTGCAATATTTATTCTAGATGTTGATAACGATATGAAGACAATATTGTTTCATCGATATTGGTAAATATCATTCAACCAATATTGAGTGAATATGAGTTATTACAATTTGTCGAATAAAGTGGAAATGATATTCAACCAATATGCTATCAAACTTGGAAATACAATATAGTTTTTTCCCCTATAATCGATATGACTGGAATATTTGGATTGCAATATTTATTCTAGATGTGGAAAACAATATATAACCAATATTGTATTATCGTTACAATTTACATTCTTAACAGGTTTAACCAATATTCCACCAATATTATCAATATAATATTGTTTTTTGAATATTCACCCATATTGGACCAATATCGATTTTTAATTTACAATATATCTATATTGGCCCAATATGGAACCAAGATTCAGCCGATATGATGTGCTACCTGGGATAGGAATTCACATTTTTATATATTTGGAACGCTTGAAGTGCAAATATATTGTGTTTGATCAAAATTAAATATATCGGAAAGCAAAATAAAAAGTATTGCTACAACTGATAAATATATTTTCACAAAATTTTACATATTTGCAGAAAAACTTTTTACCCAAACGACCCGACGCCTCAAAATTCCGTGGGTGATGAGATATCCAAGAGAATATTGTCTGTAAAAGCAAAATAAACAAAAATCCTGCTGGAATTCAATTACATTGGACTTGAAGAAAATCATTTTATTGCAGTGATTGGGTGATGATGGAAAAATTTGAATTGTTACCAGATTTATTTGCATCCGAAACTATGTATCATCGTCCCTGTTACTATAAATATGTCAGCACGAGAAACATCAAAATCAGTAGGAATAAAAAATCTGATTCAAGTGGAAAATCTGTCCCAAAAACAGTACATTTACTATTTTATTTGTAGGTTTTGAACAGTAGGAGGTAGAAAAATCTAAACTATTAGAGCTATGTTGGTTCAGTTAATGAAAAGCATCGAAGAAGGAAAAATAATTGCAGATCCTACTCCAAATCCAAACTTTTTGAGGAAGTCTATTGAAAACCACTTCGGAAAAAGATTAGCATATTCTTGTAAATCCGGCAAAACTACAATCGTATACACTCTCCAGATATCGTTTATGATCTCCTCAATTGCCAACTTCAAATCGGATCTTCTAGGTCTCATGAAAAATTGAATGTATCAATGGAGAATGATAAAAGCATTTTACAGAAAGCTGCAGGTAATTTGCGACAAAATCTAATAGGGCATGTTCGCTGCAAAAACAAATCAACCTTTCTCACTCTACAAGCATTAACTTTCGACATTCGTAACATTACTAACAAAAATGATAGCAACTTAATAATAAAGTCGGACGACACTGACGCCTTTGTCAAACTTCTGTTTTATTATTTGAATAATAAATATATGAGATCGAAGAAAATATTCATGGAGAAAGGCCATGCTAGTGTTTCTTCAAATAAGAAAAGATTTATCGCAATTCACGTATTAGTTGAAATTTTGGAAAAACCTATTTGATGGATTACCTGCATTCCATGCATGCACTGACAGAATGTGATACAACTAGTTCATTTTTTAGAATTGGGACATTTATTCGAAAAAATGCAATAATATTTGTTTGGTTCGTTTCGGCACGGCAGTTTTAGTGAAAGCAATGAAGTAGGAAATTGTGAAGATGAGGCTAGGATGATTCTATCAAATAGTTCAAAAAAGTCTGCCAAAGAGATACCACCTACAGAAGATGCCTTTCATTTTCACGTTCTGAGGTAGTATTTCAGAGTTATTAACACAATGGGGTTTAAATTTTGTTTTTTTGTTTCTGTAAATGCAATTATTAAGTATGGGTTTATTAAGCTGGATTTACGAGTCTGCCGCATATTCCTGCCAATGTCAGGAAAATCATAGATCTTTACTGCAATGATGCAAGTTGTCAAAACAAATAGTTTTGATGACTGCAATTGCAAACTTGCATGTTCCAATGAAGAAACAGTATATGTGGAAAATAGTGGAGACTGAATAATAACAATTATTCTATGAAATCATTTCTAAATATTTTTACCAAGGAAAAAAATTTAAAAAAAAGTAATGAGTATTGTTCAAATATGTTCCACAAAAGTTAGGAATTTCGATTCGATCAATCTTGTTCTAATATTATTTTCAAACCTTAACGTAAAAACTGTTTTGTTTTATTTCACGCCAGGTTACAATCGGCTACAAATATAGCATCGCAGATAGCATGTTCCGTCGTCAAATGGCTGCAGCCAATTTATTAGTGAGATAAGATCTACGTATAATAGACATGAAATGAGGCTTGTGAAATAGCGCAGTTTTTGGTGAAAAGGGGATTTCTGTTTGATGAATTATGAGTAACTTTCAGCGTGTTAAAAAAATATCTTTTTATTGAAAATTGAATCTCAACACACACAAAATTATACTTATTTTAGAAAAAAGATTTTTTTTGTAATTTTTGATAACTCATTCTGAAGTTCGCGAATATGCCTTTCAAACAGTGAAAGAATTTTACCCTTATCTCTATTATACTAGGAGTTATAGCGATTATGAAGGATAATCCATCGCTCCCACCGAACTACTAGCTGCATAAAAACGGGTAGTATGTTGGTGTACCATTAGCGGTAGCGTACCGAAGAGCCATGCGGTCATTGTATCTGTCGCGTTCAAATTGTTGTAGCCAATTTATTATCAATGATAGATCTATACATAATTGGAATGAAATGTTGCTGAAAATTTAACATTTTATTGAAAATTCAATCTCAGCACAAAATAATACTAATTTTCAGAAAATTCTTCTCTTCACTGAAAATCTCTGAAGACCCATTCTTAAGTACATGAATAGGCCTTTCAAACAGTGGAAGAATTTTTCAATTATCTCTTTTATACTAGGAGTTATGACGCCTTCATTTTGATTTTTGGAATATTCCAATTTTTTTCGTTTTTTCCCTATAACTTTTGTCACGACCACGCTGGCGTGTCGTAGATTTCCATTCCATGAGTGGAGAGACATAAGAAATCGACCTGCACAGCTCCCATTTTGATATACCGAAAAAATGGGTCAGACTTTAAAACGAGCGACTTCGCCGCAGTTTCTACCGGACTAAGGGCCGGTATTATAAAACTATTTTGACAGACAACTAGAAGTTAACTTGTGGAATGACGTCACATGTTACAGTTAACTTCAAAAGGTAGGAGTTAACTTTATCGGGAGGAAGAGGTATCAGTTAAAGTTAACTTTGTAGAAAACGGTAGTTTTCGACAGTTCTTCTGTCAATAATGTAGCATAAAACTCAATTAGATTGTTTTTTTTTCGCAATAAATGTTAGCAAACGATATCCTGTTTATTTTCGAGGAACTTTTAAGCGGCGATGAAGGAGATTCTGTGATAATTATTGAAGGCTCTCGGCGTCGAAGGATATTTAGAAATCGGTTAAACCATTTTATCCTGTGGAAGGAAAAAGAATTTGAAAACAAATTAAAACGGATTTCGATCATCAAGATAGTCTGTATGCTTGTTAAAGGGACACATAGAGAGGCAAATTTGCAAAGACCAACTAATAAGTCAACATTTCTAATAATAGTTCTAATTACTTTGGAATTAAGTATTTTCAATGTTAGAAATAATCTTCTACCGCCAGTAACACGTTAATTACACTCAGATTTCATGCAACATATTTATTCTTGGTAGTTGTTGGAGATTTTGGAGGATTCTCAAATCTATTGATAGCAATTTTATTATTTATTAGAAAATATCACAGGAAAAACTGCGAAAATGTCTAGGTTACATATTTGCCTTCTTCTTCTTTTTATTTCAGAAATAGACTTTTATAAAACTGCCATTTTAAAGCTGAAGTTAACTTGACTGTTAAAATTAAAGTTAACTTTGAGAGATGTTTATAATACCGGCCCTAAGAGAGGTGGGAAATGAGTTGAAAATGTCACTGAAAGTTGAAATCTTCAAAGTGCGTCCGAAGTCACCCGAAGTCGCACTGAAGTTAACTCGAGTTGAGTTCGGGCATTTTCAAGCATTTAGAGTAACAGGTGAAAATCCAAAATATGCAAATTGTAGATATTGATCTCTACTTCCAAATGCCGTTCACATAATTTGAATAAATCGGCGCATTTAAAATGATTTTCCCTTCAAATTGTGCAAATCTGCGCATCGGACAGAAATTATCTTGGGCTCAGTTGAACCACAAGTAATTTTCTATCAGTTTCCGCAATATCGTTTTCCAGCTTCAGATTTATAAAAAAAAACACGAATTTTTAAAAAATGGCCTCTTTTTCGAGGTTTACACGGATTTTCTCAGCGAAAATCACACCGATCTGGTCGTATAAAAAAAATTGCAGTGTGGCGAAGCTGCGGGTGATGCCGGACCTGAACTCTTATGTAGCCTGCGCCCGGCCGCGGGTGAACGTCTTTGCGCTTGCACCGAGAAGAATCTGGATGATTCGATGAATCTGGACGATTCGATGGAATATTCTAGAGTATTCGGAGAAGTCAACAGTGAAAATAAAAAGAACGACGCAGCAGAGGGACGGATAGTCAGTGAAGTGAAAGTCGAATATAAATAGTAGAGTGATTGTTATACAGTATTATGATAAAGTAATGCACAAAATTCATAAAACGTACAACGATCACTTTTGAAAAAAATACAAAAACACGTCAAACTGTTTTTTCTATTCCGCATCTTTTGACATAAGTTACAAAAATAACACGTCAAAGTTGGTTTAATGGACTTACGTTTATTTCGTTTTTTACTCATTTTCTCGTTTTTTTTCTTATGTGAGCCCTACTACAACTATTTTTCCCTTGTGTAAAAACACAAGCTCTATCACATAATGTAATAAAAATCTTAGCTTCCCATTAAAAAAATTTGTTGATGACGTCATTACTTTGACAACTTTGACGTGTTATTTTTGTAACTTATGTCAAAAGATGCGGAATAAAAAAAACAATTTGACGTGTTTTTGCATTTTTTTCAAAAGTGATCGTTGTACGTTTTATGAATTTTGTGCATTACTTCATCATACCCCTATGTAAATTAGAGCATTGTGAATCATTGTATTTCGTTAAATAAATTATCTTAGAGTGAATTAGAGTTTAAATATACTACAGTTGGTGTTAGAAGTGCGATTTCTAAAGATGAATAGTGTTCGTGTTAGTAGACAGTTTGTGTATTTCGGACAATTGTTTTCGCGAAAAATTGACAATAATAATAATAATAGACTGGAGGCCGTGGAATAGACTGTGTGAATAGACTGGTGTCCGGGAAATAGACTGTGTGAAATAGACAATAATAATAATAATAGACTGGTGACCCGTGAAATAGACTGTGAGACATAGACTAATACAAAAAGTGTTCGAGGAAAGTTCGCCTGGTCGAATTGAAGGTTGCGGAATTGAAGCAAGAACTGGAGGAGAGGGAACTTGTCACAAGTGGTAAAAAGGCCGTGCTTCAAACAGGACTTGCAGAGGGATTAGTCCAGAAACATTTTTATTCGAAGTTTCTGGAATAGATATTAGTTCCATAATTAGTAAACTCGACGGAATGGAAGACAAAATGCAACAGAGTTCGGTGAGTCTGAAGGAAGAACTTCAAGAGAAACTTCTAGAAAACTGGAAAAATCTGGAAGGAAAGCTGCTAGAAAATTCAAATACGCTCAAGAAAGAACTTCAAGAAAAACTTCTAGAAAATTCGAATACTCCCAAGGAAGAACTTCAAGTAAAACTTCTAGAAAATTCGAATGGTCTGAAAGGAGAATTTCAAGAAAGTTCGAGAAATTTGGAAGAAAAACTTCAAGAAAGACTTCTGGAAAATTCGAGTAATCTGAAAAAAGAATTTCAACGAAGTTCGAGGAATTTGGAAGAAAAGCTGCTAGAAAATTCGAATACCATGAAAGAAGAACTTTGTGGCGTGCCGTGCCGATTAGAAGAAAGAATGGGAACTGTCGAGACAGAGATGGAGAAAATCTAAGATGAAATTGAAGAGATGGGAAAATTGAAGGAAACAATCAGTGATGAAATCAGAGGCGAAATCGAGGAAGAAATCAGCAAAGTGAAAGAAACAATCAGTGAGTTGTAAAAGCAAATTGACACTACCTACACCACAGAATCTGTCAATAAAAATTCAGTGCTGGAACTGAGTTTGAACTTAGATGATGTTCAAAAGGGTTTGAAAGATGTGAAAATCAGTCCGGAAACAGGAAAACTCTCCATGAAACCACCCTAGTTTGATGGAAAAACACCATGGGCAAATTACCGCCGACAGTTTGAAGCTGCAGCAAAGGCGAATGGATGGAATACAGGAGAAAGAGCGGTAGCATTAACACTGGCGTTGCGTGGAGAAGCAACAAATATCTTACAAACCCTCCCGGCACAAGAACAAGATAACTACGAGCAGCTGATTAAACATCTCGAATTACGGTATGGGCAGACCTATCTAGAACATGTATACCCACTCACAGCTCAAAAACCGCTGCCAGAAATCAAGCGAGTCCCTACAGGAGTATGAAGCAGACATTGCACAAGATCATCAAGAGGATAAATGACCTGCTTTACCGAATCCACAAGCAACCCAGAGGTAAACCCAGGGTCGTTCATTTCAACAAGTTGCCCCCCTACGCTGGAAACCATGACCAAGTCCGCACCCTCAGACCACCAGAGGATGCGATGACGTTCCAGAAATTCATGTCCTTATACTCAAATGGACAGAAAGTGCCACACGGGGTAACTCGAGAGGAGCCACGGGACCTTTTCAAAGTGCCAGTCGATTACGCCCTAGCACACTGCGTCGCAGAAGATCTTCGAATGTCCAGGGGCATCGCTGTGGTGTTCTCCAAGAAATTTGGCCAACTCCAAACACTACGGAAACATAATCCAGAAATTGGAGGTGTGCTACAGCTGAAGAAGGGCCAGAAGAACATCTACTACTTGGTGACCAAGAAGCATTTCCAAGACAAACCGTCCTATGAAGATGTCTGGAGGAGCCTCACCCAACTGAGGGATACGATGGTGGACCAGAATCTGGTGGACTTGGCAATCCCAAAATTATCCTGTGGTATTGATGGGCTGGATTGGAAAGTTATAAGAAGTATGTTGGAGACGATATTCCGATCCAGCGGCGTCCAGATTTTGGTTTGCTGTAATCCTATTCCACGACCTAACATGAAGACTGTGGAGTGTTATATCCATCGAACTTCACGATGCAGATATGGGGAGTCCTGCAAATATCGACACACTCCAAGGAGGACATTTCGGGACGAAATATCTCTAAGAAGGGGGCAATGTGGCGAAGCTGCGGGCGATGCCGGACCTGAACTCTTACGTAGCCTGCGCCCGGCCGCGGGTAAACGTCTTTGCGCTTGCACCGAGAAGAATCTGGACGATTCGATTAATCTGGACGAATCGATGGAAAATTCTAGAGTATTCGGAGGAGTCAACAGTGAAAATAAAAAGAACGACGCAGCAGAGGGACGGACAGTCAGTGAAGTGAAAGTCGAATATAAATAGTGGAGTGATTGTTATATAAATTAAAGCATTGTGAATCATTGTATTTCGTTAAATGAATTATTTTGGATTGAATTAGAGTTTAAATATATGACAGTAGGTTTTATAATTCTGTACAAAAATTCTATTGATTGTAAAACGATTCCTTCAATACTTTTTGAGGTATTCGCAAAAAAAAGCAAAAAAAGGTGTAATTTTTTTCACTATTTCTTTTTTTAAAAATTCCACAAAGCGATTTTGCTGAGGCGAAAACTGGGGTTTTCATTTACGAACTAACTATCTTATAAAAAGTGGTATAGGCACTAGCCTAAAGAGAAAAGTACCAAGTATATGTATATTGAAATATGGACATGAATTATCATGGAATGAGCTCTGCCAAATTGCTTTCCATACGATATCTATGGCTCAACTATGTTTGATCTGGAATTGTAGCATATTTGTTTGCTCATAGTATTGGTAAATACAGAGTTAGTCAAATGTATGGAACCACCCATTTTTCTCAGTTAATATACAGGGTGCCCGGTAAACCTTGTACAATATTGAAACTGGTGATAGACCAGGTCATGACTGTTCAGAATATCGGAATTTCACCTCAGTAGAAATTTCACCGTTATCGAGATAATGGGCATTTTAAGAATTTCTGGAAAATCGCTACCTAACCTTGGATTTTTGAGTGTCATTTATACAAATTGACACGAATTCAATAATCTTTGCTGCTGAAGATTACTGATGAGTGATGCTTTCAGACTTACAGATCAGTTTTTCAGAAAGTGAAAAAAAAATCAAGAAATGAGGATAATATGACAGATTTGAGTATCATCAATTTTTTTAAAAAAAGTTTGACATTATTAAAATATGGAAATGATTAATAATAATAAAGGAGAGACTGCTTGGTAGCATTAAATAGTATGTCAATAAAATTACCTTTCCATGTAATTAAGCCTAATTAAATTATCGAAATGAAATGTCGATTATCCGACATGACAACGATTAATACGAATTCTTGTGATAAATGTCGCAATTGTCCAACATCTAGATTTCAACTAAGTTTCAGAGACCGACAGATATAACCAGATATAACCATATGAGTGCCAAATTTTTTAGGAGGTGAATTTTTGTCGAAAATTGAAAACTGTTCTAACTCCTGTGTTGTGTCCGCAGAAGCAATAGTTTCTTCATGGAAAAATGAAATAAGGCATTGTGCATGAACAGATCTTCTGTAAATAGAATTGAAAAATTGTGAAAGGCTTTCGCGGCCATCGTTGAATGAATGATGGTTTTTCGGGTTTTTAGGCCGACGTTTATTTAGAGAAAAACTCGACGTTTCGCCAACACGAGTGGTTGGCATTTTCAAGAGAATTGTTTACAGTTTCGATCACTGAACACTACTTGTTTGGTATGCGTTGTCTCAGCCAGTATTTATGGGTCGACGTACTCGTACCTGCGTCCGGTGCCATCGTCCCTGCGTCGGGTACCCCCTCAGATTCATTAATTTCCCGGTATGGTGTTATTACCGTTTTCTTGAGAACAGGTAGCCATGCTTTATTCAATTGTAACCCTTCTTCAATTCTGTTGAAATTGTTGGGATGTTTTTTGATTTCGATTGCTTCTCGGAAGAGTCTTGGATAATATGCATGTGTTGTGGCAATTACTTGGGTTTCTTCGAACTTCACTCTGTGATTGTTATTTTTAAGCGCATGATCTGCGACAGCGGATTTTTCTGAGTGTCCTAACCGGCAATTGGCCTTGTGTTCCTTTATTCTGGTATTTGTGGAACGCTTCGTGGTTCCGATATAAACGTTGCCACATGTGCATGGAATTCGGTACACCCCAGATGAGCTTAGTTCATCACGTTAATCCTTCGCCGATCTAAAGTGATCCTTCAGTTTCTTTGAAGGTTTATATATGGTTTTGATATCATACTTTCGTAGTATACGGCCAATCCGATCTGTGACCCTAGGAACATACGGTGCCGCTCCGCCCAATAGTCAATACCAACGGCTCACCAACATATGATCTGGCGAAACATCTAGCTAAACTACTACAACCACATATTGGCAATACATCATCATACGTGAAAGACTCCACACATTTTATCGAAAAAATCAAAGATTTGGCCATTGACCCAAGTGACATTCTAGTCAGCTTCGATGTGGTGTCCCTATTTACGAAGGTACCATTAGATGAAGCCATGAGGGGAATAGAACTACTGTTCCCAAGCGATATCTCAAAACTTTTTGAAATATGTTTAACATCGTCGTACTTTGTTTTCGACAACAAAATATACGAACAATTAGATGGAGTCTCAATGGGAAGCCCACTGAGCCCACTTATTGCAAATTTTGTCATGGAAAAGCTAGAGAAACAAGCAATAGAGACGGCAGAGTACAAACCCAAGGTATGGTTGCGATATGTAGACGACACGTTCATAATTTGGAGTCACGGACTGGAAAAACTCAACAAATTCCTTGAGCACCTTGAGCATTCCTTCCGAGAAGCAATCGAAATCAAAAAACATCCCAACAATTTCAACAGAATTGAAGAATGGTTACAATTGAATAAAGCATGGCTACCTGTTCTCGAGAAAACGGTAATAACACCATACCGGGAAATTAATGAATCTGAGGGGGTACCCGACGCAGGGACGATGGCACCGGACGCAGGTACGAGTACGTCGACCCATAAATACTGGCTGAGACAACGCATACCGAACAAGTAGTGTTCAGTGATCGAAACTGTAAACATTTCTCTTGAAAATGCCAACCACTCGTGTTGGCGAAACGTCGAGTTTTTCTCTAAATAAACGTCGGCCTAAAAACCCGAAAAACCATCATTCAGAATTGAAAAAATCCTGTCACATTTTGTTTGAACAACTTGTGACTTTTGTCGTAGTCTTTTGGAATTATTCCGCTTGTTCCATTCAGTGGTATTTATTTCATTGTCATGCCGTACACACGTTATACTCTCCGAGAATATGCGCATATGCACTACGTTTATGGTGAATGTGGAGGTAGTGCTACTGCTGCAGAAGCGCTTTATGCAGAACGATATCTGATTGCACAATGCTGCTCAGAGAATCGCTGATTTGGGGGCTATAACCTATAACGCATTTGAAAGGTTCTTCTTGAAAAAATGTCGTTTCTGCGTACGAGTGGATAGAAAATAACATTTTTATATTATTCAGTGCGATGTTGAATAGTCGTTATTGTGGTTCATAGTGTATGTTGATTCAAAAAACCTTGAATCTGTATTTACTTCTTTACATCTCAATGAATGCTTCTAAGCAGGTGATTCGTTATTACTCATAATTATTTAATCATTTCATCTTGATAGGATGAAAGTAAAAGACATTACTGACAGAGTCTAATGGAGTTGATTTTACCTCAGAATAACATCACACTCTGATATAATCGAAATTCTACTCCTTCCAACAATAATTATCGTATGTTTTATACCATGATAGAGTCTGGACCAAATGGGCATTCTTTTGTAATGAATATCCACTTCCACTTGGTGTTGTTTTTTTTCAGAAAATAATGTAAAACTTTTGTTAAAAAAATTGGTGAAACTCAAATCTGGCATTTTACCCTAATTTCTTGAAAAATTGTATCGTTTTCTGAAGAACTGTTTCGTACGTCTGGAAGCATCACTCATCAGTAAAGATATTTAAATTGGTCCCAATTTGTAGACATGGCACTCAAAAATCCAAGATAAGATAGTGATTTTCCAGAAATTTAAAAAATGCTTATTATCTCGAAAACGGTGAGATTTTTACTAAGAAGAAATTCCGATATTCTGAACAGTCATGACCTGGTCTATCACCAGTTTCAATATTGTACAAGGTTTACCGGACACCCTGTATATGAGGGTTATCGAGAAAAAAATCGGATGAATGTTGAAGGGTATTCCACTCTGCATCTTTTTGTGGATTCAAATATTTTTTAGATGTGCTATTGTTGGAGGAGTGACGTAATCGACATTTTTTTAAAATGGAATCATATGTCATGTTTGATATCGCTAGATAGCTTGTTTTTTTTCTCGTTTCAGTAGTACTAATATTATTTCAACTCTCTTGATTGGTACAGTGTGTTTCCTTTTTTTTGTATCCACCTCTGTAATACACTTACCTATTGCTTAATTTGGTCAAAATTTTCTCAATCAGAGAAAGTAGCCAGGTGGATATTTTAAGCGATATGACAATTCGATTTAGACTGTGGTGTATGTGAGTTTTTATGAAAGAATATTTTTAGGTTCTACATTAATAGTTGTTTTATTGAAAAATTTCACTTTCGATGTTTACAATTGCCATTCGCCTCATAAAATAAGTAATGGTTACAGAATATTTTCGAAATTTAATTCAATGGCTCAGCCATTCGAGACGTTACATTTTTTATCTCAGACCAAGGGTTCAAATAACAAATTAGTTCTCAGGACTAATAAATAAGTGAATGAAATAGCCGCTCGACATTTGTGCCCGACAACCTTCTTTTCATTAAAAAAAAAGTAATATTTTGAACTATTGAAACAAATAACTATTTCTGTTTTTTTCTCTTACCTTCTATTTAGGAAAATTTCAGGCTTAGGGCAATTCAATTATTCCGTACCAAAATTTTCTATTCACATTTTCCAATAGAAAAATAACTAGAATTGTTATTCGAAAAATAATAGAAACTTATGCACACGTACGCCACTGTCTGAATCAAATTGCCATATCGCTTGAAATATGCAACTGCTACATTCCCCGATTGAGAAAAATTTTGAACAACTTAAGCAATACGTAAGTGAATTAGAGAGGTGGATACAAAAATAAGAAACACACTGTACCAACCGAGAGAGTTAAAATAATTGTAGTAATACTGAAATTAGAAAAGAATAAGCTATGTAGCGATACCAAACATAACATATGGTTCCATTTAAAAAAATTGCCGATGACGTCACTTCTCTACCAATGGCACATCTAAAAAATGTCTGAATTCACAGAAAGGTCTGAGAAGAATGGGCGGGTCCATATATTTGACGAACTCTGCATATTATTTCTTTTACAGAACGGTTTATGGAGCTCTCTTCCACTGCTAGTCAAATGGATATTCTGCTACGCGTTTGCATTCTTGGCAGATTTACTCATCAATAGAAATATTTTAAGTACCGGGAAAACGAGAAAAGTCATGACAGTTGTGGGTGAGTTCAAAATCATACAGTCTTATTTTTATTTAAATTTTTTTATGTTAACTAGGGTGCTGAAGATATCTATTATTAAAACAATACTCTCAGATGAAGAATCAAAAACATGATATGATTCTCAAAATTACTTTTCATAGAAAACTATTTGTATTAATTATTGAATGCTTCTTTCTTTTCTTTGGATTGATTTGTTCGATTTTTCTTAAAAGCTTTCATTTAACTTGCTCTCTCTCTCTGTGTGTGTGGATGTGTGTGTGTGGGTCGATTGGTACAAATCTTGCAAGCTTAATAAGAACCAGTTCTTCTTATTCTATTGGATTGGAATATCACATGTTGGTTCATTTCCGATGACAATACATTATTGTCTAAAAAATTGTCTCCTCCCTCCTGCCCCCCTGAAAGCTAGATTGAGAACGCGTATGGTTTTGGAAGTTTTGTTGACCGATTTGGACTGAAAAAGGTAGTGGAAGGCTCGCCCCCCTCTTTTCTCGAAAAAAGTTGGAACTCGTGAAATTAAAATCGGAAAAATCCATAAAAATAGTAAAAAATATCTGACCTCGAATATTATGGGTTAAAAAAAATATTCCCCCCTGCACCCCGAAAGAAGCGTAGGGTTTTGAAAATTTTCTTTACGAAAAATTACTCGAAAAAAAGCATAAGGAGGGGTGGTCTCACTCCCTTATCCCCTTTTCTCGGAAGAAGTTGGGATACTCGCAAAATTAAAATCGAAAAAATCCGTAAAAATTGTGAAAAATATTCGATATTCGAATAATATGGTTTGAAAAAAAAAATTTCCCCTCCTACACCCCTGAAGCTAAATAGAGAAAGCGTAGGATTTCGGAAGTTTTATTGACGAATCTAGACTTCAAAAATTAAAGTGAAAAAAAATTAGGTAGGTGGGGATGGCCTTCTCCCCCTTTTCTTAAAAATAGTCGAAAAATTCAAGAATTCAAAATACAGATAGTAAAAAATATCTGACCGTTGAATATTATGGTTTAAAGAAAGAGATTGTCCTCCCCTGCCCCCAGAAAGCTATATAGAGAACGCGTAGGGTTCGGAAGTTATCTTGACGGAATTCAACATAAAAATTACAGCTTAAAAAGAATTAGGTAGAAAGGGTCGCCATCTTCCTTTTATCAAAAAAAGTTGAAAACACGTGAAATTAAAATGGGAAAAAAACGTAAAAGTGGTGAAAGTCATCTGACTGTCGAATATCATGGTTTAAGAAGAATTCCTCTCTTCATGTCCCGCTCAAAAGGTGGATAAAGAAATCAAAGGAATTCGGTAAATGTTCGAACAGATTCGGATATGGAAAATAATGATGAAAAAAAATTAATTGGTGGCTCGTCCCCCTTTCCTGTCACGAAAATAATAAGGAAATCTCGCGAAATAGAAATTGAAAAAAATCAGTAAGAATATTGAAAATTTCCTGACCATTGAATAATGCAGTTTCAAAAACATTTACGTCTCTTCTTCCCTCGAAAGCTATATAGAGAATTTTGAATGATATACAACTTGTCGCGAAAATAAAACTTGGGTAAAATAAAAACTTAATTCACAATAAGAATTACAGAGATACTTTTCGCGACAAGATTTTGTACCATTTAAAATTTTATAATGTATCAAAATGATTTTAGTTTATTTATTATACACGACTATAAGGAGTGTATACTACGGCCGCTTGCCAAGAGCACACAGGGGGCCTAAAATCTTTATTTGAAGTCGTAGAGCCACGAAACAAAAACCAAAATGATACTTATCAAAAATCAGGAAGGAAGGAAAAAAGATAATAATCATAATATTTCCCTGTCAAAATTACAAAATAAACTAAAAAATGACCATAACTTCTTTATTAGAAGAGATACAGAAAAAATCATACGAACGAAAATGAGCGCCGTCAGAAACTATATAGGTGTGAATAGAAAACTTTGAAAAAATAAAAGAAAAATACATGTCCGTCTGTCCGTCCGGACAATTCGACACGCTCGCATTTCCGTATTTTTTGAGATATCGCGCTGAAATCAAAACCACATCAATAACGCAAAAACGGTATTGTTCAGTTTTATTTTTCTTTTTTTCGGAAAATCTGGAAAAATTTTACGGCGTTTTTCCCGGTTTTTCAATTTCCATCGATACAGGTCGGGCAAGTGATTTGATTCATTTTATATTTTGCGAAAGTATACGCCTACATGCCTTGATGGAGTGTATAGTTTTTGGAGGATATCAAAAAAGGCTTTCAGTTTTTCCGGGCGTTTTTCCGAAAAGTGAAAAAGTTGAATAAAATCCGCAAAAATTTTTTTAACTGAATTTTGAAGGTTTCAATAGATAGAGCTGAAATATACAAACAAATCCTCCCTCTTTGAAGTTTTTGATAAAATGATCGGAAAACTGGGAAAACTTGAGAAAACTGACTGAAAAAACTTGCGTTTTTGAAAAAACGAAATAAACAACGAACGGTTGATACCATCACAATTTACCAAGATAACTTTTTTGACCGCCTTAAGAAAATCTACAAAAAATGTCGGAAAATTATTTCGGAAAAATCAATGGCCCAGGAAATATTTCAAAAAACGGAAAAATCGATATATTGACCGTACTAATGATAAAATTGAAATTGTTAAAATCTCCTCGAATACGTCTCTACGGACTCTACTGACGCTCCAAACCGTTTTTCTCCGACTCCATTAGAAAGTGGAAAAATGATGGAAAACCTAAAAAAAAAAAAAGTGTGTATTTTGTGTCCAATATCGCCAAAAACTCGAAAAAGGTGCTAGATATCACAAAAATATTCGATAACAATTTTGTTTTCCTTGAACAGGTCTACAAAAAAGTTGAATACATTTTTTCCATATCTCGATAGATAAGCTCGTGAAAACCGAATGAACCTAAAAAAATTACCATTTTTGACGAGACTTAGAAAAAAATTTGAACAAAACTGAAAAATTGAGAGATATCAATAAATGAATCCGGAAAAAATTTTGAAAAAAACTGAAAAATTGAGAGATATCAAAAAATGAATCCGAAAACTTCATTGTACTAGACCAGATTAACAAAACGTTTTTATGAAATTTTTTTATATCTTGAAAATAAATATTTGAAAAAATCAAAAATTGAAAGATATCAAAAAATGTATCTGAACAATTTTATTGTCGCCGAAAAGATCAACAAAAAGTTTGAATGAAATTTTTCCATATTTCGAAAAAAGAAATTGAAATGTGGACGTGGGTGAAAAATCGCCCTTTTTGGGTTTTCAAACACCAAAAAATCGAGAACGAAACAAGATATCGAAAAAATGTATGTGAACAGTTTTATTTTACTCGATCAGACTAACAAACAGTGTTTGAAGAGTTTTTTCATATCTTGAAAAAACATATTTAAGATGTGGACTCAGAAGAAATTTTGAACAAAAATAAAAAATGAAAGATATCGAAAAATGGACCCAAACAATCTTATTGCCCTTGAACTGACCAACAAAAAGTCCAAGTAACATTTTTTCGTATCTTGAAAAAAAAAATTGAGATACGGACTTGGAAGAATTTTCTGTTTTTTTTGTGATTTCAATACCGACAATTCGAAGACTAAACGAGATGTCAAAAAAATGTGTTCCAACACTTTCATTGTACACAAACACATCTACAAAAAACTCGATGAAATTTTTTCATATCCTGAAAAAAAAATTTTTAGATGTGGACCTTTGATCAAAAATGAAAAATTGAAAGATATCAAAAAATGGATCCGGACAATTTTATTGCCCTTGTACCGATCAACAAAAAGTTCGAATGAATTTTTTTCATATCATAAAAAAAAAATTGAGATACGGACTTAGAACAATATTCTGTTTTTTTGTGATAAATACCGACAATTCCAAAATGAAACAAGATATGAAAAAAATGTGATTTGAAACTTTTTCTGATATTCGATTACGTCAAGTGCCGTAACCAGTCGTGTATCCAATTATTGATGACTATCAATTATAGTTTTAAACGAATTGCGCTTGAAGTCGTGTATTTATATTATTGATTCCGCTTGAAGTCGTGGTTTCATATTATTGATTCCGCTTGAAGTCGTGTATTCATATTATTGATTCCGCTTGAAGTCGTGTATTCATATTATTGATTCCGCTTGAAGTCGTGTATTCATATTATTGATTCCGCTTAAAGTCGTGTATTCATATTCTTCAACTTCCGAGCTCTAGGCGATGCGAGCACTCACTTGTTAATTTTCAACCCTACAATTTGGGGTTGAATTTCATTAGGTTTCACATCAATTTTTTCTCCTCAGAAGGGATGTAGTCAGACCCATTCCCTAAAGCTTTCCCCACATAGATACGTAGAGGACGCAGGTATCGTTTTTTAAGAAAACACTCTCCAAATTACTGGGTTGAGTGGTCATTGGGTTTGCTTATGACGTGACTGAGCAGAGTAAGTGAACCAAAGATGACAAACAATCTTTTGCGTTCATCCTGCTGGGATTTCTGTCATCGTACAGGCAGGCGGTAGAATCAAATAGTAGGGGTCGTAGACAAGAGAGATCATTCCCAAAATGGCGCGAAAATGAGCCAATGTTCTTGAATTTCACTACGATGTTTATAAATGTCTGTCAAATATCAGAATACTGTGTTAGGATCTGTTGCTTGATTTTTCCTAAAATCTTACTATTTTCTAGCGATTTTTCACGAAAAAGAACGTTTATTTCAAAGCGAATTGACTAAAATCCAAATGGAATTAATATTTACCCATTTGATATTACTATTTCCATGTCACCATGGACTGTAGAACTACTGGAAATGCCGGAAATGGCTCAGGTGTCCTAACAGATTTTGCTCTAGCTCTCTTAGTTTGGAGAAATAACCATTCTTTTTATTTCCCGATCCGAAAGATGTTCAACAAGTTGTTCAATGAGAACTCGGTTGTAATGATGGAGATAAAATGGAGAATTATATTCAAATAACATCATTTATCATAATTTAAGTCGAACTGCAATCCCTACGTTGAACTGGTTTCAAAAGTCGAGGGTTGACAAAGACACACAGTCAGAAGTAACGACAAAAGTGGATCAACAAATGCAAAAATATCTTTCAACAGCTTCAGGGTGTTATACCCAAACATCAAACAGTATTTTTTCAGAAACACAAAGGGAAAGCAAGTTGAGGGATTCAGTAAAGTTGACACACAAAGAATGTTTGAATTATCTGTAAGATATTATAATTTCCAGTCCAAATCGATTGAAATAAAAAAATTGAGAGTGAAAAGGCTAAACAAGAACGCTCATTTGAAGACATGAAAATGAAGGAAGAAGAAATTTTGAAATAATTATTTACTGCCAAGATTGTTAGTGAACTAAAGGTAGGAAACCGAAGGGCAGGAGGTATACGAAGGAGGCGGACCAAAAGCTACTGAAATAACAAGAGAACAACTTTATGAAAAATTCAAAGGCATTTCATTTATACACCCCTGTGCAGAGTTTCCCTGTTTATTTATTGCAGTTATTCATGAATGAAGAAATCTGATATTTTTCATTTCTCAGAGTTTGCGTTTCATCAAAATAAAACGATTAAAATTTTAGTTATTTTTTTACTGTACTGTAGGTAGGTACTTCAGTTGTAACCCTAATTGACCCCTTTCTACCTGCCGGGTTGATGTCATTGATATCCTTTGTTATTTCAGAATTGCTTATTACCTTAACTGGGTTAGAAATATTTTCGATGAAGAGTCACTTTGACTACTTGTCTGGTCCAGTCGACAACTGTTCAAAACATTCCTAAAAAAAATATCATCGTTTGCATTTGCAACTGTAAGATCAAATAGAATAGTGGAGTAAAATCCACCCAAAAAGTCGTTCCGTTTTCTAAAAAATTTTTTTCGAGGTATAACCAGTTCCGACCTCCATAATACAGTGGGGTATATATTTTTCTTTTAGAATACCATTGGACGACATTTTTGAGTGGGGACGAACTTTTTTATTTAGAAAAAACTAAAAAAGTTATGGTTTTTCTAAAACACGTTTCTTGATGAATATCACCCCATTACTCTGAAACTACAAGAGGTATGGAATTTTTTTTTACAGTAGAAAGAAATATCTTTCCTGTTCCTGTTCATCAGATGTAATTCAATGTACGTCGTGGCACTAGCCAGGAAAGTAGTTGATTTCTGATGTATTTTCGACCCAACTTTTCCTATTGTATAGGATATTAGCAATGAGCAGTCCTCCGGACATCTTATGCCTCAAGTCATAAGCTCATTGTTTGTGAACTACAGTTTTCTTCTCCATTTTATACGGTCTTGACGATCGTGATTCATGGGTATTGCTTAGCTGGGTGGCCAGCGCTGGGATGGCGCTCGCGGTTTGGAGTTATCCACTGTGCGGGCGCGGTCTCAGTTTCGGTCTTGAAATGAACTTGGTAATCGATTCATTCGTTGCAGTCATTATTTATTGACTGCTAGACCTACCCTATACCGATGAGGACATATGCCCTCTGGTGTGGAGAAAATGAGAAAGTTTTGTCATTATCATTAAAATGCAAATGTTTCAGTATAGTCAAGCTATTCATAAGAAAAAAAAATATATTTTTAAATAAATGGGAAAATATTTTTAAAAAAATTGCTATTTTCAATTTTTTTGAATTATCTCTATGTGTATAAAATTGAATTCTAAGTGACTTTTTCAAATAACTTTTTTTGATATCTTGCCATCTCACCCCTTTTTTTGCCTTTGCATTGCAATTTTTTTCATTTTGCCGCCATTCTAGCGATCACGTGACATGTGTCAAAATCGATTTTTAGGTTATCGGACATGCACAATTTTTTCCCCAGAATATTTTTTCCAATACTCCAATAATAAAAATTTTCCCATATGGTACATACTTTTAGGCGGTCACTGTATATATATATATATATATATATATATATATATATACACACTTTTTTATTACGAATTTCCAACACTAGAAGTCTCTGATGCAAGTTGAACATGTAGGTTTGTCAGAAATCTGTACATTGTTTGAGGTAAAGTAGAAATCTGAAGAAGAAGAAGAATTTGCATGAGGCGGTAATGTTAGAACTATGGTGAAACTTGTATATATTAGTTCAGCATTCTACCACGTGTGGCGTACACGTCATATACCTACGGAATATATTTTATCTGTTTCAGTAATGTTCCGAACTCACTGATATGGCAACATGGCAACGATTATTACTAATCTCATTCTTGGACAGTTCTAAGCAGGTATGACTTCTTTACGCGGGGAAGTTGGGAATTCACAATAGACAAAAAATAAAGCCTGCATATTATGGATGTTGAAGAAATTTTTTTTCGGGCATTTATGAAGATACCGTACACGTACAGGGTCATTCATTAAAAATTAACTTTCATTTTAATTTTATTAATACATATAAAAAACATGTACAGTTGCTACTGATTTTTTTTAATAGTTATCAAGAACACAGAAAGTGTAAAATAGATATTTACCATACAAGATCATGAAGTAGGACTTTTTTGTATGAAAGTGAATTTTGTTGAATGAGGCAGAGCCGGAGTTCAACAAAGCACGCGAGTGCAAAGAGTTGTTTACAAAAATGTATCGGTAAATGTGTTTTCTACGACAGCTATTGTATAGGCAAATTGCAGCGATTATATCATTAATTTGAATGTTCAATCTGAAGTTTTGAATTTTCTTCATGTTATCAAATCACTTCCGAGTAAATTGTATGCAAAAACTTTTTTCAAAAATTGAATAATATATGAATAGTGTGTAAAAAATCTCTTCATGCACTGTTGATGTACTTACGCATAAGTGATTTTGTACGCACTTCTGCGAAAAAATATAACTTTACGCCCTGTGGAAGGTGTGTGAAATCTTAGTTTACGCACTGTCGTAGGAAAATGAATGTTTTCACTTGAACACTCAACATTTGAAAAGTTTAATAATTACTAGTTAATAAAACACTTATTGTCATATCGTTTATTAATATACAGGGTTAGTCAAGTGTATGTATGGACACGCCCATTTTTCTCAGTTAAGTTCGGATGAAAGTTGAGAGGTATTTCGCTCTGCACCTTTCTATGGATTATGATATTTTTTAGATGTGCCATTGGTGGAGAATGGAATGGAACCTTATGTCATATTTTTAGTATCGACAGAAAGCCTGGTTTTCTCTCATTTTAGTAATACTAATATTACTTTTACTATCTCGATAAGTACAGTATGTTTCGTATTTTTGTGTCCTCCGCTGTAATTCACTTACCAATTGCTTAATTTGTTCAAAAATTTTATCAGTCGGGAAATGTAGCCAGTGGGATATTTTAGGCGATATGGTAATTAGGAGTGAAGTGTCTTCTTTAGTTTTTTTAACTAGAATTTTATTTTTACTTTTTTTAGTTTTTATGCATGTTCAAAATTTCAAGCTTAGGAGAAACACCCACTTAACAATTTGGACCGAATCTAACTATGATCACAAAACGGGTCCGCCATCTTGAATTTTTGAATTCTGACAAAAGAATCATAATTTCGAACCCCGAAAACTCCCAGATACCAATTTTGAATATAAACGGACCATCGAAAAACTCATTTTGGAGTCGCCATCTTGAATTTTTCAATTTTGACAAAATAATCCTAATCCCCGACCCAAATATCCTCAGATGACAATTTTGAATAGAATTGGCCCATAATCCCAAAACTTGTCTTCCATTTTGGAGCTACTATCTTGAATTTCTCAATTTTATCAATAAAATCACAATCTCCGACCTTGAAAACCCCCAGATACCAATTTCGAGTCGAATTGGACCATTATCACAAAACGGGTCCTTTATTTTGAAGGCGCCATCTTGAATTTTTTAATTTTGAAAAAAAAATTATAATCTCCCAAAACCAAGATACCAATTTTGAATTGAATCGGATAACATTTTCAAATCTCTTCCGCCATTTTGGAGACGCCATCTCGAATTATTGAATTTTAACAAAAAAATTATAATCTCTGACTCCGTAAACCCCCAGATATCACTTTCGAATAGAATCAGACCATAATCGCAAAACTCGTCCGTCATTTGGAGCCGCCATCGTAAATTTTTGAATATTGACAATAAATCATAATCTCCGACCCGGAAAACCTCCAGATACGAATTTTGAATGTAAACAGACCATAATCGCAAAACTCTTTCGTCATTTTGGAGTCGCCATCTTGAATTTTTCAATTTTGACAAAAGAATCATAATCCCCGACCCAAATATCCTCAGATAACAATTTTGAATAGAATTGGCCCATAATTCCAAAACTTGTCTTCCATTTTGGAGCAGATAACAATTTCGAGTCGAATCGGACCATTATCACAAAACGGGTCCGCCATATTGAAACCGTCATCTTGAATTTTTTAATTTTGACAAAAAATCATAATCTCCCAAAACCCCTAGATACCAATTTTGAATTGAATCGGACAACAATCTCAAATCTCGTCCGTCATTTTGGAGACGCCATCTTGAATTTTTGAATTTTAACAAAAAAATTATAATCTCTGACCCTGAAAACCCTCAGATATCAATTTCGAATAGAATCAGACCGTAATCACAAAACTCGTCCGTCATTTGGAGCCGCCATCGTGAATTTTTGAATATTGACAACAAATCATAATCTCCGACCCAGAAAACCTCCAGATACCAATTTTGAATAGAATTGGAACACAATCATAAATCTCGCCCGCCATTTTTTAGCCGCTATATTGAATTTTTGAATTTCAACAAAAGAATCATAATCTCCGACCCGAAAACTCCCAGATACCAATTTTGAATATAAACGGACCATAATCGCAAAACTCTTTTGCCATTTTGGAGTCGCCATCTTAAATTCTTCAATTTGACCAAAGAATCATAATCCCCGACCCAAATATCCTCAGATAACAATTTTGAATAGAATTGGCCCATAATCCCAAAACTTGTCTTCCATTTTGGAGCCACCATCTTGAATTTCTCAATTCTAACAATAAAATCATACCTTGAAAACCCCCTGATACCAATTTCGAGTCAAATCGGACCATTATCACAAAACGGATCCGCCATATTGAAGCCGCCATCTTGAATTTTTGAATTTTGACAAAAAATCGCAATTTCCCAAAACCCCTAGATACCAATTTTGAATTGAATCGGACAACAATCTCAAATCTCTGTCGCCATTTTGGAGACGCCATCGTGAATTTTTAAAAATTGACAAAATAATCATAATCTCCGACCCCGAAAACCCCCAGGCACCAATTTCGAATAGAATTGGACCATAATCGCAAAACTCGACCGTCATTTGGGCCGTCATCTTGAGTTTTTTAATAATGACAAAATAATCATAATCCCCGACCCCGAAATTCCTCAGCTTCCAATTTTGAATAGAATCGGCTTATAATTAAAACTAATAATCAAACCATTCACCCTCATTTTAATAATTTGACAGTAACAAATCTTTAGTCTTCGCGATAAAAATGAGTGAATAGGTATACTGGGAATAATACCGGTAATTTCTATTCATTAATAAAATCCGATACTATTTCACTCACCTTTAGAACTCTTTGTAGGCTCTTGTTGATTTGTCCATTTTCAATTTCCACCAGTACCTCACACAAACAGACTTGAAATTAGCTAGGGGATTCCCACAATAACACACTAGACGTGGCAATAGACGTGGCAACAATGCCTGACGTTATAATGTATCGTATATGAGTTTTTAATGTTCACATTTCGGATAAAATATACAAAACTGACGTGATAATGACAGTGATTTGTGAAGAGGTACCAAGGTACTATCAATAGTGAGAAAACATATTTTATTATTCTCATATTAGTACCATCTGATCGGTTGAGGTGGGGATAGGGCTGTTCGTGATGAATATACATAAGCCAAACTCAGGCTATACTTGATTCTTCAACAAGACGCTGTAAGGTATGCGATCTGGTTTGACGTCTTAATGTTCATAGATGTAAATATATAGGGTAGTCGTTGCTGACTAGTTAAGAATAAAACCAGTTAATATTGGGGATTGCAGCAAAGTCAAAAGTGTACTCTTTTATAGAGTTTATTCCAAGCTTTCGTAAATTTTATTTACATCTTCAGGGAACTACAAAGAATTATTATGTCAATTATACATTTTGATGTTATTAAAATTTTATTTACAACTATAGTGAGGTTAGTTGACATGTTCTTAGTTCTTTGGATAGTGACATTACAGCTTAAAATTGTAAATAATAAGGAAAAAAGACTTTACGAATATAAATAACAGAAAATTTTGAAATTTCAGTCGAAAAACAAAAGATTTGTTGATTGTATCCAAGGGACACAAATCAGTTGTCAATAGAAAAGAAATCTGTAATTTTCAAGTCAATGTTACCAACTATAATCTTGTACCAACTGTAATCTTGTACCAACTGTAATCTTGTACCAACTGTTGAAATATACGACTGTTGTTTTGTAAGTTAGGAAAAAATTACATTTCCAATTGAGTACTTATGGAGATATTATTATTCATATGGAGAGTGTGGTCTAACGACAATAAGAAGGAATAAATCTCACTCAAATGATTTATATCAGTTCTTTTATTCATACATTTTTTTAAACAATCATTTTCGAAAAAAATTGAGAACAAAACCAAACTGGATATCAAATATCTCTAACACCATCATTCTTGAAGATATTTTACAATTTTTTGCTTTAGGACCAAAGTTCAGTGTGGAACCGTTAATTATAAAAGACATTTCCATCAAGAGTTTTTTAGCTGATGTTGATTACATCACTTTATCTATCAGTGACGAATACCAAAGAAATATCACTATAGCAAGAGCAACTAATATTATAACTAATAATATACAATCAAATCAGCATTCTTCTATTTTTAGAGGCTTACTTTTAAAATCAAAAAAGTTTCTAAAAGACAATCCGAATCTGATATTGATTCAATCTGACAAAGGTAATGTGACAGTCATTATGGAAAAAGATCAATATCTTAATCTTTCAAATGAAATAATTATCAACAGTAATTCCTATATTGAATTAGCAAAAGATCCTACGACTACGATACAAAGTAAAGCTAATGAATTTTTGAAAGTACTTAAGGACAAATCAAATTGATGATGTCACAAAAAAGGAACTCACATGCTATAATGCTATTTCTCCAAAATTCTATTCATTACCAAAAATACATAAACCTACTTTATCGATGAGACCTATAGTTTCATGTATTGGTGCTCCAACAGAAGCCATTGCCTCACTTCTCACAGATATTCTAACTAAAGCATATGATTCCTATAATGAATACTTTATACAAGACTGTTTTGAAGTAAATAATAAATTTAATAACACAAACATACCTAATGACTACGTTTTGGCAAGTCTTGATGTGGTTTCTCTTTTTAGTAATGTATATTTAGAAGTTTGTCAAAGATCAATTCACAAAAATTGGTATCGTGTTAGCAATTATTGTAACAATAATGAAGAAACATTCATGAAAATTTTAACCTTCATTGTTCAATAACACATATTTCTCTTTTAACAACAAAATTTATAAACAAAGTTTTGGAACTCCAATGGGAGCTTCAATCTCCCCTATATTAGCTTCATATGTGATGGATGATGTGTTGGACACAGTAATTCCAGTACTATCATTTAAACCTTTTTTCATCAAAAAATATGTTGATGATATCATTGTCGCTTTACCAAAAGATGGCATTACTGAGATTCTTAGTACTTTCAACAGCTTTGACCCATATATTCAGTTTACAATAGAAACTGAGGATGATGATTTTTCCGTACCTTTCTTAGATACAAGATTCATACGTGGTCTTGATAACAAAATTCTTATAGACTGGTACAGGAAACCATGCAGTTCTGGAAGATATATTAACTTCGAGTCTTATCACAAGCGGTCAATGAAAATAAACCTTGTGAAACAGATGAAAGCTAGAGTACTCAAAATCTCAGATAGATCCTTTCATAAAAAAACCTAGATATTCTTTTCAAACTCTTTTCAGACAATGCTTATCCACCAAAATTACTGAGAAGTATTCTGTTCAGCACACCATTAAATATTGAAACAGATATTATATCTAACAATCTGAACATATCCATTAATAACAATGTTGCTAATACTAATCCTACAAATCCTACAATTCCTACATTCACTTCACTTCCATATATAAAAGATATTACACCAAGATTGTCCAGGCTCTTTCATTCAGTATGTAATGTCAAAATAGCAAATAAAACTATTTTACCAATAAGATCAATTTATTCAAAAGTGAAGGATAAAATTCCATTAACTTCCACTTCAAATGTAGTATATAGCATTCCTTGTCAGGACTGTGATAAAAATTATATTGGCCAGACTTCTAGATGCCTGAAAAGTAGAATTTCCTCACATAAAAGTGATTGTAGACTTCATCCTGAAAGATGTGCTCTTGCTGATCATGTAAACAAATTTGACCATCGAATAAATTATAACTCAACTAAAATATTAGCTAAAGAGACACATATGACTAAGAGAACTTTTTTGGAAATGGCCTTCATATCTCAAGACAAAAAATGTATGAATAAAAGAACTGATATAAATCATTTGAGTGAGATTTATTCCTTCTTATTGTCGTTAGACCACACTCTCCATATGAATAATAATATCTCCATAACTACTCAATTGGAAATGTAATTTTTTCCTAACTTACAAAACAACAGTTGTATATTTCAACAGTTGGTACAAGATTACAGTTGGTAACATTTACTTGAAAATTACAGAATTCTTTCCTATTGACAACTGATTTGTGTCCCTTGGATACAATCAACAAGTCTTTTGTTTTTCGACTGAAATTTCAAAAATTTCTGTTATTTATATTCGTAAAGTCTTTTTTCCTTATTATTTACAATTTTAAGCTGTAATGTCACTATCCAAAGAACTAAGAACATGTCAACTAACCTCACTATAGTTGTAAGTAAAATTTTAATAACATCAAAATGTATAATTGTAGTTCCCTGAAGATGTAAATAAAATTTACGAAAGCTTGGAATAAACTCTATAAAAGAGTACACTTTTGACTTTGCTGCAATCCCCAATATTAACTGGTTTTATCCGAATGTTTCGATGCACATTTCCATGCAACAAGCAATTGCAGAGATAACCTTGTTGGAACTCTGCACGGAAATTTCATCAGATGTAATTCAATGTTCGTCGTGGCATTAGCCAGGAAAGTAGTTGTTTCCTGATGGATTTTCGACCTAACTTTTCCTATTGTATAGGATATTAGCAATGAGCAGTCCTCCGGACATCTTATGCCTCAAAAATGATAATATCAAAACGTTGAATAATTTACGTTATCATTTAACGATAAATACCAATCGACCTTCAAAAGAACTACCCCCAACAGATGATGCTTTCCAGCAACACTTACTGAGGTTTGTGATTATCATTATCTTATTTCAATAAATCAATTTGTATCTTCCAGATGTATATATCAATTGAAAATATGGTATTCATCCCATTTACCATAAGGTCCAACTGAAAATCTGGCAAATTTAGGTTGGAAACACGAAAATGATTGTTGGAACCCTGTATTCACTAAGCAAGACCTAATGATGTGAGAAATATCCTGGCCATTCATTGTGCTGATTAAAACTGCACAAATAATAAATGTATATGCATTAAAGAAGGTTTGAAATGTTCCAGTGAATGTAAATGTAGAGACTGTCAGAATACATTCAGAGATCCTGTTGATGAAGCGGAATCAGAAAATGAACAATATTAATATTCACATTATTTTTCGTTTACTAGATTGGTTCAAATTCTTTTGATTTTGTAAATTACTATGGAATGCAATATTATTTTCATCTGTACTTGTATCATTGATTTTGAAACAACTATCATAAGCCCAATTTCTCAACACAACATAGTGCGCTAATGGGTCTGATATTGAGAGTAGGCCCTCATGGTAGTGCGCCGAGCGCGAGCAGTCGCCCGGAGACGCGGAATAACGGACATTTTCAAGAAATCATACCGTCAAGACTATCACATATGAGTTGAATTTTTT
This sequence comes from Chrysolina oricalcia, assembly GCA_944452925.2. Taxonomy (NCBI): domain Eukaryota; kingdom Metazoa; phylum Arthropoda; class Insecta; order Coleoptera; family Chrysomelidae; genus Chrysolina; species Chrysolina oricalcia. The sequence goes on from OX101813.2 coordinate 2,967,438, forward strand.
TATTCTCAAAACTTTTTAGACTCTTTATCTCAATTTTCTTTGCTGAATGTACATAAATATTTCGAATAATAAAAGAGTTTTTCTGAATTTGTTCAAGAATGCCCACTTTATCGGAACAACTTCAGGCATTAAAGTACGCTAACCTAGTATTTTAGTCCGTTGCTAAGCAACGAACTTTCCCGGACCGTTTTCGGACCTAAACGGTACGGGAATAGTATACTGTGTATCTAGTAGTAAAAGCAATACATTCCCGGACGACAATGTAAATTGAAGCATTGAAGTCTGGGAATGTGCTTTTACTACGAGGTACACATACTATTTTTTCTGAAATCGCAATCAGCATTATCAAAAACTAAGGAATTCTACATATTGTTTGCGTGGATTCAATAACTGTCTAAAATGTAAACAAGCCGGCAAAAATATTCCCGTATCGTTATCGATACGGAAATAGTAATTTACACAAGTCCGGAAAATACTGTTTTTTTGGACGAGTCCAAAAAAACTGTTTATGCACTAGCGGGCGGTAAAGTACACTTTACCGCACGGTTCGCCGGGCGTAAAGTGGCACTTTACCGCCCGTGGGCGCATTATGGCCCGGCGGGCCGTAAAGTAGACAAAATTCTCAAATTGTCTATACTCACACATCATTTCATGCAATTCCTAACACGAATTAGAATCATTTCAGTTCAATAGAGCAATACTCTTTCTAACATTTGTTCGTAATCGTAGGCAATCTTTTCGGTGATGATCTATTTATTTGAAATAGATTCCCAGCTACTATAGTTTCACATTCCTCATATTATGCTACCCTTAATTATTGTATGCATAACGAATGAAACGTGTAGACCATTGCAATTCAAGTCAGTATTTGTGATTCGCGCTATAAAACCGCTAGTGCATAAAATTTTGTATGTTTCACGTGCGTAAAATGCGTTTAAGGCCTTCGGCGTGTGATGGCCCTCGGCTGAAGCCATCGGGCCATCATCCACGCCGCAGGCCATAAACGCCTACTTTACGCCCTTGATACATAAATAACTATTTCGGACGTGTTACGTACACTATTTTTTCGGCAATCATGTAGAATAACGAATCAATGAGACGCATTTAGTCTAAGAGACGAAGAGAGGTCGAATTTCACCCATCTGTTAACCGGATGGAACGATTCCAAATTTGAATATTTCGAACATTTCATTTCTTATTTGTATTATATATTGAAATTCGAATAGAAGATAGGTACCAACAGAAATATTCTAATTCTTATTTATAGTAATATTTGTATTACAATTCGAGCACTTCCCGGACTAGGCCGGGAAGTGCTACTTTCCCAAAGAAAAAGTGTCCGGGATGTCAACACTTCCCGGATGGTTGCCGAAACTGTACTTTCTCGTACCATTTAGGTCCGAAAACGGCCCGGGAAAGTTCGTTGCTTAGCAACGGACTAAAATACTAGATTAGCGTATTTTGAGGCCTGAAGTTGCTCCGAGAAAGTGGGCATTCTTGAACGATTTCAGAAAAAGTACTTTCCCGTATCGAAAACGATACGGGAAAATGTTTGCCGGCTTGTTTACATTTTAGACAGTTATTGTATTCACACAAACACTATGTAGAATTCCTTAGTTTTTGATAATGCTGATTGCGATTTCAGAAAAAATAGTATGTGTACTTACCTCGTAGTAAAAGTACATTCCCAGACTTCAATGCTTGTTGGCCTCGGCTTAACGCCTCTGCCAACAATTTCCATTGTCGTCCGGGAATGTATTGCTTTTACTACTACATACACAATATACTATTTTCGATCAGTGAAAATTTGATTTCACGGTTTCTACTATTTTATATTCTCTATTTATTCAGATAAAAACGCGATTTTATTTCATTTGGCTCATGATATGTTGAGAAGCGCTAAATGATCCCATTTCGATAAACAAAAAAAGCAAATCGTTATCTTGAGTAGTTCTCGAGATATTGAGAATATCAATATCAATCAATGAGAATTAATATCTCGAGAACTACCCATGATATTGAGTGATATGTTTAAGAAAACACGTTTTTCGAATATTCTATTTTATTCGTACTTTTTTTAATAAAAAAGTTCAGCCCCATATAAAAATGTTGTCCACCTGGATTATGATGAACAATCACATGAAGAAAATTATCAGAAAGGTCTGATTTGGTTATACTTCGAAAAAATAAAACGATTTATTTTGGCACCGGTTTTACTCCACCAGAAGAGTTATATCATAGAGTTAGATAATTCAAAGAGTAAATGACCGATTTCAACAATCAAAACGTTGTATTTCTTATTCTTTCCTGTTACCAAGTTATGTTATGTAGAGGGGTAATGGAGGTAATTACACCCCCAAGGATAATTACAAAATAGTACTTTCAGTGGAAGTTCTATATTACAATATAATTTTTCTTTCGTTACTATAACAACCCCCCTCCCAAGAATAAAATTTGCGACGCCCTTGCCTGTTACTACCTTTTTTTTAAAAGCTACAAGATAATAATAATAATAATAATAACGTTTATTTTGAAGTTTGCCAAAGTACAATAACAAAAAAGACAATAGAATTGGAATATTACATCAAGCAAACCACAAAAACGGAGATGACAAACAGTCCAGACTGATTTCTAGTGCCATCCCCAACAAGGTTCATAAGTATTTTACCATTCATACAATTTATAAATACAAAATCTTCCAGAAAAGTCTCAATCATATTTTTGCGAGAGAAAAAGGCAATAAGGAGCAAATATCCATACAAAGACAAAATAACCTGATCTGACTAGTAATACATACAAATTCAATGCCTATTTAGTAACATATTTTTATAGGCTACTCTGAAACCTGATACCGACAGACATCTCAGATTGTTGTCTACTTTGTTATAGAGTTTATAGATGTTAAACGTAAAAGACCTGGGAAACAACGAGGTTCTATGTGAAGGAGGAGAGATAATACCTCGATATCTCAAATTCAAATTGTGGACATCGCTTCTATAGGTTATTTTATTATAAAGATATGGAGGTGATTTATTGATGATAATTTTATGAAAAAGACAAGCTGAGTGAAGTTCTCGATGCTCTATCATAGACATCCAATTGGTATCCTTCAGTTTGTGACTCACCTATTCAAATTTCCTTATTCCAAAGATGTACCTAAGACATGATTTTTGCACTCTCTGAATACGATTTAAGTCCGTATTATCAAGACATGGGCCATAAACAGTGTCGCAGTAGTTGAAATGACTTAATACAAGAGAATCTGTCAATTTAATTTTTAAAGTTTGTGGAATAACATGGCGATGGGGATATAATAATTTTAAGTTTGTATAAGCCCTTTTAATGCATTTGCTAACATGATGTTTGAAATGCAAGTCAGTATCAAGTTCTAGTCCAAGATTTCTGGCTACATTAGTACATGATAAGTGTTTGCCATCTATTATAATATCAATTTCATTCTCCACTTTTTTTTCATTTCTACCAAAAACAAGAACATTGGTTTTCGAAGAGTTGATAGTGAGATAATGTTGTTTAGAAGTTTTTACAAGTTTGTCGAGTTCTTGGTTGATAATATTGTTAGCTATACAGTGTGTTAATTAAGTACGTTGACAAACTTCGGGAGGTGATTCTTTGAAGGTTTTCAGGACGAAAAGTTCATATAAACATATGTCCCAAACGGCTTGGTTTTCGAGATACAGGGCGATAAAAATCCATTTTTTTCAAGATTTTCTAGAGTTAACTTCGACATTTTCGACAATAATCAGTTCAACTTAGGCAAGTACAATCCATTCAATAGGGCGCACGATACAAAATAATGCATTTCTTAAATAATTCACAGGGTCCTCCTTTTTTCAGAGTCAAGCTTTGTTCAACCCTTCAGAATTTTTTTTTTCCGCCGCCACTGACATATTATGAGAAAGGAATAATCAATGTTGTTTCATTTAACATCTTTTTGATATCTTGCATTTTTTCATTTACTTGTACGGTTCAGGGGCTATAATGAAAATATTAATTCAAACATTTTCCAGTGTGGCATAACATTAGAAAATTTGAAAATTAAACATTTTCAATTATTGTAAATTGATGGAAATATTTTTTCAGAATTAGAAAAATCTACGATGAATAAAAATTATACAATAAAAAATATAAAGACAAGCTTTTATACAAATGCACTGAAAATAAAAAAATAATTTGTTTCATTTTTTGTTGGTTATTCTGTGAGTATCAAAATCTTTCTGTACAAGATTACCTAGATCAAACAATGAAATGAATTATTTTTTCCTTTTCAGTGTATTGTATAAAAACTTTAAAATGTTTTCTTTTCATAATTTTCATTTTTAACATTTTAGTTTATTTTTTATGTGAAACTGAAAATCTCCAACCCAAAAACCATCACATACCAATTTTGAACAGAATCGGATTATAATCACAAAACTCGTCCGCCATATTGGAGCCGCCATTTTGTTTTTTAACAAACATTTTTTTAATGCATTGTCACCGGAATTACGGAAAACTGCCAAATTTCAAATTAATCGGAGTATTAGAAGTGGGTCAAATTCAACTTTTATTAAATTGTTTGTTAGTTAGTTACAAGTGAAGCTAAATAAAAGCTTGTTATTGTAAAGATGTGATTTCTTTTTGTGATATCTAACAGAAAACTACTATCTCCCCGTCACTGCGGTACGCTGGATATTAAGGTTGGAATTGTAGGGAATTTCCTTATCGGGCCACATTTTCTGCCTCATAGACTCAATGGTGACCATTATCGACATTTTCTTGAATTCATCTTACCTGGACTCCTAGAAGAGATCCCACTGAGGGAAAGAATTGGAATTTGGTTTATGCATGATGGTGCTCCAGTACACTTCAGATTGGTTGCACGCCAATATTTAGATGAGAATTATTCTGATCGCTGGATTGGGCGCGGTGGGCCACAACTTTGGCCACCAAGGTCTCCCGATATGAATCCACTTGATTTTTTCCTCTGGGGGCACCTTAAATCATTAGTGTACCGAACTCCAGTTCAAAGTGAAGAAGTCCTGAGGAATCGCATACAGGCGTCATGCGGAATTATAAGAAACACTCCTGGTATTTTTGAGCGTATCCGCCAGTCTATGGTTAGGCGCATATACGCATGCATTGAAGTTGGCGGTGGCCATTTCCAGCAGCTGTTCTGACATATCAATTTCAATAATGGTCCTTTTCTGAACTTAATTTTATTCCTAGGGAATTTATGTTACTTTGCTCTAGTATTTGATAATAAAGTTATTCACTATTGAAAATGTCCAAAATTATTTTGCCATAATTAACTTTGTGCAATACATATTCAACCTGAGTTATGGTAAAAAATGTATGGGAGCTCCATAACATTACATTTTCTCTACACGAGCAGAAAATAGCTATTTGTGTAATGAGAACAAAATGACGTATTGCGTAACGCGCTAATCTTTGGAGAGTGGCAATGACACTTCGAGAAATGAATTATTTTATATCATGCGCATAATTGAATGGATTGTACTTGTCCAATTTGAACTAATTTGAATCGATTATTGTCGAAAATTTCGAAGTAAACTCCAAAAACTCCTAAAAAATGTATTTTGATCACCCTGTACTTCGAAAACCAAGCCGCTTGGGACATGTTTATATGAACATTTCATCTTGAAACCTTTCAAAGAATCACCCTTCAAGTTTGTTAGACTATTTGCTTCTCAAATTTCTTTATGTTATGCGTTACTGGAAAATGTTTGCGTTAATATTTTCATTGTAACTCCTGAACCGTACAAGTAAATGAAAAACATCACGAGAGCAAAAAGATGTTAAATGAAACAACATTCATTATTCCTTTCTCATAATATGTCAGTGGCGGCGGAAAAAAACATTCTGAAGGGTTGAACAAAGCTTGACTGTGAATTATTTGAGAAATGCATTATTTTGTATCGTGCGTACTATTGAATGGATTGTACTTGACTAATTTGAACTGATTATTGTAGAAAATGTCGAAGTTAACTCTAAAAATCTTGAAAAAAATGTATTTTTATCACCCTGTATCTCGAAAACCAAGCCGTTTGGGACATATGTTTATTTGAACATTTCGTCCTGAAAACCTTCAAAGAATCACCTCCCGAAGTTTGTCAACGTACTTAATTAACACCCTGTATGTAGCTCTGAATGTAAAAAGGAATATTTGATTTGTGTATCGTCGGCATACAGATATGCCTCGCTATTCAAGACCGTCTACAATGTTACAAGTATATACAAGGAAAAAAGTAATGGTCCCAAAATAGATCTGTGTGGAACACCGCATTTTATAGGCTTCAGAGAAGATTTGCCAGACTTAGTCTCTACATATTGTGATCTATCTGATAAATAGCTTGTTAAAAAATTTATAGAACTATCTGAGCAGCCAACAAAGTGCAAAATGGCAAATAAAATCTGGTGGTTGATTGTATCAAATGCTTTGGAGTAGTCTATTAAGATAGGAGCTGATGTTTTACCTTCGTCTATATCCTTGAAGATATCATCTGTGATATCTAATAACGCTGTTGCACAGCTAAAGCCGCTTCGGAAACCGGATTGTTTCTTAGGTAATAAATTATACTCATTAATGTGTGAAGTTATTTGAGATTTCATAATTTTCTCCAATACTTTCGACAGAGCAGGTAATATAGATATTGGACGGAGTTCGTTAAAGCTAGTTATTCTCTTCTTTTTAGGCAGCGGGATAACTCTAGAAGTTTTCCACGATGAAGGAAATATACTGGTAGAAATACAAATATGCGTGAGAGCAGGTAATATTTGAGGGCAACATAGTAAGAGCATTTCTACATTAATTTCGTCTGCGCCGAAAGCTTTAGATCTGATACTAAGAAGGTTTCTGTATATAATATTGTCATCAACTCAAACGCTTTTTTGCGATTATCATTGTAGTATTCAAGTAGAGCACCGTTTGGAATTCCGATACTATTCGAGGGAATTAGAAAATGGCTATTTATCGAATTAGGATCACTCATGTTGTTTTATTACTAGCTTTATTGTATACATTCAAATTCTTTAAGCTTTTGCCATATGGATGACAGATGGTCTACTCCACTCCATGAGGTATAGGGATACATTGAAAAAGAATCTTATGTACGATTATACAATAGAAAAAGAAAATGAATATAAAAATTATAGAAACTTCCTAACAAGTCTTTTACGGGAATCTAAGAACAATTTTTACGGAAACAAAATAAGGAAAGCAAAGAATAACTTCAAAAAAATATGGCAAAATATAAATGAAATAACCAATAGTAATAACAAAAAGGCTGAAAACAAATTCAATATCGTTGGAATCAAACAACAAAAACTAATAACTGATACAGAGAAAGCCAACTATTTCAATAAATTTTTTGTCGAAATTGGAGAAAATATGGCCAATAAAATTGAAAAACCCACAACCCCAGTTCTAGAAAATTTCGCTACCAGAATTAATTCAATATATCTGCAACCAGTCACAAGAAATGAATTGATCAGCATCATTACCCAAGTAGCACACCTATCTTGGTAAAATAATGGTATAATATTGTGAACATATTGGCGAAATATTTGAAATGCAATATTGGCGAAAAAAAAAATGTGAACATTCGGCGATATTGGTCCAATATTACTTGAATAATATTGTCAAAATATTCTTGAAGTAATATTGGCTTCAAAATGTTCGGCGATATTGTTACAATATCGCTAATACAATATTCTGACAATATTGGCACAATATTCAAAGGTTATATTTTCGAGAAGTAAAATGTGAACATTTTGCGATATTGGTCGAATATTGTTCGAATATTTTAGATATAGTTTTGATGAAATATTACTGAAGCAATAATGGCCTCAAAATATTAATCGATATTGGTACAATATCCTTTGGATATATTGGTGGATGTCAATATACCTTGGCAAATTACTAAAGGTCTTTTAGTTGATGAAGGTGACACCACAGTTTGCTTTTTGATCGCCATAACCACTGGGTGAGCTGTCTTGAAAACAAGTTACGGAAAGTATTTAATATACTTTCGTAGGTTTTAGAAGACGTTCTATATGTAGAGCTACCTAGCGGATTTTTACCCAGGTTTGATCATGATATAATTTCAATATGTTTCATTGAATATTCGGCCAATATTCAAATTTCATCTCAATCTAGATGTGGGAAACAATATGAAGACAATATTGTTTTAACGATATCGATAAATATTATTGAACCAATATCGACCCAATATTAATTGAAAGATTTATTGAATATTGGCGAAATGATATTCAACCAATGTGTAATCACACTTGGAGATACAATATAGTTTTTATGCTTAGAATCGATATTAGGGGAATATTGGGATTGCGATATTTATTCTAGATGTTAAAAGCGATGTGAAGACAATATTGTTTTATCGATATTGGTAAATATCATTCGACCAATATTGACTCAATATGAGTTATTACAATTTGTCAAATAAAGTGGAAATGATATTCAACCAATATTCTAACAAACTTGGAAATACAATATAGTTTTATTCCCCTATAATCGATATGACTAGAATATTTGGATTGCAATATTTATTCTAGATGTGGAAAACAATATATAACCAATATTGTATTATCGATATTGGTAGAAATTATTCAATCAATATTTACCCAATATTTCGTGTGAAAATCTACATTCAAAACTAGCTCAAACAACATTCCACCAATATTATTAATACAATATTGTTTTTTGAATATTCACCCATATTGGACCAATATTGATTTTTCATTTACAATATATCTATATTGGCCCAATATGGAACCAAGATTCAGCCAATATGATGTGCTACCTGGGTAGTAGTCTCAAAAATAATACTTCCTCTGGACCAGACGGAATATCAGTCTCATTAATACAGAAATATCATTTACACATATTAGAACCATTACGACATATTCTGAATCTAATTTTTGTGACTGGAAAAATACCTAAATCATTCAAAGACTCCATTACATCGCCAATTTTCAAATCAGGTGACAAAAAACAGGTAACAAATTACAGACCTATTACCATTATTAATAACTTTACGAAAATTTTCGAAAAATGTCTGAAAAATAGAGTTATACACTTTTGTAATCAAAACAATATTATTTCTGGGTCACAATTTGGATTTAGAGAAAATAAATCTACTGAAGATGCGGTATTCAAAATACTTAGTCAGATTGATGATTGCTTTCAAAAAGAAGAAAAATGTATATCTGTGTTTCTTGACTTGGCGAAGGCCTTTGATACAGTAGATCATGGTATTCTGCTTAGGCGCCTTTATGACACTGGTATAAGAGGAACAACATACGACATTTTCAAGGACTACCTAACAGATAGAGTACAATTTGTGAAAATTAATATTTCTTATAGTGATCCGTTACCTGTTACCCGAGGTGTACCTCAGGGAACTGTACTAGGGCCTATTCTCTTTTTAATTTATATCAACAATATCTTCAATATTACTGGAATTAATGGTGATATAACATCTTTTGCTGATGATACAGCTATCACTTTCACAGGGAAATCCTGGGATGAGGTCCATTCTGAGGCTGAAAAGGGCACTAAACTGGTTTTCAACTGGCTAAGCGAGAATTTATTGAGTGTTAATGTCAATAAAACAGAATATATTGCATTTTCTTCAACAACTAGAGATCAGCCTCATAAAACTAGTATCGAAATACATACACCCTCATGTGAAAATATCCTTAATTGCCAATGTACTTCTATAAATAAAACAAATCAAGTTAAGTACTTAGGAGTGTCAGTGGATCAACATCTCAGATGTACCTACCATATTGACTATACTGCTAAAAGATTACGTAAACAAATATACAAGTTTTATCAACTCAGAAATATATTAAATGAAAAAATGATGTCAACAGTATATGATGCTCTAGTTGAATCTATCCTCCGATACTGTATAATAGTCTGGGGTGGAACATTCAAGTCATCATTGAATAATTTGGAAGTGATCCAAAACTCTTTGATAAAAATAATGTATAACCCAGGCCCTATACAGTGAAAGTGGATTATTAAAGGTAAGACAGGTTTATGTATTTCACTGTCTATTATGGTTCACAAAATCTCCAGTCATTACTGTTCTAAATTCATATAATACCCGTTCATGTGAAAGTAAAAACACGAATATTCCACGTTGTAGACTTACACTAAATCAGAAATTTATTACTTACCTCGGACCAAAACTCTATAATATGCTATCATCGACAATAAAATGCATTAAAAACAGAAGTAAATTAGTCTTTGACTAATGACCAGTCAACTCCATATCGTTATCAATCGCAATGTTCTCTGCCTTTTCTCGTCGTTATTTCCTTTCCTTTATCTTACACACTATATAAATGATCACCAAAAATGTTGTCTATGATTCTGCTTGATTTGTAATTCGTTTAATCTTGGTGGTGGGTGGCTGCAATACAAGCTTGCTTAGAGCAGCCCCAACTTTCCAAGAGAGAATGATATATGTAATTAGAGTGGCATGCACACGTGTGGGTGTGTTTGTATAAAATGAGAATGATGTGCTACGAATGTGTCTAAATTTGTATCTGAATCTGAATAAACTTACTTACTTACTTACTACCTACTTACTATATTGTTTTACTATTTTCATTCTCAGTTCAAAATTTCAAATAGCCTCTTTTTTCATTGCGTATTGAATTTGTTGTAAGATTTTTTATTCTTTTATAATTGTCCCAATGATCTGGATTTTTTGTTTTATAGAATTTTTTTAATGATTTGTCTCTCAATGACATTAATAATCTAACATTGTCTGTTAACCACGGAGGTCTTTGTTTATTGAAAGTTATGTTTTTCATGGGTGCTAAAGTGTCAAAAATATTCAAAATTAATCGATTAAGGGCCGGTCTTTTCACCTCACAATAAAGTCTCTGATAACTATCTATCGGATAAACTTCACAGGTTTACATATACTTATCTGATAGATAGAGTTATCTGGGACTTATCTATAGGTGAAAAGACCGACCCTAAGATATTCAATCTTCATATTCACATCATCAAATAATAATATATTATAAAAAGGACATTCAGCAAGAAATATTTTGAGCAAGTCATTATCGATACGCTTTAGGTTTCGAAATCTTAGTTTTTGCTCTTTGTTCATTACTACTTCCAAGGCAATGTTACAATAAACTAATAAATGATCAGATACATTGAAAACATCCTTAGTACCCCAAGTAATGTTATCATGATGCTCTGGTATGAAAATGAGATCCAACAAAGAAGCCGATTTTTTTGTTACCCAGGTAGCACATCATATCGGCTGAATCTTGGTTCCATATTGGGCCAATATAGATATATTGTAAAAGAAAAATCAATATTGGTCCAATATGGGTGAATATTCAAAAAATAATATTATTTTTCTGATTGATTCGGCCGTTACTTGATGAAGATCCATAGTAATTGTAATTAATGTTTTTGAATAGAAATTCCTTCACTTGATTGTTATTTTAAGACTAGAATGTTTACTTTTGTCATCTCGGATACAATTTTATTAATGCAGGTAGGGCAGGTATACCATTGTTAATTAGAATTATCAACTGTCTGGTTAAGTGTGTTTTTAGTTGTAATTAATGTTCAGGGTATATAAATGGATGTACGTAGCTTATTGTATAATCACTTGAAGAAGAAACATGTCGTGGTGAAATAAAAGTGTGTGAAGATCAAATCGTCTTTAGTTTATACAATTACTATGGATCTTCATCAAGTAACGGCCGAATCAATCAGAAATTTGAAGGAAGGAATCAAATCGTCTTTAGTTTATACAAATAATATTATATTAATAATATTGGTGGAATATTGGTTAAACTAGTTTTGAATGTAGATTATCACACGAAATATTGGGTTAATATTGGTAGAATAATTTCTACCAATATCGATAATACAATATTGGTTATAAATTGTTTTCCACATCTAGAATAAATATTGCAATCCAAATATTCCAGTCATATCGATTATAGGGGAAAAAACTATATAGTATTTCCAAGTTTGTTAGAATATTGGTTGAATACCATTTCCACTTTATTTGACAAATTGTATTAACTCATATTGAGTCAATATTGGTTGAATGATATTTACCAATTTCGATAAAACAATATTGTCTTCACGTCGTTTTTAATATCTAGAATAAATATCGCAATCCCAATATTCCCCTAATATCGATTCTAGGAATAAAAACTATATGGTATCTCCAAGTGTGATCACACATTGGTTGAATATCATGTCGCCAATATTCAACAAATCATATTAATTAATATTGGGTCAATATTGATTCAATAATATATATCGATATCGTTAAAACAATATTGTCTTCATATCATTTTCTACATCTAGATTGAGATGAAATCTGGACATTGGCCGAATATTCAATCAAACATATTGAAATTATAATATCATGATCAAACCTGGATAAAAATCCGCTAGGTGGCTCTACATATAGAACGTCTTCTAAAACCTACGAAAGTATATTAAATACTTCTCATTACTTGTTTTCAAGACAACTCACTCAGTGGTTATGGCGATCAAAAGGCAGACTCTGGTGTCACCTTCATCAACTAAAAGACATTTAATAATTTACCAGGGTATATTGACATCCACCAATATATCCAAATGATATTGTACCAATATCGATAAATATTTTTAGGCCATTATTGCTTCAAGAATATTTCACCAAAACTATTTTTGAAATATTCAAACAATATTCGGCCAATATCGCAAAATGTTCACATTTTACTTTTCGACAATATAACCTTTGAATATTGTGCCAATATTGTATCAGCAATATTGTATCAATATCGCCGAACATTTTGAGGCCAATATTAGTTCAAGAATATTTCGCCAATATTATTCAAGTAATATTGGACCAATATCGCCGAATGTTCATATTTTTTTTCTCGCCAATATTGCATTTCAAATATTTCGCCAATATGTTCACAATATTGTACCAATATTTTACCAATATAGGTGTGCTACTTGGGTAGTCTAGTAGGAGAATCTATAATTTGTTTTAAGTTGAACAGGTCTGTACATGTAATGAGATTTTGAGTATGAGTGTTCTCAGAATCTAATAAATCTATGTTAAAATCCCCACCACATATAATTTCATTGCATTCAGTCATGAAATCTGACATGTTAACCTCAAAGTTATTAAGAAAATCAGAAATACTTTTGTGCGGTGGTCTATAAACAGAGCCGAAAATGTAACTTTGATTTTGAACACGAAACCTAATCCATATTTGTTCCAAAAAGTCATGTGAATCTACGTTTAGAATCTCGAAATCGAAAAAATCTCTGATGTAAATACCTACGCCACCTCCTCTAGTACCTCGATCGCTACGAATAAAGTTGTTCCCATCGATGTGAATTGCATTATCAGGGATGCTGTCGGTGAGCTAGGTTCAAGATGCATATAACTCCTGGTGCGGTTACTGATTCGCTTTTGTTTCAACTAAAGTTCTTGATCCTGTAATTGCGTCAATAGAGTTTGTTCCATTCGTCAATGGATGACGCTTAAGTCGAATATAGTGGAGTTTCCATTAATCCAAAGTGCCTACTAGATATATTTTTTGAGTTTTTGAACGTTAACATTATTTTGAGGTTATATGTCAATTACATTGCATATTAGGCTATCCAAGATGCTGTCAAACTAAAATCAAGATGGCCGCCTGAAGGCACACATTGTATTTGTTATTGTTTGAACGAGACTGATTATTGTTAATTTTCATCTATTGGAGTGAAATTTTTGTATGAAACTTTGCCGAATAAAAAACATGTCTACAAAGTGTTATGTTGTAAATTGTGGAAGCCGTGGAGATCGCGACTTAGTGAAGTTATTAAAAATTCCTAGCTAGCTACATTTTGATAATGTGGTATATTAAATCAAAGACTAGATATATAGATGTTTATCAAGTAGGATACCCTAATATACATAGTTCCATGTTACAAAATAACAAATTAGTAGGTAAAAATATGTAACAAGTGAAAATAAATTACTTTGCGATATCTGATACTCGGTGTGTAAAAAAACGACCAATCCAATGAAGATTTGAAAATAAAAATAGATAAATGTGTAGGCAATCATATATTACAAATAATAGTGTTGAGGAAACAGTCATAACTTCATGCACTGAGAACCAATCCAGGGGTTTTTTGGTACATCGGACAGTCCTATAGGGTCCAATAGAATTTCACAGATATCATTTTCACACTGCAGCACAACTCGGCCATCCTCACCTTTTCACAAAGACACCATCTTTACTCCAAAAAATGTCTTTCTTTTATGAAACTTAGGTAGCACAACTACTTTACGAAAATTGTACGCTTTTGGGAAATCAACTATCCAAAATTATTCATCTGGGAAAATTTACTCATGAACATATATCCTTTGGGTGACCAAATCATAAAATCGCAGTATTTTCATTCAGTTAGTTTCATTTGTAAATGAGTTTGGTAATAATAAGCATGGTCACGTTTTAGGGTAATTGCAATTCCACCGCTTATTATAGTTGAGGTTTTTAAATTTGAATACTGCCCCATATCAATAATCCTTAATGAATATGGACACTTCACTTCCATAGCAGCCACAAGACATCGTCGCATCAGGAGAACCATCAATTTATTAAATAATCTATACTTTCAACAAAGGAATATCCATTCGCTGTGAATGCCTCATCTGAAAATTAATTGGAAACATTAATGAACAGTTAATAAATTACGAAAAATCAGTACCTACCTTGGCAACAACAGTATGTTCATCCATTTTTCTTGCTTCACAATCATGGGCAAATCCAGCTTCAAGATATTTATAGCCTGTTAAACTTTTGTAGGCCTTCATTGGCTTTCTTGTATATGAGTCAACAGCAGATATGTAATAATGTCGAATGCCATTACTGTTGTGAAAAGATCTAGAGATATGTCCATTTCACAAGGAGTGAAAGTAAAAGGATCCATGCACTTTATCACTCTCCTTTTGTCTCTATAGATCGATGCAGTGTCTTTGTTTACTCGTTCTAATGATAATAAATAAATCACTTTTAGTTAAAACAGCCATAATAACATTTCAAATCACAACTAAACAAAACTATTAGCAGTAGAAGCTAGTGCCAAACACAAACACCATTCATGTGTGCCTACAGCCGGCCATTTTTAAAGAGCCTTGGTCACGTGTTGTGGATAGCCTAATAATTGGTATTTATCGTGTGATTTTTCTGTTCTTTTAATACTTTTCGCTCAGTTCGGTAGTTTTGCGACGTTTTTAGTTGTTGGGTTATTGTTATTTATTTGTTCTTGTGTTTTTCTGTCATTCGTAAAAGTTAGGGTAGTGTATAGCATTTTTTTGTGAGTCTCGACTTCGACATGACAATCATGACATGGTTCAATTTGAGGTTATGTCGATGACGCAGCATGCGTTTGTCAAAACGACATGTCAAGTCATCATGATCGGTAATGATTTGCCTGCCATCTATGTTAAAATTGAGTAAACTCTCTTGACGCAATAAAAATGTCATGAATCAAGCAGGCCGTACATCAACGGTTTTGGATGACAATTTCACAGCTATAAGTAATTCCACCAGGAGTTATATGCATCTTGACCAGGTTTCAGAAACGCCTATGACATCTAAGTTTTTATCAACAATGAAATTTACAAAATCTGCAAAATTATTTGTCAACGATCTTACGTTGAAAAATGAAAATTTCAGTTCTTTTAACATGAGTAAGAGGTATAATAACAGGAAATAAATATGAATAATAATTGTGTGAAATACGATCAATAAATCTAAACTAAGTAGAAATAAAACAAGAAAAAATATGATGAGATAATTCAATAATATTGAACAAACAGTATTAATATATAATGAGTATGAAATAAGTATATAAACGCCCGTAAAGTTTGTTGTCAGAATAAAACGAACATACGGCGATAACAAAATAACAAAATAAAAAAATTTTCTTCACTTATTAGTGATCCGGTAGTTATAAGGAAAAAAAATCAATACAATAACCTCTACGATGTTTTGTTTTGGAGTTCGTCCATATTCCTAATAAATATTTTTGCGCCATCCCGCATAATGAGGATGTTTCCATTCAGACTGGATGCATGCGCTTTTTGAAGAATATTTCATCGCGCTTCCATTTGTTTACAAACTGGACAGCAACGGGTCGGGGTTTTTTCCGATCGGTCGTTTTTTTGCCAAGCCGATGGCCATCTGAGATATCGTTCTTATCTATTTGAATTCCGAATTTTGAATTGAATAACTCCAACACAGTGGCGATAACATTTTCGTTATTATAATTCTCAGCAATGCCATGCAGTAATATCGTTTTGTTATTTGGTTTTTGTATGTGGCTATCAATTATTGCCTCAATCTGATGAAATTTGGTATTGATATCTACTTTAAGTTGTGTGATTTTATCTTTCACACAATTCTCAAATGCCTCGACTTTTTTTCCATAGGTCATCCAATGAGGTCTCATTACCACTGTCAAAATGTTTTTTGAACGATTTTTTGAATTCATCGAGCTTACTAGTGAAATCGGACTCCTTTTGTGAAACTTTTTGGTTGATAACCTCAACGTCCGCAGGATTGTCTATATTACTGGTTTTGTTGTCACGTTTGGGTCCCATATTAGCAGGCACTATGTGGGTAATAATAAAGTATAACACCAACATCCACTAACTGAATTGATTCACTTGATTTTATCAATTAACATAAAATCGTATAGCCGTCGTTCCAACTAGCAGCTACTCGGTGCGCGCCATCTTGAACCATAAGATAAGTCCTACATAAAGTTTATAGGCCAGGCCGGCCATTTTGGATATTAAGGTGGCTACCACTTCTGTTGTGTACACAAAGAAAGCTATCTATCTATATCTATTAAACGAGCTATCAACCACTGACATAGATCAAGAAATAAGAAAGTTATAACAAAATCAATTTGATTCAGTTTTTTGTGGATCACTTGGTCAATACAGTTTTACTAAATACGGTCCTGTAGAACAAAACATGTTTCACAGAGGACTTGTGCTAAAAGACTAATGAAGAGATTTTGCAATGTTTCTTATTTAATTAAATTTTATTAGGAAACAAAAAATTACATACTTGAGAAAAAATGTCATTGTTAATAGGGTGCCTATACTAAATACGGCCCTAAGAGCTAAATCATTGGTTTTAGAGGATTGGGACCATGAGAACATTTGATCAGAAAATCAATACTAATAACATATGTAAATTTCAGGCAAATCCTATGCTTTTGTGCGAGGTTTTTTCTGTCATGGACCTATAAAGTATTACTGGACCAAGCTGTTTACATCCTGGTTTGAAGTCGTGTTTTCCACAATCTGTAGTCGTGATATTGAGTTGGGCGTTGTCACATCGCGTAGGTAATAAGTCTTTATCATAGACAAAATTGTGTCACTATACTTAATCCATTCGATTACAATCGAAGAATGAAGAAAGGCGATGGTGACATTATCACGCAACTCAAACCTGTATTACTTACAAGTTTAAAAATCCAAACTTCGAAAAAAATCATTACTTGCGTCTTCAAATGGTTGTGTAGAATTTGTTGTGACTGGACGTTTGTCAACGCTGTTGAAAATCAATATTTATGTTATCCAAAAAGTAAACTTCTGACAGTTCTGTCATATTCTGCCATTGATGTTTTGTGGGATTATTGCTGAAATAGTGGTTTTTGAACTCATTCGTGATATATAGTGGCAGTATAATAGTAAGAGACTCATAATGGTGCAATCTTGTTGGGTTTGTGAACAATCCGTGTGTTTGAACCCGAATATCAGATTTCATTCGTAAGTATCATAGGCGATACAGTGGGTATCAATCAGTTTTCGCCGAAAAAAATTAAATTAATACTTGATTCAAACTTTTATGTGGAGATAATGAAATAGACACCTCACATTTAACTTCATTAGTTTTTTGGACGATGCATTAAGACAAAAAGGTTGCCAAAAAGTCCAAGAAATGTCTATTAAAATTTTGATTTATCTTCAGGTTTCCAGCTGATATCACAGTAAAAGCGACTTGGTTGAAAAAATTGGGGATGAAATGTTCAGCTGAATGTGTTTCTAAGTCTGCTAGGATTTGTTCCATCCATTTCAAAGACGCAGCATTCGAGATCAAACCAAGTGGAAGAATATTTTTGAAGAAAGGGGCTCTTCCTATATTTTATGATGAATGGTATATTCCAAGAAATGCAACTGCTTCAACTTCAGGGTAATTATTATCAGCTGTCAGAATTGTTATTTTCTATTTGTTATTTCAAATAATAACAGAGATTTGTATAAAAAAAACAACATATTTCTTATTTTCAGATTGAATAAGTTATTTCAAATGATAACAGATTTGTATAAAAAAAACTACATATCACATATTTTCAGATTGAAAGATTTCAGCAAGAGAAAATCAACTGAAACATCCCCAGGTACAGATTTTGAGGAAATTGTTGATAACTCAAGTCCCCCATTGAAGAGGTGAGGTCAAATTGAGATTAGCATCAGAAATTGAACTGATTGAATCATTAATATCAGGAGAAAAAACAGGACAGAATCCCATGAGTTTTCGAAAGAAAAAGTTTGTAGTAATAGTTGGTAGCAGTATCAAATCTATCTAATATCTTTTAACAAGCAATTCTTGTGTATTGATATATTTATTTTGGCTATCTCGGTAACAGCTTTAATGATTTGGATCAAAATTTTTATTCAAATGAGGTTTTAGTTTGTAAGTTCATCCATACAGGCGTCTTTCCTGAAGAAACTCGATTCCACTAATAATAATAATGATGTGAATTTTTAAATTCGATTTTAAATCACTTCCAACTATCATAATTTGAAAATGGGCCACATATCAAGGACCGACGACAATACAAGAATTTTATAATATTGATGTAATAATAATGATAATAATAATAATTAGAATTTCAAATTCAACTTTCACTCCTTACTAATCCTCCGAATAATCTAAAAATTGTCAAAAATTTCCAGTATCAACAATACAAGAATTTTATTATAATAATGTATCTAATAATAATAATAATGATGAGAATTTTCGAATTCGATTCCAATCAGCCGTATAATCTGAAATTGTACACACAAACGGATGGCAATAAGAGGACTTTATTATTAAAATATAATAATAGTGATAATGAATTTTTGAATTCAATATCCACCCACTTCTAATTATCCGAAAATTTTAAAATTTGGCATTCATACCAAGGACCGACGATAATATGAAATTTTTATTATATTGATGTTTTATTGATAATGATAATAATGAGAATTTCTAAACTCAATTTTCACCCACTTCCAATCGTCTGAATAATCTTAAAATTGGCACACACATCAAGGACTGACGACAATACAAGAATTCCATAATACTGATGTGATAATAATAATGATGAGATTTTTCAAACGCTGCTTTTAGATCAGCTATTTCATAATTGATTGCAAAACGAGTGAAGCTCGGTCGCCTAGGTACTAAATTTTTATGTAATATATTTTCATCAAGAATATAATGAGATGAAGTAATATGATTCAATGACATTTGAAAAATCCTCTAGAATAGACGTACTTTTTGAAATATGTAGAAATGTAGAGGAGGTTCTACGAAATATTATCACAGCAGTATTAGTCAGTGGTCAGTAGAAGTAAAATAAGTTTTCTCAGAAGCAATGATTTATTTTTCCTTCTGGGAAATTGCAAGTTTGTTAAACTTTTTGAATTCGGAGGAAGATGGTTTTGTATTTTTTTATACAGAAACAGTTATTGACATTTCAATCAGATCACGTTGAAATGAAAAGTTTTTCCGTGATTTTGACAGAATATACAGTATTCATGTCGATTAAAAACATTGAATTTCGAAATTATGTATGCAGTTCAGTTACTTATTGGTCATTGAAAAGAAATACTAGCTACATATTTCTTTCAGAGCTGTTATGAACTTGTCTACAATTGACTTTTCAACTCCTCGTAAAGCCAAAAGCAATCTTAGTATCATGAAGAAAACTGTTTTGAGCCAAAAAAACAAAATTAAAACTCTACAGCAGTCAGTACGAAGATTGAAGTCTGAGGTGAAAAGTCTGAACTCACTGATAAGTCACTTGAAAGATAAATCATCGGTGCATGAAAATTGTGAAATCTCATTGAATGTAATCTGATTTCATAGCATTGAATGCCCAGTAAACGTTGCGAAAATGATTTCATACTTTTTATGATTCATCATTTTATCTGTTTGTTTATTCCAGGCATCCCTGTCAGAATCAGCCAATTCACTTTTTGAGAGATTACTCAGTGGTCCCAAAATTCAAAAATATACTCCAGCACTCAGATAGTTCGCTTTAACTTTGAGCTTTTACTCGACTAAGGCATATAGTTATGTCAGAAAAACATTCAACAATTCTTTACCACACCCAACAACCATATCAAAATGGTACCAATCAATTGATGGTGCTCCTGGATGGACTAAGGAGGCATTCAAAACATTAAAACTGAAGGCTAGTGCTGCTAAAGAAGAAAACAAGAGTGTAGTTTGTAATTTGATTTTCGATGAAATGTCAATTAGAAAACAAATTTAATGGACAGGCCGAAAGTTTTGTGGTTATGTGGATATTGGCACTGATTTGGATAGTGATGAACTTCCTGAAGCGAAAGAAGTGCTGGTGTTCATGCTGGTTAGTTTGAACAGTTCTTGGAAAATACCAGTTGGATATTTTTCATTAGATGGTCTCAGCGGATCTGAGAAAGCTGGACTTGTGAGAAAATGTTTAGAGTTAGTGAATGAAACTGGAGTGCTAGTGACCTCTATGACATTTGATGGGACTGCAGCCAATTTTTAAATGGCTTCAGATTTTTCAGAATATTCATTTATTATAATATAAATATATAAGAACATGTATTTATTGAATATATAAATTACAATTTTTTAGTCAACGCATTTTTTATTCTTTTTTTTTTAGTCGACTGTCTCCAGCTTTCCATTATTTGCAAACTTTGTGAACATAATTTTCTAAGGATCGATACTATCCCAGTCAATGAAGTATTTTATGACATCAGGTATGTCAAATGAGTTTTTCTAACTCACGAATTCCCATCGGATGTATATTTTAACACTTTCCTTGATATTTTCATCATTATTTCAAATTCAGCATTTTTTTCTTGTGATTGAACCCTATTATCAGCAAATGCGTGCGCTCCTGTCTGTTGTGGGAAGGTCACAGTCTATCGCTACCTTCTCTCTTCCCCGCAGCCCGCGCGCCTATAAACAGAGCGACTTCAAATCACTTTGTGTCGTAGGTATGGCAATGCTGAGTCCATCTGTATTTATACGATATTATAGGTCCATGTTTTCTGTATTTTCACCTTATTGAAAGTCACTTAAGATACGGCATAATAACCTAGGATTGAACTACACGAGTACATATAACTCCCTTAGAGAAACTTCGGAGAAGATTCCTCAAATTAATAATGTCAAAAAACTCGAGGTTTCCGTCAGATCATTTGTATGAAGAATGTCAAATAATGGACTTAAGACAATTATACTTCTTTTGTTCAAACATGAAGTATGGGAGTAATATTCCATGTTAAGGACCATGCTGAATATCAACACAACTGTAGACATTGGATAATATTCGAAACTCAAAGCATTTCTTAAAAGAAAATCAGATGGCTACAGGCCGAAGAAATCTAAAATTTTCACCACAGATTAAGTCGACAAGTTCATAAAAAATTATCCGGATGACATTCATTTACTTGATAAGGTAAATTATTATCTTTTCCGATAAAATTGTTTAGTATTTTTTTTAAATAATTATTTGAGAAAAATATGTTACTCCAGACGTTATAAAAATACAATTTGTACAAAAATATTATTGTGAAGATAAGTTAGCTCAGTGGTTAGGTGCTCGCTTCACAATACGAAGGTCGATGGTTCGGTTTCCACTTCAAGCATAATTTTTTTTTTACATATTTTTTTAGGTTCTATTAATCATGGGGATTATAGGGTGCTTCTAGAAGAGACGAACTTTATAGAATGAAAACAACAGATTGTAGAGACTTGGAATCAGCAGCAGTTCTTGTACAAATACCCATTACAAAAACAAAAGTGCCTGTAGAGAAAATTTCGCTACTAGACGTAATTGTCGTATGGTTCTTTTCCCACTAATAATTCAAGTTCTACTCTTTCAGATGGTGCCCTTCACTCAATTTTTGTTCAACATTATCCATATACCTAATTAAATTCAAAGTTCAAAATTCTTTCGCTATTATATGTTATAGCCGTAGAAAAAGTATAGTGTGTAACTTGCACGGAATGCTCATTTCCCACTCGTTTGATTTGCAGCATTCGCCTACGGCTCATGCTGCAAACTTCATACTCGTGGGAAATGACTATCATTCCGTGCTAGTTATACAATATACTATTCCCAGATATAATTCTTGTGTACAGTTGTGTGCATAAAAAAGTCGTACAAGGTACGGCACTAATTTAGGCATTGCACTAAAAAATGTTAAAAGCGCGTTACTGACAAAAATAGTTTGAATTTCAACTCTATTTGTCAAAATCGATAAGAGGTTAATAATTGAGATTGACAAGCCTGATTCACAATATTCTATAACTACAACTGTATCTACAACTGTAGATTATCGTTCAATTCTCTTCATTGTACCTATTATCTGTTCTGATATACAAATCATGTCATTTTTAATATTTCCGTGGAAATCCTTTTTTAAACATTTCTTTATATGTATAAATGTTTTTTAGACATAGTATCATCTGTTTTAACCGTTATTTTTTTGCAAAACAAGTGCAGTAGCACTTATCGCACACTAAACTTTATTCATTCCTTTTTTTAGTGTGAACTGTATTTTGTATAATTCCTGTATAAAGTACTTCATTATTATTATAGGTATGCTAAGTTCAACTACTCAAATGCGTTAGTATTCTAAAATATTGTGAATCCTATAGGAAAAAGTCACGTTGCTCATTTTGCCTCAGGAGAAATAATTATAAAACCTCGGTCAGATCTCCGAGCAATAAAAGATATAGAGGTGCCATTTCTATATGCACAACACACGTTGTTATGAAAGCTGCATATCACTATCCTCTGATAGATTGTGGGTGAGGGGTAACCTTCGAATTCGGAGGGGGAGATTTGTTATTGTTATGATATTCGGATGTAAGCTTAGAACCAGTGGCGGCGTGCTGATAAATTATTTTCTTGTTATATTTTTATCTCTAGACGACAACATGCCTGGTTGGAAATCACGAGTGTTGTCAAGATGTCAATCAAAAATACTGTATTGTGCGAAAAATTCTCGCTGACAAAGCATACAATAATATATTGAATAAATAAATGAAAGTGCTGAAGTCAAAAAGTAAATATACTCAAATTGTTGGATCACATCAGTGAACTATACATTATACCTACACTATATATGTGATATACATGAATTATAATACACATAAGAATTTACACATAAACTATAATACACATAATGATTTACACACACTATGATGCACATAACAGATTACATTCAAATTTATGTTGAAAGTGTATCAATGAAATAATCATTCAAAGTGTAGTACAAGCCTTAATAGTTCTTTAACTCTTATGTTTTTTCAAAATTTAGATTATTGGTATTCTGGGGCAGACTATCAAAAAGTGTTTTCGAGTTGTCAAAAAGTAATGTCTCTACTTATGTAGATATTACAAGTCTGCCTGGTAGGAAACCGAGAATTTCTCATGTTGTTATTATTTTACTTCTGTTTCTTAAACATCAAACAGGTAACATGTATCTGAAGATATCTCTGCAGACATACCAAACAACAGCTCTATTTTGATGTAGTCTTGATTTGCTCACAGGGTGGAGCGATGACTTGCTTATTGTAAATCGTCTGTCCAGTTTGAAACAAATTAAAATTTTGTATTGTATTCTTCTATTCTTTTACTGGAGTAGTCTAATTTTTTGTATCTGACGGATTATAGTTCTCGTTGCTACTTTTAAACACTTTCTTCTGGTATCATCTGTGTCCAAATCCTCGGTTTCACAATAACGAATTCCTCTAAAATAGTATACATTTCAAACACACACACACACATAACTGCCAAGTTTGCAGAACAGTGAAGTAAATTCCATGTCCAACAAATTCAGAGTAAAAAAATATTACTAAACTGCCTATCGTCGTTGATACTGCAATACGAGCAATATGTCCAGAAACATTCATTTTACAGAAGACTGTAGATAATAACTACTAATGACCATAGCAGTCGATGCCAAAACACCAAAAAAAATAACTACCACATAAGAATTTCTACCGGTCATTGTTTTGGAATTCAAAGTTTAAAATAATCGCTCGTAAAAATTTTGATGTAGTCATCATTTTTCCTGTGAAAAAAATGTTTCGTGACATAGCTCGTATTGCAGTATCAACGACGCTATGTTTTAAGTACTCGAAAGACATTCCAACAAGACAGAAGAGTTGAGTTTGCTTATTCACTTCTTAGTATACCTACACTGCAACAAGTTTTTTCCTAATTATTGAAAAGTAATCGTTTTTGAGGTCGTTTTATACAGCTATTTCAACAAATAGTGTATTTTTGTCTCAAAATCGGGATTATGCCATGATTACCATGCTGCGACGCCCATGGTTTAATTTGACAAGATGACAAATAAGTCGTAAACGGACGTAAACAAACATGATCGCCAAGTTAAGAGTGAATATAACATGGATTTCCAACCTGGTCCCCGAGTGCAAACGGATATATCCGAAAATGCCCATTTTTAACATGATTCGGGCTGAGATGTTTGTAAACAACGTCGGGTATGTTGCTTTCCAGAATGAGACAGAGAAGCCCTCTATATATATTTTATTGCTCGTAGGGAATGGTATCGTATCGGAACAACCTAACTTGCTTCAGAAAAAGTGATTTTTGATATTCTGGCTGGATTTACTTGAAATCTATTTATATATATATATATATATATATATATATATATATATATATATATATATATATATATATATATCTTTTATTGCTCGGAGGGTCAGATTGGTTCAAAGACAATGGAAACGATGAGTGAGCAGAGTGAAAGAATTTACTAAAACAACTAATTTTTTACCTGATGATTATTGAAAATTATGAACTGAAAAAAAAATGGTCTGACGATTCTATACACTACTTTTTAGTCATATTGACCCCACAATGCAAAGTATGTTCCAACTTTTATGTCTGTGCCCCGAATGTTGATTGACAATATCATTTGATGATGATTGCTATTTTTTACTTTTCATAAATATTTTTGTGTTGTTTTCCCGATTTGTTTTATATGTATGGAATAAACAGGGTCTCGATGCCTCCTTATTTTGAAATTACACACTTTTTTTATTTTCAGGTATGGTGATTCCAAGTATAGCGTTGGTACTACTTGGAAACACTGGAGTTGGTGAGGTGGAACAATCTATCGCCTTATTGGTTATAGCAGTGGGATTCACTAGTGCTAACTTTAGTGGAATTATGGTTAACTTTATAGATATTTCTCCAAATCATTCTGGCACAATTTATGGCATAAGCAACCAGGCTGCTTTGATGTTTGCGGCAGTAGGACCATTGACGGTGGACTTTTTCGTTATCGATAAAGTAAGTTTCAATGGTCATGATACTACTAATACCGGGTGGCTACGGAAGTATTGCCTACGGAGTATCGCAGTTATTGTATGAAGTAGGTTTGTGAAATTTGGAGCATATTGACATGTCGAAGTTAACTTCCGGTCTGACCGGAAGTAACATCAACTTTCTTATTTTAAATGGAAACCCTATTTTTTTCTTTTCGCTTTATTCAGCATTCAATTCCCTTTCTAATGACATATCACAAGTTGGTATCTAACCAGAAACTAGATCAGAAAAAAATTATTATTGAAATTCACCGAGTAGGCCGTGGAAGCAAAATGAAAGCCAAAAATTGAAAAGTTGGCTATGGAAACCATACGTCACTTGATAACAGTTGCTACTACTGTGATATTTTATTTTCTTTCGTCGGCGTTATAAAAAGTTGCCAAAAAAAATATTGGAAAAATTGGGAAAAAAACAATACCCTGTAGGTCCATAACTTAAATAGGAACATACAACTTTTTCTTGCCTGTACTATTCAGCATAACCATTTCTTTCTAATGATATAATAGAAAGTAATTTTTTGAAATGAAATACCAAAAATCCAATTATTATTCTTCAAATAACGAAAAAACAGATTTATCGAAAAAAAAAATTCAAATTGATAGGATTAAAGATAAAATAAATTCAAAACAAATGTTTGAAATGCATTCCCTCAGCGTCAATACATTTATTGACTCTAGTGATATTTTCATGTAAAACGTTTCTCAACATTTGGGGCGTGATATCTTGGAAAGCTCTACGAATTTTTACTTCTAGCTCATGTAGAGTTGTAGGCAGTGTGGAATACACCCTATTTTCAAGATGCCCCCATAGAAAAAAGTCGCACGGAGTAAGATCAGGTGACCTTGGTGGCCACCTGACTGGACCATGGGTTGTTATAAGTCTCTCTTGAAAGCAATTTTGAAGATAATTTCTCGCTATTCTTGAATTATGCGGAGGGGCGCCATCTTGCTGGAAGTACATTCTCTCAGTTATTTCCGCTGGTAGGTTGTTAATGAATTCCGAAATTTCATTCGTTAAAAAATTAAAGTATCTCTCTCCGGTTAGTTGGCCTTGAAAAAGAATGAGGCCAACAATATGAGTTCCAACTATTCCTGCATAAACATTCACACCAAATCTCTCCTGGAAGCCGCCTTGTCGAAACCGGTGCTCGTTTGCTATCGCCCAGTACCTGGAACAAAAGACCGTTCACACTTTTAGCACTTTACACTTCGACTATCGACAATAATCCAAATAAAGTACAGTACCTACCTTGTATTATTCCTGTTAAATAATCCATTGTTGGTAAATCTTGACTCGTCCGTAAACAAGATATAATAGTTAAATAGGTGATTCTCAGCATTTTGTCGAAGAAACCAATTACAATATTCCAGGCGCCTTTCATCGTCATTTTCATACAAATATTGATGCAACTGATACTTGAAGGATTTCAATCGATGTTTTTTCAAAACTTTCCTAGCAGAGTCCTTACTTATAGCTAATTCGGCGCCAATCTGCCTTGAGGAAATTGTGCTATCATATTGTACTAAAGTTAATACATTAATTTCAGTTTCGTCATTAATAACAAATGCTTCTTGGTCTTCATGTACATCAGGCTCAGTTCTTAATTTTTCTTCAAGCCACTGGAAATACCTTCTTGACGGTTGCTGCCTCCCTGGATATCGCTCTAAATACAATGGTTCAGCGGCATAATAATTTTTTAAACATTCACCATAAATGAGAAGCATGTCAATTTGTTCGGTTCGTGAATAACGGGGCATTTTTTGAATATTCCACTAACTGGTTTCGATTTCCAAACCCTTTTAAAATGGCAGAATCAAAAACACTACTTCGAACGTCAAAATAATATGGATAGCAGCGTTCGTGACAGCTCTCATTACTTTTTTGTTTCTTTCCAAAATACATCTTAATCAGCCTACTTGTTAATATTTTGGTTCGAATGATTATTGCAATGGAATGATTATTCTGAATAGCACAAACATCGTCCATAGGTAGATATTAGAATATCTATGGACGATGGCACAGACCAAGTGCGTTTATGTTCCTATTTAACCTAGAACCTACAGGATATAATTTATCATTCCACATTATTTTTAAATTTATTTTTCCGTATGGCGATAATCTGTTTTGTTATTTGAAGAATAATAATTGGATTTTTCGGTATCTCAGTTCAAAAAATTATTTTCTATTATATCATTAGAAAGGAATGGTTATGCTGAATAGTACAGGCAAGAAAAAGTTGTATGTTCCTATTTAAGTTATGGACCTACAGAGTATTGTTTTTTTCCCAATTTTTCCAATATTTTTTTTGGCGGCTTTTTATAACGCCGACGAATGAAAATAAAATATCACAGTAGTAGCAACTGTTATCAAGTGACGTATGGTTTCCATAGCCAACTTTTCAATTTTTGGCTTTCATTTTGCTTCCACGGCCTACTCGGTGAATTTCAATAATAACTTTTTTCTGATCTAGTTTCTGGTTAGATACCAACTTGTGATATGTCATTAGAAAGGGAATTGAATGCTGAATAAAGCGAAGAGAAAAAAAAATAGTGTTTCCATTTAAAATAAGAAAGTTTATGTTACTTCCGGTCAGACCGGAAGTTAACTTCGACATGTCAATATGCTCAAATTCTAGCTCTTATGTCATTATATCGACGCTCCAAATTTCACAAACCTACTTCATACAATAACTGAGATATTCCGTAGGCAATACTTCCGTAGCCACCCGGTATATTCCCCCAACGCAAATATAACTAACAACCGCTTTGAAAGCCAAAACTAGACTGCCCTGTCCCAAGGTATCTTCTCATCCCATGAATAAACCCATGAATCACAATGCTCGTTTACATTATCAAATCAATTATAACAACAATCTACGATGCGATTATTCAATATGAGATTTAAGAATAATTTAAATACTGTAGGACAAAGATGCAAATTGAAATTGAAATTGTTTCGGTATTAGGTAGAATAAGAATTTCCAAACATAGCCAGTACATCGATCTAAACAAGCGAGAATGGAATTTATGAAAATATTTGACCGTGGTGGAAAAGTGGCGCTTGGAGCTGGCCGGCCGGGAGCTAAGATTACCTCGGTGAAACATTCACAATCAATATTGTTAAACGATTCGAGGGTTCTATCCAAAAAACTGAGAAAGTGTTGACTTTTAAATTTTGGGGAACGATATAAACCACATATCAAAAATGAAGGAAATTTTGTTTGAATTGCTAAATAGGTTAGAGGATTATTCTTTGTTTCAAGTATTTCAAATTCAATATCTTTTTGAATGAATACTCCTACACCACCACCACGCTTATGCCTACTTGAATATACAGAGTTAAAATTCTTGAAATTATCATCTTCTTTCATCCAGGTTTCAGTCGCCACTAAGATTTTCATTCCAAGTTTATTGATCATCACTTCCAGCTCATCCATTTTGTTTCTTATTGATCTTGAATTGATATATAATATTTTCCAATGATCCCTGTTAGTACACTCATAGTCTAACATGGAATTTAGTTCATATAATTTTATTATATTTTTAGTATGATTCCTTAGGATTATTCATTGTCAATTTTTGGAATATTTTGAATACTAGAAGAGCTTTATAATCAGGAATATGGATTTTTTAAGAGTTTTAATCTATTTGGGAATTTAGCTGATTTTGGTAATATATAAATGTCGGACAACTTCTATCAGAAGCTAGGTGGTTAACTGGATGGTTGGTTTTGTAAACTGTATTAGAATGAGTGCAGTTATTACATTTGACGACTTCGGCATTTTTACATGATATCAGTTCATGTGAGCCAGAACATCGTGGGCACACAAATTCATTTATGCAGTTCTTATGTGTATGTTTGAAATCGAAACATTTGCCACACTGAGTGATATTATTATTTTGGTATACTTGGAGATTTTGCCACCCAATGAATAACTTTGCTCTATTAATCGTCATTATTTTCTCTAATAAAGTGCCATTCACTTCTGCAAATATAGTCAAACGGTCTTTATCCTCAAAATGTTTTAAAAATTGAACAGAAAGGTGGTCTATATCATAAATTATGTTGTTCTGGTCTCTGATCTTCTGTTCAACATCTGCTTTGGTTAGCTCACCTTGTAACTTTACGTTTGGGATCTTGATTCTTGGTTTCAATAGTTTTCTTATTTCTGTTTCATATTGATTAGGTAATTTTTCTTGGATTTCTTGCTGAATTTTTTGTATATCTTCTTTATTTCTACACTTGATCACTACATTTCCGTTATGCATTTGTTTTAGTGAATTTATTCCAATACCTAATTTACTGATTCTCACATTATTTTCTAAATCAGTTTTTTTTTACGGATATTTGTAACATTTTTAGTTTCATAGTGACTGTCTGATCTAGAGGTTTTTCATGCAAGTATTTGTCATTTTTTGTTACATCTGCATATGTTTTATTAAGGTTCGTATTTTTATTTGTTGAATATGACTCCAATGTACTAATTTTGTTACTTATTTTATTTAAACTGTCCATTATACTTTCTTTGTCTACTATGTTTGACAATAAGAATTCATAATTTTGCTGTATGCCATCGTTTTCCTTGGTCAATAGTTCTATGTTCTTTCCTTTTTCTTCTATTATTACCTCCTTGTCCCTAATTATTTGTTTCAACAGAAAGATTTCTTCTCTCAAGATTTCAATTAAATCATTTTTGTGGCTTTTCCTCTTGATACTTGAATCCAATTCATTATCTGATGATGGCTCTAAGGTTTTTTCAATATGATTCATTTGAAGTAGTTTCGATTTTGTCTCTGATTCATTTTCCGAAAAGTCGACTTCAGAATGTTCCGCCACTGTTATTTGTGAACTATTGGAAAAGTCTTTCTCACTTATACTCTCATTTTTCTTCTTTCTTCTCATATTTTTCACATTTCACACCGGACTATTTAAATATATGTAACTGCCATAATGACAATTCACAAACTTCAAAACTGAATGAAAAACTCTCTGAATGCAGCAAAACCAGATGAAATTTGGACAAAACTGCTTTGTTACCCTCTTTTGCAATTCCTCAGGTAAATTTGAATGTTGCTCGGTATTTTTTTTGTAACTTATTTACTGTAGAATGCAACACCTTTGGTTAGCCAGTAATAAATATAGTATAGTAGTTGTGACTGAAAGTGGAATACCTCATCCAATCTTATAGTCTCATCTAACAACCACTGCCTGATACGAACTCGTATGACATGTATTTGGGTATGCTTATAAATTACACCTACTCATAAATCCTCATCCATCCTTCCAAAAAGTCTATGTACCAGGAATTACGTACGTGTAGGTTACAGACGTTCCACGTTGATCCTTAACAAATCTTATAATTCGTCTATATTTTTCATGAGATTTCACTCAAGGTGTTGAATTGATAGTAATAAAATAATTTTCAATAATAAAATTTTTGGGGCGGGGATTAGCGCAGTGGTTAAGCGCTCGCCTGGTAATCGAGAGATTGCTGGTTCGATTCCCAGACGGTGCGATCTTTTTTTCATTTTCAGATGTGAAAGTCTGAATGACTGAGGCTCGTGTCGGCTGGGAATAATCCTCCACGATTCACTGTTAAAAATTAACAGTGCTGCTCCTAAAGTGGCGTATGGAGTTAGTAACAAGGCCTATCCAGAACACATGGCTAATGACCATAGCAGTCGATGCCAAAACACCAAGGAAAAAAAAAAAAAAAAAAAAATAAAATTTTTGTGGTAAATAATATTTGAATTCAGATATTGCTCCTAGATGTAAAATCATCTCCTCTACAAATAATATCACCACAAATCTCATGGAAAACTATATTTGTGGTGTTTGAAGGTGAAGAAAATCTAGCAAATAAATTCTTAATTATTGTGGAGTAAAATGTGTATGCTTCAAAAGATAAAAATTGAGATACTTCTATAATCTTCGTTCATTAATTTTCAGGGGGATCCAGACCAGTGGAAATATGTTTTTTATTTATCTGCTGGCATATACATCTTCGCCACAATACACTTCGTTTCTTTTGGATCAGGACAAGTACAACCATGGAATAACGACACTCGAAGGGGAGAAGATTTGGAAACCACCGTCGATGAAGGAAACAATGTTTCAGACAAACTACTACAAAATCAATTTATAGAAGAAAAAATAGAAAAAGTAATCGATTAATCGGGGTCTGTGGATAGGTGTTCCATATGGGAAGTTGAGGGAAGAGCATGCTTTTTAGAGGTCACTTCGTGTAACCTCTGACTAGACTGAACTCTGCCTTTTGACCAGTCTGTATAAATTCATTCATAATATATAAATCTATGTATATTTTGATGACTGTCGATACAAATGATTATTTTTACTTTATTTTTTTCATTGTTACTTACTCCATACGCCACTTTAGGAGCAGCACTGTTGATTGGAACGCATCAATGAATCATGCAGGACTCACCACAGTCTAGCCACGAGATTTTGAGAATTCAATCGGTTAAATTAAATTTTGAAAGCATAGCCCAACTAGGGCACGAACTGCATACCTTTGGCTCAGAGTCGGACGCTCTAATCACGCCCCGACATTATTTTTATTTTTTTTTCTCCTTAGGACTGTACCAGGAGCTCCGATACATCCGGAGGGCGCGCTGGTATCGTTTACCCCAATTACCACTCCATACGTCCGTAGGGTGACTATTGGGTCCGAGAATCATGTGCTCTGAGCAGACGGAGCGAACCAAGGATGACAGACTTCTGCTTTCGTGCGGCTGATATTTCTGCCATAGTACGGCAAACCGGTATCATGTTCAAATTAGAGAGCAGTGTGTCCATCATTCCACCAAGGACTCCTATAATCAAAACCACCATTTTGCCAGAATGGTCTGGATACAACCTGCGGAGTTCAAAGAGAAAATGTCGATATTTAGTCCGTTTTTCTCCTCTTTTCTAACGATATTCATTTCGCCTGGAGCGGAAAACTCAATAATGAAAATCGTTTTACTTTGGTGGTCGAGGAGAACAACATCATGCTAATAGGGTTTTATTTGCATTTTCAGGACAGGTACTGATTTCGCCGCAAAGAAAATGCTGTCCAGAGGATTGGCGTTGAATTATAGATTTTTCTACATTTCTGTATATTGTATTTTTTTCATGATTTAGACGGAGTGTGATTTGTTTTCTAGCATTCCATTCCATATGAACAGTAATTCATTGATAAGAATACTGATATTGAGGTATAATTTCTGTTAGTGTTGAAAAATGGCGACCAGCTTTGTTTTATTCTTGACATACAGAAGAATCAGAAAGTGAGGTATACTTTCGAATAAGTACCAGTCCATTCAATTTCACATTGTTACATCGAAAGGGTCTCAATGTGCATTCGATTCTGAACTATAAATGGAATGTAACATTGGGCTGATTTCGAGTCGCATTTTGCATCAATTTTTGATGTCTCGAACTGGCCAAAGGGACACCGAATAGACGTTTATGCGATAATAATGATAGTCACTTCGCGATTCACTGATGTGCTCCGAAAAATGAATGTGAATCCCTCTACCATCTCTGAGACCATTCTGTGTTGACTGGGTTGATCTGAGGAAGGCAAAGCTCAACCTTTTGAAGACGACCCCATGCATAAGGTTATCCGTATGTAGCTGTAGGAGGCCCTCAGTCTCCGCAGCTTTGATGTGAGCTTTTTGCTGAACGGATTCTAACTCGGTGACAGAGCCCGAGTTAGTGTCGAATACGAGAATAATTTCATCGGCTGCACGGGTTATTGCCTTGAAAAGAATTGCTCCAATTTCTGCTTTCTCATAGTCGTGGACTATACAGAGGAGGGGATCTGAACTCCTGATGACTTCACAGGCTCCATCTAGCACCATCATGTTATGCAGACACTTCAAACTCAAGTCCACGGCTTCCCCGTTGTCTGGGAAATTATAACCTTGGAACGGACGGTTTAGGATGCAAGCTCATATTGAGATGCATAATTTTGCGAGTCTTAACGTCAAGTTGTCGCAGCTCTTCCTGAGTTCACCTCATCACTCCAAAACTCAATTCTGGGATTGACAGATCAACAAGATTCTGATCCATCATAGTAGCTCACCATTCAGTGAGAATCTTCCAGACATTCTACTAGATTGGTTTATCTCCCAAAATCTTCTTTGTTATTTTGTTTTCTTTTGGTGTTCTGGCATCGACTGCTATGGTCATTATCCACGTGTTCTGGATAGGCCTTGTTACTAATTCCATGCGCCACCTTAGGAGCAGCACTGTTGACTGGAACGCAACAGTGAATCGTACAGGACTCACCCCAGTCCAGCCACGAGATTTGAATAATTCAATCAGTCAAATTAAATTAAAAAATCCCAGCCGCAACTGGGGCTCGAACTCCGGACCTTTCGATCCAGAGTCGGGCGCTCTAACCACTGCGACACGCCCCGACATCTTCTTTGTAATTATTATTATTATTATTATTATTATTATTATTATTATTATTATTATTATTATTATTATTATTATTATTATTATTATTATTATTATTATTATTATTATTATTATTATTATTATTATTATTATTATTATTATTATTATTATTATTATTATTATTATTATTATTATTATTATTATTATTATTATTATTATTATTATTATTATTATTATTATTATTATTATTATTATTATTATTATTATTATTATTATTATTTTCCCCTTGAAAGTGTACCATTCAGGCCCTGTCTCCGGTGCTCCGGCCCATCCGGAGGACGCGCTGGTGTCGTTTACCTCAATAACCACTCCCTACGTCCGTAGGGTGAGTTATTATTGGGTCCGAGAGTCATATGTTCTGAGCAGACGAAGTGAACCAAGGATGACGGCCTTCTGCATTCGAGCGGATGAGATATGTGCCTTATTACGGCAGGCCAGTATTAACTTCAAATTAGAGAGCAGTGTGTCCATCATTCCACCAAGGACTCCTATAATCAGAACCATCATTTTGACAGAATGGTCCGGATACAACCTGCGGAGTTCAAAGAGAAGATCTCGATATTTAGTCCATTTTTCCTCCTCTTTCCGAACGATACTCATCTCGCCTGGGACGTCTATACCCACCACGCGACTACGATAGACAAGGGTGTTGAAGACACCATCCTGGCAGGCCATTATGAATCCCTCGGTCTCCGACTTTAGCTCACTGGACCTGAGGAAGGCAAAGGTCAAGCTTTTGGATAAGCCAAGGTCTTCGATGTTGCTGAAGAAGACACCATGCATTGGCTTATCCGTATGCAGCTGTAGGAGGACCTCTGTCTCCGCAGCTTTGATGTGAGCTTAGCTGAATGGGTCCCAACTCGGTGAAAGAGTTTGGGTTAGCCCGTTCAGTGTCGAATATGAGATCAAGTTCATCGGCTGCACAAGTTGCTTTTTCATGGTCGCGGACCATGCAGAAAAGGGGATCTGAACTCCTGATGACTTTACAGGCCCCATCCAGCACCATTCTGTTATGCAGACACTCCAAACTCAAAAGTCCACGGCCTCCCCGTTGTCTGGGAAAGTATAACCGTGGAACGGACGATTTAGGATGCAAGCTCCTATCAAGATGCATCATTTTGCGAGTTTTAACGTCGAGTTGTCGCAGCTCTTCCTGAGTCCACTTCATCACTCCGAAGGAATAGAGAAGGATCGGAACGGCAAGCATATTAGTTGCAGCAACTTTGTTCTTCCCCGACAGGTCCGATGACCAGATCTGTCGGAGTTTATGCTGATTACTTATATTTCCATATAAGTCCATCATCTTAATGGTTGAAAGATTTCTATCTCTTTCAAATTTTTTCACAACGTTCCAATTGCTTGAATCCGCAATCGTCTACTGGTGAATAGTGACAAAATCAGATGCTACGCGACCTTTTATAGGTCTATAATTAAGTGTAATTACGCGCGGTCTTGTGGCGCGCGTGGTTTCGCGCTTTTTCTCCCTCCAAAACGGTCCATGAGCGGTTTCCATACGTTTTCAATTTCCACGCTTGGTTGACTGAAGGCACCATTGGCTTCTATGTAGGTGGTTTCCATAAATTTCCGTTTGAACCAATCTTCCTCTTTATGAAGAACACTAGCTTCGTCCCAGAGAATTCGGTGGTGTTTTGTCCAGGCGTGGTCAGCAATACCATATTTTGATGTTTCCCGTTGAGTCCACTTTTTGTGTTCGGCTATTCTTACTGATGATGGCCTCTTGGTCTCTCCGATATAGGAATCTCCACATTCACATGGGACTTTGTAAATACAGTTTTTGCTGGATTCTGTTGTGTTCTCTGGTTTCGTCTTGGTGAGGCAGTACCTTACGAAGCTTCCTCACCAAGACGAAACCAGGTATTAATATCTGATGTATGATTATGTGGTAAAAGAATGTAAGAGTAAATTTTGCTAAGATTATCAATGTCAGTTTTTTTGTTCATATTATCAGTTTGTAAACTTATTTCAGCCATTTCCTGAAACTTACGACTCTATATAGTCCTCATATTATTTGACATCAACAAACAAATGATCAGTCCTTCCAAAATTTTCGTGTCAAGTTTTTCGTTTTCTATTTTTCAATTTTAATTATGTACTTTCAACATCGAAGAAAACCTCACATTGCACAGTATGTTATACCTTTTTTAACTTTATATATGTGTTCATATAATTATATTGTAGCCCTCGAAAAAGCAAATAAAAATTTGCGAAAGCTCGGGTAGCAAAAAAGAGTATACTTCTTTTCCCAGACCGAATCCCCGATAGAAGCAAGTTTCTTTAAGATAAGACGGTCGATATAATTTCCTCTTTATATATATATATATATATATATATATAAGTAAAAAAAGTTATTGGGTATAACCCTCAAAATGTTGTGCAACCGTAGACACGTGTTTCGAGCTTAAGCTCTCTTCAGTACGGTAAAATCAAGTGCGAAGATGTACAACACTTGGATGTAAAAATTGAAACAAAGGAAGTCAACAACAGGAAGCCAACCACACATTTGTGGCATCGGTTAGAAGACCTTGTACTCACAAGGCTACAACTAACGTCGCCACGGAGGTAGCTATAGCTACCAGCGTGACAATCCTACCCAGGAAGATACAAATAAGGATGGATTTAGCGAGGGGCAATATATGAAAATATAAGTAAAAAAAGTTATTGGGTATAACCCTCAAAATGTTGTGCAACCGTAGACACGTGTTTCGAGCTTAAGCTCTCTTCAGTACGGTAAAATCAAGTGCGAAGATGTACAACACTTGGATGTAAAAATTGAAACAAAGTGTTGTACATCTTCGCACTTGATTTTACCGTACTGAAGAGAGCTTAAGCTCGAAACACGTGTCTACGGTTGCACAACATTTTGAGGGTTATACCCAATAACTTTTTTTACTTATATTTTCATATATTGCCCCTCGCTAAATCCATCCTTATTTGTATCTTCCTGGGTAGGATTGTCACGCTGGTAGCTATAGCTACCTCCGTGGCGACGTTAGTTGTAGCCTTGTGAGTACAAGGTCTTCTAACCGATGCCACAAATGTGTGGTTGGCTTCCTGTTGTTGACTTCCTTTGTTTCAATTTTTACATCCAAGTGTTGTACATCTTCGCACTTGATTTTACCGTACTGAAGAGAGCTTAAGCTCGAAACACGTGTCTACGGTTGCACAACATTTTGAGGGTTATACCCAATAACTTTTTTTACTTATATTTTCATATATTGCCCCTCGCTAAATCCATCCTTATATATATATATATATAATATATATATATATATAAGTGGAGAGGTAGTCTTGACTGACTAGTTAAAGAAAAACCGGTAAATTCTTGAAGATGCAGTCAAATCACTGGGCTTAGTCAAAGAAAACTCTTTGTTATATTGTCAAGCTTTCGGAAAAATGTTATTCCTTCATCGGGACAGATCAATAAAACGAAATTTTGGATGTTGTACAAAATGGTGGGTAAAAACAAATAAATTCATTACTTACAAACTTGAGGTTAGAAGTAAAAGTCAACGTGCACAACAAAAAACATTAATATCTTCATAATCACTTAGACATGGACACATCAATAAAAATTCTTATTAGTTAATTGCAACATTACAATGTTTTAAAATTTTATATTTTCTCCGGCACACATGGTGCGTCTGCAGACAGAGAGTTCAACCTGAGGGAGAGAGCGAGTTCAAATTTTGAAGGATGACAATATTTCAAACGAGCAAACAGTATTACCAACCAAGTACTACCAGCAGTGTGAGCAACCAAAAAAAAACCTAAATCCGCAATAAGGACAAAGTACCGAACCCTACTTCAATGGTGAAGACCGGGCTCGGGCTCAATGCCAAAAATTTCAGATTACAGTCTCATTCGGGAAAAGTTCCAGCTTTGAAGACATGACATTACAAAAGCGAAATCTGAAATCTGAAAGAGAGACAAAAAATACCGAAAAACCTTACTTCAGTGATGAAAACCGGTCTTAAGGCCAAACTTTCACCAAGTTTCCGACTAAGCTTCATGCAGAGAAAGTGGAGGGATTAGTTCCAGTTTAAAATATAATTGTAAATATATATATATATATATTCTTTCAATCACTGCTATAGTGCCGTGTGTGAACTTTTTTCTCACTGAGTTTTTCTCAGTTCACACACGGAATTTCTGCATGTGTTTTATTTTTTACTATATGATTTTCTACTTTTATTTAATTGTGTAATATGGCGAAATGCCCTCAACATTTTTTTGCCTCATTCTGTAAAAGGTCCTGGCTGTAGAATGATGTACTCAATAAATAAAACCGAGAAAAAGTCTAATGAGAACTTCACTCAATATACCTGCAATCCAGAGTTGGGGATGGCATACTGAACATCAGAGGTGACCCAGTGATATCGTCAAAGAGAAACAATTAGTGAATGAATGAAAATTTTTTGACCTAAAAGAATTGATTCGAAAAAGTTATTAATATATTATTAAATCGTTATTATTTCTAACGCCTATGAAGAGGTATACAAGATTGTTTAAATTGACTTGAGTGTTTAGACAAAGGTCATTGTTGAGTATTTCTTTACTTATACATATGTGAATCTTCAAGGAAATCTAATCTGTTATAATTTTTGGACCTAACCTCCTGTAAAATTTGAGTGTTTCTGTTTGGGTAAAAAATTTTATACGAACTTTCTGTTCTGCTAATGTTAGCTGCATCACAATCTTCACAATTTAATTTATAAATACCAAGTTTATCAATTTTGTCTTTTGTATTGACTAAAAATCTACTTAAATTGTAATTAGTTTTGGAGGAAATTTTAATGTTTTCGATGTTACCTTTGATGCATCCAGATATTTTGTTAGAAATATTATCATTCAGGAAAGGGAGTGAAACAAAATTATCAACAGAGTCTACTTTAGGATAAGCCTAGTTATGTTCTTTTCTCTTCTTAATTTTTTGCATTAAAGAGTTAGTAATATTTGGGTTGTAATTGTTATTGGAAGCTATTTGTTTAATAATATTCAATTCGTTGCGGTCATCAACTGTAGAAAGAGGTATATTCAAGAGTCTGTAAATGTAACAATTGAAAGTAGCCATTTTATGCTGGTGGGAATGATTAGAAAAACTAGGTATCACATGGTCGGTTTGTGTGGGTTTTCTGTAAACACTGAAATTTAGGGTATTATTGTTTCTAAGAATTGTGAGGTCAAGAAAGTTTAGCTTATTATCAGATTCTGATTCAAGTGTAAATTTAATATTAGGGTGTACTTGATTAATTTTGAATAAAAGATTTTGGGCAGTGTCAATGTTACCATTCACAAACACCAAACAATCGTCAACATATCTGAACTAGTGTAAAATTTCCAAGTTGGCATCAGTGACTATAAATTTATTTTCTGAATAATTCATAAAAAGGTCTGCTAGAAAGGGTGATGAACAACTACCCATGGCAAGTCCATCAGGCTGTTGATAATATTTATCATCAAATACAAAAAAATCTTGTGAAAGGCAAAAGTTTAAAAGGGTCAATATAAAAGTAATAGAATCAGCATCTACTAGAGAAAGGCTTAAGGCCTCACTAACAAGAGGTAAAGTTTCCATTTTTGGAACTGAAGTGAAACGGTTGCTTACATCAAAAGAAATCATCAAACTGTCATGAGGTAAATCTAAAAGAGTCAATTTATTAATCAAATCTAGAGAATTAATTACCGAATATGTAGGTGTAAATTTAGTTAAATATTTTATGAGTTTATAAATGAAAGAGGCTAAAATTGAAACCGGTGCGTTGGTGAAACTTACTACTGGCCTTATAGGTATACCTTGTGGATCTTTGGCAGTCCATATAAACGAGGAATAACTGGGTTGCTGTTAATTAAAGAGAAAGGGGCAGATTGTTCGATAAAATTTTTTTTGTGAATATTTAATTGAGTTATTATTATAATACTATATTATTATTATTATTTTAAACGTCCATGAAAAGGTACGCAAGATCTGTTTGAATTGACTTGAGTGTTTAGACAAAGGTAATTGCTGAGTATTCTTTTTTATTTATTGTATAAATAACTTCCAGTCAGAACAGGTTCTGGTATAAGGAAGTTTGAATGTACATCAGTGATAAAATAATACATTTTCAAATAATACAAATAATTCAAGTTTTGTAGTATTCTTATGAACATCATTTCAATAGTAACATTTCTTTCAAATTTTTCTATAGAGCTGAAAATTGGATTTGCTTTTCCTTTGTTGGAATGAATATTGTCCAAGTGAAAGTGGTTCAAAATCCGAGTATAATGACTATGTAATTTGGAATTTTCCTGAATTGTTGTATTACTTTTTTGAATATTTTTGGTTAATTTGAATGCAAATTTAGCTTTTTCAAATTTAATAAGTTGGTTCAATGTCATATTCTTGGTGTTTTTGTACAAATCTGAAGGTGGTGTATACCAAGGTTTATCAAATATTACTTTTATTGCTTTATTCATCAATCTATAAATAATTTCTTTTTGTTTTAGACTGCATGATGACCACACTATGATCATATATCTGATTCGAGAGATAATTAGTGCGTTATATATTAACAATTGAATATTTTTTCTTAGAAATTGTATTCTTCTGATAGCTCCTATCAGAGGAATAATAGATTTTTTTATTTTCTCTATATGACTCACAAAATTTTAATTTTTGTCAATAATCAGACCCAAATACTTGTGTTTCTCAACTTCAGCAATAGTTCTGTTTTTAATTATAATGTTTAATTTGATATTTTCCATATTCTTTTGTTTAATTATCATATAGACAGTTTTTTCTGAATTAATAGTTAAATTAAGTTCATTCAACCATAT
Organism: Chrysolina oricalcia; assembly: GCA_944452925.2. Lineage (NCBI taxonomy): Eukaryota > Metazoa > Arthropoda > Insecta > Coleoptera > Chrysomelidae > Chrysolina > Chrysolina oricalcia. The sequence goes on from OX101813.2 coordinate 3,008,494, forward strand.
TTCGATTGTTTTAATATCTTTTTCCAAATTTGTTTTTGAGGTTTGAACATTTATAGATTTGTGATAGAGTACAGTATCATCAGCAAAAGAAAAATGCGTACCAATTAGGTTGATATTCATAATGCTATTAACATAAATCAAATAAAGAATTGGTGCCAAAACAGAACCCTGCGGAACTCCAAATGTTGATACTTTTTCGTAACTTTTATATTGGTCAATAAGTGCATATTGTACACGATTTCGGAAATAATTTTGAAATATATTCAATGCATATCCCCTTATACCCAGGTTATTTAAGATGTCTAATAGAATTGTATGAGTGAGAGTGTCAAAAGCTTTTTTAAGATCAATGAATATTGCAACACCATAATTACTTGAATCTAAAGTTTCATGAATACTATTCATAAAGTCAGTAACTGTTGCTTGGGTATTGGAATGTTGTTGGAATTCATATTGAAATTTATCAAAACCAATATTAGCATTGATGAAATCAACTAATTGGATTTTCAACACTTTTTCAAAAATTTTAGCAACCAAATTTAAAAGTGCAATTGGACGATAATTTGAAATGTTTTTTCTGTCACCTCCTTTATAAATAGGTTTCAAATTTGTTCTCTTCAAATGGTCTGGAAAAGTACCATTTTCTATACAATTATTAATAATTAAGGATGAAGGTAAGCTTACTAGATCAACAATATCTTTTAAATTGTTTGAAGTAATTTGATCTTCACCAGGTGCTGTATGCGATTTGAGAGTCATAATTATTTTATTCATTTCTACATCTGAAACTGGCTTCAAAAAAATTGACTTTTTATATGGTGATAAATTTTTCAATACAGTTTTGAATTGTTTAGATAATGTTAAACCAATTTCTGTGAAGAAGTTAATGAATTCATTACATATATCATTTGCATTATTCAGTAGTACACCGGTCTTACTCATAATTTGGTTGATTGGTATTTGCTTTTTTTTCTTATTAGTTCCAATTTTATTATACTTCCCATATTTTTTAGGGTTTGTCCCAGCACTTTCAAATTGTTTATTTAACTTATCTTTCTTTGAATTTTTGCAACAAGTATTTATTTCATTTTTTATTTTTTTATACGTATCTTTCAATTCGCTATTCTTTCAATCTTTTATAATAATTATCCCGAATTTTCATTTTGTTTAGAATATTTTGTGTTATACAATTATTATTTTCCCTTGTCCTGAATTTTTTTTAAATGCTCGATTTTTCTTCAGATTCTTTTATAATATTAGCGAGTTCTTGAAATGTTGGTGTATCACATAAGGAATGTAGACTCTCAGAAAAATGATCTCGAAATTTGTTTTTATCCAAAATTTTTATAGACTTTTTGACCATCTTTGGTTTCATCTTGATACATTTTTTTGTTTTTATATTTATTAATTTATGATCTGAAAGATGAAAATCCTCATAGTCAATAAGAAATGCAGAATGATCTGTTGAGATATTTGTTAGAATATGATCCAAAATTGATTTTGCATTATTATGATTTTTTCTAGTAAAATGGTGTTCATCAACTATGTTGAGTAATTTGTAACCATTAGTTATATAATATATGCTTTTGTATTCATCGACAACACAATTTTTCTGTAATAAATTTAAATTCATGTCACCTAATAAAATAAGGCTTTTATAAATCCCTGTAATGAGATTGATAATTTTGAAAAATTCTTAATAGTTTACATTGGGTGGTTGATGAATAATACCAATTTTAGGTTTTGGGTTCAAAGAAAGTATTTCAATGATAATGTAATTGCAATTTTATATCGTAGATACTCCACCTCCACGACCAGTTTTTCTGCATTCGTGAATTTCTAAGTATCCTGGAATTTTTATGAAATGTATTTCATTCGGATATAGCCATGTTTCAGTTAGTGTTAAAATATCAACATCTTCTTTTTTCATATACAGTTCAACATCTGTTAATTTGTTTCTCAAACTTCTTATGTTTAAGTAGGATATTGACAGTTGTTTACTCGTATTAATTTGGGGGTTTTGAGCCATAATCAATTTGGGATTGATATTTGTTTTGATAAAATTTCATGACTGCACAGTTTTTATCATAAGCTGAATGTTTCGTGGGGTGATCCGTTTTGAAATTTAGGTTAGAAAAAGTACAATTTGTACATTTCAGTTCAGTGATTTCACAATTAGTCTCTTCATGATTATTTCCGCATCGAGGGCAAATCACAGTATTTCCAAAGAATATCTACAATACTGAAAAAGAAGCGACAGTGGCAGTGGTAGGGGAAAATCGTTTTCTAGTGCGCATGGTTACTGGCAAAATGGCGGATGTTGAACAGCTGATCATTAACAAGGTTATGTCGATGCAGCTGATTCATTGTTGCCGTTGTCAACTGTCAGAATTATTATGTTCTGTGCTATGACATAGTTTTGTTCTATGGTTGTATTATTATTTAAGTAATTTTTAACGACTTCTGTGCTTGAAAAATTTCAACCCTTTCTCGTATGATAATTAAATAAATAAATCAGCTAATCTTAAATCATACCAAATATTCATTCGCAACGCTTCCTACGGTACGTGGAGGCAGCTTCTGTCGTTTAATGATGATTTTTTTCCTGTGCCCCAACCTTTAGCACCCCAACAAAATGGCAGAGGTCATCAAAAATTACCCACCGAACATCAAAGGTGCCGACAAGAGTATCGCTTCTTGTTCAGTATTGTAGATATTCTTTGGTATTTCTACAATTCTTTGAAGAGTGATAAAAACGACAACATTTGAAACATTGTGTGATTTGCTTATTTTCATATACATGCAAATTTTGCCAACTTATGAATGATTTTCCATTATTTTTTTCATATATTTTTCTTAGCAAACTTCCATTTACTTCAGCATAAATAGTATAATAATTTTTACGACTGACGTATTTAACAAAATTCACTTGTAATTTATCATTTTCATTGATAAATTGGTTTTGTTTTCTATTCATCTCGCATACATTTTCTTTACTTATATGTACATCTTCAAAGAAATCTAATTTGTTATAATTTTTGGACCTAACCTCCTGTGAAATTTTTACAGGAGGTTAGGTCCATTTCACTTTGGTCCATGGACTTCATGTTTTCATACGGCTTCTTGTACACCTGACGAGTAAGTAACCTTACTTTTTTCAATTTATCAAATTCAATTTCAATTATTACTTACTTACAGGTACGCACTGATGACGACTCAACAGTCGAAAGCGCTTTGCTACGATTTTTAAAATAAAAGTATTTTGCATGATATACAAATTTTCGTCCTTCAAGTATATTGAAGCATGCACACAGCTTGACAATTTCACTTTATAATTTTTATACCTGTCAGGATTATGTATCAGTTGGTAGGTTTTTATATAATGAATAGTCACACGCCTTATCCTTGCTATTTCTCCAATTAGTTTTTCACCATCAGCATATTAGCACACACAAATATTCAACAGCACATTGAACGTCTAACTAGTTGAAACATTCATTCGTGTAATGAATCCTACTGTAAGAAGATTGTGGGACTATGTGAGTATAATATTTTTTCGTTAGTTTTTAAACCGATTTACTTCGAGGAATCAAGAGCAATAGTTCTTATAGGGGTTTTTATAGGGGTTATTGGGGAAGATTATGATTCTGCCTACGGCCGGTGAAATCATAGCATACGCTGATGATACTTGTATCTTCTACGAAGAAGAAAATTGGAGAAAAGTCAAAATACTAGCAGAAAAAGATCTTGCTATTATTCAAAAATGGTTCAATAGCAAATTACTAACCATAAACTTCACGAAAACATCGTTCCTTCCCATATATATTGACAGTAGAACATCACCGGACTTTCAATCGATAAAAACTGAAAATAACACGAAGATAAATGCTGTTACTGATTTTAAATACCTGGGAGTAGTCTTGGATTCAAACTTGAGATGAGATAAACACGTCAAACATGTAATTAAAAAAGCTAGATTTCTAATCCACAAATTTAAAGTTTTAAGAAATATTCTCAATCCTAAGATGCTGCATACGGTTTATACCTCACTTGTCCAGCCACATTTAATGTATGGTATAGTAGCATGGGGAAGTGTTGGAAAAACTACTTTGAAGTTACTCAAAAAAAAAATCATCAAAGTTATGTATAAAAAAGACTTCACCTATCCATCCGACGATCTATTTCGAGAAAGCTCCATAATGGACATAAGGCAGCTATACCATTATTTTACAAACATATACCAACATAAAAATAAACATCAACTCAAAAATTTCGATCATGAATACAACACAAGAAATAAAAATAAAATGTATGTACTGAAAAAGACAAAGAAAGCGGCAGGCCAAAAATGTTACACTTATCAAGCTCCTAAACTGTATAACACACTCCCAGATTATATTAAAAATAAAAATAAATTAGAAAACTTCAAATATCACTTAAAAAGTTTCATATTTGAAAACTCTAGAGAAATGATTCATAAAATAATAGAATAACATAGAGTGCCGTGGTTGTATACTTCTACCAATTTTATTAATGAGCCTTTTTTTTTAATGCGCTTCAATAGAAGCTCTCCTCTATTTGTTTGTACCAATTGCTCCATTCGTTTCACTGTAAATGCTGCTTTTATTTCATTTTATTTTAATTAACTTATTTTACTTGTCGGTTTTATTTTAATTAACTTATTTTAATTGTCGATTTTATTTTAATTAACTTGTTTTACTTCTCGATTTTAATTGGTATTATTACTATTATTGTTGCAGATGTTTTATCTTATATTGGTTTGTTTGTTTATTGTGTCACGCACAGGTTAAACCTTTAGTGACTTTTTCCCAGTTTATTTACTTTAGCTAGGTATCAATACTCATATGTGACTCATATTTGGTAAATAAACTTATATTATTATTATTATTATTACATTGAAAATATGAACAGGATGTTCATAAAGTCAGTTGTGGAATGATTTGCGACTGAAAGTTGGAATTTAATCACTGTATTCATCGTACAAGATAACCTTTCTTGGTGTTGTATTCCCCGCTGAAGTCCCACGTACCAGTAGGATCTAGCGACTAGGTGGTTCGAAATAAGTCAACCGGTTCACAAACACAATTTACATTTCGTAATAGTTGTCAAAAGTACAGTGTCAGTAATAATACCGAACAAGAAATAAAAACGATATAAAAAACGTGTAAACTTAGGAAATAAGTAATTTGTAAATAACTTTGACATAAACCGTTGAAAATAATCGAATCAATAACATCGATCAAGTGAGTCGCCGGCGTGCTCTAATAACGTGACGTCTCATGTACGGTCTAACTCGAACTCTCTATCAAAACTTAAAGATGATGCAACACTACCAACGTCATACATTTGGCACGTGATCAGAGGGCGCTAGCTCTTGGAACATTCTATTAACGACAATGGCGTACATGCTGTTTTTCATATAGGTACATGAATCAGATGGGAATAAGAATAAAAATACATAGGCGTGCAGTTACAAGTTACGACATTTTCCCACCTGAGAGACAGTTTTAACCTAAAACATTTTCTCACAAAATAAACTTTAAAAGTATAAACCTAAACAACTCAATCACAAAATCTTTGTGGCTTTCTGACATTACGTCCACAACGGGTAATCTTACAATCTACGCTAGTCTCAACAACTTTCGATTCATGTTCTTCACTTTTCAGCACTCGCGTATCCTGCGACTTGCAACCTTGTTTCTTAGGTTCAGAAGATTTATCATCTTCATCCAGCTCTCGTGCGGGCTCCTCTTCAAGCGGAGTATTACATTCCAAGGGATATAAACATTGCACAGGTCGTAGCAACTCACCTCGTGACGGTCTTACTCGTACTAATCTTGTACGTCCGTCTTTGCATGGAATGACCTCTATTACACGAGCTAAAGGCCACTCGACACGTTTTGTAGAATCATTTCCTATTAAGACAATTTGGTCTAATTTAACGGAAACACTCGTTTTTTTGTCGAATAAAAGTTTCAGCTGTCCAAGATATTCTACCCGAAATCTCTGACGTAAATGTTCTCTGAGTCTCTGCTTATGACGCATACTGCGCGAAAAGTTCGTTTTTTCGATTGCGTCAATGTCCGGTATACTAGCGTTTGATTGTTCACGTAAAAACATAGCGGGGGTCAACGGTTCGAGGTCCAATGGATCCGTTGAAATATAAGTCAATGGTCGATTGTTAACGACGGATTCACAATCACAAATTATAGTCATTAGGTCTTCAAAACCTAAACACTTTTTACCTAGAATCTTACGCAACAGTGTTTTCACCAACCCGATAAGTCTTTCAAAAAATCCGCCCCACCACGAAGCCGTCAGGGGGTTAAACTTCCACGTGATTCGCTGCACTGACGTTTTATGTTCGATATGGTCCCAGTTCAAATTTTGAAAGGCGTTATCGGTGCCCTTAAAGTTCGTGCCATTATCACTATAAATCACTTTTGGTCTACCGCGTCTTGCAATGAAACGACGTAACACTTGTAGGAAACCATTTGTAGATAGCGACAAAGTCAACTCCAGGTGTACGCTCCGATAAACCGCGCACGTAAATAAACACACCCATGCCTTCTCTCCCGATTTTAGAAATAGAGGTCCAGCAAAGTCCACACCAGTTATTTCAAACGTAATTGCATCGCGCACTCTATCTGCTGGTAGCGGTGGTGGTTCTACAACAAACGGTTTAGCGCTATATCTGCGGCACACTGAACACTTCCCAATCACAGATCTGACAGTTTTCCTGCCTGTTAGAATCCAGTAGCGTTCTCTCAATAAACAGAGCAATCCTTGCGTTCCCACATGGCTGTTCTTCCGATGTGCATCCATTATCAAAGCAATTACAACAGGATGCCTTTTCGGTTAGATAATGGGATACTTGAAATCCTTAGTCTCGTTAGGTTTATTTGAAACTCTGGAATCTATCCTGATCAAACAATCATCATCATATTTCGGTTTCAAACTTTTAATCTGGTCATCTTCTAATCCTGAAAAGTGTTATTGTTGTACCTTCACAAGAATAAACTTTTCTGCAGCGTCCAGCTCCTTTACAGAAAAATTTCCAGAAGTTTTTTCGTGATTTTTCAATTTTGAGCTTGTTATGTGTAAATCCGAAAACTGCTGCTAACATTCGCACTGTCTGCTCAAAACTGCTAAACTTTTTCAAGTGAAAATAGTCAGAATATGTTTGATTTACACTCAGCAATGTTTTCAGACAACTTTTCTTCCTCTCAGCATTTACCTCCTCTTCATTTACTTGTTGATATGTGTAGGGCCATTTTTCTTTATCCTCATATAACCACTGTGGACCCTCCCACCATTTTGACATTAGTAACTGTTTAGGTGAACACCCGCGAGAAGGTAAATCTGCAGGATTATATACTCCTGGAATATGTCTCCATTCTTCTTGGGGGATTAACTTTCTAATTTCATCCACTCTGTTATACACAAAAGTACCCCAGTTTTCGTTTCTCTGGATCCAAGAAATGACTGTTGATGAGTCACTCCAAAAATAACTTCGATATTCTTTGGTGAGATTTTCTGTCACTTGTTTATACAGTCTCGCTCCAATTGTAGCTGCCAACAATTCAAGTCGTGGGATAGTCATCTTTCGCTCTTTATTCTCTAAGGGAGCAATTCTTGACTTGGCTGCCAACAAGTATACCCACACTTCATTTTCCTGGGCTACTCTACAAAATACGGTTGCTGCATAAGCGTGTTGTGAAGCGTCCACAAATGTGTGAATCGTGACATCTCTTGGTTCCGAACTTCCAATTTTATTCCATCGAGGAACTTCAATATTTGTCAATATCGGCAATGATTTTCCGCATCCATAACATGGCAACAGCGCATTTCCGCAAAGTTAAGATGTCATAACAGGAACCACCTGATTGAAAAGAGTAATTTCCACTTCGATCCATCTCCATATCAGATTTCCAGTAATCCGAAGTGACCAACTTGGCAACAGAGCATTTTCGCAAGACAAAAATGGTATCATTAGAATCAGCTGATTGCACAAAATGGCGATGTTCAATTGTTTTTTCCATATCAGACTTCCAGTAATTCCAAGTGACCAAAACTTGGCAACTGCGCATTTCCGCTAAATAAAAATAGTACCATTAAAATAGGTTGACGGTCTGTAATCGAGACATCCAATTATTTTTTTCATATCAGATTTTCATTAATCCGAAGAGGTCAACTCGGCAACAGGTCATTTCTGATGCCCACAAACGCGACGTTCAGCTTTCTTTTTCACAACAGATTTCCAGTCAATCGAATTTTTACCAAAATGGCAATTTATGTATTCAATAAATACATGTTCTTATATAGATAGATAGATAGATAGATTTCCTTTATTAGTTCTTTCAAATAAAATACCTTTTCAGGTGTAGAACATGTCAACATTAAAAAATATTACAGAAACAATAACAAAACAACATGATTGTCACAGTCGATGTGAGGAATATAATTTTATAAAAATAAAAATAAAATCAGATGTGGAAGATAAAATGTCAAAAAATAAAATAATATAGTTATCACAGTCAAATATTCAATATACAGGGTGTCAATTTGAAAACTTCCCACCCTTAATATCTTCCTTCCAGTAAACAACATGAGTAATCGAAAAAACAGGTCAATTTTATTGTCAAGGGGGACACTTTCACGGACTATTTGTAGCCCTCGTAGTTCAACCCCCTAGGAGGGGTAGATGTTACCCTTAGAATTTTAAATGGGAAGGGGGGTCAAGTGGCACATCATTTTGATAGGCGTTCAATTCTTGTTCCAATGGTACCCTGACTTATTATTTTTTGATGAGCATTTTCCGAAAAATTGCGTTCTAAACTAACAGAAGTTATTATTAGAACGCCTATACTGAGATGCATGGTTTGGCCAGAACTGGTTAGAATATTAGGTGGTACCGTTCCAACCCTTTATTAGGGGTAATATTAGCCATTAGCTCCAAACACTTTACATAAAAAAGTAGTCTAATAGTAAAACGTAGATGGTAGTAAAGTTGTGTTTATTAAATGCTGAATTTTTAAGTGTCATCGCCTTCCTTTTTTGCTACTTCTGCTGTAAAAAGTTTCTGTTTTCCGGCAAAAAAATGGTTAGCAAATTTGAACTATGTGGTAGTATTGTGAATACCGTTGTACCTGTTGGGCTGTTTAGGAATTACTTTCAAAAGTGTATAAAAGTGTAAAAATGGTTTACATTCTTCAAGACAGAATTGAAATGATTGTAATTTATGGCGAAGTTGGAAAGTGCGCACGAAGGGCGGCATGTCTTTTTAACGAAAGACATCCAAATTGTAATGTAAGTCACCGGTATGTGCTTGATTTGGTGAATAAGTTTTACGAAACTGGTTCAGTGACAAATAAAAAAAGAAATAACCCCAGAGTACTAAATGAAGCAGCTCAAATTGAAGTTTTGGGAACATTTGCTGCAGAGCCCACGAGCTCCTTACGATCAGTATCAGAACAGACGGGAATGTCACGCGAGACTATAAGAAAAGCATTGAAAATGCATAAATTTCATCCATATAAAATGCAGATTCTTCAAGAGCTCCACGAGGATGATTATGATAGAAGAATAGAGTTTTGTGAAATCATGTCTCATCGAGTCAATACCATCCCTAATTTTCTGTTAAACATCTGTTTCAGCGATGAGTGTTCATTTTTTTCTGAATGGCAATGTTAATAGACAAAATTGTCGCTATTGGAGTGACGAAAACCCACATATTTTTCGGGAAGGGCATACACAACACCCACAAAAAGTTAATGTTTGGGCTGGTATTCTTGGAAATGCCATTCTTGGTATGCTTGAAGAGACTATCGATCCTCTTATAACTCACGAGCTAGAAACTCAAATTGATGCAGAAGGTAATGAACATTTGCAGGAGGATCTGTTACATTACCAGCAGGACGGTGCTCCACCTCATTATTTTCTTCCCGTCCGACAGTGGTTAAACGAGAGTTTTCCAGGTAGATGGATTGGCAGAAGGGGAGCAGTTGAATGGCCTCCGAGATCACCGGATTTAACACCCTTAGATTTCTTTCTTTGGGGGCATCTTAAATCCGTTGTTTATAAAACACAACCTACTGATATTGACGAACTTAAAAGACGAATTACAGCAGCATGCCGGTCAATTCCTAGTGAAGTTTTCCGTAATGTTAGAGGGGAGTTCGAAAACAGACTGTATTACTGTTTAGAGCAAAATGGACAACATTTCGAATAGCTAATAAGATAAGCGTAAGTAGATTTTATGTTGGAAATGTCTTTCTCGCAAATAAAATTTTATTGTGTAGAAGGAAAATAACCACCAAATAAAAAATCTCATGTGTAATAAATTTATTCCTGTCATTCAAGGGTTGGAGCGGTGCCACCTACTCTTCTAACCATTTTTACTAAAGGGAGTCAATACAATAATGCATCTCAGTATAGGCGTTCTAATAATTACTTTTGTTAGTTTAGAACGCAATTTTTCATCACAAAATAATAAGTCAGGGTACCATTGGAACAAGAATTGAACGCCCATCAAAATGATGTGCCACTTGACCCCCCTTCCCATTTAAAATTCTAAGGGTAACATCTACCCCTCCTAGGGTGTTGAACCACGAGGGCTACAAATAGTCCGTGAAAGTGTCCCCCTTGACAATAAAATTGACCTGTTTTTTCGATTACTCATATTGTTTACTGGAAGGAAGATATTAAGGGTGGTAAGTTTTCAAATTGACACCCTGTATAATATACACAGACACAGATATATACATATATATTCACATACAATACACACATACATTCACACAAAAATATGAATAAAATCAAATATATAAATAAAATCAAGTGTATAAATAAATTCAAATGTATAAATAAAATCAAATGTATAAATAAAATCAGATGTATAGTTAAAATTAGAAAGATAAAACAGTTTGTCTTGAAAAATGCAAAATACCCCATAATAATAAAATCATATCAAATAAATTTCACCACTCTCTCTCTGCTTTATTGTATCTATGAAATATTCGTCCAGTGAATAGTATGCTTTTTTGATGAGTAAGTTTTTCAGTTCTGTTTTCAACTTATTCTTAATGGGCTGTGTCCTTAATGATTCGGGCAATTTGTTGTATATGTTTATGATCGAAAAGGAAATGTTTTTCTGTACATATGTGAAGTTGGGCCTAATATTTAGAAGATTGCTTTTTTTTCGAGTATTGTGTCTATGATTTCTGTCGTAACCTGTGTATAGTTCCATATTTTCAGTTACAAATATAACTGCTTCATAGATCAATACACTGGTTAGACTAAGTATCTTCTTATCCCTGAATAATGGCCTACAACTATCTCTCAATGGAATATTGAATATGTTCCTTAAGCAACGTTTTTGTAGTATGGATATCTTCTTAACATCCGTAGAAGTTCCCCAGAAAATTATACCATATCTAATCTGACTTTGTACATAGGCATAATATGCTAGCAGTGCAGCGTCTGTGGATACATTTTGAGAAATAAATTTCAAAGCATAGTTCACTAATATGACTCTTCCAATTTAGCTTCAAATCGAACGTGATACCAAGAAAAGAAAGTTTTGATACTGGATTTAAGGAAGTTGTGTCATGGTGGAAGCTAACAAAATAACTTTTTTGTGCAAAGGGAATAATTTGAGTTTTACTGTTATTCTGCTTCAGATTATGCATTGTAAAATATTCCTCCAGTGTATTCAAAGTGTTAGTTATTTTATATTGTGCTGTTTCAAGATCATTGGATTTGAAAATAATCGAGCAGTCGTCAGCATATTGAACCACATACTCACTAATCACTTCAGAAACATTATTGGTATAGAGTATATGCAACAGGGGGCCCAGCACTGATTCTTGAGGTACACCACGAGAAATCAGTAGTTTTCAGATATGAAATGTCCATCAGAATTCAATTCAGTTACACACTGATACCTGTTTTTGAGATAGGAAGTGATTAAGTCGATTGCTAGCCCTCTAATGACATAAAGTGACAATTTTTTGGCCAACAGGAGGTGATCTACACTATCAAATGCCTTTGACAGGTCGAGATTGACAACAGTGGTTACACGTTTCTCATTGAGGGATTCAATTACGCTACATGATGAGTAGCTCGAATTATTGATTTACTCTTTCTGAAACCATTTTGTCTATCACATAAAATATTGTTGAATTCCAAGAAGTTAGTTAATCTTGAGCTTATTATTTTTTCAAAGATCTTACTGATATTTGACAGGATTGCAATAGGCCTGTAATTGTTCATAACACTCTTGTCACCTTTTTTGAATATAGCTCTAACAAGAGCTGTTTTTAGTTTATCCGGAAAAATACCAGTTGAGAACGACATGTTAATTAGGTACGCTACTCAACAGCAACATATTTTAAAAGTTTTACGGGAATTATATCCTCGCCTACTGATCTAGTGTTTTTCAACTTCATAATTTTATCATATACTTCTTGTGGATTTGTTGGCAGAAAAAATATGCTTTTTTTGAAAGGGTTTGGCATATAACGTGCATTTTCTATATAGTTGTTTGGTCTCAGATCTGAACAACTATTTATAAAAAAATTATTCATTTTGTTAAGATGCAATATTTTATTATTTGCATTAGTATCGACATTTTTTATTACAGAATCCTTTGAATGGCCACTATATGATTTAACAAGATTCCATACTGCCTTAGATTTATTGTTCGACTCTCGAATATAATTAATATTGGATAGTTTTTTTTCCTCATTCACCACCGATTTCAAAATACTACAGTGATTTTTATAAATATCCTTTGATATAGTACCATTTCTCTGTTGTTGATATAATATTTTCTTTCGTTTACTAGAAGTTCTTATACCTATGGTCATCAAATCTCTTTTTTTACACTACCTATTTTTACCTTCTTCAAGGGAACAACTATGTCCACCAACTGTTTCAGTGTTCCAAAAAAGTGATCATATGCTTCATTTGGATCATTCAGAGTAAACAGTTTTATTCACTTTATATTTTGAAGTTCATCCTTCAACTGGGAAAGTTTTGAATCTGAGAAGATCCTCTTTTTAGTCCTTGTTCCATTGGAGTCAGATTCAGTCTGTTTAAAGGAATATATTCTAATAATTTGAGCTTCATGATCTGATAGAGCAGATGTAACTACTTCACCAGGAGAGCCATTTTCGAAGTTTATGAAAATATTATCTAGCAATGTTGAAGTTCGGGGTGTTATTCTAGTTGGTTCGTTAATTTGTTTTGTTAGGTTGTACATATATAACAGATTAAAAAAGGACTGGGTTCTTTCATTTTCTTTTTCCAATAGATTGATATTGAAGTCTCCACAGAGCACTATTCTATATTTCCGGTATTTCATTTGCACATAGTCGAGTATTTCACCAAGTATTTGTAGAAATAGATCAATATCTCCACTAGGAGGTCTATAAATACATATCAACACTAACACAAGAGGCTTACAAACTAAGGATGAACATTCAATTACACACTCTAAACTTTTATGATTGATTTCTGAGATATCACTAATATCTATAGAATTTTTCACAAGAATACATGATCCACCATGTATTTTATGGGTCCTAGCAAAAGCTGAAGCCAACTGGTAGCCTTCCAGTGTTATTAGACATTTTTTTGTTCTGTATACCAGTGTTCAGTTGAGATTCAAAAGTTTCCAAGAATGTTTCTAATTCTAAAGTTTTATTTTTTAGACATTGTATATTTTGATGTAGTACGATAAAGTAGTCTTTAAGATATTTAACTTGATCAAACAGTTCAGTATTATTATTTCCTTGGTGCACATACTCTGAAAATTTGCATCTTCAATGGTCTGTATTGTTGTCAGAACAACATTTTTATGTGGGGCAAACAACTCTCAAGTTCACTACGAATATAAAATTTACTGCCTTGTTCTTTTTTATCTGCAAGAAATTTTATAGAACAATTTCTTACTATTTTATAATTTATGATGCAATCAGTTGAGTGTCACATTCGGAAATGATTACTAAATTTGGAGCGTTGCCCCGATACAAGCACACGCAAAATTGCACAACAATTAAACATTTCTCACTTTACTGTATGGAAGATTTTGAAAGAGTACCAACTGTATCCTTGCCACATACAGCGTGTTCAAGCGGTATTTCCTGCGGATTTTCCCAAGCCAGTTGTTTATACTACGTGGCTTTTGCAACAACAGGTTGCATCTCCGACATTTTTATCCAGTATATTATTTACCAATGAAGCGTATTTTTCCCACAATTCAATTATGAACTTTCATAACAACCATATCTGGGCAGAAGAAAATCCCCATGCGGTTATAGAAAATAATTATCAACAGCAGTTTTCCGTGAATGTCTGGGTTGGTATTGTTGGCGATTATCTCATTGGACCTCATTTTTTACCCCCGAGATTAAATGGTCAAGAGTATCGTCATTTTTTGGAATTTGTATTACCTGTACTACTAGAAAATGTCCCACTGGCTGTAAGAGGAGCAATTTGGTTCATGCACGATGGGGCTCCACCTCACTTCAGCATAGTAGCACGTCAATTTCTGGATGAAACTTATGGAGAAAACTGGATTTGTCGCGCAGGTCCACAGTCATGGCCGCCCAGGTCACCGGATTTAAATCCCTTGGATTTTTTCCTTTAGGGACATTTAAAGTCCCTCGTTTATAAAACTATAGTCAACACTGAAGAAGAATTAATCCAACTAATACGGGATTCATGTGATCAGATAAGACATATGCCGGAAATATTTCAACGTGTTCGTGAATCGATGTTAAGACGAGTTAATGCTTGCATTGAAATTGAAGGAGGACATTTTGGGCAACTATTGTAAGTTTTGTGTTAGTTAGTATTGAATGTATTCTTACAGAAACAAATTGCCTAGGTACCATTTTTGTTTCAGTGTGGTTTTAATAAAGGGTGTTTCTTGTTTGATGTTGCCTTGGCATTTCCGGCGTTACCACTATGCACGCACTGGCCAAATGAAACAAACATTTTTCAAGCATAACAGATTCACCTGTAATCATTAAAAACCCTATAAAAACAATTTTTTATTGTGTTGTGCCAGGGACGTGCAATGAAGTGATTTTTATGTTTTTTCTCAAAAACAAAGCAAGATACGAAAAAAATTCTAGAAATAAAAAAGTTGTCATTTCAGTTGCTCAATGTGAAACAAATTCAAAAATTGCAAAAAAATCAGTGGCGCACATGTTTTCTGTCCAAAATATTGGTTACATGCCTTCCGGGACGCCACTGGACATGATAATTTTGATATAGTTAGGGTTAAATTCGCCCTTTACGACCTTCAATAACACTGCCAAATTTTAATAAAATCGGTTTAAGGGTTATTAAGATATTTACGACAAAAACGATTTCTTTTAAAAAATTTGACACCCTGTATCTTGAAAACGAAGCATTACCGGACCTATGTTTATATGAACTTTTCGTCTTAGAATCACTCAAAGAATCACCCCTTTAAGTTTGGCCACGTACTTAAATAACACCCTGTATTCTTTCAAACCTTTATAGAATAGGGAATTCATTGTATTACCCATATTGACCCGTGATATATAAAAATTGTCTTTATTTCTCGTATGATAACCATGAATTCATTTAGATAGGTAGGTACCATGTTGTGAGTTATTTTAAAGATATGAATCATAGCATTTGAGTAAAATCTGTCAGAAACTGGTAGCCACTGTAGTGTGTCAAGCATAAGGGCGATGTTAGTATCTATTACATTTTAATATTATTCTCATTCCCCTGTTTTGAAGCTTTTGAAGTGCATTTATTTTGTTTAGACGAAATACATACAATAAGTTCGCACAGTAGTCGAAATGTGGTTGTATGATTGTATTAGATACAGTAATCTTAGAGAAACTTGAGATATTTTGCGAAATTCTGCTGAAGAAGAATAATTTTCTACATATTTTTTTATAGAATGTTGTTAATCATGAATCCGATATACTTGAATTCTTTAACAAATTCTATGATCTCATTGTCTATGGTAAGAGTACAGTTGTTGATATTGATGTTAGAATATCTAAAGGATGTTGTTGAAATCATTGCTTTAGTTTTGGTAGTATTCAGCTTGAGCCTGTTGTTATTTAGGTACGTACTAACCATTGACAATGATTCATTCATTTTTTCTACAGCATGATTTAGGTTGTTACTCGATACTGAAAGAAGTGTATCATCCGCAAATAGCTTTATAAAGTTACAATCATGATGGAAATTGATATCATTAATATATATTGAAAATAGGAGTGGGCCCAAAACACTGCCTTGTGGAAAACCAACATTATTTATAATTGGTTCTGAAAACGTATTGCCTATGTTATTTGGTTTCTATCAAATAAATAGTTATGAAGCCAACTATACCATAACTCTTTAGTTTCTTCAACAATATTGAACGATCAATAGTCTCAAAAGCACGTTTAAGATCCAGAAATACCGAAATAACATATTCTCCTATATCCCGATCCTGAAGCCAGGAAAACCAGATACAAGGGTCGACAGCTATCGCCCCATCTCATTACCTAGTGCTGTTGCCAAGGTGGTGGACAGAATCCTCCTCAAGAGAATCTGTGACCTCGAGGAAAAGCTCAATCTTATTCCGGCGGAACAGTTCGGCTTCCGAAAAGGTCATTCAACGACCTCCCAGGTGGCCAGAATTGTCCACGACGTGAGGGAGGGCTTCAATCGAGATAACAATACAGTCATGCTCCTGTTGGATATCCAAAAGGCCTTCGATACCGTCTGGATAGAAGGGTTTATCGTGAAGATGCTACAAGCAGGTATGCCGGAATACATGGTAAAGATTATAGACTCGTACCTAGTCAACAGAACTTTCGAGGTTAGAGTAAACGACACAAACTCTGTGAGATGGAAGGCCGAAGCAGGAGTGCCGCAAGGCTCGAGCTTGTCCCCACTTTTGTATTCGCTACATACGTATGACTTTCCCAAGTTCACTAACACGAACACGGCTATATATGCTGACGACACGGCAATATACGCCCAGTCAAAGTACAGCAATATAGCAGCAGCAAAGCTGAAAACGCATCTGCAACACAAAGTCATACCGTATCTAGCGAAGAACAAAATTGTGGTGAATCCTGGTAAAACAGAGCTCGTGAACTTCACATGGAAGAGGAAACGTTCCTACGTTCACATTCCTGGGGGATTCAGAGCTCTGGGTAATCAGATTGACGAGACCAAGTCAGCACGGTACCTGGGGGTACTACTGGACAAAAAATTAACCCTTGCTAACCATGTCAGCTTGGCAATCCAACGAGCTGCGGGAGCTTTAAAACGGACATACCCGTTGATAGCCAGGGACTCCAAGCTGTCCATGACTAACAAGGTGTTAATATATAAGCAGGTCATAAGACCATCAATGACATATGCATGTCCAGTATTCTGCAGCATCCCCAAGACTCAAATGTCGAGACTGGAGAGGATACAGAATAAGGTACTCCGTATCGTCACCAATAGTGACAGGTACATTCGGCTAACCGATCTCAGAGAGCTAGCCAATATTCCATCCATCGAAGAATTTATCAAACACCAGTCTGATAAATTCTACAGATACTTCATCAACGAAAGCCCGTTGACAAAAGGTATAACAGCAGTCAGAGCCCACCATAACAGGCCCCAAAAGAAGCAGGGCGGGCTCATCTACCAGGCACTGGATATATTCCAGGAAACCCCAGAAGAAGACGTGTAGAATACATATACAAAGACCACACCACCAAGTCTAAATCCGGTTTTTCTTCCTTTTTTTTCCGGAAACTCATCAAACACACCAATGAGAAACGTCCAATGATCTGATGTCTCACCCGTAATAAGTACTAATTCCCCCTGCATAACTTGGAGGAGGCAGGGAAACCACAACACTATGCGACGTAACGCTTACAACATTCGAACTACACAACATCGTAGAACCTACCGTAAGGCAGGTACGATCTGGTTCGGCCCTTCCGTGTCGAACCCCCCACAGTCTTTCACTCCCTCCCTACCACTACCCTGTGGCTAAGTGATAGTTTTGAGATTTGTGCCAACGTTTATATAATATATCTACATGTTTATTTATTTATATATTCGTTATATGTTGTACAGTGCTTATACATTTTTATATTATTTAATTAATAAATATCTTTTGAATCTATCAGTGGCTTGTTTCCAGTTGGTAATTGTTAATTGCAATGCAGATTCACAAGAGTGGTTTGCTCTGAATCCCGATTGATTCAACATAAGTATATGATACTAAGGTAAACACGATTAAATTTCCACAGATTTATTGTCTTCGCGACATGTTTCGATACACTGTATCTTTTTCAAGCGAATGTTATACATTAAATTATTCTACCTTGAACATTACTTAAATACCCTTCTTAACAATTGAGGTAATTAGGAGCTACCTATGATAAAAATAAAATTGACAATACAATGTAGGAAGGTACCTGTAAATCTCAAAACATATCTACTACTTAATTAGTTGAAAAGGTTTAACAAAGGGGAACTATTAAGGTCCAACCCAGGTAGCACATCATATCGGCTGAATCTTGGTTCGATATTGGGCCAATATAGATATATTGTAAATGAAATAATTATATTGGTCCAATATGGGTCAATATTCAAAAAACAATATTATATTAATAATATTGGTGGAATATTGGTTGAACCTGTTTTGAATGTAGATTGTCACATGTAATATTCATCAAAATGATGTGCCACTTGACCCCCCTTCCCATTTAAAATTCTAAGGGTAACATCTACCCCTCCTAGGGTGTTGAACCACGAGGGCTACAAATAGTCCGTGAAAGTGTCCCCCTTGACAATAAAATTGACCTGTTTTTTCGATTACTCATATTGTTTACTGGAAGGAAGATATTAAGGGTGGTAAGTTTTCAAATTGACACCCTGTATAATATACACAGACACAGATATATACATATATATTCACATACAATACACACATACATTCACACAAAAATATGAATAAAATCAAATATATAAATAAAATCAAGTGTATAAATAAATTCAAATGTATAAATAAAATCAAATGTATAAATAAAATCAGATGTATAGTTAAAATTAGAAAGATAAAACAGTTTGTCTTGAAAAATGCAAAATACCCCATAATAATAAAATCATATCAAATAAATTTCACCACTCTCTCTCTGCTTTATTGTATCTATGAAATATTCGTCCAGTGAATAGTATGCTTTTTTGATGAGTAAGTTTTTCAGTTCTGTTTTCAACTTATTCTTAATGGGCTGTGTCCTTAATGATTCGGGCAATTTGTTGTATATGTTTATGATCGAAAAGGAAATGTTTTTCTGTACATATGTGAAGTTGGGCCTAATATTTAGAAGATTGCTTTTTTTTCGAGTATTGTGTCTATGATTTCTGTCGTAACCTGTGTATAGTTCCATATTTTCAGTTACAAATATAACTGCTTCATAGATCAATACACTGGTTAGACTAAGTATCTTCTTATCCCTGAATAATGGCCTACAACTATCTCTCAATGGAATATTGAATATGTTCCTTAAGCAACGTTTTTGTAGTATGGATATCTTCTTAACATCCGTAGAAGTTCCCCAGAAAATTATACCATATCTAATCTGACTTTGTACATAGGCATAATATGCTAGCAGTGCAGCGTCTGTGGATACATTTTGAGAAATAAATTTCAAAGCATAGTTCACTAATATGACTCTTCCAATTTAGCTTCAAATCGAACGTGATACCAAGAAAAGAAAGTTTTGATACTGGATTTAAGGAAGTTGTGTCATGGTGGAAGCTAACAAAATAACTTTTTTGTGCAAAGGGAATAATTTGAGTTTTACTGTTATTCTGCTTCAGATTATGCATTGTAAAATATTCCTCCAGTGTATTCAAAGTGTTAGTTATTTTATATTGTGCTGTTTCAAGATCATTGGATTTGAAAATAATCGAGCAGTCGTCAGCATATTGAACCACATACTCACTAATCACTTCAGAAACATTATTGGTATAGAGTATATGCAACAGGGGGCCCAGCACTGATTCTTGAGGTACACCACGAGAAATCAGTAGTTTTCAGATATGAAATGTCCATCAGAATTCAATTCAGTTACACACTGATACCTGTTTTTGAGATAGGAAGTGATTAAGTCGATTGCTAGCCCTCTAATGACATAAAGTGACAATTTTTTGGCCAACAGGAGGTGATCTACACTATCAAATGCCTTTGACAGGTTGAGATTGACAACAGTGGTTACACGTTTCTCATTGAGGGATTCAATTACGCTACATGATGAGTAGCTCGAATTATTGATTTACTCTTTCTGAAACCATTTTGTCTATCACATAAAATATTGTTGAATTCCAAGAAGTTAGTTAATCTTGAGCTTATTATTTTTTCAAAGATCTTACTGATATTTGACAGGATTGCAATAGGCCTGTAATTGTTCATAACACTCTTGTCACCTTTTTTGAATATAGCTCTAACAAGAGCTGTTTTTAGTTTATCCGGAAAAATACCAGTTGAGAACGACATGTTAATTAGGTACGCTACTCAACAGCAACATATTTTAAAAGTTTTACGGGAATTATATCCTCGCCTACTGATCTAGTGTTTTTCAACTTCATAATTTTATCATATACTTCTTGTGGATTTGTTGGCAGAAAAAATATGCTTTTTTTGAAAGGGTTTGGCATATAACGTGCATTTTCTATATAGTTGTTTGGTCTCAGATCTGAACAACTATTTATAAAAAAATTATTCATTTTGTTAAGATGCAATATTTTATTATTTGCATTAGTATCGACATTTTTTATTACAGAATCCTTTGAATGGCCACTATATGATTTAACAAGATTCCATACTGCCTTAGATTTATTGTTCGACTCTCGAATATAATTAATATTGGATAGTTTTTTTTCCTCATTCACCACCGATTTCAAAATACTACAGTGATTTTTATAAATATCCTTTGATATAGTACCATTTCTCTGTTGTTGATATAATATTTTCTTTCGTTTACTAGAAGTTCTTATACCTATGGTCATCAAATCTCTTTTTTTACACTACCTATTTTTACCTTCTTCAAGGGAACAACTATGTCCACCAACTGTTTCAGTGTTCCAAAAAAGTGATCATATGCTTCATTTGGATCATTCAGAGTAAACAGTTTTATTCACTTTATATTTTGAAGTTCATCCTTCAACTGGGAAAGTTTTGAATCTGAGAAGATCCTCTTTTTAGTCCTTGTTCCATTGGAGTCAGATTCAGTCTGTTTAAAGGAATATATTCTAATAATTTGAGCTTCATGATCTGATAGAGCAGATGTAACTACTTCACCAGGAGAGCCATTTTCGAAGTTTATGAAAATATTATCTAGCAATGTTGAAGTTCGGGGTGTTATTCTAGTTGGTTCGTTAATTTGTTTTGTTAGGTTGTACATATATAACAGATTAAAAAAGGACTGGGTTCTTTCATTTTCTTTTTCCAATAGATTGATATTGAAGTCTCCACAGAGCACTATTCTATATTTCCGGTATTTCATTTGCACATAGTCGAGTATTTCACCAAGTATTTGTAGAAATAGATCAATATCTCCACTAGGAGGTCTATAAATACATATCAACACTAACACAAGAGGCTTACAAACTAAGGATGAACATTCAATTACACACTCTAAACTTTTATGATTGATTTCTGAGATATCACTAATATCTATAGAATTTTTCACAAGAATACATGATCCACCATGTATTTTATGGGTCCTAGCAAAAGCTGAAGCCAACTGGTAGCCTTCCAGTGTTATTAGACATTTTTTTGTTCTGTATACCAGTGTTCAGTTGAGATTCAAAAGTTTCCAAGAATGTTTCTAATTCTAAAGTTTTATTTTTTAGACATTGTATATTTTGATGTAGTACGATAAAGTAGTCTTTAAGATATTTAACTTGATCAAACAGTTCAGTATTATTATTTCCTTGGTGCACATACTCTGAAAATTTGCATCTTCAATGGTCTGTATTGTTGTCAGAACAACATTTTTATGTGGGGCAAACAACTCTCAAGTTCACTACGAATATAAAATTTACTGCCTTGTTCTTTTTTATCTGCAAGAAATTTTATAGAACAATTTCTTACTATTTTATAATTTATGATGCAATCAGTTGAGTGTCACATTCGGAAATGATTACTAAATTTGGAGCGTTGCCCCGATACAAGCACACGCAAAATTGCACAACAATTAAACATTTCTCACTTTACTGTATGGAAGATTTTGAAAGAGTACCAACTGTATCCTTGCCACATACAGCGTGTTCAAGCGGTATTTCCTGCGGATTTTCCCAAGCCAGTTGTTTATACTACGTGGCTTTTGCAACAACAGGTTGCATCTCCGACATTTTTATCCAGTATATTATTTACCAATGAAGCGTATTTTTCCCACAATTCAATTATGAACTTTCATAACAACCATATCTGGGCAGAAGAAAATCCCCATGCGGTTATAGAAAATAATTATCAACAGCAGTTTTCCGTGAATGTCTGGGTTGGTATTGTTGGCGATTATCTCATTGGACCTCATTTTTTACCCCCGAGATTAAATGGTCAAGAGTATCGTCATTTTTTGGAATTTGTATTACCTGTACTACTAGAAAATGTCCCACTGGCTGTAAGAGGAGCAATTTGGTTCATGCACGATGGGGCTCCACCTCACTTCAGCATAGTAGCACGTCAATTTCTGGATGAAACTTATGGAGAAAACTGGATTTGTCGCGCAGGTCCACAGTCATGGCCGCCCAGGTCACCGGATTTAAATCCCTTGGATTTTTTCCTTTAGGGACATTTAAAGTCCCTCGTTTATAAAACTATAGTCAACACTGAAGAAGAATTAATCCAACTAATACGGGATTCATGTGATCAGATAAGACATATGCCGGAAATATTTCAACGTGTTCGTGAATCGATGTTAAGACGAGTTAATGCTTGCATTGAAATTGAAGGAGGACATTTTGGGCAACTATTGTAAGTTTTGTGTTAGTTAGTATTGAATGTATTCTTACAGAAACAAATTGCCTAGGTACCATTTTTGTTTCAGTGTGGTTTTAATAAAGGGTGTTTCTTGTTTGATGTTGCCTTGGCATTTCCGGCGTTACCACTATGCACGCACTGGCCAAATGAAACAAACATTTTTCAAGCATAACAGATTCACCTGTAATCATTAAAAACCCTATAAAAACAATTTTTTATTGTGTTGTGCCAGGGACGTGCAATGAAGTGATTTTTATGTTTTTTCTCAAAAACAAAGCAAGATACGAAAAAAATTCTAGAAATAAAAAAGTTGTCATTTCAGTTGCTCAATGTGAAACAAATTCAAAAATTGCAAAAAAATCAGTGGCGCACATGTTTTCTGTCCAAAATATTGGTTACATGCCTTCCGGGACGCCACTGGACATGATAATTTTGATATAGTTAGGGTTAAATTCGCCCTTTACGACCTTCAATAACACTGCC
The DNA here is from genome assembly GCA_944452925.2 of Chrysolina oricalcia. Classification (NCBI taxonomy): domain Eukaryota; kingdom Metazoa; phylum Arthropoda; class Insecta; order Coleoptera; family Chrysomelidae; genus Chrysolina; species Chrysolina oricalcia. The sequence continues at coordinate 3,032,039 of OX101813.2, forward strand.
AAATTTTAATAAAATCGGTTTAAGGGTTATTAAGATATTTACGACAAAAACGATTTCTTTTAAAAAATTTGACACCCTGTATCTTGAAAACGAAGCATTACCGGACCTATGTTTATATGAACTTTTCGTCTTAGAATCACTCAAAGAATCACCCCTTTAAGTTTGGCCACGTACTTAAATAACACCCTGTATTCTTTCAAACCTTTATAGAATAGGGAATTCATTGTATTACCCATATTGACCCGTGATATATAAAAATTGTCTTTATTTCTCGTATGATAACCATGAATTCATTTAGATAGGTAGGTACCATGTTGTGAGTTATTTTAAAGATATGAATCATAGCATTTGAGTAAAATCTGTCAGAAACTGGTAGCCACTGTAGTGTGTCAAGCATAAGGGCGATGTTAGTATCTATTACATTTTAATATTATTCTCATTCCCCTGTTTTGAAGCTTTTGAAGTGCATTTATTTTGTTTAGACGAAATACATACAATAAGTTCGCACAGTAGTCGAAATGTGGTTGTATGATTGTATTAGATACAGTAATCTTAGAGAAACTTGAGATATTTTGCGAAATTCTGCTGAAGAAGAATAATTTTCTACATATTTTTTTATAGAATGTTGTTAATCATGAATCCGATATACTTGAATTCTTTAACAAATTCTATGATCTCATTGTCTATGGTAAGAGTACAGTTGTTGATATTGATGTTAGAATATCTAAAGGATGTTGTTGAAATCATTGCTTTAGTTTTGGTAGTATTCAGCTTGAGCCTGTTGTTATTTAGGTACGTACTAACCATTGACAATGATTCATTCATTTTTTCTACAGCATGATTTAGGTTGTTACTCGATACTGAAAGAAGTGTATCATCCGCAAATAGCTTTATAAAGTTACAATCATGATGGAAATTGATATCATTAATATATATTGAAAATAGGAGTGGGCCCAAAACACTGCCTTGTGGAAAACCAACATTATTTATAATTGGTTCTGAAAACGTATTGCCTATGTTATTTGGTTTCTATCAAATAAATAGTTATGAAGCCAACTATACCATAACTCTTTAGTTTCTTCAACAATATTGAACGATCAATAGTCTCAAAAGCACGTTTAAGATCCAGAAATACCGAAATAACATATTCTCCTATATCCCGATCCTGAAGCCAGGAAAACCAGATACAAGGGTCGACAGCTATCGCCCCATCTCATTACCTAGTGCTGTTGCCAAGGTGGTGGACAGAATCCTCCTCAAGAGAATCTGTGACCTCGAGGAAAAGCTCAATCTTATTCCGGCGGAACAGTTCGGCTTCCGAAAAGGTCATTCAACGACCTCCCAGGTGGCCAGAATTGTCCACGACGTGAGGGAGGGCTTCAATCGAGATAACAATACAGTCATGCTCCTGTTGGATATCCAAAAGGCCTTCGATACCGTCTGGAAAGAAGGGTTTATCGTGAAGATGCTACAAGCAGGTATGCCGGAATACATGGTAAAGATTATAGACTCGTACCTAGTCAACAGAACTTTCGAGGTTAGAGTAAACGACACAAACTCTGTGAGATGGAAGGCCGAAGCAGGAGTGCCGCAAGGCTCGAGCTTGTCCCCACTTTTGTATTCGCTACATACGTATGACTTTCCCAAGTTCACTAACACGAACACGGCTATATATGCTGACGACACGGCAATATACGCCCAGTCAAAGTACAGCAATATAGCAGCAGCAAAGCTGAAAACGCATCTGCAACACAAAGTCATACCGTATCTAGCGAAGAACAAAATTGTGGTGAATCCTGGTAAAACAGAGCTCGTGAACTTCACATGGAAGAGGAAACGTTCCTACGTTCACATTCCTGGGGGATTCAGAGCTCTGGGTAATCAGATTGACGAGACCAAGTCAGCACGGTACCTGGGGGTACTACTGGACAAAAAATTAACCCTTGCTAACCATGTCAGCTTGGCAATCCAACGAGCTGCGGGAGCTTTAAAACGGACATACCCGTTGATAGCCAGGGACTCCAAGCTGTCCATGACTAACAAGGTGTTAATATATAAGCAGGTCATAAGACCATCAATGACATATGCATGTCCAGTATTCTGCAGCATCCCCAAGACTCAAATGTCGAGACTGGAGAGGATACAGAATAAGGTACTCCGTATCGTCACCAATAGTGACAGGTACATTCGGCTAACCGATCTCAGAGAGCTAGCCAATATTCCATCCATCGAAGAATTTATCAAACACCAGTCTGATAAATTCTACAGATACTTCATCAACGAAAGCCCGTTGACAAAAGGTATAACAGCAGTCAGAGCCCACCATAACAGGCCCCAAAAGAAGCAGGGCGGGCTCATCTACCAGGCACTGGATATATTCCAGGAAACCCCAGAAGAAGACGTGTAGAATACATATACAAAGACCACACCACCAAGTCTAAATCCGGTTTTTCTTCCTTTTTTTCCCGGAAACTCATCAAACACACCAATGAGAAACGTCCAATGATCTGATGTCTCACCCGTAATAAGTACTAATTCCCCCTGCATAACTTGGAGGAGGCAGGGAAACCACAACACCATGCGACGTAACGCTTACAACATTCGAACTACACAACATCGTAGAACCTACCGTAAGGCAGGTACGATCTGGTTCGGCCCTTCCGTGTCGAACCCCCCACAGTCTTTCACTCCCTCCCTACCACTACCCTGTGGCTAAGTGATAGTTTTGAGATTTGTGCCAACGTTTATATAATATATCTACATGTTTATTTATTTATATATTCGTTATATGTTGTACAGTGCTTATACATTTTTATATTATTTAATTAATAAATATCTTTTGAATCTATCAGTGGCTTGTTTCCAGTTGGTAATTGTTAATTGCAATGCAGATTCACAAGAGTGGTTTGCTCTGAATCCCGATTGATTCAACATAAGTATATGATACTAAGGTAAACACGATTAAATTTCCACAGATTTATTGTCTTCGCGACATGTTTCGATACACTGTATCTTTTTCAAGCGAATGTTATACATTAAATTATTCTACCTTGAACATTACTTAAATACCCTTCTTAACAATTGAGGTAATTAGGAGCTACCTATGATAAAAATAAAATTGACAATACAATGTAGGAAGGTACCTGTAAATCTCAAAACATATCTACTACTTAATTAGTTGAAAAGGTTTAACAAAGGGGAACTATTAAAGTCCAACCCAGGTAGCACATCATATCGGCTGAATCTTGGTTCGATATTGGGCCAATATAGATATATTGTAAATGAAATAATTATATTGGTCCAATATGGGTCAATATTCAAAAAACAATATTATATTAATAATATTGGTGGAATATTGGTTGAACCTGTTTTGAATGTAGATTGTCACATGTAATATTGGGTCAATATTGGTTGAATAATTTCTACCAATATCGATAATACAATATTGTCTATATATTGTTTTCCACTTCTAGAATGAATATTGCAATCCCAATATTCCAGTCATATCGATTCTAGATATTAAAAACTATATTGTATTTCCAAGTTTGATAGCACATTGATTGAATATCATTTCAACTTTATTTAACAAATTTTAATAACTCATATTGGGTCAATATTGGTTCAATGATATTTACCAATATCGATAAAACAATATTGTCTTCATATTGTTTTCAACATCTAGATTAAGATTGATTTTGAATATTGGCCGAATATTCAATGAAATATATTAAAATTATATCATGATCAAACCTTGATAAAAATCCGCTAGGTGGCTCTACATATAGAACGTCTTCTAAAACTTACGAAAATATATTAAATACTTCCCGTAATATGTTTTCAAGACAACTTACTCAGTGGATTTGGCGATCAAAAGGCAGACTCTGGTGACACCTTGATCAACTAAAAGATATTCAATAATTTACCAAGGTATATTCACTTCCACCAATATATCCAAATGATATTGTACCAATATCGAGAAGTGTTTTGAGGCCATTATTGCTTCAAGTATATTTCACCAATACTATTTTTGAAATGTCTAAACAATATTCGACCAATATCGCAAAATGTTCACATTTTACTTCTCGACAATATAGCGTTTGAATATTGTTCCAATATTGTACCAGCGATATTGTACCATATCGCCAAATATTTTGAGGACAATATTGCTTCGAGAATATTGCGCCAATATTACTCAAGTAATATTGGACCAATATCGCCGAATGTTCACATTTTTTTTCTCGCCAATATTGCATTTCAAATATTTCGCCAATATATTCACAATATTGTACCAATATAGGTGTGCTACTTGGGAATTGATCATTTAGTAAACAATTCGAATTTTTCAATTTATTAATTTCCAAGAATTCTAAATAATTAAGCCTAATACCTTTATTTTCAACATGAAGGATTTCAAAGTTTTCATCGAAGTCATGGTCTTCTTCCAAAATATGATTGGCATATGTTGAATGTGTTTTATTATTGATATAATTCATACGGTGCTCACGTACGAGGCTTTTGAATGGTCTACCAGTCTGGCCTACATATACTTTGGAACAAGATCCACAATTCAATTTATAAACTCCTGATTTTTTAGATTTTTGTGTTTTATCTTTATTATTTTTCATAAACCTTCCCAACGTGTTATCTGTTCTGAATGCTACTCTTAAATTTTGTTTTTTCAAAAATGATGCTATTTTTTCTGAAACGGGCCCTGAATATGTTAAAGTTCTGTAATTATTGTCAAAGTTCCTCATAGTGGGGTACACTTCTTGGATAGCCTTTCTTTGTAATTTTTTAGCAAGAATATTCTCTATTAATTTGACTTGATATCCATTGTTAACTGCTATCTGTTTTATAATATTCAATTCTTTGCAGAAATTTTCTTCAGAATGAGGAATATTAACTAATCTATGTATCATACTATGGTATGCTGATATTTTATGTATATATGGATGTATCGAATTATTATGAATGGTGATGTCAGTATGGGAAGGTTTATGAAAAATAGAAAAATGGTGTTTGTTGTTGGTTTTACCTATTGTCAGATCTAAAAAATTTTATGATTTTTCTACTTCTATTTCTACTGTGAATTTAATGTTTGGGTGAATAGACTTAATTACTTAGAATTCTTGGAAATTAATAAATTGAAAAATTCGAATTGTTTACTAAATGATCAATTGGACCTTAATAGTTCCCCTTTGTTAAACCTTTTCAACTAATTAAGTAGTAGATATGTTTTGAGATTTACAGGTACCTTCCTACATTGTATTGTCAATTTTATTTTATCATAGGTAGCTCCTAATTACCTCAATTGTTAAAAAGGGTATTTAAGTAATGTTCAAGGTAAAATAATTCAATGTATAACATTCGCTTGAAAAAGATACAGTGTATCGAAACATGTCGCGAAGACAATAAATCTGTGGAAATTTAATCGTGTTTACCTTAGTGTCATATACTATGAATTTCCATCAAGTAAAGGCTACGTCAATCCACAACATAAGTATGTTGTTATTGTTTGAATATTCCAAAATTTGGTTATAAACAACAACTTCAAGAGTTTTTTCTACACAAGGTGGAGTATTTATTGGTCGAAATTCCCATGATTTTGTTGAACCCATCACTTTCTGAATAGGTACTACAATGCTTGTTTTTAATTTCTCTGGAAAAACTCCATAACAACGTGAAACATTAATACAATGTAGTAATACATGACCAATCACTTTAAAAGATGATTTGATTACTTTTGTATTCATCAACTCAGTTCCTGATTTATTTTCTATTTCATCAATTGATTATTATATAACACAAATGAGTTCAAAAAACACTATTTCAACAATAATGTCACAAAAAGGCAATGCCAGAAAATGAGAGAACTGTCAGAAGTTTACTTTGTGGAAAACATAAACATTGATATTCAACAGCGTTGACAAACGATCAGACACAACAAACTCTACATAACCATTTGAAGATGCAAGTAATGATATTTTTTCGATAAATTTGGATGTAAGCAATACATGTTTAAGTTGCATGATAATGTCACCATCACCATTCTTCATTCTTCGATTGTTATCGAATGGAATACGCGTGAAACAATTTTGTCTACTGTTATTGTTGTTAAAATTATTATTTCCGTCAACTCGACCCTTCGCTCCAAAGGAGAACGTTCTACCAGCACGGCCACCACGGCTTATCACCTACGAGATGTGACAAAGCCCAACTCAGTATCACGACAACAGATTGTGACCATTCACGACTTCAGACCAGAATGTAAACAGCTAGGTCCAGTACAATACTTCATAGGTCCATAGCTTTATCCAAATCACCTTCTTAAAATGGTGGTTCTGATCATAGGAGTCCGTGGTGAAATGATGGGCACATTGCTCTCGAATTTGAAAATCTTGCAGTAGGATAACATAAATCATAGCCGTCATAGCAGTCGTCCTGCTGAAGGCCGTCACTCGAAACTCACTCTGACTGCTCAAGGCACATGATTCTCAGACCAAATAGTCACTTATCCCGCAAACGTTCGCCCAGGGCACACAATTCCTGGACCCAATAGCTGCTTACCACTTGGGTTTAGGAGTGGTTATTGGGGTAATGATGAGACAAGCGCGTTCTCCGAATGTTCGGAGCTTTGGAGACAGGGACCGATGCACATAGAGGTATTTGGCCGATCTAAGCGGCCAAAATTATTTCTCTTCCTTTATTTATTCTAAACGATTTTTCTTATAAATTCAGGTATTGATGATAAATTAAAAAACAAATAATTTCGACACACTTTTAATAAAAAACAACTGATTTTAATCATGACGGCTTCGAGAACCATGATTTCGTCATCTGAGGAGTCGTCTAACCCTTCTTCGATGGTCTCTTCTGAGTCAGGGTCATTCTTACTTGGGTTTGCCTCAGCTGGAAGTAACAATTCCTTTGTCTCTCTTGAAAAGGGTTTTTGTCAGTTTCTTGGGTTTTGGCCGCATACTAGTTATAAGGGGATCCGAGCTCAGCAGTAACCTGTTAATAACATCAAGGTTACATGACTTCCTTGAAAACTTCCTGGCGAAGTTCTGTCGGTATTGCCGAAAATGCTTATTACGCGCTTCTGCGGCTTCTTCAGAAAGCAATCAGATAGGCCATAATACATGTTCTATAACGATTGCACCTTGGACAAGGATTTTATGCATTGTCGGTGTCTTCGGATGCCACGAATATAGTTCTATGTAGAGTTTTGCAGTTTCAAAAGCATAGCCCCTAAATTTTTCTACGTTGACCTTGTGACCACTTGATATTACTTCTAAAATTATTTTAAGGCGGTAAATCAAATTGAAGTCCACTCCAGTGATATCAGCAGCTAATTGTGGATTTGCAAAAAATCTCCTGCTGGTATTGCCATCATTTGTATTGCCAAAGCCGGCTTTCGGTACATCCACTATTAAACCTATTTCTCGTCTGAATTTTTCTTGTATTTCTACCTTTCTTTGTTTGACAATAGCTTTGTCACTATCTGACCTCAGTTGCCATTTCTTCACAGGCAGTTTATAGAAGAGGTGTAATAAACTCTCAAACAAACGGATTCTAGCGTGCAAAACGGACAGTGTTTCTGTATCAGCATCCTTTTTGATAGTAAGGTCATTAAATTGTTTAGAGGTTGCCCCACAAATGTAACACCTCATTGTAGATGTTCTCTGAGTGGCTGCGTTACACGTTTTGGCATCTACCATGGTTAGCGTCATAACGTACTTCACAGAAAATTCCTTTTCCCCTATAACAAATTCGGTGTCACGTAAAGAATCTATGGCAATTTTTATATAATTTATTTCTTCCTTGGTAATATCGACAGACTCTTTCACAAACCTTATCCTGATAGATCGACAATATCGTGGCGAAGATTGGGTTGGATTTTGCCAAATTACTTCTTCCAATACCACACACTAATTGAATAGGAACAAAACAACTTTGGAAGATGTTGGAGTCATCAGTTGCATTATTTAGCAATTTTTGTTTGAATTAGGCATGCTGTGACCCATAACAACCCCACTTACATATTATCTTCAATGTTTGTTGCTTTTCTTGACTTAAATAATCCAAAACTTCTTTCAAATGTGTTAGTAACCGTCTAACGGTATTATCGAACAAATCTTGTAAGTTAATTTCAGCGCAGGTTTCACTCACGTGGTAAGATTCTTTAGGCGGGTAACAGTCTCGTTTTGCTTTTTGTAGTACACTTTAACTTGGATTATACTTTTTCTTCGTACTCCTAACTATCTCGTATTGTCGCCTGGAGAGATCGGCTTCCACAAACATTGAGAGGGCGAGCATCGGCGTCAGTTGTGTTTCATTTCTCTGTAGAGCGGTAGAGTATGCCTTCTTGTATTTCCTAGGTCTTTTAGGGGATTTGGTTATTTCTTTTAGTAAGTCTGAAGCATCTCTCTTTCCAGAAGTTCTCAATTTTATCTGAGCAGCATGCACCAACATGTCTTCATCTGCAGCACTGCGTAGTTCCTCTGTTTTTCGACTCTTGCTTCTGTTACTCGATATACTAAATGTTTTCAGTGGTCGACCCGAACGTTGCTGCAAAACTGTTGGAATCTGGAATGTTCCTTGTAACCATTCTTCATTTTTTTAAAGGAATATGTCTTCCTTTTAATGTGCTGTTATCCATCTTCGTTTGAATTGAGACTTTACATATGAAAATGTATGCTTGACAGCCTTAATTTGGTCTTCGGAGCTGTTTTCCAGTTATAAAATATAATTCTCTAGGCATTCTAGTTTTGCGTCAAAACTAGGTAAGTTTCGCTATTTGATTTTATCGTACATTGATTTTCGGGTTATCACTCTAAGGCCGGAGCCACCTTGTGAACCTGAAAGAGAATAAAAACAGTTTCACACTGAAATGAATTTGAAAATAAAAAAATTCATTTACAGTTAATTTGTATAAGTTTTCAACTTCATAAAAAAACAAAGGAATTTACGGGGACGCACCCTGAAGTACAAAAAGTAGCTTCATGATTTTCGAAAAGTGATTGAAAATTTACAAAAAAACACTATTTTATATTTTGCTGAAATATCATGAAACGTTGAGAACAATGAAACAAAAATCACTTAGAAACCTTACCTGTGTTATCAAGATCCATCACTACTTTCTTCACAATAAAGCCCAAAGTAAAAATACCAACTTAAGAACTTGGCGTTTCACAAGTAATTGTGTAAAATATTCCGTCCACTTACACCGATGGTCAAGTTCCGACTAATCCCGAAGTCAGAAAACAGCCGAAAACCGGTTGTAAGATTCTTCTATTGTTGCCTACTATTCAGGTTCATCATGCAGTGGTAAATCGACTTTTGACCGCATAGATCGTTCAAATACCCCTATGTGCGATGGGGAAACTTGAATTAAAAATAATAATAATGAAGGTAATGTTAATGGTAAGGCAGCAACCTGTGTAGCCGATGAACTTGGTATCGTACTCGGCACGGAACGGGATAGCCCAAACTCTGTCTCCGAGTTGGAACCCGTTAGGCAAAAAGCTCAAATCAAAGCTGCGGAGACCAAGGTCCGCCTGCAGCTAAATACGGATAAGCCAATGCATGGGGTCTTCTTCAAGCGACTGAGCGGTTGGTCCAGATTCCTTCCTTGTACCCGACTCAACTAGGCGAAGGCTGAATAGAACTAATATTTCATTTGACTTCAATATTAGGATGGTGCCAAAACGAATTCTAAATGCTTACAATAAGAAAAGAAGTAAAAGGCAAAGGCCAGATGGGGAATGTTGTTGAGGTTTCAAGCTTGAGAAAAAACAAAAATTCAACATGAAAACACACAAAATGATGTAATGGGGATGCAGTTTGAGGGTTGAAAACAGTTTTTTGAGATTTGCGGCAAAACGAGACCTCTAAGCGGAAAATTTGTGAATTATAGAAAAATCAAAAAGTTTTGTATTTAACACTTTACGACATAACCTCAAATTAAATGTCAAATGGGCGAAAAACCGATTTCTCAGAATTTCATTCTTTTCTCGCTTATGAATAATTCAACTTGGATGAAAAACACGACTTTTCTCGTGTTGAATGAGCAAGATTTTTTCGCAATTCTGAAGACGACTAGTTTTCGAGAAAGGCACATTTTTCGAAAAAAATACCCTTATCTTCTACGAACAATTGTTCTGATGTTTTTTTTTGTATTTTGAAGGTCTATAAGTGATCGTTTCTACTGTTGAAATACTTGTTTTCGAATGGTCTATGTAACGTGGTGTTTTAAAATTAATTTTTCAATACTTTTTTACATAACCTCAAATTAACCGACAGAATGGCAAAAAAACTGTTTTTCAGTATTTTTTTCTCGCTCATGAATGATTTAGTTTAGATAAAAATTTGCAGATACATATCTTATTTTGTGCCGAATAAGCATGATTTTTTCGAATATGAGAAGACTTCTAGTCTAGGAAAAAATACCGTTATTTTCCACGAACAATTGTCTTCATATCTTTTGTATTTTGAAAGTCTATAAGTGACCATTTCAGTTATTGAAATGTCTATTTTAAAATGGTATATAGAAGGATCAGGATGTGATGGTTTGGATCAGGTATTCCTCATCTAAATTTATGCGATTCCAATAAGTTTTCACACAACTCAATGGAAATAAATAAAAATAGTGGGTTTAGGACTTGATGGTCCAATCTGTATTTGGACTTCCTTATCCAATTTTATGCGAATCCTATGAGATTTCATGAGATCGAACAATAAACAAAATATTCCTAAAAATATTACCAAAATGTTCGAATAGATTATTATTATCATATCAAGTCAGTATATTTGAAAAATATTTCAGAAAGATCACATCACACAAAATCAACTAAATTCAATATTCTAGAGAAACCTTTCTAGAATATTGCTGAAATATTCGAATAGATTATTGTTACCATATTACTCCAGATTTTCAAAACATATCAGAAGAACCATGATGTATTCAAGGTTATTTTATCTACGCCTACAAATAATGATATATATTTCAAAATGACTTGCAAATGATCAATTTTTTTAAATCATAATCGGATAATCGAGAATGAATTAAATTCACTTATTATTTCCCTCGTATGTCAAATGTATTCTCTGATAAACAGTTTTCGTTTCTTTTCGAATGAACTGCATGGTTCTTTCACAAGTCGTGAGAATGTCTGAATCATTTCGTTAGACAATGTCTGAATGTATGAAATGAATGAATTTCTACCCGGCTACTCGGAAAGCCTCTTCCTCTACTCGGAAGATGGTGCGGCCTAGACCACATTTCATAGAGCGGGATCAGAGAGTCATCTTCAGCCAGAAATACAAAAATGAAGTTAAAAATGAAATTCTCGCCAGAGTAGATGTGGATGCAGCGTTGCCAACTCAGATTTTGAAAAAGACGTAGGTTGGATAAGAAAATTACGTAGATTTGGTAAAATTTACATATGAAAAGTTCGTAGATCTACGTACTTTTTTTCTGAGTGAAATAATGAGGATAATGATGACTGAAAAGAGTGTTTTGTTTCACAATTCATTTAAATTATTAATTTTCATTATTACTTTCAGGCAATTTGAATTTTTACAGTTATATTTATTAAAATGTTTAATGTGTTCTTGCGAATAGTCGCATTTTTTTAAAACCACTTTTTGTGAAAATTAGGCCTGTTAGCGTTTCAGTGGGAAGCTTTCTTCAACCCAACCTGAATACTTTTTGTCTTTTTCCACAGGTGTGAATATTTTTGTTCATAAGGCGGCTTTCTTTTTTCAAGTGTTCATTGGTATGAAACGGAACGGAGCGTTTAATAACTTTTCTTGTGAAAGAAATGGAAATTATGCCCATTCAGCCCAATCAGTTATGTTATTTTGCAAATTTGTACAATTTGATAGAAAATACGTAGATTCTGACGCTGAAGTTCGTAGGTTTGCAGGAAAGGCCTGAAGTACGTAGATCTACATAAAAAGACGTAGAGTTGGCAACGCTGTGTGGATGCGAAGTCCGGTTAGGCTCCTCCCACCAGTGACTTTGCTTCGGCGAGCAATTGTGTACTGTTATCACTTAAGAAGCCGAGATAGTGTCAACAAATGCGTGTACTCGGATAGTAGGAAGTAGGATGTTTCGCCTCTTCCGGCTAGCTCAGACTACCTATCCGAAGTACAGCATAGTCGCAAAAACTCAGCAACTCCGGAGCTCTTTCAATTTATTTGGAATAACCAGCAGGAACGTGTCTGACATACGAATTCTTTCTGAATGTTGTTGGTGTTGCCAACCAACGAGGATCCATCAATTCGCATGCCAGGCCGTAGATTCCTAAAACCCAGAAATACTATCTACACTTTACACTACTGAGCCATCCAGAAGTGAGGGCTTCTCTCCTGGGAATTGTCCGAGCCCTCGGGCGGCTCCTGGATGACTGCCTCAAACAGCCAAAAGAGCTTTAATTTATATAAGAGCCGAACATTTGAGTCGGCCAATGGTATAACAAATCGCTGGTAGACGGAGCCTATTAGAACTCTCGCCTCCAGATATACTCCACTGAGTATTTTTCCAAAATTCGAAAATAGTAGTATTTCTAGCCAATTATGACAATAGCTTGAAAAACCAGTAATCCGGGAACAATAGAGCTCGGATGTAGCAATCTTACAGGGTACCTCGGGTGGCTCACTCTGTAAATATTAGTATTAAATTGAACATAGTAGTTTTCAAGCGCATTTCTGGCCTGGGTGAGGAATCTTCGATACTGTACCCGTAGAAGAAGAGTTCCGGAGTTACTGGACATTTGCGACGATGCTGTACTTGTGGTGAAGAGCTAGCCGGATGAGGCGAAAAATCCCACAATTTCCGATACCCAAATACACGCATATGTTGACACAGCCACGGAAGGAGAAGAGTTGTGATAATACGGACGAGGAACAGATGGTGTTAAAACTGTCTGTACAGATCTACCACATCTACCTTTGTTTCTGTTAGAAATTGATGTGTAATTACTGTAATTTACATATTTTTTACTAATTTGAAAATGACTTTAGTATTTCTGTATGTGCATATGACATTATAAAATCCATTGCATTATTTTTCAATCTTCATATGGAAGGTGTCAGGAACAATCTCGCAGACCTCACAGAATATCAATGATTTTTAAAAAATAATCAAGTGACTTCGAAAAAATCTCATTTATTTTCAAACTGCAGGACCTCATAGAAACATGTAGCATCCATCCCAGTAATTGCTGATAGAAACGGATCATGTCTAAAAACACATTACAAATTGAAGGAATATGTCTTCTTAATACTGGTGACTATCGAATATGGCTCTTTACGGATTTGCGGTTTTACTATCCAACTTGAATCTCATAAATTCTCTTACAAATATTTTTATCAGTCTCTATGAGACATTTTTGGAATGGTATCCAAAAACATTTCTGAATCAATATAGGGTTAGGAATCTGTATGGGCTCATTAATCTGAGTGGGCTGTATGAAATAATTTTATGAATTGTATAATTTGGTACATTTCAAAAACGTATCATACAAAAAAGTATCTAAATCATTTTTGAATGTTTTTCAATCAGTTCTGATTTGTGGCCGAAGTTCATTCAATGAAGGTTATACATCGGTGAATTTTCATAATAATAGACTGGCAAGAGTCAATCGGTATTTAGAAATATTTTTTCTTTTTTAGAAATATGCTTTCTTTAGCTGATCTTATGAAGGCTAGTCTTCGATTAGTGTACCATGCTCATATTTGATAATCCAGAGACGTGTCAATATTGGATCAGTTATTGGAATATCATAATTTTCGACTAATAAAAATTACAAAAACAAGTGGCGTTTTTCAACTTGCACAAATATTCCGGGTGTATGGGTGGTTCTCGATAGTGAAAAAAAATGTGTAAAAGAGTCTCTGGTTTATCTAATTGAATTTCGTTAATATATTGGAACGATAAATCACAAACTCTCAACAAAGAATGCCAATACATTTTTACATTGGAGCTTCCTCATATCAGAAGTTACAAGTAATTACATACTTGTAGTAAAGAAACCCAGTTTCAATATGTTGTAATGATTGTCAAAATCTGATTTCAGTGACGAAATGGCGTTCACTTCAACCAAGACAGTTATTTCTACTCAAACATTGGAAAGTGAAGAAGAATCGAACAAATATTCTACAAGCAATATTCAAAATAACCGGATAACAGCAAATCATGGTGAGTTGTAGTTTCGCATTTAAGACCATCAGTAAATCGAGAATAGCAAGGAATTCTCTTAGAAGTTTTTACATTTTTTAGTTTTTATTATGATCAATAAATAATAATAGACGAAAAAATTTTTGGAAATGTTTGAAAACGAATCATCTTTTTAAATTCCTTCTTCAGTATTGAACAGTATGGGTTCGCATCGTCAGTATTATTATTATTAGATGGCGGGGCTAGCCAGTGGCTGAAGTGCAGGTAGTTCTGTATAGAACCTTTCTGCACCCCGCTGTCAGGTCTATCTCGTGAGTACTCCGGATCTCTAAATGAACTTCTGGAGATTTTTCACAAGGTTTTACTGCGGGATAGTATCTTCTACACCGCAGTGTACGAAGATATCCATCCTCTTGCGAGCCAGAGCATCGCATTCAAACATCATGTGGGAGGCTGTTTCGTCCTCCTCATCACAAAATCTGCATTGTGTGGACTCTTGATGTATCCCCAACAGTTGCAGGTGTTTTCTCAGGTGGCAGTGGCCTGTCATCAGTCCTACAACCTTCCTAGGAGAGTCTCGGCTTAGTTCAAGAAGGTGTCTTGATAGCCGGTCGATTGGCCCCATCATCATCTTTTTTTTGTGAGTATTGCCTGAGGCACTCTGCCAGAGAGATTAATGATGGGTTTCAACCCATTTCTTTGTGTCCTGCTTGATATCCCCAAACGGGATTCTGCAGGCTGGTTCTGGTCCAGTGAGAGTTGTTGCTGCCCCCGCTCTTGCTAGGGCATCTGCGCTCTCATTACCCTGGATGCCCTTATGACCTGGTACCCAGACAAGTTTTACCCTGTTCTGTGCTTCCAGGTCGTTAAGGTTTTGGTGTGCCTCCCAAACCGGTTTGGAAGTGAACCTGCATGAACGCAGAGCTTTAATCGCCTCCTGACTGTCGGAGAGAATCGCTATGAGTTGGTTTCTAGGACCCCTCCTTATAATCTCTCTCGTGCAGACAGAGATTGCCGTTACCACGGCTTAGAATGAATAGGCTTAAGTACCGAGGTCTCTTCCCGTATATTCCAGCCCCTACTCCTTTGCTAGTCTTTGAACCATCCGTTTACCAGATTTGCCCTCTGACAGCATTGCTATGGCCCTTGATGTAACTTCCCCATCTTCTATGATGGTGGTGTATGTTCCATCAAAGGAGTATGTTGGAGTCATTTTGTCCGACGGCATCTCAGACGTGTCGATTCTTATGACCTCCAGTATGCTGGAGTGGCTTTGGTTATTGCCCCTCCATTGGCCCAGACATTTTAGCCTGGATGCTTCTATCCTCGCCTCCGCTGCAACATGCAAATGCAGGGAAGGGAGGTTTAGGATTCTCCAAGCTAATTGTCGATGTGCTGGACATAGCACCAGTGACTCCGAGCATGGCCAGTCTTTGTAAGCTAGCCAGCCTTCCCCTGGTTGTCACTTATTCTACCTTCGGCCACAACAGCAGGGCTACATAAGATATCGAGGGCCTAACAATTGCTGTGTATAGCCAGAGAGACTGTTTGGGTCCGAGTCCCCATGTTTTGCCAAAGGAGCGCCTGGTCATCATTAATGATGTCCTTGCTCTTTTAAGCACTTTTTCGAGATGTTTGTTCCAGGTGAGCTTTGAGTCCAGGTTTAGCCCCAAGTATTTCGTCCCTCCTGACATCTGTACACTTTCACCAAAGATTCGGAGAGCTATGTTGGTCTCAAGGTTTCTTTTTCTGGTGAAAGGAACTATTGTGGTTTATTGAGGGTTGACCCTGAGGTTCTCCCTCGTGCACCACGTCTGTACGTCTGTGAGGGCTAATTGCATCAGCTCCACACAGACCCCCATGTACTTCCCGGGGGGATCATACACTCAGATCAGACTCCAGTCGGGTAAGTTTCCTCGCACATGGAATTCTTCTATCATTTGGCAGTTCTTCAAGTATTAACCCTTTGATTAGAATATTTTGACATCTGAAAGAGCCTACCGAAAGAATATTTCACTTTGGGAGCACCTTGGCCTGTTTTGGACAGAGGTATTCATTAGGTCATCCAAGTTGCGGAACAAAATGTCAAGTTCATGTTTCATTTCAGGGTATATTAATAGGGCACTATTATAGTTCTGTCCCTAATTCAAGATTTATTTCCTCTCTGGAGGAAGTTTCATAACTCCGTTGATGTATGGTATGTCTGCTTGGTAACAATCTCCTACCTAGTATAGCCATTGAGTAGGGCATTCTTGTACTGGTTGCGAAGACTTTCGAAGAGACAACATTTTAGCTCATATCAACCTGGTTGTACCATCCTAGTTTCCTGCACTTGTAGCAGAGACTGTCCATGAAACACCAATGCAGCTACGATCAGCCTGGTTCTACAACCCTAGTTGATCTGATTTGGCACTCAATGTACCAGATCTAGCACTAAGCATCCTACTGTGTACTGATATCCTCTTCATAGCATAGTCTTGAACCTAATGCTAATGTGTGATCGCTACAAGATAAGGTGCACCATCCTATTGCGGATTATTAAAGAGATATTTCTTTCTCCCACCCTACAGCGGTAGATGTATTTTGTGTGTAATATTGAATACATTTACTAGTGCCTGTATAATGTCACCTAAGAGGTTTGTTAATGTTTGAAACATAATAGGTCATTGAACTGTACCTGTAGACAAATTGAAAGGTCGATTTTAATAATATTCAGGTATTTATATAGCTAGTTACTTTTGTGTGCGAACGCACCCGTAACAGTCATTTCACTATCATTTTTACTTTAATAATTATGCTTCTTCAAACAGTAAGATGTTCATTTAGAGTGTGGTAACTTTAATTTTTAATACTATTCGTGTTGTATGGGAATCAGTATTTATTCATTTATTGAATACATCCAGCAGGTTCCAAAAACCCAAATACAGGTGTACATAATGTCTATTGGCGAAAGAAAATAAGATTGCAGCGCCACCTATAGCAAGACTTTGAACTACGAATCACGGACAAAGGTTTTTGACTTTACACGTGTTTATATGGCGTTTTGACGATCTGTACTCCTATTTTCAAACAATTGTGAACATTTGTGATTTCTCTAACTAAAAAGTGATTGTGTTTCTATTGAAAGACTCTAAAGAACGTTTCAGTCAGGTGATTCAAAGGAATTTCATCTCCGATTAGTTTTGAATGCTTCTGCAATTCAAGGTTGCATGGCGTTTTGATGATCTGTTCTCCTATTTTGAAACAATTTGTGAAAATTTGTGATTTATTTAACTGAAAAGTTATTGTATTTCTATTAAAAGACTTGAACGATGGTTTCAGTGTAGTTTACAAATATTTTACGTGTTTTTTGAAGTCATGATTTGTGAGTTATTGATCTGATTCATTCTGTTGATTAAGGATACTTCCATGCTCGTTTTCTGTTTCTGTTCGTATTTTTTTGGTTTATACTGTTGATAGACTGCCAAATATGGGAAAATACAATCCTAGTTGTTCAGTCCCAGGATGCAGGACATATGGCAAGAAGGAAGATGTGGGATATCACAAATTTCCCCCAAAAATAAAAGCAAGGTTAAAAAATCACCAATTGGTTCGACCAGATTGAAGAAATTGACCAAAGGAAAGCATGGATTTTGAAACTGAAAATTGGCAAGCTAAATGATATCGAAGTATATGCTTGTTTGACAAACAGACTGATGAATGATTCAGATCAATAATTGATCGCAAATCCTGACCTCCAAAAACAAGTAAAATATTTGTAAACTACACTAAAACTATCGTTCAAGTCTTTTAATAGAAACACAATAACTTTTCAGTTAAAGAAATCACAAATTTTCACAAATTGTTTGAAAATAGTAGAACAGATCATCTAAACGCCATACAACCTTGAATTGCAGAAGCATTCAAAACTAATCGGAGATGAAATGCCTTTGAATCACCTTACTGAAACGTTCTGTAGAGTCTTTCAATAGAAACACAATCACTTTTTAGTTATAGAAATCACAAATTTTCACAAATTGTTTGAAAATAGGAGTACAGATCGTCAAAACGCCATATAAACATGTGTAAAGTCAAAAACCTTTGTCCGTGATTCGTAGTTCAAAGTCTTGCTATAGGTGGCGCTGCGATCTTCTTTTCTTTCGCCAATTGCGAACATGATTTCATAAGTAGGTATAGGTATTGCAAAAGAATGAAAAGAAAAGAATAGCTAAGATAGAACATGAAACTGTATCTGTACCATTAGTTGGGTAATACGTGGTGTATCGTGCGTTTGAAATGTGATAGGTTGGAAAAGAAAATATCTACGTTGCTTAAGTTATTATAACTTCGACACATTGTTGAGATGGGACAGTGAAAATGATGAAGCGTGTGCGGAATCCTAATGTTGAATAAAAGTCGAGATCTAGATGTCAAAAAATGTATAAATGATCTAGGGTGAGCTTGCACTCATATAGCTGGCGCCCACATTCGTACATCTCATCACAATTTATTTTATGATGACTTTTTTTTATAATGACCCACTCCCGTCTCCACTTCAGTTAGTCGTGAGCCACCCTGTCACTCTGACAGTTCAGTTGCCATTGTAAAGCCTAGAGCTAATTAAAACTCGTGGCACGTTTCGATGTTTTTCACCGGTTTTACAGATTTTTCGAAATTTTATATTCACTCGTTTCCGCAACTCCTTTCTAGAAGAAGTGGGGGCGAACCCCCCAACCAAATAATTTTTCTTCGACATAATTTTTCATCCGAAACAGTCGAAATATTTTTTGAATTGTTAAGCGTTCTCTATATAGCTTTCATGGGGACAGTGGGGTGATTTTTCTCAAAATTATTTTATTGTTATCGGTTCTCAACACGTGTTCAAAATTTGGGATCAATCGGATGCCAGCAAGTGTTTAAAAAACAGATTACAAGTTTTGAAACGAGAGACAGACAGACATACGAGCAAATCAAGTCACATAAAATCTTGTGGAAAGACATTAGACGAGAGAATATAGTGTAATCGAGAGTTACTATATCAATGGACGAGTTCAGCCACATATTGCCAACCTAGTAAATGGCCAAAACTACCCTACCACTGGAAACGCATTTTTTTCGCATTTTATTTATGCCTTTCGGTTTCCTGAATCATTTTACGATCCCACAAATGTCCCCGGTTGGTAGAATATTGGCCGCCTGAAATATTTTTCATGTTTTGTGATTGCAAAGTTTTAACAAATATAATTAAATTTGTAAAGAATATAATTTGCTTTCGTTTTTTAATTCATACACTTTATATTTTGACTAGAAAGAATGTGATGTCAAGTTGAGATATATTTTGACACGAGGAAATAAAAGTCAAGTTGAACAAGTTTATATTTATTCCTCAACAGGCTATTAATCTTGGAGCTTCACTTTGTGATAAGTGTGGAGTTTACAAAATTAATGAAGCTTTATCGCCTTTATCTATACGTTTTTACAATTTTGACATTATAATATATTTTTACTTCGAACAGATAAATCTAGCATCGAATTAGTTTGTGCTCAACCACATTTGTATTCCCTACATTACGAAAATGATTGAAAAAGTGCCCAGTTTTCGTAAACAATTCTGAAAATTTTAGTATTTCAATAAAAAAACAAGATGATTTTATTTACCGATGTTTATTTCAATTTTTCAATATGAATCAGGGTTATTCTATAATATACTGACAGGGTTACCGTGAAACCTCCATTTTGATGACGTCGGAAGAGTGCCAGATTATTAATTCACAAACAAAAAGAACAAGGACACTCAAGAAGAACAAGGATAGCTAAATACAAAACATCTAAATAATTTATTTTTGTTAGCAGCAGTGGCACTTTTTCATCTATAGATGGTACCTCGTTCAATGAATCACTAGGATCTTTTTACATTGAGTAGGTTCCAGCTTTTGGAGTCATACGGTCTCCACATCTCAAAGGACCCCGCAAACTCCTTATGGAATTTGGGTGCAGGTGGATTTTTTTGAATTTTTGGTATGATGTAGTCCATGTAATTTTCAACCATTGTTACCATTGCGCCAACCCAAAAAAATTAACAGTTTTGCTGCTAGGGGGCGTTGGAATCACCCCTTGCGCAGATTAGACTATTTATTTTTGAACCCAGTAACAATATTTTCACTTGTTTCATTGTTGCTAATGTTGCACAATATTGTGCTCTTTTATGAAAAAAATTCTTACCCCCCACTTCTTTCCCCAACTCCTATTAGGAAACGCAAAAAAAATATTCTCGAGTGCCTTTAAATGTATCGTCAAATGTTTAAAAATGCCTGAATAAGGAAAATAGCAGTTTTTTTATGATTATTCCCCCTCCGGCCAAATGGCACAAAACGAAAAAAATTCGGAGGATTTTTCTGAATTTTTAATATGATAGAGCTCAAGTTATACTGAATAGAAATTAATTGGGTGATAAACCCCAAAAATGAATAGTTTTGATACTAGGGGTCGTTGAAATCATACCTTGCTCAGAATAGACTATTCATTATTATAGGCGAAAACAAAATCTCTACGTATTTTAGTTCAGATTCAGAACAATTGTGTAATTTTTCATAAATTGTAAATCTAAAACCTCCCCTGTTTTTTTTTTCATTTTGTATTATGAAAAAATATTTCAGGCGGAATTTAGGGATGCTCAATCGCACACAATGTTGAATATAAATGAGATATTCATATTTTTTTAATCAGTTGAATTTCTCCAAAAATCACAAAATTCATGATTTGGCGCCATCTAGCGCAGAATCTAGTCATACGATCGAGTTGGGCCAAGGAAGACTTTTACTCAAAATGGCTTCCGCTACAACATATAAAAAATTCAGCCACTTTCACCGAAAGACTTTTTCCCATAAGATGTGTGCGTGGTCCTTTGTGCTGTTTTCGTACTATTCCTATCAAAGAACCCCGCACCATTCTAATGGAAAATGGGTCCCGGTGAAATTCGATGAATTTTTGATATGATGTAGTTCAAGTCAAGCTGATCAAAAGTGTCCATGGGCCCAACCCAATGCAATGGTTAGTTTTCGAGATACAGGGTGTCAAAGTTGGTTAGTGGCCATTTCTTTGAAGTAATATTGCTTTCAGGAAAACATCTTAAATAAAAATGTTTTCCGCGACGAATATTGCTTGCCCGTAAAGCAATACTTTTAGACTGGGTTTTGATGAAAATATTGTTGGATACAGGGTAAGTCCAGCATTATTCAAAATGAAATTCTCATTCGACCCTATAAAATGAAGATGTGATCAAACCAAGTAACACACTGAAATGCTCATCGTTTGAATATGTCAAAATTAATAAATTCAACATTTTGTACAGGGTGAATTAAGAAGTGACAGTTTTTCTGCTGACATTTTGTATATTTTTATTTTATATTTTGAGCTTCAGGAATACTTAACCACGAACATCCTTCTTGAATGAAATTGATATACAGTTGAGACAAACACTAGGTGATGACAAAAATTGCGAAATGGAGATTTTTTCATAACTCATCCTCTAATTGATTCGCAGAATTTTCGATGTCAAGCTGATAATAGTGTTCATGAGCCCAACCTCGAAAAATGGACAGTTTTTTCTCTACACGTTGTTGAAAGTTTACAGATGAGACTAACTCAGGTATCCACATATTCCACCAAGCTTATAGTCATATTTTTTGTTTTCAAATCTCATTTCAGGAATTTGGTAAAGGATGTTCATTATTTACAGGGTGAATAATTTTCAATGGACAATGTTGAAATAACGACGAAAACCGGACACCATTATTGAACTGTCATCTAAATTATTATTCGGTGATAATTATTCCTTCACATCATGATGTTCCCTGGACATAACAGGATTTTTCCTTTTATATGGGGCTGGAAAGGAAAAACGTAAAAATAATTTAATATACTATTTGAAACGGTAACAATCAACACCTTGTAGAGAAAGCCATTTTCACCGAAAGACTTTTTCCCATAAGATGTGTGCATTGTCCTTTGTGCTGTTTTCGTACTATTCCTATCTTTATAATAAAGTTTCAACATTACATCCAGGTGATCCTGAGAGAAGGATGGAATTTTGTAGCTGGCTCACGAATAGGGTAGACTCTAGAAACTTCCTGAAAAACATTATTTGGACCGACGAAAGTACTTTTTCGAACTGTGGTGTTTTTAATAGAAATAATGAGCACATTTGGAGTGAAAATAATCCACGACACTTCAGAGAAGTCAGACCACAAGTTCGGTTTCGTTTGAATGTGTGGGATGGAAATTAAGACGACTGAATACTTGAACCTCATTTCTTCTCTAATACTTTGAACGGGGAAACCTATCTTCGGTTCTTAAGAAACGAATTCGAAGAATATTTGGATACGTTTCCCCTTGTTAATTATAACAGCTGCTGGTTTCAGCATGACGGGGCTCCTCCACACAATAAAAGATCAGTTTGCGAATATTTACACCAAAGATTTCCTAATAGGTGGTTAGGAAATTCTGGACCAGTGAGGTGGCCGGCAAGGTCACCTGACCTTACAGTTTTGGATACATTCTTGTGGGGCACTTTAAAGAACAGAATCTATGGAGAGCAAGAATATGACACAGTAGATGAACTTAGAGACAATATCATCACGCAATTCAGGTTTATCAGAAGAAGGGATATTGTTAGGGCTGTTCTTGATTTGAGACGACGAGCTCGGTTAAGTATTCAAGAGGAAGGCCATCATTTCGAACACTTGTTGTAAAACTTTTTGTGCATTTTTTAGAAGCTCATGATTTCATTCTTGGTTTTTGAAACGCACCGTACTCAGCCAAGTGTTTGCCCAAAATTCCGAATAATGTTCTATCTGGCTGTTGTCTTTCCAGATATAATTCAAAATAAATTTGTGTTGTTTTCGTACTATTCCTAACAAATTTATAATAAAATTTCAACATATCTCGTTTCTCTTCATTTGAGAAAGAGGACATTTCGACTGAAGTATTTGTGCAAACTTATGATATTTAATGAGTTCTGACCACTAGTGTTTGTTAACCAAAATTTTTCGATGGAGTCATGACCATCTCAGATGAAGTTGTTTTTTTCTTAATATCTGTGGTTTCAGAAGTGCAAATCATAACAAATTATGCATCAATGAAATCAGAATGAGTATCACTATTTTTCTGTATAAAAAAACAATATGACGCCCATAACAGAAAAAAAGTTGATGGTGAATGCTAGAAGACGAAACGTCGGATAGTAAATCTGAACATGGAAACGTGTAGCTAAAAAAAAGTATCAATGAAAATGTACTATTGGTTTTGAGCTATGTTGTCAAATAACGATAGAAAAAAATAAAAACGAAAATTCCGATTTTCAGTTTTTTCCCGAAATACTCGGAATTTTTCAAGTTTCAAAACAGTATTTTGTTAAGCACCAGAATACGCAACTTTGTCCCAATTTAAGCTTCGACGTATCTCCTGTAGTTTAGGAGATCCCAATGGTGGGGGTCGAATTTGAATTGCCCTGTATACATGTGATATTTTGAGTCTCATATAATATTTTAGTAGACTTATGAATTAATACAGTGTGTAGTGAACCATAATTTATAGATGTCGCAGCTCATTTTTGTTCTTATGAATTTCATTATGGCTAACTGTGGTCAACGATCATAAATGTTCATTTTTTAGATCCAATTAAACTAAGTTTAAGTACAAATTTTGTGAGTTTCTTTTACTGTCCTGAATTACCAAGCATTATATACACGATTCGTGAGTACCTTACAATCAATTAAATCATTACTCAGCCGCTCGAGTATTGGTTTTCGATGCTGAGGCGTTTCGGGGCTTTTATTCTGTCATCAGGGCAGCCTCTTGGTGTTAGTTTCGTATGTAGTGCTCTACAGGGTGTTACAGTCGCATCTCGTGGCCGAGGACTAGCAAAAGTGTATTTTTTTCTTTAAATCTTTTTTTCATAGAAAAGAAGAAGCTCTATGAATCTCTAACATGTTAATTTATAATTGTAAAGACTTATTCTATTTTTCGCATTTTTTCAATTTTATTTATAGGGTGTCCGGTAAACCTAGTACAATATTGAAACTGGTGATAGACCAGGTTAAGACTGTTGAGAATATCGGAATTTCACCTCATTAAAAATATCACCGTTTTCGAGATAATGGGCATTTTAAGAATTTCTGGAAAATCGCTACCTATAACCTTGGATTTTTTAGTGCCATATATACAAATTGGGACGAATCCAAATATCTTTGCTGCTGAAGATTACTGATGAGTGATACTTCTAGATGTACAGAACAGTTTCTCAGAAAGTGAAAAAAATTTCAAGAAATGAGGGTAAAATAACAGATTTGAGTTTCATCAATTTTTTAAAAAAAAGTTCGACATTATTATCTGAAAAAAACAGAACCAATTGGAAGTGGATATTCATTTCAAAAGAATGCTCATTTTGTCCAGACTCTACCATGATATAAAACAAACTATAATTATTTTTGGAAGAAGTGATTTCCATTGAATTAGGCGTGATATCAATCTAGGCTTCCATCAACTTTTATTCAAGAAATAAAGAAAACTACCCAAACACCAAAACTACGTCACAATCACACTCGACGCGCGTTTCGCCAACAAAGTTAGTATCTTCAGGAGCTAAAAGTAAGCTTTTAAGATTTTAAGATTGTGACGTAGTTTTGGTGTTTGGGTATTTTATTTTTTCTTGAGTTGTATCCACACCAAATGTTCCAAAATATTCATTTATTTGATTAACTTTTATACTTACGCCCAAAAATTATTTTATTTAGATTTTAGCATGATAAAATGTGGAAAAAATCATTGATAATAAAGAATGGACTACTTGGTAGCATTAAATAGTATGTCAATAAATAAACTTTTCATGTAATTAGGCCTAATAAAATTATCGAAATGATATGTCAATTATCCGACATGGCACCGATTAATACGAATTCTTGTGATAGATGTCGCAATTGTCCAACATCCAGATTCCAGCGAAGTTTCAGAGACCGACAGATATACAGGGTGTAACCAAATAAGTGCAAACTTTTGAAGAGATGAATCCTTGTCGAAAATTAAAAACTTTTGTTTGAACAACTTGCGACTTCTGTCGTAGTTTTTTGAAATTATTCCGCTTGTTTCATTCAGTGGTATTTATTTCTTTGTCATGCCGTACATACGATATACTCCCCGAGAATATGCGCATATGCACTACATTTATGATGAATGTGGAGGTAGTGCTACTGCTGCAGCAGCGCTTTATGCAGAACTGTATCCGATTGCACAATGCCGCTCATAGAATCGCTGATTTGGGGGCTATAACCTATAACGCATTTGAAAAGGTTCTTCTTGAAAATATGTCGTCTCTGCTTACGAGTGGATGCAAAATAACATTTTTGTAATATTATTCAGTGCGATGTTGAATAATTGTTATTGTGGTTTATAGTGTATGTTGATTAAAAAAAAAAACGTTGAATTAGTATTTACTTCATTACATCTCATTGAATGCTTCTAAGCAGTTGATTCGTTATTACTCATAACTATTTAATCATTTCATCTTGATAGGATAAAAATAAAAGACATTTCTGACAAAGTCTGATGGAGTGATTTTAGCTCAGAATAACATCACACTCTAATATTATCAAAATTCTACTCCTTCCAAAAATAATGATCGTATGTTTTATACCATAGTAGAGCCTGGAAGAAATGGGCATTCTTTTGTAACGAATATCCAGTTCCACTTGGTTATTCAAACAATAATGTCAAACTGTTGTTAAAAAATTTGGTGAAACTCAAATCTGTCATTTTACTTTCATTTCTTGAAAAATTGTATAGTTTCCTGAAAAACTGTTTGGTACATCTGAAAGCATCACTCATCAGTAATCTTCAGCAGCAAAGATATTTGAATTCATCCCAATTTGTATACATGGCATTCAAAAATCCAAGGTGAGGTAGTGATTTTCCAGAAATTACAAAAATGCTCATTATCTCGAAAACAGTGAGATTTTTACTAAGGTAAAATTCCGATATTCTGAACAGTCATGACCTGGTCTATCACCAGTTTGAATATTGTTTAATGTTTACCCGACACCCTGTATGTGAATATCCACCTATGGTGCCGTGTCAAAACTATGATGTACTCTTAAGTGGCCGACTACTGGCGCAATCATCTATGATTAGGTTTTGTCAACTGAAAGGTTATACTTAAATTGAATTAAATAATTAAATTAAATAATTTTTTATACAGGTCCAAAAATCGGAAAAAGACACATACAATCACTGATGTTAGCTTCCCTTCTCTTCCTTTACAATGGTATCAATCACAGCATGGCAATTTGTGTGGTAGCTATGACCGATCCAAATGCTAGCAAGAATAAGAATATTCGGGTAAGTTTGAAGAAATATTGTACGAAATGTGTTCGAAAAGAGCATCAGGAACATTTTGACAAATAGCCAGCCCGAAATAAAACTTTCCCCGTAAACTGCCCTGTGAAAGAACATCTTCATATCAGGATGAGAGGCGACCCATTGTAGGGTCAAAAATATGAGTACCGATATGCTGATATGCTTACTCTCTGCCCTTTGACATATCAAATAAAATGTAAAACAAATTACCTTGCCAAATTGAATCCATGAAAGATAAATGATTCAAAATTTATATGAAAAAAGTGCTTGTGTATCATTGCTTCTATTCTGTTAATGATTATATTCAAACATCCCTTAGTGACCTCACTTTCATAATTTTCTTTTGTTTTCAATTTAGTTATTACACATAATGTTGTGTTTACATGTATGTTTGTATTATGTTATACAAATTCTATTTAATTTATGTAAATGTATGTGTATATAGAGGGTGGGGTACCGAAAATGAAACAGATCATATATCTTCAAAACACATGTGTTATGAAAAACATGCAAAAACAGGTCGATTTTTAATCCAAGCGAGACATCTTCCTATCATAACTTCAACTGACATACCTCTTCCTCCACCCCTTGGTCACTATTACCCATTTGAAAAAGGAAGTAGCAAGTGTGACTCATCATTACAAAGGTAATTTGATAAGGTATTCAGCCATGCCAATTTTTGCTTACTAACTCTTTGTTTTGTGGTTCGATTCGATTCAAAATTGGCATAATATGGGGGTTTTACAAGTTTCCAGTATGGCTAAAAATAAATAATTGAATTGATATAAAATAGCTTTTATACAAATGTGCTAAAAAGGAAATAATATTTTTTTTATGTGTGACGTAGTTTATTCTGTGCGCAACAGAATAAAAGTTTTACCGCCCACGAATCCCTTTTTTTGTAATGATAATAATAATAATAATAATAATAATAATAATAATAATAATAATAATAATAATAATAATAATAATAATAATAATAATAATAATAATAATAATAATAATAATAATAATAATAATAATAATAATAATAATAATAATAATAATAATAATAATAATAATAATAATAATAATAATAATAATAATAATAATAATAATAATAATAATAATAATAATAATAATAATAATAATAATAATAATAATAATAATAATAATAATAATAATAATAATAATAATAATAATAATAATAATAATAATAATAATAATAATAATAATAATATCAGTACAGAAGAAATCAGCTCCTAGCAGCGTATGGAACTAGAATTTGGACCCAACCATCGCACCCCAATTTTTCATTGATGTTTAAAGAAGAAGAGGAATCCATATATGAAAGACGCACTACTATCTCCCGCCCAACTGGTGTACGCCTGAAAGAACTGATGACTTCAATGGATACCCGCTTTCCAGAAACCTATGAGGTAGGTTTCTGTGAGTCCCCGCCGTGGCTATTGAAACCTATTGACAGTAACTTGGACTGTTTAGTATTCGATAAAGTAGAAACCAATCCAACAGTGATCAGAAATGAGTTCAGAGGAATAATTGAATCTTATCCGAATAGCCACGTAGTCTATACAGATGGGTCGAAGACTGAGCAAGGAACTGGAAGTGCATTCGCATGTTTGGAATCATCACACTTTTGGACCTTACCGGATCAAGCAAGTGTATTCACAGCAGAATTATATGCAATCTGGCAAGCAATGTTATACATAGACTCAAATAATTTCCAATTGTACATTCTTTGCTCAGATTCGCTGAGTTCCATCCAAGCAATAGAAAACCCCTTTAGTAAACGCCCTCTGGTACAAAGGATCATAGCACTGTTGATCCATCTTCAGTCTACAGGAAAAACCGTCATATTTGTTTGGGTTCCTAGCCATATAGGAATTGACGGAAATGAGAAAGCAGACTCTGCAGCAAGGACCGCAACTGAAAATGGCATTGATGTGAATATACCCGTCAGTCCGAATGACACAAAAAAGTTCACAAAAAAAGAAATATTTAACACATGGCAACACGAATGGACGAACAACGTTTCAAAATTGAAAGAAATCAAACCTGATGTTGCAGCCACTAGACTTCCTCAAGGACTGACGAGAAGAGAACAAGTCGTGATAACACGACTTAAAATAGGCCATACGAACATAACATCCTCCTATATGCTGAGAAGACAAAGACAACCATACTGTGAAGATTGCCAAACACCGATAACCGCCAAGCACTTTCTATTAGAATGCCACCAATATGGAGCTGCTCGACAGCGTTATAACCTACCAAATAATATCAGATCCTGTCTCAGTAACGTAAATATTAATAATGTTTTGAAATTTCTTAAAGCGACAGATCTTTTCAACAAAATATAAAGAAATACAAAATTCAACGAAAAGGCTAATGACCTCAGTAGTCGAAGCCAATTAATAATGAAAAAAAAAAAAAAAAAATAATAATAATAATAATAATAATAATAATAATAATAATAATAATAATAATAATAATAATAATAAAAAGCAACTTTCCCTCCGGTGTCGGCCGTGGGTTTACTGGGTTAACCCCCCAGTAAACTCTACTACTCGGTTCCGAACGATCGAGGAAGAGGCCCCCACAACCGACCCCCTCGGATTAGGGGTCATAGGCAAGGTGGTGGGGCCAACGATGATTTGCCAAACGATGACGACCGCGATAACAACGGACGCTTTGAGTGGACGGACGAATTAAGGGACGGACTTCTGCATTGCTACGAGAGCAGTGAGCCCGCCCGGAGAGGATACATGGCGAGAATGCATGCTCTGTGGTGTGAGAGACACCCAGAGCATGCAGCGTTTTCCGCACAAAATCTCAGGGATTATGTATCCCATCTTCGGGCTCGAGGCTACGTTAGAGCTCCTCCTCAGCCAGTTATCGAGGTGGCAGATATGCCACGTGTCGGTTTGGCTGTGGAGGAGAATCGCATTGTTCCACTGATGGAGGATATCAGAACCCGCAGGGCGCTTCACAATATGAAGCCCCTGAAGCCGCAAGAACTGGCACGGGTGGATGCGGAGATTGGCGATGTTCTTCCAGAAGAGGCTGACATCTGGCAGATCAATTCTGTCGTATACGACGCCGCTCATGCTCTATCCCAAACGGAGAGGAGGGACACCTCCGCTCTGGTAGGGAGGCATGAACGACGTGTACACAAGATGGAAGCCAAGATCAAGTCGGCGAGACAACACGCGTCTCGTATCCAGTGTGTGGTGGACTTCGTGGCGGCCAATAGGCCTTTCACGACCGCAGTGCGGCGAATTGCCGCAAAATTGAGACGAGCTCACCACACATTAAATCAAGGTGTGCTGTTCACCATCAAACAGCACTGTCTTGATAGGATACGAATGCTAGTGGCTACAAAGAAGTCACTAGTGAGGCGGGCGAGAGGTATCGCGGAAAACATAAAGTTCCGCGATAAACCTTCTCGCTTATTCCAAGAGCCTCCACGTGTTGTCAATAACCCGCCGGCTGCAGATCGGGTGGAAACATTCTGGAAGAATATCTATGAGTATCCGCAACCACTCAACGTAGATACTCCAGCCCTAGCGCAGTTCGAAGCATTTTGCAGGAGGCTTCGGCAGCCTGAGCTTAATGATCTGCGCATTCCGATAACCATGGAAGAAGTACGAGGGGCCCTAAAAGGCTCTAAGAATTTCGCTGCTCCAGGCCCTGATGGGTTGAATAACTATTGGTGGAAAAAGTTTCCAACAACCCACCGCCATCTGGCCAGAGTTTTCAACTCATGGCTAGATGGGGAGCAGCAGATTCCAGAGTGGTTTGTCGAGGGGCGAACCGTGCTCATCCCCAAAAACGGAGATTTGTCTGATCCAAAGAATTACAGGCCGATAACATGCTTGAATGCGTGTTATAAGGTGTTTACGCGCATCTTATACACGCGCATTCTCTCCGCAGTTGATCCGGTGTATGAACGGATAAATGAGCAAAGAGGGTCAAAGAAAGGGGTCGCCGGGTGCAAGGAGAACCTGCTCATCGATAGATGTATCACGCAGGACTCCGTGCAGTATAAGCGTAACCTTTCGATGGCCTGGATCGATTACCGCAAGGCATTTGATACAACATCACATGAGTTAATCATGCATTTGCTCAGATGCCTTGAGGTACCCGGTCAAATAGTGGGATGCATTGGACAACTGATGCCGCTCTGGAGGACTCGCTTCACCATAAGATCAGGTAGAGACATAGTCCAAACAGAGCAGGTCATCATTAGAAGAGGTGTGTTTCAGGGAGACTCCCTTAGCCCTCTTCTCTTCTGCATCTCACTATTGCCATTGTCCGTTGCACTAAGGAATACCCGTGGGTACAACTGCGGCACCCCCAGCAACCGGAGGCATAATGTCACCCATCTATTTTATATGGATGACCTCAAATTGTATGCCTCTGGAGAAAGGGACCTACATCAGTCCCTTAGGGTGGTGGAAGAATATACGCATGCTATCGGTATGGAATTTGGGATCGACAAATGTGCCACGGTTCATCTCAAAAGAGGACGATGCGAGGAATACGGAGAGGATGTCCAGCTCGTAGACGGAAGCATCCTACATCATCTGGATGCCGGAGAGACTTATACCTACCTTGGGGTGGAACAACGCCGCTCCCAAGAGGTTTTTGCAGTTAAAAACTCTCTCCGCGGCAAGTATCAGCATAAACTCCGACAGATCTGGTCATCAGAACTGTCGGGGAAGAACAAAGTTGCTGCAACTAATATGCTTGCCGTTCCGATCCTTCTTTACTCTTTCGGAGTGATGAAGTGGACTAAGGAAGAGCTGCGACAACTTGACGTTAAGACTCGCAAAATGATGCATCTCAATAGGAGCTTGCATCCTAAATCGTCCGTTCCACGGTTATACTTTCCCAGACAACGGGGAGGCCGTGGACTTTTGAGTTTGGAGTGTCTGCATAACAGAATGGTTCTGGATGGGGCCTGTAAAGTCATCAGGAGTTCAGATCCCCTTCTCTGCATGGTTCGCGACCATGAGAAAGCAGGCATTGGAGCATTCCTTTTCAAGGCAGCTACCCGTGCGGCCGATGAACTCGGTCTCGTTTTCGACACTGAACGGGCTAACCCAAACTCTGTCACCGAGTTGGGACCCGTTCAGCAAAAAGCTCACATAAAAGCTGCGGAGACAGAGGTCCTGCTACAGCTACATATGGATAAGCCAATGCATGGTGTCTTCTTTCATAACATCGAAGACCTTGGCTTATCCAAAAGCTTGACCTTTGCCTTCCTCAGGTCGAGTGAGCTAAAGTCGGAGACCGAGGGATTCATAATGGCCTGCCAGGATGGTGTCTTCAACACCCTTGTCTACCGTAGTCGCGTGATGGGTATAGACGTCCCTGACACCCGATGCAGGGCATGTCGTGGGGCACCTGAGACCGTAATGCATTTACTATCAGCATGCCCATCTTATGCGGTCTCAGCCTATATCCACAGGCATAACGCGGCTCTACGAGTGTTGTACTACCACCTACGACACTCGTACGGTATAGACGAGACACCGGTGTTGCCTTATGCTCCGGGGGATATTGAGTCCGTGGTGGAGAATGAGAGATGCCGAATCTATTGGAACTACTCATTCCCCACCCTCAGGCAAATACAAGCCAATAAGCCTGATGTTGTCCTCCTCGACCACCAAAGTAGAACGATATTCGTCATGGAGTTTTCCGCTCCAGGCGAAATGAATATCGTTCGAAAAGAGGAGGAAAAACGGACTAAATATCGAGATCTTCTCTTTGAACTCCGCAGGTTATATCCGGACCATTCTGTCAAAATGGTGGTTCTGATTATAGGAGTCCTTGGTGGAATGATGGACACACTGCTCTCTAACTTGAAGATAATACCGGCTTGCCGTAATATGGCAGATATCTTAGCAGCAAGAATGCAGAAGGCCGTTATACTTGGTTCGCTCCGTCTACTCAGGGCACACGATTCTCGGACCCAATAATCACTCACCCTACGGACGTAGGGAGTGGTTATTGGGGTTAACGACACCAGCGCGCCCTCCGGATGGGTCGGAGCACCGGAGACAGGGCCTGACTGGTACACTCCTAAGGAGAAAAAAAAAAATAATAATAATAATAATAATAATAATAATAATAATAATAATAATAATAATAATAATAATAATAATAATAATAATAATAATAATAATAATAGGCAGGGGGGTCAACCAACACCTAAGGCCCTGGTGAGTAGCGACACCACCTACCCGAGCAAAGGATGCAAAATCGGACCGGCAGCTCATGCGCATCCGGGAGGGAAAAAGCAACTTTCCCTCCGGTGTCGGCCGTGGGTTTACTGGGTTAACCCCCCAGTAAACTCTACCACTCGGTTCCGAACGATCGAGGAAGAGGCCCCCACAACCGACCCCTCGGATTAGGGGTCATAGGCAAGGTGGTGGGGCCAACGATGATTTGCCAAACGATGACGACCGCGATAACAACGGACGCTTTGAGTGGACGGACGAATTAAGGGACGGACTTCTGCATTGCTACGAGAGCAGTGAGCCCGCCCGGAGAGGATACATGGCGAGAATGCATGCTCTGTGGTGTGAGAGACACCCAGAGCATGCAGCGTTTTCCGCACAAAATCTCAGGGATTATGTATCCCATCTTCGGGCTCGAGGCTACGTTAGAGCTCCTCCTCAGCCAGTTATCGAAGTGGCAGATATGCCACGTGTCGGTTTGGCTGTGGAGGAGAATCGCATTGTTCCACTGATGGAGAATATCAGAACCCGCAGGGCGCTTCACAATATAAAGCCCCTGAAGCCGCAAGAACTGGCACGGGTGGATGCGGAGATTGGCGATGTTCTTCCAGAAGAGGCTGACATCTGGCAGATCAATTCTGTCGTGTACGACGCCGCTCATGCTCTATCCCAAACGGAGAGGAGGGACACCACCGCTCTGGTAGGGAGGCATGAACGACGTGTACACAAGATGGAAGCCAAGATCAAGTCGGCGAGACAACACGCGTCTCGTATCCAGTGTGTGGTGGACTTCGTGGCGGCCAATAGGCCTTTCACGCTCGCAGTGCGGCGAATTGCCGCAAAATTGAGACGAGCTCACCACACATTAAATCAAGGTGTGCTGTTCACCATCAAACAGCACTGCCTTGATAGGATACGAATGCTAGTGGCTGCAAAGAAGTCACTAGTGAGGCGGGCGAGAGGTATCGCGGAAAACATAAAGTTCCGCGATAAACCTTCTCGCTTATTCCAAGAGCCTCCACGTGTTGTCGATAACCCGCCGGCTGCAGATCGGGTGGAAACATTCTGGAAGAATATCTATGAGTATCCGCAACCACTCAACGTAGATACTCCAGCCCTAGCGCAGTTCGAAGCATTTTGCAGGAGGCTTCGGCAGCCTGAGCTCAATGATCTGCGCATTCTGATAACCACGGAAGAAGTACGAGGGGCCCTAAAAGGCTCTAAGAATTTCGCTGCTCCAGGCCCTGATGGGTTGAATAACTATTGGTGGAAAAAGTTTCCAACAACCGGTGCCATCTGGCCAGAGTTTTCAGCTCATGGCTAGATGGGGAGCAGCAGATTCCGGAGTGGTTTGTCGAGGGGCGAACCGTGCTCATCCCCAAAAACGGAGATTTGTCTGATCCAAAGAATTACAGGCCGATAACATGCTTGAATGCGTGTTATAAGGTGTTTACGCGCATCTTATACACGCGCATTCTCTCCGCAGTTGATCCGGTGTATGAACGGATAAATGAGCAAAGAGGGTCAAAGAAAGGGGTCGCCGGGTGCAAGGAGAACCTGCTCATCGATAGATGTATCACGCAGGACTCCGTACAGTATAAGCGTAACCTTTCGATGGCCTGGATCGATTACCGCAAGGCATTTGATACAACATCGCATGAGTTAATCATGCATTTGCTCAGATGCCTTGAGGTACCCGGTCAAATAGTGGGATGCATTGGATAACTGATGCCGCTCTGGAGGACTCGCTTCACCATAAGATCTGGTAGAGACATAGTCCAAACAGAGCAGGTCATCATTAGAAGAGGTGTGTTTCAGGGAGACTCCCTTAGCCCTCTTCTCTTCTGCATCTCACTATTGCCATTGTCCGTTGCACTCAGGAATACCCGTGGGTACAACTGCGGCACCCCCAGCAACCGGAGGCATAATGTCACCCATCTATTTTACATGGATGACCTCAAATTGTATGCCTCTGGAGAAAGAGACCTACATCAGTCCCTTAGGGTGGTGGAAGAATATACGCATGCTATCGGTATGGAATTTGGGATCGACAAATGTGCCACGGTTCATCTCAAAAGAGGACGATGCGAGGAATATGGAGAGGATGTCCAGCTCGTAGACGGAAGCATCCTACATCATCTGGATGCCGGAGAGACTTATACCTACCTTGGGGTGGAACAACGCCGCTCCCAAGAGGTATTTGCAGTTAAAAACTCTATCCGCGGCAAGTATCAGCATAAACTCCGACAGATCTGGTCATCAGAACTGTCGGGGAAGAACAAAGTTGCTGCAACTAATATGCTTGCCGTTCCGATCCTTTTTTACTCTTTCGGAGTGATAAAGTGGACTAAGGAAGAGCTGAGACAACTTGACGTTAAGACTCGCAAAATGATGCATCTCAATAGGAGCTTGCATCCTAAATCGTCCGTTCCACGGTTATACTTTCCCAGACAACGGGGAGGCCGTGGACTTTTGAGTTTGGAGTGTCTGCATAACAGAATGGTTCTGGATGGGGCCTGTAAAGTCATCAGGAGTTCAGATCCCCTTCTCTGTATGGTCCGCGACCATGAGAAAGCAGGGATTGGAGCATTCCTTTTTAAGGCAGCTACCCGTGCGGCCGATGAACTCGGTCTCGTTTTCGACACTGAACGGGCTAACCCAAACTCTGTCACCGAGTTGGGACCCGTTCAGCAAAAAGCTCACATAAAAGCTGCGGAGACAGAGGTCCTGCTACAGCTACATATGGATAAGCCAATGCATGGTGTCTTCTTTCATAACATCGAAGACCTTGGCTTATCCAAAAGCTTGACCTTTGCCTTCCTCAGGTCGAGTGAGCTAAAGTCGGAGACCGAGGGATTCATAATGGCCTGCCAGGATGGTGTCTTCAACACCCTTGTCTACCGTAGTCGTGTTATGGATATAGACGTCCCTGACACCCGATGCAGGGCATGTCGTGGGGCACCTGAGACCGTAATGCATTTGCTATCAGCATGCCCATCTTATGCGGTCTCAGCCTATATCCACAGGCATAACGCGGCGCTACGAGTGTTGTATTACCACCTACGACACTCGTACGGTATAGACGAGACACCGGTGTTGCCTTATGCTCCGGGGGATATTGAGTCCGTGGTGGAGAATGAGAGATGCCGAATCTATTGGAACTACTCATTCCCCACCCTCAGGCAAATACAAGCCAATAAGCCTGATGTTGTCCTCCTCGACCACCAAAGTAGAACGATATTCGTCATGGAGTTTTCCGCTCCAGGCGAAATGAATATCGTTCGAAAAGAGGAGGAAAAACGGACTAAATATCGAGATCTTCTCTTTGAACTCCGCAGGTTATATCCGGACCATTCTGTCAAAATGGTGGTTCTGATTATAGGAGTCCTTGGTGGAATGATGGACACACTGCTCTCTAACTTGAAAATAATACCCGCTTGCCGTAATATGGCAGAAATCTTAGCAGCAAGAATGCAGAAGGCCGTTATACTTGGTTCGCTCCGTCTACTCAGGGCACACGATTCTCGGACCCAATAATTACTCACCCTACGGACGTAGGGAGTGGTTATTGGGGTTAACGATACCAGCGCGCCCTCCGGATGGGTCGGAGCACCGGAGACAGGGCCTGACTGGTACACTCCTAAGGAGAAAAAAAATAATAATAATAATAATAATAATAATAATAATAATAATAATAATAAGGTTTTTATTGACAGGTGTGTAACAACAATGTAGTACAACGGAACAATATAGAATTAAATCAATTAGCAATACTATAGCTATATAATGAGTTGCAATTATTATGTATTACAGAACCTAAAAGTACCTGTCAATTGGCAGGGTTCAAAAAGTGTCCTAAGACAAGTTTTGCTCTTCCACCCAACCGAATATATATATATATATATATATATATATATATATATATATATATATATATATAATCATGTATTCCTATTTTATATACATTTAACTATATGTACACCAAAATCGAATCGATTTATAAACTGAATATATATCAAAATCAATGAATAATCAATCAACATTACACAAGTAGCGAGCAAAAATGAGACAAAAAAAACATTGTATAGGAATTCTAATAAAATATTTACTTATATAAATAGTCGAGTTTGCCATTCATTAGGTCTTCCTTAACTCTCCTCTTGAATGAAGATAAAGGCAAATGTTTGTATTCCTCAGGAATCCTGTTGTATAGCCAGGGTAGGTAAAATGAATATGATCCACGAAATAAAGAGGTTTGATACTTTGGTGGGGTGAGTTTGGATTTGAATCTTGAATTCAAGTTGTGTACGTCAGTTCTATAACCAATTTTGTTATACAGATAAGGTGGATTTTTGAAGAGTAAAATTTTATGAAAATGCACTGCCGCATGTAGTACACGCCTAGCAGCCATACTCAGCCACCCAATGCTGTTCAAATGATGCAATACGTGATCTCTTCTTCGAGCTCCTGTGATAAAGCGAATACAAGAATTCTGCAGTTTTTGCAAACGATATTCATCTTCGTTCAGAATTCCTGGACCATAAATGACAACTGCATAGTCAGCATGTGATAACACTAAGGAATTACATAAAGTAATTTTTATATTCCTCGTCATTATCGTTCTGTTGGAATAGAGCATTTTGAGATTGCTGAATCCTTTCCTTATGATTGAAGAAATATGATTTTTATATTTCAAGGAATCATCTAAAACTAATCCAAGATTTTTACTATACTCTTTGAATGGCAATGGAGAGCCTTCGATTTGAATTTTGTCAGTGGGATTTATTCTTTTTCTAGCCATACTTCTACCAAATAATAAAGATACTGATTTTGTTGGATTGATTGTTAGACAGTATTTGAGGGATGTAACAGTGAGGGAAAAGTGGTCCTAAGATGGACCCTTGGGGTACACCGTTAGGATTTTAGACAAGCTTCGCTTCAAAAAAATATTGAAAAGATATCTTATAGAAAATGGGTTTTATTCAATTCAGGAGTATATGGACACACCGGTCAGTGATATGTGAAGGTACTACAGTCAATAATTTCATTTTATTTTAATATTTTAATATATGTATGTGTGTATATATGTGTATGTATATATGTGTATGTATATATGTATATATATATATATATATATGTATATATGTATATATATATATATGTGTAATAGTAGATTCACGTTGTATACATGTTTATGTGACTGATTCAATGTTTTTTCTAATTTTAATTTAATTTTGAATGTTTTTTCCTGGACCTGCTACAAATATACATTGTATATGTACGTAGTTAAATAAAAATATCTTATCTTATCTTATCTTATCATAATCAGATGACTTTTCCTTAAGAATTACGGACTGTTGTCTTTCCGATAAGTAGCTTTGTACTAAGGTTGAAGCATTGGGTGAAAAGCCAAAATAGTTTAGAATTGCCATGAGCAGTTTGTGACTGATCCTGTCAAAGGCCTTAGAATAGTCCAATAATGTTAAAATTGTGAGTTTGTTATTATCAGTTGGGGCATGTATATCATCAGTTACATTCAAGAGAGCTGTTATACAACTGTGACTTTTGCGAAAACCGTACTGATAAGATGCCAAGCAGTTAGAGTTAGTTACATGTTCCCGGATTTGCAAATTAATAATTTTCTCTAGAACCTTTGGCATAGCAAGCACACGAAATGCCTATGGGGCAAAGATCTGAAATTTCTTCTGGAGAATGTTTTTTCGGTAGAGGTATAACCTGCGATTTCTTCCATAGAGTAGGAAATTCGCCGGATTCTAAACAATGATTAAATATATGTGAAATATAAGAAAGAATGAAGGGGCAACAAAATAGGATCATCTTTATACTGATTCCATCGGCACCAACGGCATTTGATTTTATAGCTAGAAGATATTTGTAAACTTCTCCGTTACTAGTAAGTCTGAAAGAAAATTCAGACACATTCTCAAGCCTATTTTGTGAGAAATATTCCAAAGTATCACTATTCGGATTTGAACTAGACCTGGATACATTTACAAAAAAGTCATTTATTTGATCAACATTATTCAAATGTTCTGGTATTATATGGTGATCTTTTTGTCGTATACCTAGGTCAGGAGCAACCTTCCATAAATTATTTCTATTTATTCTCACTTCATATTCCATGTAAGCTCTTTGTTCTAATTTCAGAGTTCTGTTCGTTAAATTTCTTAATTCCTTATAGTAATCAAAGTGGTTTTGGGAGTTTTGACCTTCTGTATCTTGTGAGAGCTTCATCGTGCAATGACATTAGTAGCTTCAGATTATCAGTCAACCAGGGAGCTACTTTTTTTGTGATTTTTACTGTTTTTAGTGGCGCGTGTGTATCAAAAATTTGCAGAATACCGTTACAAAGTATTTGAACTTTTTGATTAATGTTATCGATGTGAAATATCTGATCAAAATCAATGTTGGTCAAGTTGTGATAAAAAGCGGCATTATTGAAGTTTTTAAAGTTTCTGAAAGTATGCAAAAATGGTGGTAATTTGACTTTATTCACTGAAATATCACAAGAAATGAGTAAATGATCACTGAAGGTGGAACAATCAATCGTTCTTATATTATGACATTTAAATTTATTCGAACAAATTATTAGATCTAGTAACTTGATGCTTGTTGGTCCAAATCTAGTAGGTTGATTCACTACCTGTTGAAGTTCAAAAGTATCCAATATATTATTCAAATCTATACAAGGTTTATTAGATGGATCCAAAAAATCAATATTGAAATCACCTGTACATATTCAATTTTCAAATTGAGGTCCCAGAACTGAAAACGAGTTATCAATAAGATATTCATTTATCGGAAAGTTTGGTGGTCTATATGTCACTCCAACAGCAAAATTTTGCGAATCTTGACTAAAGCTGATCCAAAGTTGTTCAGTGTTACGGATTCCTAAGTAAGTCAATATTTTAGCTTTGAAATTTTGCTTTATATAAATTGCCAAACCTCCCCCACGACCTATTGGTCTATCTCGTCTAAATAATGTATATCCTACGAGAAGAACATTAGAATTTATAATATCCCTGGTTAACCAAGTTTCTGTCACCGCTATACAATCAAATTTCTGAAAAACTGCTCTCCTAAATTCAAGAAAAGAGCTAGTTAGCGACCTGACATTTATATGACATATACTAAAGTTATTCATTTGAGGTGGACTGATATGAGAATTAATTTAATTTTTATAACACAAAAAAAAAATATACAAAAATCAGTTATAATCAGTACTTCTTCAGTTTTTGTTCAAAGATTTCTTTTATTTTGTGTACGGCTCGATGATCTCTTATCTCCAGTAGTTTGTGATCCAGTTCAATAACGACGTTATGTAAAAAATACATTTGTAGCAAGTCACGACAAAAATATTTGAGCTATACAAATAGATGAATAACAAACATTTCAAGTGAATAAAAATTGAAAAAATGTGAACAGTTCAAATAGAAGAGTAACAGGGTATGTATATAACAAACATTTCATTTACACTAATACAACAACTATCAACAGAGATGACACAAATGTATATGAAAGACGAAAACATGATGTAAATAACTAAACAATTAAAAGTCCATAGTTAGAGTGCACCGAGAGAAATATATATTACCTGTTATACAAAATTGTATAACATTTAAAAGATTTCTGAATTGAATAGGCGCCAACATAGTAACCTTTTCAGAATGATCAGGGCATTTTTTTCAAAAAAGTTGTATAACTGTTAAAGAACACTCGTATAAAAATGAAAATATTTTCATATCGAAATTACTTGCTTCCAATATAATGGTTAAATGACTGTCGTTTCAATATTATATGAAGTTATTATAAAAATTAAAAGATGCTTATATAAAGCTTACTTGTTCTCAATAAAATGTTTGAATTATTGACATTTCGATATTAAATGACGACTGTATAGAATTGAAACGATACTCACTTCAAGATGACTTGTTTTTGATGTAATACTTAAATGGTATTTCATTATCACACTATATGTTATAGTGGTTAAAAAAAAAATTTAATAACACTAGAATGATAAACATTTTTGCACCCAAAAACTTTCTCTTACCAGCTAAACGGTTTTTGAATAATCTGCATGAAAATAATTTCTTACTGTACAGTTCTGAAAATAGCATTGACGTCAAAACACTGCCACAAAATCTTAAATAGCACATGTGGCGATTTAGCTGATTTTGAACAGTTTCTAAGGATTTACAGTTGTTGAACCTCATTTTACAAACTCAAACAGTTTTAATAGTGCATAAAGTACATCATGAAATTCGGATCATTAATACATATGAAGGTAGAGGCTATCAAAATTGAATTTCAAAATTTTGCCCAACTGTTAATCTTCAAAAACTCTTCTATATCACTACATGTGCTATTCGACATTTTTCAACTTAAAGGAGTTGATGTGGTGTTTTGGCGTTGATGATGTTATCAGAGGTCTAGAGGGAGGTTATTTTCATGCGTATGCTATTCAATAACGTTTTGGTCAGAAAGAAACAAAGTGTTTGGAAGCGAAAATGTTTGCCATTTGATGAATATCTACGAAAAATGTGTTTAACAGAAGTTGCAACACGGTGAGTGCCAGTGTCATATTCTCAGAATGAGAATTCAACAAGCACGCTTTTAAAAATTTCAATCCTATAGATATCATGAAAAAGCTACTTTTGTTATAGAGATTCGTCATATTTGATTTAATTTTCTGAAATAGTAACACATTAGTTGTTCATACTTATCAGTGTACAGTTCAGCATTGAAACTCGTTGAGAAATTGATCAACATTTATTAATGAAATTAAAATATTGTGATTGATTTTTAATTTTGTTGGGGTGGATTTGAGGCCTTAAATTAAAGAAAACTCTATTTGTTTAAAGTCAACTTTTCGTCAATTCATTTTTTGACATCTTCAGGGCACTGGAAGATACAAATAGAAGATTTTTCTTTAATTGATAAAACAATAGAATAAACAAATAATACTATACTTATCAATTTGCTACTACTACTTTTCCAGAAACAATCACTGAACAATGTTTTGGTAACGTATAAAACTTTAGATTGAATTATTATTAATTAACTCTGATCTACTCTGAAGTTTTATCTGTTACCAGAACATAGTGCAGTGATTGTTTCTGGAAAAGATTTAGTAGCAAATTGATTTAGTATCTTACAGTAGCCTGAAGATGACAAAATCAATTAACGAAACGGCTTTAAAGAAATTTATTTTTCTTCAATTTATGACCTCAAATCTCACAAAAAAAAGAAAGAATCAGTCATCATAACAAAGGTCGTAAAACTTACATATCAACAATAAAATAAAGTATTTCTTAATTCTGGGAACATTACAAATACATGAAAATATACACTATTTCTAGTAACCACGGATAGAGTTGACAAGAGGGAAGAATCTTCGAATTATACAATGAATTAGTCATCTGAAACAATAAAAAATCATTACTTAATATTCAAATATTATTTTATTTCATGCTCAAGAATAATTAATAGAAATCAAATGTATTGAATGGGGTGTTTCATCACAATACTTTCATGTGAAATTCCAGAGGTTTGAAAACAGATACTTCATAGAAGTCCGTGTTAGTAGTAGGTTCACTATTTTTCTTACAAATCAAAATGAGTACCCACATGAAAACGTTCAATGAAAAAGTTGTAGATAATAGAGTAATCAAAAACGTTTATATTTAACAATGTTCGACATAACTCCAAATTATCCGTCAGAATGGCGAAAAACCGATTTTTCAGTATTTAAGATTTTGTTTCGAATAAATGATTTAATGTACATGAAAATTTTTTAATGTGGCAAAATCTGTGGCAACCTTGCCCTACAAGAAATCGACAAATATTAAAAATGTTGATTTCACTCAATTTGCAAGCTCACTCAATACTTACTTGTTTGATTTCAACCTCCCACAAGTAAAAACAAACTATAAACAAAGCGTATTTAACCTTTACTTCTGCACTTGCACAACACAACCAAATCTACACGTGAACTGATTGACAATAAGAATTGAAATGACGTAGATGACCCGATGATGAAACGGCCTGTTAGGGATAAGTGGAATAAAACATCATAGGAAACACGTGTGTGACGAAGAAGATGCATGATCAGAGGTGGTGGAAAAAACCGTTACATTTCCAGAACTAAACGACAACTATTTAGTGGTTACAAAGTATCGTTTAACAGTTAAAATGTGAATTATAGTGGCTAAACAGTTTGTTTTTCAATTCCATCTTGCGATCAAAGATTTATATCCCCATGAATGCTATGGATTCAAATTTGTCAATCACACAAAAACAGAGATCGAGTTTCTGAGCGAGGTAGATTTGAGAAAAAAATACAGGAATGACGTTGAACTATTAACACAAAGATCTAATTATGAGAAAAATGCCAAGAAAATCAAACAAATAAATATGTTTGAAACATTGAATTTGGTCGATGAAGACGATGCCGTGAGAAAATGTTTGACTTCTACGCATGAAGCAAAACAAAGATTGTCTGAAATGATTCAAAACACTATTGATAGATAAAGAATTACAACTATCTTCATTGAATCCCGCTGAAGTATTTCAAATTATATTCGAATTTTGGCCATTTTGGCAACATGTTCATCAATACTGATGGCAAAACTGTCAAACATTATCAAATGTAGCTTTCAATGCAATGGATAACCTTACAAATTCACATGTCAAATTATTTTTTTGATACTGTGATGGTTGATGGTGAGATGAAGTGATAGGTGGATTCCGGTTTTCAACACTTCTCCGATAAATTGGAAAGTTGCAGAATTGGCAAAATCCGATTTTTTACATCGAGCAGCAGCACACACGAATTGGAAGCACGGTGAATATTCAACTTTGTCAAAATTCGTTGTTCTACGACTCTCGGCGTTTCACGCAACGCACCCGAATTGAAAAGTGTGGTGGCCAAAATTCGTTTTTCTACGACTATCTACGTTCCGAACAGCACACCCGAATTAGAAAGTGTGGTGAATATTCAACTTTGACAAAACTCGGCTCTCTTTGACGACCGGGATTATTCCGTAGCACACCCAAATTGGAAAGTGCCCTTTATTGAATCTAAGAGGTAACCTTTTCAAAACAAAATGAGTGTTTTGAAAAAAAGACCCGTTTAACGTTTAAAACCTTCACTTTTTACATTGATCAGATAACATTTAGTTGCTAAAATAAATTATTTAGCAGCTATAAATTTTTTTTGAAAAAAAACTCGTATAACTGGATTTCTCTCGGTGTGATTTAGATTCAAACATGTAAGTTGGTGTGGCCAGATACTCGTTGACACTGTAGAAACAATGTGTTGTTAAGATATTTTTGGTTAACCTCTTGAAACTACATATAGGTAGATCTTTAACCGTGGAAGGCAATGCATTATGAATATTAACTTCGAGTGAATTGATCGAGGATTTGTGTAATTTTAGCCTGGGTGGTCTTAGAAGATTTGCACCTCTAAT
The DNA here is from genome assembly GCA_944452925.2 of Chrysolina oricalcia. Classification (NCBI taxonomy): domain Eukaryota; kingdom Metazoa; phylum Arthropoda; class Insecta; order Coleoptera; family Chrysomelidae; genus Chrysolina; species Chrysolina oricalcia. Next base: position 3,076,345 of record OX101813.2, read on the forward strand.
GTTATGTTCATGAACCTGTGAATTGGTCAGATGTTTGTTTTTGTGGTTGTGAATTTCCAAAAGAGATTGAAAGATAAAAATAGAAGGTACCGTCATTATATTTAGTTTTTTGAAAAGGAGTCGGCAGGTATCTCTGAAACCGGCATTTGAAATTATTCTAATAGCTCGCTTTTGTATTGACCAAGGGGTAGGGGGAGAGGTATGGCAGTTGAGGTTTTGATAGGAAGATGGGGGACATCTTCCTATCATAACCTCAACTGGATCAAAAATCGACATGTATTTGCATTTTTTCTTAACACACGTGTTTTGAAGATATTCGATCTGTTTCGTTTTCGGTGCCCCACCCTGTATATTCTGTTCCACTGACTATCTATCTATTTATCTATTTATTTAGAGTAACTTCCAGTGACATTTTTAACACATTTGCCACCTCTCAATTGAAAATCCAAAATATGCAGATTGTAGATATTGATCTCTACTCCCAGATGCCGTTTACAGAATTTGATTGAGATAATTTTCCACGAATCGGCGCAGTTACAAAGATATGTCCTCAAATTGTTTATAACGCGATTGTGCAAAAACTACAAATCGAACAGGAACCATCTTGCGCACAGTTGAACCACACGTTATTATCTATCAGTTTCCGCAATATTGTTTACCCAGCTTCAGATTTATAAAAATTATGAATTTTTGAAAAATTGTCTCTTTTTCGAGGTTTTTCCGGATTTTCTCAGTGAAAAATGCACCGATGTGGCCGTATAAAATACTTTTTTGTAGGATTTTTAATTCTATACAAAAGTTTTCGTGTCTGTAAAACGATTCCTCCAATACTTTTTGAGATATTCACAAAAAAATTAAAAAGTTTTAATTTTTTTCACTATTTCTTGTTTAAAAAATTCCACAGAGCGATTTTGCTGGGGCGAAAACCAGGGTTTTCATTTACGAACTATTTCATAAAAAGTAGTATAGGCAATATGCGTCTTTTGTTTTGTGTGGAAAGAGCTTCTTATTTTCATCTAGAGCTTTGCATATCATAATACGAGGATGTATTGATATCTAGTTAGCCTAGACCAGTTCCCTGCATAATCAAAATATTGCGTTACCATAGCAACGAACTGTAAAGTTTGACGTCAAAAAAGTAAACCAGAGTTACGCAATAAACGAAAAGAAAAAATATGTCCACCGAAATTGTGAAAATAGAAAAATTGGAGTATCGAGCCATGATCAAGTACCTGTATTTAAAAGGGTTAAGAGGTAAGCAGATTTACGAAGATATGCTTAATACCCTTTATGATCAATGTCCTTCGTATGCGACCGTGAAAAATTGGACTGCAAGCTTCAAAAGAGGTATATTTTCCATTGAAGATGATAACTGATCGAAAAGGCCAGTTTCTGTGTCAGTCCCCGAAAATATCGATGCAGTTCATGACATGATTTTAACAGACCGTCGAATTGGGCTAAAACGGATATCTGAAGCACTGAATATTTCATACGAACGCGTTCATCATAAAGTTCACGTCAATTTGGACATGAGAAAAATTGCTGCAAAATGGATCCCCAAATGTTTGAATGTTGACCAAAATCGTGCAAGGGTGTAGCATCGCGTTCGATCTGTGCACGATTTGAAAACGATGTAAACTCCTTAAACCAAATTGTTACTATGGATGAGACTTGGGTACATTTCTACGATCCAAAAACAAAGCAACAACCGATGGAATGGCGACACTCCGGTTCTTCAAGTCCTAAGAAATTTCATGTCCAAAAATCTGCTGGAAAAGTTCTTGCTTCAGTTTTTTTGGGATTGCCATGGAGTAATCATGATTGATTTTTTGGATAAGGGTGGAACAATATCTGGAGATTACTATTCGACATTACTGACCATTAAATTAAAGAGAAGAGACGCGGAAAGCTATCCAAAGGTGTTAAAATTTTGCAGGACAACGCCCCTGTACTCAAATCTCATGTTGCCATGCAAAAAATTCGTGATTTAGAGCTTGAATTACTAGAACACCCCCCTTATTCACCAGATTTGGCTCCGTCCGACTATCATCGCTTTCCTCAACTGAAAAAAGTTTGAAAGATCGTAAATTTCCTTCCAACTAGGAGGTAATAAAAGCTGTGGAGGTCTGGTTCCCAGAGCAAGAAGAAATATTTTTCTGAAAGGTCTAGAGACGTTGCAACAATTTGACACCCTGTATCTCGAAAACTAGTAAGCCGATTTTTTTGTGCCTGTGGGCAATTTTGCCGAGGAAATCGAAATCTACAACATACCAAAAATTCAGGGAATTTAACCGAAAGCCATTTTCCATAAGGAAAGTGCGGGGTCCTTTAGTTGAGGAATTCCTGATCCAAACCATTATAGCCTGATCCCACTGTTTCCAAAAGATACCCAATAAAATTGGATACGTTATTACAGATCATTGAATACTGAATCCACTTTGTTTATACGATACCCAATAAGATTGGTAATTGTGAATTTCCACACATTTCTCATACGTTGACAAGCTTGTGAATGAGCATATACGAGGATGTATTGATATCTAGTTAGCCTAGAGCAGTTCCCTGAATAAACAAAATATTGCGTTACCATAGCAACGAACAATAACTGATTAGAAGTGTCAGTGTAATGTTTGACGTCAAAAAAGTAAACCAGAGTTATACAATAAATTAAAAGAAAAAATATGTCCACCGTAATTGTGAAAATCGAAAAATTGGAGTAGGTATCGAGCCATCATCAAGTACCTGTATTTAAAAGGGTTAAGAGATAAGCAAATTTACGAAGATATGCTCAATACCCTTGGTGATCAATATCCTTCGTATGAGACCGTGAAAAATTGGACTGGAAGCTTTAACCTTCCAGTGGTGGCGCCAAAGCTTGTTGCACCAGTGGTTGCGCTGGTGTCACGGACCGAATGGTTTTCTTCAAAAAAATTAAATGACTTTCAACAAAAGCTTCATTCAAAAAAGTGTACTACAATTAGAAATCAAGTGTTTCAAATTTACACGTCAAAAATTTTTTTTTCTCAGCTGGAATATTTCTTGCTTCAGTTTTTTGGGATTGCCATGGAGTAATCATGATTGATTTTGTAAATAAAGGTATAACTATAACTGGAGATTACTATTCGACATTACTGACCACTCAACAAAATTAAAGAAAAAAGACGCAGAAAGCTATCCAAAGGTGTTTTGTTTTTGCAGGACAAATCTCATATTGCCATACAAAAAATTCGTGATTTAGGGTTTGAATTACTAGAACACCCCCCTTATTTACCAGATTTGGCTACGTCCGAATATCATCTCATTCCTCAACTGAAAAAAGGTTTTAAAGGTACTAAATTTTCTTCGAACGAGGAGATAATAAAAGCTGTGGAGGTCTGGTTTGCAGAGCAGGAAGAAACATTTTTTTGAAAGGTCTAGAGACGTTGCAGGTTCGCTGTAATAAATGTATCCAATTAAGAGGAGAATATGTTGAGTAATAAGATATTTTGACATTGAAATTTTGTTCGGTTCTATTGTAGGCCAAGAATTTTTCAATATACTCTCGTACTTCCATATAGGCCGGGATCCTACGCTATTTCCAAAAACGATTATTAACATGGTGAATCTTCCTGAGTAGCTTCATTTTGCCGAGACGCCCGACTTTTTCCTCTACGAAAATTCTCGATAGTGGTAGCTACTAAAATGCGTAAGCTTCAGTCATGTCGATTTGGTGCAGAAAAGTCATTGATAGCAGTTAGTTTTTCAGTCGAACCTCGAAATAATTCGATAAAGTACTCGAAAAAACTGTTGTCCTTCAAAATGGATGGTAGGACTGAAAAGTCTCCCACTCCCAACATGTACCAATGACGTGGTCACAAAAATTCAATAATAACCAGCAGATTTTTTCACCGTTGCTTGGTTAATATTTGTATAATTGAATGGTCATATTGTCCTACAAATTGAATGGTAGGTGTTCCCAGTCCTAAACTCCGAAATTGTCAATTCTATGGTAAAAAAAAATTAATAACTGTTGGACAATGATAACACGTGAAAGGTTAGTGTATTCTTCACCTAAATAATACAGTTCTACAAAAATTATTCCAAATAACGAATTATTTTGAAATTGTGGTTTGGCTAATTTGATATACTTTTATTCGTAAAGTAATGCTACTTTCAATATAATTGTTTGTTCAATTCAAATATCATAAATTATCATAATTTACGTGAAAAGTTGATGAATGAAGTGGAAAATTCTGTTTAGCTTTCATAATTTTTATAAACATATTGAAAACAACAATAACAAAGTAAAAATATTGAAATAATCAATCTGCTCCCGGGCGGCTTAAGTGATGTAGCATTCGCTTTAACAGATGCAGGGTAACCCGGAACGACCTGCAACACCACATCGTAGTCTGAAGAGCTGAAATTTATAATTGAAAACTTTCAAAGAGGTCAGAGGAATTGTGAAATTCTGCTCTACGGAAAAACAGGATGTATGGTATCTCCAGAGGCCTCAAAAAGTTCAGTTCGAAAGAGATATTAGATTTTACGGGGCTCAAGTGGCCAAGTAGTTGAAATACCGATCTTTCATCTACTCTGGTCGCCGGTCGTTGGTTCGAAGCCTAGTGACTGCTTATATTTCTCTGATGGCCCGAGAAAATGGAATAGCACGTAAAAAGTAAGAATTCGTTAATACTTGGCTCTCACAAGTTTCGTCTTTTGAGGGATGTCGTTCGTAAGGGAACGACATCTGGTTAACGAAAAAATTAATTTTAAACAACAATTTATGCAAGTATCATCAAAGGACACATATAATGAAAAAAGTCTTACTGTGAAAATGACTGAATTTTTGGTATGTTATAGCTGAAGCTATTCTGAGTAAAAGCCTCCATTTGCCTTGCTCGATCGTATTACCAAGTTGGAAAAATTTTAGTGAATAAAAAAATATCAATATACCATTCATATCATATTGAACTAGTGAGCGACTGGTCATTACTGACATTCGTGAGAAATATGTTTCATAATACAGAAAAAACGAAACTGTTTTTCTACAAGGTACGTAGTCAATAATATAATCAATTCTCCTGTGGATGAATACGCATACGAGTGTATAAGTTGATTGAGTTTATCATTGACAATCAACCAGAATGGAAGCTGATCGATCAAAATATAATACAGCTAAGCAGATGGGGTGTTTGAAGTAATAAGGGGTTCAACATTATACAGTGACCGGCAGAAAGTACGCATCATATGGGAATTTTTTTTATTAATAAATTTTGACAAATATTGATACTTGCAATCGCTTCTGCATCAAAAGAAACCCCAAAAGACGTTGTACAGTGCCGTTCGTCTTTTCGAGGTTGGCGGGAAATTTAAAAAAATTGAAAATTATTTCTCAAAACACACTTGTTTGTGAAAATATCGAGAAATGTTAAAAAGAAAAGTTGTTCAGATTGACATTTTATAGCTATGTACAAGTTTTAAAAAAGATCTGAGATAAAAAAATAAAAATCAATTTTTTGCCACAAAAAAAAATCTTTTTGGAAACATACATTTCTGACGAAGAAACTCATTAGTAAAGCCAACACTAATATTTCAAATAATGTTTTGTGAAGATTCGCAAGCTATTCCTATTTTATTCGGAGAAAATTTGAAATCTGTGATTTTGCAGTGTGATCAGCTGCTTCATAAGAAGTCACTGAAATATCTACAGGACATTATAATTCCGATACTTTTTATTATTAATTAAGAACCAAGTATCTACACAATTTCAATTTGAAATTCTTAATAGAACAAAATATTAATTAATATTTTGAAATAACTAGAACTTACACAACTTTAACTTTTAATTTTCATACATTTTATAATAAAATTGGAAGCTGAAATGATTATGTGAACCAAACAATTCGATACATACTCAAAACTTTGTAATTGTTCATTACTCGACATGTCTACCCTGACGTTCAATACATGTACTGGTTCGAGATTTCATTTCTCTGGACACATTTCGCAGCATTTGTGGTGTAATGTTAGAAATACATTGCCGTATTATTTCCTCTAAATGGTCGATATTATGGAATGGCCGATGTTTATAAACCTCATTTTTAAGGTAACCCCATAAAAAGAAATCTAATGGCGTCAAATCTGGAGATCTTGCAGGCCATGGGTTTTCTGAATATCGTCCTATCCATTTATGAGGGAAGTATTCGTTAAGCCACGCTCTTATTTCATAAGTACTATGTATTGACGCTCCGTCTTGTTGGAAAAAAATTTCATTTCTTCTTTGCAGTGGTAATCCATGTAAGAAATCAAAAATTTCGTTATTTAAAAACTCTAAATAATTTCTTGAATTAAGGTTGCCCCTAAAAAAGTAAGGCCCAACGATTTGAGTATCTAATATGCCGCACCAAACATTAGTTTTGAAGGAATATTGACTTTTTGCCTCTATCTTCCAATTTGGGTTCTCATCAGCCCACCATCTGCAGTTCTGGGAACTGACAGTGCCGTTTGATGTAAAAGTCGACTCATCAGTAAATAAAATGTTTCTATGAAAATTTTGGCATAATTCAATCATGCCTTGGAACCACAATGAAAAATCTAAGCGGGCATCGAAATCTCTATCGAGTAAGGTGTGGATGAATTTTGGTTTGTATGCACGAAATTTATTATTCTTCCAAATTCTTCTTACGGATTTTTCAGATATACCAGTTTGTTCCTGCCTCTCCGAAAGTGCCATCCGTGGATTTTCTGTTACCGATAACAAAACATTGAAGGTACCTTCTTCATTAGTGACGGGCTTACTATGTGGAATTTTGTAACGATTTTCCACACTGCCTGTAGCTTTAAATTTGTTTAAAATACGCAACACAGTAGATCCATGGATATTCTTATTTGGATATCTAGCATTGAATATATCTGCTGCTTCTCTGCTACTATGAGAATGCTCACCACATATTAAGACGAGCTCAATTTTTTCTTGCAAACTGAGCTTTTCTTGAGGCATCTCTAATTATTGTTAACGCACAACACAAAATAACTTTCACAATGGAGAAAATACAAGAAGGACGATAGAAATATCTGCATGAATAATAACACTACGAAATCGTTTGACAACTCTCAATGACAAGCTAGCATTATTAGTCAATTGTTTCATGGCCTCTTCGATGACAAAGAAATTTTTCGATGCACGCATCAACAATGATAATATTGTAGGTATTATTAATAAACAGTATCGGATTTATAATCGGGTCAATTCTGTTTATCTCTGGCAAGATTGTTATCATAGCAAGACAATTTTCACGGCAAAATTATTCTAAAATTTGGAGAAGGATTTTAATATCTACATTGCTTTATTGGCAGGAGATGATGTGACAGCAACATTTCCTGCCGATATTTTTCAAGTCTTCTATGTATAAAATTGAGATATATTTTGCTGTGAAAATTGTCTTGCTATGATAACAATCTTGCTACTGAGAAACAGAATTGACCCGATTGTCCTGTAGATATTTCAGTGACTTCTTATGAAGCAGCTGATCACACTGCAAAATCACAGATTTCAAATTTTCTCCGAATAAAATAGGAATAGCTTGCGAATCTTCACAAAACATTATTTGAAATATTAGTGTTGGCTTTACTAATGAGTTTCTTCGTCAGAAATGTATGTTTCCAAAAAGATTTTTTTTTTTGTGGCAAAAAATTGATTTTTATTTTTTTATCTCAGATCTTTTTCAAAACTTGTACATAGCTATACAATGTCAATCTGAACAACTTTTCTCATTAACATTTCTCGATATTTTCACAAACAAGCGTGTTTTGAGAAATAATTTTCAAATTTTTTAAATTTCCCGCCAACCTCGAAAAGACGAACGGCACTGTACAACGTCTTTTGGGGTTTCTTTTGATGCAGAAGCGATTGCAAAAATCAATATTTGTCAAAATTTATTAATAAAAAAAATTCCCATATGATGCGTACTTTCTGCCGGTCACTGTATATACAGGCCGTCTTTTAAGCTGATGACATACTATTGCTATCTCGGAAACAGAGAGACCTACAAAGTCGGTTAGAACGGACAAAAGTTTTCTAATTTGGAAGCAATAATATGTTTTTTTCAGATCTTGAATATCAATGTTTGTTATTGAGATATTCGCCAAAAACTAAAGTTGTCGAATTTCGTTATATGGCTCTACCGCCTCCATTTTGAATGATATAAGAAAAATTCAAGGGAACTTTCAATAATGTTCCATATCTGTATATAATATGATATAAAACAGTTTCCAATGCGACGTTTAGTTCATTAGATTCCATCATCAACTTAATTTTTCAAATAGTACCTTCAGTTTTTTCATCGATTTTTGATGCCACTTTCATAACAAGTTCAGCTATGTATTACAATATATGTGTTACTAGACGTTTTTTTTTAAAAAAAAAAAACATCATCAATATTTGGTAATTTGGTAATACAATTCCCGTCAGTGTACTATCAAAAAAAGTCAGAGGAACTTTCAATACTGTTTCATATTTGTTGTAATCTCACATGAACCAATTTCCAATGCGACGATCTGTTCATTAAATTCCTTCGTCAACTTTATTGTTTTAAATGTGGCTTCTAGTTTTTTCATCAATTTTAGTAGCCACTGTTTCAACAAATTCAGCTGTAAATTACAATACACGTATTTCTCATAATCATGGAGCACCCTGTATACTACGGCTTTTGCACGTAGGACTGAGGAAACATACCTAGTATATAAACAGATATAAAAATCTATAAATTATCACAATTTGAAAAGAGATCTACAAGATTTCAGTTGGAACCAGTTTTTGTCAATTGATAACATAGATGATGCAACGGTTTTCTTTGTCAACGTATTGATGAAAAAAATTGAGGAAAATACAAACATAATAAAAATCAAGCACAAATACATTAAAAGGAAAGCTTGGATTACCGATGCCATAGTACGGTCTATTAACGAAAGGGATAGATTATTCGGAGAGTACAAAAATAACCCATTTAATACAGTATTGAAAAATGGATATCTAAACCACAGAAATACACTGAATTGTTTGATAAAAAATAGAAAAAAAAACTTATTATAGAGACAAAATTGAAAGCAATAAAAATAGTAGTAAGACATTGTGGGACACGATAAAAACCAAAATAAAATAAAAACCAAAATAATAAAGGAATCGCACAAATCATGGATAAAAATGGCCAACTTACAGATAATAAAAAAGAAATCTCTGACATATTCAACAAATATTTTATAAATGTCGGTGAAAATCTTGCTAGGCAGGTAATAATTCCAGAAAATCCTCCTCTGAATAGATTATCTTCACATCATTCGATATTTTTTCAGCCAACAGATGAAAGAGAAGTTATAGATCTGATCAATTCCCTCAAATCCAACAAAGCACCAGGAATAGATGGAATTAACTCCGAAACATTGAAAGAGATTAAAAATGAAATCGCAAGTCCTCTGACACATTTAATAAATAAAGTATTATTAGAGGGTCATTTTCCATCAATTTTCAAAGAAGGTATTGTACAACCTCTATTTAAAAAATGTTGCAAAAATAGCCCTGGTATCTATCGCCCAATTTCTCTTATAAGTAATTTAGCGAAAATACTGGAAAAAGCAATAAAATCTAGAATGATAAAGTATATAGAAAAATATAATTTGATTTCAAATAGGCAATTCAGGTTTCGAGATGGTAAATCTACAGAAGATGCAATTCACTTACTTACAACAAAACTCTATGAGGATTTGGACAGAGGCCGACCTTCCTTATGTGTTTTCCTAGATCTTGCAAAAGCCTTCGACACTGTTAACCACGCACAGTTGTTAGAGGTATTGCAAGATCTGGGATTCAGAGGAAATGCCTTTGAATTGTTGAAAACTTACCTTCTAAGTAGAACACAATGTGTAAAAATTGAAGAAACACTGAGCAAACAATTGAAAATAAAATGTGGAGTCTCACAAGGAACCGTACTAGGTCCAATACTTTTTATAATTTATATAAACTCCATACTCACCTATAATAGCTCCGGTACGGTTTCCAGTTTCGCAGATGATACTATAGTTCTATACGAGAACGATACTTGGGACGGATTGAAAGAAAAAGCAGAAAGATATATGGGAAATTTAATTAAATGTTTTGGACAAAAAGTACTCTCGATAAATTATGAAAAAACCTGTTTCGTTCCGTTATCTTGTTACGTCAGTGGCCTCCCTGACTATGACACGTTACAAATTGAGTTACGATCTGACGAAACTATCACTATAAAAAGAGCCAGTAACGCTAAATATTTGGGTATAATAGTGGATTGTCATCTTCGGTGGGATAAACATCTGGTACAAGTCTGCAAAACTCTTCGTTCGCTCCTCTATAAGTTCAGATACTTTCAGCAAATACTAGACTTCAAATATCTTAAAATTCTCTATCAATCATTGGTAGAAACAAGACTTACATATGGTATTCTCGCTTGGGGGGCAGCAAAAGATACACATTTGCAGAATCTCGAAGTTTTACAAAAGAGATTTTTGAAAATTATATCATCCAAACCCATCAGGTATTCATCCGACCTAATATTTACAGAGACGGAAGTCCTAGATATACGTCAGCATTGTTACTATAAAATTGTAATTAGACAATTCAAAAACAGATTTAATCTACCACTTATCAGCCATAACTACCAAACACGTCTGAAATCAAATAACGCTCTAGAAATGGTTACATCCAGAACAAGAATAGGACAGAGAAATCATACATTTTTGGCCAGTAGATTTTATAATTTTCTCCCGACTAAAATCAAAGGAGTATCAAATATATATTCCTTCAAAAAAAGGACCAATTATCATCTTCTTCGATTAGAACGTATGGTTATCCATTCACTGTTTAGATTTTAAATATTTTATAGCATCTCGTTTATTATTATTTAATATTATTATTGCTACGGGTTGGTACACTCTTTGTGATATTTATGATTTATATTTATGTTTATAATTCGATATGTATATGTATGTACCTTTTATCTTTATCTTCATTTTATTATATTCCCTACAATTTAAATTTTAATGATTTGATTATTTCACCGATAACGACACAAAATTTTTTTAAAAATTCAAAAAAATATTTTTCACATAACATCTCTATTTAACTTGATTTTAAAGTGTGTATTATCTGTCAATATCTTATGTTATGAAATATTGTTTTGAATTTATGTCAATGTTTCAATATTGATCAATATATATATATATATATATATACAGGGTGTCAATTTGAAAACTTCCCACCCTTAATATCTTCCTTCCAGTAAACAATATGAGTAATCGAAAAAACAGGTCAATTTTATTGTCAAGGGGGACACTTTCACGGACTATTTGTAGCCGTCGTGGTTCAACCCCCTAGGAGGGGTAGATGTTACCCTTAGAATTTTAAATGGGAAGGGGGGTCAAGTGGCACATCATTTTGATGGGCGTTCAATTCTTGTTCCAATGGTATCCTGACTTATTATTTTGTGATGAGCATTTTCCGAAAAATTGCGTTCTAAACTAACAGAAGTAATTATTAGAACGCCTATACTGAGATGCATTATTGTATTGACTCCCTTTAATAAAAATGGTTAGAAGAGTAGGTGGCACCGCTCCAACCCTTGAATGACAGGAATAAATTTATTACGCATGGGATTTTTTATTTGGTGGTTATTTTCCTTCTACACAATAAAATTTAATTTGCGAGAAAGACATTTCCAACATAAATCTACTTACGCTTATCTTATTAGCTATTCGAAATGTTGTCCATTTTGCTCTAAACAGTAATACAGTCTGTTTTCGAACTCCCCTCTAACATTACGGAAAACTTCACTAGGAATTGACTGGCATGCTGCTGTAATTCGTCTTTTAAGTTCGTCAATATCAGAAGGTTGTGTTTTATAAACAACGGATTTAAGATGCCCCCAAAGAAAGAAATCTAAGGGTGTTAAATCCGGCGATCTCGGAGGCCATTCAACTGCTCCCCTTCTGCCAATCCATCTACCCGGAAATCTCTCGTTTAACCACTGTCGGACGGGAAGAAAATAATGAGGTGGAGCACCGTCCTGCTGGTAATGTAACAGATCCTCCTGCAAAAGTTCATTACCTTCTGCATCAATTTGAGTTTCTAGCTCGTGAGTTATAAGAGGATCGATAGTCTCTTCAAGCATATCAAGGTACAGATTGCCAGTCAAGTTTTCTTCCAGAAATAATGGACCAAGAATGGCATTTCCAAGAATACCAGCCCAAACATTAACTTTTTGTGGGTGTTGTGTATGCCCTTCCCAAAAAATATGTGGGTTTTCGTCACTCCAATAGCGACAATTTTGTCTATTAACATTGCCATTCAGAAAAAATGAACACTCATCGCTGAAACAGATGTTTAACAGAAGATTAGGGATGGTATTGACTCGATGAGACATGATTTCACAAAACTCTATTCTTCTATCAAAATCATCCTCGTGGAGCTCTTGAAGAATCTGCATTTTATATGGATGAAATTTATGCATTTTCAATGCTTTTCTTATAGTCCCGCGTGACATTCCCGTCTGTTCTGATACTGATCGTAAGGAGCTCGTGGGCTCTGCAGCAAATGTTCCCAAAACTTCAATTTGAGCTGCTTCATTTAGTACTCTGGGGTTATTTCTTTTTTATTTGTCACTGAACCAGTTTCGTAAAACTTATTCACCAAATCAAGCACATACCGGTGACTTACATTACAATTTGGATGTCTTTCGTTAAAAAGACATGCCGCCCTTCGTCCGCACTTTCCAACTTCTCCATAAATTACAATCATTTCAATTCTGTTTTGAAGAATGTAAACCATTTTTACACTTTTATACACTTATTAAAGTAATTCCTAAACAGCCCAACAGGTACAACGGTATTCACAATACTACCACATAGTTCAAATTTGCGAACCAATTTTTTGCCGGAAAACAGAAACTTTTTACAGCAGAAGTAGCAAAAAAGGAAGGCTATCTGTACAATTTCTGCGATGACACTTAAAAATTCAGCATTTAATAAACACAACTTTACTACCATCTACGTTTTACTATTAGACTACTTTTTTATGTAAAGTGTTTGGAGCTAATGGCTAATGTTACCCCTAATACAGGGTTGGAACGGTACCACCTAATATTCTAACCAGTTCTGGCCAAACCATGCATCTCAGTATAGGCGTTCTAATAATTACTTCTGTTAGTTTAGAACGCAATTTTTCGGAAAATGCCCATCAAAAAATAATAAGTCAGGGTACCATTGGAACAAGAATTGAACGCCCATCAAAATGATGTGCCACTTGACCCCCCTTCCCATTTAAAATTCGAAGGGTAACATCTACCCCTCCTAGGGGGTTGAACCACGAGGGCTACAAATAGTCCTTGAAAGTGTCCCCCTTGACAATAAAATTGACCTGTTTTTTCGATTACTCATATTGTTTACTGGAAGGAAGATATTAAGGGTGGGAAGTTTTCAAATTGACACCCTGTATATATATATATATATATATATATATATATATATATATATATATATATATATATGGATCTTTTGGCTTTTAGCTTCCTTTATCAAATTGAACACAATTTCAATATTTTAATTATTTTAGCGATAGTGACACCATAACTTTGTACTATGTGTTCTACTAAAATTTTCATTATTTCATTATTTTAGAATAAGTAACTCATCCACGCACAGGCACTGCCTTAGTGGGTACTTGTTTATTCGTTTATAGTTGAGATATTATATTATTGTTAAAATATTGCAAATTTTTTTATTCATGCTGTATATTTCAATCTGTTCAATTACATTTTGTTATTCTGTTATGTTATATATCTATATTGTAATACCTTAATTTCGAGTTGAGAATAAACTTATTATTATGTGACCATTTAATTATACAAATATAAAGCAAGCAATGGTGGAAAAATCCGCTAGGTACTGATGATTTCTTATGACCATGTCATTGGTACATGTTGGGAGTCTGGGACTCTTCAGTCCTACCATCCATTTTGTAGGACAAAAGTTTTTTCGAGTACTTTATCGAATTATCCCGATGTTCGACTGAAAAACTAACTGTTATTAATAAATTTTTTGCACTCACCAAATTGACATGATTGACGCTTGCGCATTTTATTAGCTACCACTATCGAGAATTTTGGAAATAGGCGTGGGATCCCGGTCTAATAACACTGGGATAAATCCAAATGACATTAAATTGTATTTTGTGAATACTAGAATATGAAGGTTTTGATTTGAATCAAGTATTTCTATTGATCAATATTTCATCATAATTAGGATGATGTACTATTCATACTAGTACTGATGAATTCTGTTTTTGCAGACTTTCGAATGGACGAACAGGAATATACTGATTTCATCCTATTTATGGGCTTACACTCTACCACAAATAGCAGCAGGTTGGATGGTTACAAGATATGATCCTAAATGGATTCTAGTCGGTTCCCTTACGGTATCTTCCCTTCTTGGTCTGATGATTCCCTTAGCAGCAGTTTCCTTTGGTAGTGAGGGTGTACTTGTTCTTAGAGTTCTCCAGGGAATTTTACATGCACCAGTTCTTACTGGGACTTTCGAGTTGATGTCTAAATGGTTTCCTTCCAGCGAAAAAAGCCGATTGACCAGTTTTGTTTTGACAGGTACGTACCTTTTATAAATTTCAAGTTATCAATCAATCAATCAATCAATCAATTTATTCATCATAAAAATATACATATAAATTCAATCACAAGGACCAAAGACAGATGCATGTTTATGACAAGTCACAAATAAATATCAAAGTAAATAAAATAAAATAAAATACAGATTAAAATACATAAATAAAATTGAAAAATTCATCTTCACAAGAGCATACTTTTTTTAATCGTAAGCATAAAAAGGTGAAAGGCGTGAAAACATGAGACAACCAAAGGAGACAATCATATTTATTGTTATGAAAATAATTGTATATATGAATTTAAGGGAATATAATTATTATTTCAATAGAAAAGGCTAAATACTTTACCTTAACTCTGAATTATCACATTTTCAACTTTACATCTATAGATTTCAAGTAAATCCAGCCAGAATATCAAAAATTATTTTTTCTGAAGCATGTTAGGTTGTTCCGATACGATACCATTCCCTCCGAGCAATAAAATATATAGAGAGGGCTTTCCTGTCTCTTTCTTGGAAGCAACATACTCGACGTTGTTTACAAACATCTCAGCCCGAATCATGTTAAAAATTGGCATTATCTGATATATCCGTTTGCACTCGAGGACCAGGTTGGAATTCCATGTTATATTCAATCTTAACTTGGCGATCATGTTTGTTTACGTCCGTTTACGACTTATTTATCGTTTTGTCAAATCAAACCATGGGCGTCGCAGTATGGTAATCATGGCATAATCCCGATTTTGAGACAAAAATACACTATTTGGTGAAATAGCTATATAAAACATTGTTACTATTTAAGTCGACCTTAATAACGATTACCTATCAATAATTAGGAAAAAATATGTTGCAGTGTAGGTACACTAAGAAGTGAATGAGTAAACTCAACTCTTCTGTCTTGTTGGAACGTCTTTCGAGTACTTAAAACATAGCGTCGTTGATACTGAAATACGAGCTGTCACGAAACATTTATTTTTCACTTTGAATTTTGACATGGAATTTACTTCACTGTTCTGCAACTATAACATTATGATAACTAGGCAGTTATGTGTGTGTGTTGAAATGTTTGCTATTTTAGAAGAATTCGTGATTGTGAAACCGATGACATGGACACAGATGATACCAGAAGAAAGTGTTTAAAAGTAGTGTTATATTTTCAAAGTCTACTTCACTAAAAAATAATTTATTTAACGAAATACAATGATTCAATAACACAATACTCTAATTTACATAACACCACTGAACGATTTATATTCGACTTTCACTTCACTGACTCCCCGACTGTCTGTGTTCTAATGAACAGCTGGATTTTCTCCAGAATGGTTTCACTAGATTAAGATGGTAGAGGACTGTAGGTTCGAGAGAGTTTCATATAATAAATACCTTTTTTGCAGCTCCGGGGATCGCCAAATGTGGTAAACAGCTTCTTTCTTCTGATCTAAATCACCTCACATGCACTATCGGCGGTAAAGTTCACATGTCACGCCGGCCGGCACTTAAACTAAAATTAATTGGATATTGAGAGGAATCCCGTATTAGCAAAACTGAGAGTGTTTATAATAATGTGTCCAAAAACGTAGTATTGAGACTGCTCGTTGCCTTTTTTCTTTCCCCTCAGCGTGGTACTCGCTTGCCCAGTGCTTTCTCTCGTTCCTCATTCCTTGGGCTCGGGCAGGCGCAACAGGTTTTAAAATATGAACACTCTCGATATCGCGCAAGATACGAGGGTACTCGAAAGTGAGATATATTATAGAATTTATAGTAACTAATGAAATTTAACAAACTAGTGAAACATATACAAAGAGAGGATGGACGGAACATTATCCTGCCCACCAAAATGCATCGGCATTTTCTAATTTTCTATAGGAAGAGGGCACAATTTTACCACCGGTCGCTTAAACAAACCAGCCGTCGTTCGAACTGTGACCACTCGGACAACTCCATCACGACCTGGGTGGACGTCGGTAACGCGGGCTAAGCGCCAACACAACGGGGGGCGGTTTCATTTTTAACCAAAACTAAGGTTCCCGGAGTGATGGAGGTATAATTCTTTGTCCATTTGCTGCGTTGATGCAAGGTATGTAAGTATTCCTGAGACCAACGCGCCCAGAAGGACCAATTCATACGTTGTACCAACTCCCAGCGTCGTAACCGATTTGAAGGCATATTCGTAAGATCTGTTTCGGGAGGTGCGGTCAAGGGGGCCATAGTGAGAAAATGACCTGGGGTTAGAGCTAACAAATCGTGAGGATCATTACTGAGAGGTGTGATTGGACGCGAGTTCAAAACAGCCTCGATTTGAATGAGCAGGGTATTTAACTCCTCATATGACAAAACTTGAAGACCAATAACTCGGCTAAGATGCGTCTTGACGGATTTAACCCCCGCCTCCCATAAACCGCCGAAATGAGGAGCCGAGGGGGGATTGAAGCTCCAAGCAATTGCCTCTTGGGAGGCAGCGAATTGACTGCACTTGGACAATTGGCGATAGGCACCAACGAAATTAGTACCGCAGTCGCTATAGAGGCGCTCACAACGTCCTCGACGTCCCATAAATCTTCGTAAAGCGGCTAAGAAGGCATCCGAGGTTAAATCCGACGCAAGCTCGAGGTGTAGAGCTTTGGTAGAGAAGCAAACGAAGAGGCAGATATAAGCCTTTGTGGTCTTTGCGCCACGAGTTTTGGAAAGAGTAATAGAGAAAGGGCCGGCGTAGTCGACACCGACGTGGAGAAATGGTTTGGCTTGCGTTAAACGAATTACAGGAAGATTGCCCATTTGGGGTTGAAGTGTAGTGGGCTTAAGTCTCCAACATTTCAGACATTTCGAAATGATTCGTCTTATACAGCGTTTTGAGGAAAATATCCAAAACTGCTGAGCAATCAAAAAACTGACAGTCTGAATGCCAGCGTGAAGGCTCTTTAGGTGAGTGTATTCGATAAGTAAGTTAGTAAAGCATCCAGAATTGGGTAACAGAGCGGGGAAACGCCTGTCGTAGGAAATCGGTGCGTGTGCCAGGCGTCCACCCACTCGAAGAATTCCTTGATTATCTAAAAATGGGGTCAATTTTTGCAACCGTCTGGAAGGCAATTTGCCTTGCGAGATTCGCGTTATGTCATCCGCAAAGTAAGATGATTGAGTATGTTTCACCAAAACCATCAAGGCAGACTGGAGTTCTGCTGAACGGAGCCAACCGGACAATCTTTGTCGAGGTGGACGGCAATTATTAATGAAACGTAACATGACTGCTAGAATACGTTGCAAGCGAGGAAGAGATGAATGGTTCTCAAGCAAACCATCTAAAATAGGGGTGGGTATAGCGGAAGCGGCCATGGACAGAACACGCTCCTCGTCTAAAGCTTCTGTTGAAAGATTATTGGGAGAAAAAGGAAACCAATTTCTACATGGAGCCTTCAAAAAAGAGGGACCTGCCTACCAAAGGCGGGATTCGAGAAGCGCTGCAGGGAGAAGTCCGCGAGACCCAACATCTGCCGCGTTATCCGCTGAAGAAACGTGAAACCAACTCGAAGGAGGAACTATCTCCTGTATGAAAGACACACGGTTGCTCACGAAGGTCTTCCAACGATGGGGGGGAGAAGACAACCAGCTCAAAACAACGGTGGAATCAGACCAGGCGAACACTTTATCGATTCGAATTTTGGAGCTAAAGAGGTCACGGGTAAAAGAAAGGAGGCGAGAGAGTAAGACGGCCGCGCAGAGTTCCAGCTTAGCCATAGAGATGCTTTTGAGAGGAGCCACCTTGGATTTAGCACAAATCAAGTGGCTGGAGAACTCATTCGAAGGAGAAAGGAATACAAAATATAACACGGCACAATATCCCTTTTCGGAACTGTCACAGAATCCATGAAGCTCACAAACCTGAAAATCATCAGGCATAAGGAGACGTGGAATTTTCAATCGAGATGAGAAAGGGAGTTCTGAAATATACTGCTCCCAAAACCGAATAATTTCCGGTGGGGGTGGTGCATCCCAATCCAGGCGAAGTATCCATAGTTTTTGTATTAGAAAGTTCACATAGAAGGTGATAGGAGATAAGATTCCCAGCGGGTCGAAGATTCGAGCAAGGTTGGAGAGGAGATTCCGTTTGGTACACGTGGTATCTATTGGTTGTACGGCAAACGAAAAGGAATCACCAGACGGGTTCCATTGAAGTCCTAGGATTTTTAAGGGATTGTCGGGGTCGAGACTAAGAGAACGAGTTTCATCCGACCAATGTTGAGAGGGAATATCGGACAATAATTGTGAGTCATTCGACGCCCACTTGCGGAGTTCAAAACCACCCTGTTTCAAAAGCTCAATAAGTTGATTTCGAAGAGAGTACGCGTCCGGGAGGGTGGATGCGCCAGTGACAATGTCATCAACGTATGTTTGTGATGCTATCGCTTGAGCAGCGTCGGAATAATTAACGGCTCCTTCATTGGCTAAAGTGATAAGCGTTTTCAAGGCTAAGTAGGGAGCACAAGAGAATCCGTATGTAACCGTAAGGAGTCGATAAGTCTTTATGGGATCGGAGGGAGAGAAACGCCATAAGATACGTTGAAAGTCAGTTTGTCTGGGATTTATGAGAATTTGTCTATACATTTGTCTAATATCTGTGGTGAATACATACTTGGGCAATCGAAAGCGTAATAGAATGGAGACAATGTCACTTTGAAGTTTCGGACCAGTGAAAAGAGATTCATTGAGTGATGGTCGCCCTGGACTTCGCGCGGAAGCATTAAAGACAACCCTGAGTTTAGGACTCGTACCGGTGGACTTCCATATTGCGTGGTGCGGAACGTAGTATGTTTTATCAGAATGGGTGTTATCAGCAACCATTTCCATATGACCCAGTTCAAGGTATTCTTTCATGAAGGCCGAATAACTTTTGTGAAGTTCTGAATTTTTTACTAGACGACGTTCTAAAGCTAAAAATCTATTGAGAGCTATTTTTCTAGAGTCGGGAAAGTCAGGTCCACCGTTTCGAAAGGGGAGTGAAACTACAAATCTCCCGTTTTCGTTTCTATAGTAGGTATCTAAAAATATGGACTCACATTGTTTGTCTTCCTGAGACATACGTTCTACATGAGGAACTTCTTCTACTTTCCAAAACTTCTGAAGTGTGTTTTCTAATGACGATTCACAACAAAGAAAGGATAGTGAATGGGATGCTGAAGAGGGCGCACAAACCTTGCCCATCAAAACGTAGCCGAACACCGTATTCAAGGCTACAGGCTCTTCCGGACTTCCTATTACACGACCTGGTTGCAATATATGGGGGAACAAATCCGCACCTAGTAACAAATCAATGGGACCTGGAGAATTGAATTGGGGATCAGCCAACTGTAGATGTTGCAAATGAGACCAAGATCTCGAGGAGAGAGGGGAGGTTGGCAGGTCACCACAAATCCTTGGAATCACTATGGCATCTAAATCAAAATTGGGAGAAGTTTTTCTCACCGGCCTTATTTGGCAAGATACACCTTGAGAGCTAGAAATGGTCGGAGAATTGCCAATTCCCTGAATCGAAAAATTCAGATGATAACCGGACAGGCCCAAACGATTCACACATTTCTGTGAAATGAAGTTACTCTGTGATCCAGAATCGAGAAGAATACGAATGGATTGGAAATTGCCTCTGGTATCTAATATTTCCACAACCACGGTGGATAGCAGTATTTTACCCGCCTGCGGTAGTATACCTGTGAGAGATTGAGAAACAATATTGGGAGTAGTGGTCAGATGAGAACTTGATGCAAGTGCGGAATTAACTTCTACCATGGTGGGAGAGGCACCAACAGGATGATACTCATTGTCAGTCCGATCAAAATGTAGCATGGTGTGATGCTTCTGCTGACATTTGTGACAGGTGTACGTGGATTTGCACTGTTTGATGGAGTGTGAGTTGCTGAGACAATTCAGGCAGAAGCGGTTTTCTTTGACAATTTGAAAACGTTCGTTAGGACTTTTCTCTGCAAAGTTTGGACATTTATAAATCGTATGTTGATTACTTTTGCAAAGAATGCAATTCGATGCAGCCGCTTTCGCAAACAAAGACCATGAAGGTTTGGCTTGCTGTGAGGGTTTGGATTGAGTAGACGTTTTCGGAAATTCAATTTTTTTGGGTGATTTAATGTTTCTAGTGGAAGAGATATTGTCTAAGGCAATACAATGTTGGCTCAAGAACTCCACAAGATCATCGTAACTGGGCATCGTGGATGAATTATGATGTAATTCAAACTTGGTAGCTACAGAGATATCTACACGTTTCAAAATCATCTGGACTAATATGAAATCCCATTCTTCAACAGGTAGCTTGAGGAGCTGTAGTGCTGCCAAATGATCTGCAAACGTGTCCAACAAATTTTGCAATTCGTTCGGGTTATCCGAAGAGAGTTTGGGACTATTCTCGATTGCCGACCAATGGGCTGCCGCTATAAGTCTTTGGTTTTTGAATCGCTTTACCAGCGTTTGATAGGCTATAGAATAGTTATCGGAAGTCATAGGCAATTTTTGTACTAGTGACAACGGGGTTCCCTTCAAGGAAGATATCAAGTAAATAAATTTCTCTATATTGCTCAGACTTGAATTCGTATGAATTACAGCATCAAACATATCCAGATAAGATGTGAAAGTGGTTATGTCTCCGCTGAAGGTGAGGAGTTGAAGTTTTGGCAGACTTATATTAGGTTTGGGTTGAGAAGAAATCGGTTCAGTCGAAGTTACGTTTACAAACCGGAATAAATCGCTCGGACCGTATAGAATTGCATTTCGAACTGTTTCCTGACTCCGTCTTCAATCTCGAATTGCGAATCATCAGTTGTAATGAGGGCAATCACTGAATTATGGTTTTTGAAAAATTCATCTTTTATCACATCTAAGAAAGGGTATCTCATTCAAAAAACAAGTTGGACATCCTTGTCTGTTCTGGCCTTTGTGGCACAATCTAACATTTCAACCATACGATTAATCTCTGTCAGTCGTAACAGTTGATATTTCTTGAGTTTCTCAGCTGCCATTGTGAGATCCCGCAAATATTAGCGAATTTTAAATAAGTTCCGTGATTCCGAAAACGGAGAGGAATATTATGCTTTGAACGCTTTATACGTGTAACTATTTTGGTAATCAATACCAAAATTCAATCATGTCAACAACGTTATGAATGAGAAATAATATCGATCATCCTGTATAGGATGAATTCTTACGGGAAATATTATTGATCACCCTGTATAGAATGAGTTCTTATGAGAATGAGATATAATATTGATCACCCTGTATAGGATGAATTCTTATGAGAATGGGAAATAATATTATTCACCCTGTATAGGATTAATTTTTATGAGAATGAGAAATAATATTATTCACCCTGTATAGGACGAATTTTTATGAGAATGAGAAATAATATTATTCACCCTGTATAGGAAGAATTTTTATGAGAATGAGAAATAATATTATTCACCCTGTATAGGATGAATTTTTATGAGAATGAGAACTTCCAGATGAAATAATCTCGGCGAATTTTCAATTTTACGCGATATATAAACAAACTATAGAGAATCAAATAAAACACGATATTTCAAGTATTTATCGGTCAAATGCCCACGGCACAAAAACCAACGGTGTTCGATACGACGACTGGCTGGCCAAGCGTAGCGCTGCGAGATGGGCAAATTCCGTTTTATTTTGCAAGGCTACTTATTTATGAAATATAAAAAAAATATGAAATTGCAGATGCATCAAATCCGGCTCGAAGGACCAAAATGTTCTAATGAACAGCTGGATTTTCTCCAGAATGGTTTCACTAGATTAAGATGGTAGAGGACTGTAGGTTCGAGAGTTTCATATAATAAATACCTTTTTTGCAGCTCCGGGGATCGCCAAATGTGGTAAACAGCTTCTTTCTTCTGATCTAAATCACCTCACATGCACTATCGGCGGTAAAGTTCGCATGTCACGCCGGCCGGCACTTAAACTAAAATTAATTGGATATTGAGAGGAATCCCGTATTAGCAAAACTGAGAGTGTTTATAATAATGTGTCCAAAAACGTAGTATTGAGACTGCTCGTTGCCTTTTTTCTTTCCCCTCAGCGTGGTACTCGCTTGCCCAGTGCTTTCTCTCGTTCCTCATTCCTTGGGCTCGGGCAGGCGCAACAGGTTTTAAAATATGAACACTCTCGATATCGCGCAAGATACGAGGGTACTCGAAAGTAAGATATATTATAGAATTTATAGTAACTAATGAAATTTAACAGACTAGTGAAACATATACATCTTCCTAGAAATTTCGAGTAATTCTCGAATCGTCCAGATTCTTTTCGGTGCAAGCGCATCGACAGTCATTCGAGGTCATTCGCTGATTACGTGATTGATCAGGTCCGGCATCGCCCGCAGCTTCGCCACATTGCCCCCTTCTTAGAGATATTACGTCCCGAAATGTCATCTTCGGAGTGTGTCGATATTTGCAGGATTCCCCATATCTGCACCGTGAAGTTCGATGGAAGTAACACTCCACAGTCTTCATGTTAGGTCGTGGAATAGAATTACAGCAAACCAAAATCTGGATGCCGCTGGATCGGAATATCGTCTCCAACATACTTCTTATAACTCTCCAATCCAGCCCATCAATACCACAGGATAATTTTGGAATTGCCAAGTCCACCAGATTCTGGTCCACCATCGTATCTCTCAGTTGGGTGAGGCTCCACCAGACATCTTCATAGGACGGTTTATCTTGAGAATGCTTCTTGGTCACCTGGTAGAAGATGTTCCTCTGGCCCTTCTTCAGCTGTAGCACACCTCCAATTTCTGGATTCTGTTTCCGTAGTGTTTGGAGTTGGCCAAATTTCTTGGAGAACACCTCAGCGATGCCCCTGGATACTGCGACGCAGTGTGCTAGGGCGTAATCCACTGGCACTTTGAAAAGGTCCCGTGGCTCCTCTCGAGTTACCCCGTGTGACACTTTCTGTCCATTTGAGTGTAAGGATATGAATTTCTGGAACGTCGTCACATTCTCTGGTGGTCTGAGGGTGCGGACTTGGTCATGGTGCCCAGCGTAAGGTGCCAACCTGTTGAAATGCACGACCCAGGGTTTACCTCTGGGTGGCTTGTGGATTCGGTAAAGCAGGTCATTTATCCTCTTCACGATTTTGTACGGACCTTCCCATGAATTCCGTAATTTCGGTGACAGGCCCCGGCGACGCATCGGGTTGAACAGCCAAACTAGGTCACCAACCTGAAATCCTCCAGCATCGGCCTTGATGTCATAAGTCGCTTTTATTCGGTCGCTGGCACTCTAGATGTTCAAACGGACTCGTTCGTGGATGTCCTCCATTCGCTGCCGGAGTTTGCTGACGTAGTCCTCTCCCGCGGTATCCTGTCCTGGTGGCATCCCAAACTTTAGGTCACAGGGAAGTCGCAGCTCTCAGCCCATTATGATACTAGCAGGGGTTTGGCCGGTCGACTCGTGTACTGCGGAACGGTAGGCCATCAGGAACAGATGGAGATACTGGTCCCAGTCTCTTTGATGGTCAGAGACTACCTTGGACAAGTGGCGATTGATAGTCCTGTTCATCCGCTCAACCATTCCATCGGACTGTGGATGTAGAGCTGTGGTTCTCGTCTTTCGGATGTTCAGCATTTGGCACATTTCTTGGAACAGGTTGGATTCAAAACTTCTGCCTTGGTCCGAGTGCAGCTCCAAGGGGACACCGAATCGACATATCCATTCTTTCACCAAGACATCCGCGACGGTGATGGCTTCCTGGTTGGGCAGGGCATAGGCTTCGGCCCACTTGCTGAAATAGTCCGTTCACGTATTTGTGAAAGTGTTCTACTCCCTTGACAACAGCCAACAATTCTCGTCTGGTGACACAGTAGTTACGCTTCGGTGTACTGAGAGTTTTACTGAAGTATCCAATGACCTTCTCTTGCCCATCCTGGATCTGGGACAATACAGCTCCAAGTCCCACGTTGCTGGCGTCCGTGTCCAAAATTAATTTTCCACTCGGAAGGGGATAACTCAGAATCGGTGCGTTGATCAGTGCCCTCATCAGCTTTCTGAACAAGTCTTGGCACTCTCCGGACCACTGGAACTTTGTTTGACCTTCCGTGAGCCTGGTCAGTGGTTTAGCGATGTTGGCGAACCCTAGCACATATCGGCGATAATATGTGCACAAACCAAGGAAACTACGTAGTTGGTGTATGTCTTTCGGAATAGGCCACTCCTTCACTGCTTTGATCTTCTCGTCATCTACTGCTACTCCGTGCCCAGAGACAACATGGCCAAGGTAATGTACTTCTTTTTGGAACAGGTGGCATTTCTTGGGGCTCAGCTTCAGTCCAGAGTTTCTCAGTCGCAGGAATACCACCTCCAGGTTTTTTACATGGTCTTCGAACGATTTGCCAACCACAATAATGTCGTCGAGATATACCAAACACGTCCTCCATGAAAGTCCTTTCAGAACCGTCTCCATTAATCTCTCGAATGTGGCTGGAGCATTACAAAGACCGAATGGCATAACGGTGAAATGCCGATGGTGAAGGCTGTCTTTTCTTTATCTTTTGGAGACAGTTCTACCTGCCAGTATCCACTCTTCAGATCGAGGGTCGAGAAAATCGTGCAGCCGGCCAACGTGTCTAGGGTGTCGTCTATTCTCGGAAGAGGGTAACTGTCTTTCTTCGTCACGTTGTTCAGTTGACGATAGTCTACGCAAAAGCGTGTTGATCCATCTTTCTTCTTCACCAGCACGACTGGAGAGGACCATGGACTGTCGGATGGTTCAATAACTCCATCTTTCCCCATATCACTTACTATTTTGTCAGCCTCCTCCTTCTTGGCGAGAGGAAGTCTTCTAGCTGATTGTCGGATTGGTCGGGCATCTCCAGTATCAATTTTATGTTTTACTACATTCGTTCGACCCCCTTTTCCTTGTCCGGTATCGAAGATGTCTTGGTACTTCTTGACTAATTCTCTCAATCTGGGCTGTTGGGCTGGTTTAATGCCCTTGGAAGAGAGGGTAACCAATTTTTCCAGTTCTACTGTCAGGTTGTTGTCTTGACTAACAGTACCGTGTACACTCCTGATCACAGAGGAAACTGACGAGCAGTGCCACAAAACTGTTCCTTTCTTCAAAGTCACTGGGTAATAATTGACATTCATTACCCTTACTGGCACAATTTTATCATCACGCAACAAAGTCTTGCCTAATGCAATTCCTCGTCCAATTTTCCCATCATGAAGCTTGGGCTCGAACATCACCACGCTTCCATCGCTCGCACCTCCGTCCAAGCGAGCCTCCAGTATGGTCTCAGCCCTCTCAGGTACACTTACATTTTCAGTCAGCAGAAAACGAATCATCTCTTCACTTCTTCCATGTAGCACCAGCTCTTCTCCGTTCACACGTAGGACGCCATCTTTGAAGTTCAATTCAAACCCTCTGGAATTCATGATGTCCATTCCAATAATTGCCTCATCCTCAATGTCCGCTACTAATTCCCGATGTTTCACTTTTATGCTGCCTAGAATCAGTTCAATCGGTAGCTCTCCATGTACAGTGGCCGGCTCTCCTGTTGCTGTGCGTAGCTTCCAGGATGATGGTTCCATTTTTTCTGTTGTTTTAGTAAAAGCAGGTCCAAGGATTGTCCTAGTCGCACCTGTATCTAGCAGCATGGTGCAAGGCTCGTTGTTGATGAGACCGTCTACAAAGACTCCATTGTTTTGACGTTGAAGGACAGCGACATATGCATTGTTAACGGGGGCTTGCTGGATACAGGTCGACGATTGCCCCTCATCATCGACCTTCTTTAGTTTTCCTGCATCGGTGACGATTCTTTGAATGTTGGACATTTGCTACGCACATGCCCAATTTTTCCACAATTCCAGCATCTTATCTGTCTTCTCTCAGGCAACATTTCCTTCACCACCTTTCCTATGGCAGCTTCCAGGTTAGCAGGCTCCTGCGGGTCTTCTTCAATAACTCGGACTTTACTTTGGCTTCTGTAGGATTGCTTCGCTGCCTCAAATTCCAAAGCGCGTGCCAGTGCATCCACGAGATGTGTTGGACGAGCTAGTGTTAATGCTTGTCTGGTTTCCTGGTCACGAAGTTCATCTAAGTATACCTGGACTGCTAGTCGCTCCATTACCTTCTCCGGTGTGGCTGGGTATGCGAGGCGAACCAAGCGTGCAATATCTGCTTCAAATTCCTGTAAGGATTCGCTTGATTTCTGGCAGCGGTTTTTGAGCTGCGAGTGGTACACATGTTCTAGATGGGTCTGTCCATACCGTAATTCTAGATGTTTAATCAGCTGCTCGTACTCCTCTTGTTCTTGGGCCGTGAGTGTTTGTAAGATATTTGTTGCTTCTCCACGCAACGCCAGTGTTAATGCTACAGCTCTTTCTCCTGCATTCCATCCATTAGCCTTTGCTGCAGCTTCAAATTGTCGGCGGCAGTTTGCCCATGGTGTTTTTCCATCAAACTGAGGTGGTTTCATAGAGAGCTTTCCTGTTTCCGAACTGATCTTCACATCTTTCAGACCCTTTTGAACATCATCCAAGTTCAAACTCAGTTCCAGCATTGAATTTTCATTGACAGATTCTGTGGTGTGGGTAATGTCATTCTGGTTTTCCAACTTACTGATTTTCTCCTGATTTTCTCCAATTTGTTGATTTCTTCCTCGATTCCGCCTCTGATTTCATCGCTGATTGTTTCCTTCAATTTTCCCATCTCTTCTTCAATTTCATCTTTAATTTTCTCCATCTCTGTCTCGACAGTTCCCATCCTTTCTTCTAATCGGCTCGCCATGCCACAAAGTTCTTCTTTCATGGTATTCGAATCTTCTAAAAGTTTCTCTTGAAGTTCTTCCTTCAAACTATTCGAATTTTCTAGCAGCTTTGCTTCCAAATTCCTCGAACTTTCTTGAAATTCTTCTTTCAGACCATTCGAATTTTCTAGAAGTTTTGCTTGAAGTTCTTCCTTCAGAGTATTCGAATTTTCTTGCATTTTGTCTTCCATTCCGTCGAGTTTACTCATTATGGAACTCATATCCATTCCAGAAACTTCGAATAGAAATGTTTCTGGGTCCTCGCCCTCCTGAACTGATCCCTCGGCAAGTCTTGTTTGAAGCACGGCCTTTTTCCCACTTGTGTCAAGTTCCCTCTCCTCCAGTTCTTGCTTCAATTCCGCAACCTTCAATTCAACCAGGCGAACTTTCCTCGAACACATTTTGTCTTAGTCTATGTCTCACAGTCTATTTCACGGGTCACCAGTCTATTATTATTATTATTGTCTATTTCACACAGTCTATTTCCCGGACACCAGTCTATTATTATTATTATTGTCTATTTCACACGCGAGAAGTGTCACTTTACGAAAAATGTTTATCAGTCACTGTCTATTTTCGCGAAAACAATTAATTGTCCGAAATACACAAGCTGTCTACTTATACGAACACTCTATATTTTATCTTTAACAATCGCACTTCTGATCACCAATGTTATATTTTCAAAGTCTACTTCACTAAAAAATTATTTATTTAACGAAATACAATGATTCAATAACACAATACTCTAATTTACATAACACCACTGAACGATTTATATTCGACTTTCACTTCACTGACTCCCCGACTGTCTGTGTGGTTCTTTTTATATACACAATTTATCTTCCTAGAAATTTTGAGTAATTCTCGAATCTTCCAGATTCTTTTCGGTGCAAGCGCATCGACAGTCATTCGAGGTCATTCGTTGATTACGTGATTGATCAGGTCCGGCATCACCCGCAGCTTCGCCACTGTAGCAACGAGAACTATAATCCGTCAGATACAAAAAATTAGACTACTCCAGCGAAAGAATAAAAGAATACAATACAAAATTTCAAATTTGTTTCAAACTGGACAGACGATTTACAATAAGCAAGTCATCGCTCCACCCTCTGAGCAAATCAAGACTACATCAAAATAGAGCTGTTGTTTGGTATGTCTGCAGAGATGTTTTAAGAGAGACATGTCTACCCCTATTTAACTTATAAACTTTAATGACTCTCACGTGTTTGATGTTCAAGAAACTGAAGTAAAATAATAACTACATGAGAAATTCTCATTTTCCTACCAGGCAGACTTGTAATATCGATCGCTTCATGAGCCTAACTCTACATGAGTAGAGACATTACTTTTTGACAACTCTAAAACACTTTTTGGTTATCTGCCCCAGGATACCAATAATCTAACTTCAGAAAAAAACAAGAAAAAGAGTTAAAGAGCTATTGAGGGTTTTACTACACTTTGGATGAGTATTTCAATGATACACGTTCAACATAAAATTGAATGTAATCTGTTATGTATATTATAGTTTATGTGTAGTAGTAGTTTAGATCCAACAATTTGAATATATTTTTTTTTACTTCATCACTTTCATTTGTTTTTTCAGTATTTATGATTGACATTTTGACCACACACGTACTTTCCAACCAGGCATGTTGTCATCTAGAGATAAAAATATAACATGAAAAAAATTTATCAGCACGCCGCCACTGGTTCTAATCTTACATCCGAATATCATAACAATAACAAATCTCCCCCTCCGAGCTCGGAAGTTACCCCTCACCAGCAAACTATCACAAAAGATAGCTTTCATAACAACGTGTGTTGTTTATATAGAAATGGCACCTCTATATCTTTTATTGCTCGGAGACCATTCCTCATTTCAACACTAAATTAAAAAACACAGTATACTCAACAATTTGGAAATTTCATGGATATTATCATTAGAAAGGACATTTTTAAGTTGGAAAGAAGACAAAAATGAAGTTTAGCAGGTCTTCCCTTTGTAAAATAAATTTTAAAAAAAATTGTTCTCAAAGAATGATAATTATTTAATTACGATAAATTTTAAAATGCGTGGAAATAATATAAAGTGCTGACAATACCTCGTGTGCTGAGAAGAGAACTTTGATAGGAGAAGAAAAAAAGTACGTGGTTACTAGAAAAAGAAAACAACAACGGAAAAAAAAGTTTTTTTACCTGCAGATTTTTGGAAAAAGAAAGATTATTGAAGCCAATTGATCGAAATTAGAATAATTCACGTTGAGGTTTGATTAAATAAAAATCAATCAAAAGACATGCAATTTACCCATAAAGGGTCAACAGGGATAAATTCCAGGACTGGAACTTTGGTGAAGCCAAGCTGGTAGGGTACAAAGGGCATCCAGGTATTTATACAACTGATATCTTCTACAATGTTTCCAATTATTTGAACTGCACATCCAGGTCAAGAATTAATAGTGGTCTGAAAGAAACATTTCTTGAACTTTCATCTTCGCGTACTACAGACTGAGTATTTGAACGGGTCATTATTCATAGTATAATTTAGTTCAATCATTAAATATTTCATGTTTGCACTTTATTAACCTTCCAACTATAAACAACTTAACCTTAGATTTTGTGAGCCACGTTTAGTACGTTCCGATTTTAAATGTCAATTGAACAGTGGCTAGACAGCCAGAGTGCGTTCCAATAACACAAACACTATGGTAATTTTAATTGCGTTTCATTGGAACACTAGAGGGTTTGTTCTAGAGTAATGTATTTATCGCAGGATAGTCAGATATAAGGTTTTAATTGAATCATCACAATTTTGTTGAAGATTTGCTAAATTTCTAATAATAAACATACAAATTCGAGATTTGAATCTTTCCAATTTATTTATTTGGTTACAATCATATACTGTGCAAAATTTGATTTGATATTTGATAACCCTTTCCAAGAATCCAACCTGAGGAAGAGCCTGCATGTTTGGACTGAGCTGAGTTTCTGAAATGGAGAACAAAGGTAAAAGTATTCAAAGAGTTCAAAGAGTAAAGGAGTAATTAGTAGCCTGGGCAAATTTGAATAATAATAATAAATATTTATGTGACAATTTTCATTTCCATATTTTTCTCAATAAGTAACAAAATTTAATATTATAACAATATATATATATATATATATATATATATATATATATATATATATATATATATATATATATATATATATATATATATATATATATATATATATATATATATATATAATATATAAGTAGAAAAGTTATTGGGTATAACCCTCAAAATGTTCTGCAACCGTAGACACGTGTTTCGAGCTTAAGCTCTCATCAGTACGGTAAAATCAAGTGCGAAGATGTACAACACTTGGATGTAAAAATAAAAAAAAACAAAGGAAGTCCTCAACAGGAAGCCAACCACACATTTGTGGCTTCGGTTAGAAGACCTTGTGCTTACAAGGCAACAACTAACGTCGCCACGGAGGCAGCTATAGCTACCAGCGTGACAATCCTACCCAGGAAAATACAAATAAGGATGGATTTAGCGAGGGGCAATATATGAAAATATAAGTAGAAAAGTTATTGGGTATAACCCTCAAAATGTTCTGCAACCGTAGACACGTGTTTCGAGCTTAAGCTCTCATCAATACGGTAAAATCAAGTGCGAAGATGTACAACACTTGGATGTAAAAATAAAAAAAAACAAAGGAAGTCATCAACAGCAAGCCAACCACACATTTGTGGCTTCGGTTAGTTGTCGGTTAGTTGTTGCCTTGTAAGCACAAGGTCTTCTAACCGAAGCCACAAATGTGTGGTTGGCTTCCTGTTGATGACTTCCTTTGTTTTTTTTTTATTTTTACATCCAAGTGTTGCACATCTTCGCACTTGATTTTACCGTACTGATGAGAGCTTAAGCTCGAAACACGTGTCTACGGTTGCAGAACATTTTGAGGGTTATACCCAATAACTTTTCTACTTATATTTTCATATATTGCCCCTCGCTAAATCCATCCTTATTTGTATTTTCCTGGGTAGGATTGTCACGCTGGTAGCTATAGCTGCCTCCGTGGCGACGTTAGTTGTTGCCTTGTAAGCACAAGGTCTTCTAACCGAAGCCACAAATGTGTGGTTGGCTTCCTGTTGATGACTTCCTTTGTTTTTTTTTATTTTTACATCCAAGTGTTGTACATCTTCGCACTTGATTTTACCGTACTGATGAGAGCTTAAGCTCGAAACACGTGTCTACGGTTGCAGAACATTTTGAGGGTTATACCCAATAACTTTTCTACTTATATTTTCATATATTGCCCCTCGCTAAATCCATCCTTATTTATATATATATATATATATATATATATATATATATATATATATATATTGTCAGCAAACGAGACTACCTTTTATATATATATATATATATATATATATATATATATATATATATATAAGTAGAAAAGTTATTGGGTATAGCTCTCAAATTGTTGTGCAACCGTAGACACGTGTTTCGAGCTTAAGCTCTCATCAGTACGGTAAAATCAAGTGCGAAGATGTACAACACTTGGATGTAAAAATAGAAACAAAGGAAGTCAACAACAAGAAGCCAACTACACATTTGTGGCTTCGGTTAGAAGACCTTGAGCTCAAGTCTAAAGCTTTCGAGAAATCAATGAACATACTTGAAATGATCTGACCGCTGAACTCAGATAGTGCTGTCTCTGTACTTTTATTCTTGTAGGAACCATGTTGGTCAGACGACAAGAGTTTGTATTTAAGTAAGTAATTGGTTAACCGATCCTTAATTGCCATCTCAAATAATTTAGAGATGCTGCATAACAGGCTTATTGCTCTATAGTTAACAAAATCATTCGGATTTCCTTTCTTGTAAAGTAGCTGAACTATTGCCAGTTTGAAGGTATCTGGGACTTTTACTTCCTCAAAACAGAGATTGATTCAGAGGTTCACTAATCCACGTGCTACATTTCTTCAATAAATTATTAGAAATATTATCATGGCCACAGGAGTTGGAAGATTTCAGTCTACTTATTAATGACTCAACTTCAGCAGTCGTAACGGGTTCTAGATAAAATGATGTGTGCGATAAGGAAATATTTGAATCTAAAAAGCTATAATCACATTTAAAATTATTATCGATAGGGATGGTGAACTGGTTTGCAAACTGATTAGCAACAAACTGATCTGGTAAAGGATAGTTATTTGTGTAAAATGTAATTCATTATTTCTAGTCCTACCTGTTTTCAGTTCATTAATCAGTTTCTACATTGCTTTCGTTTTATTTTCCGATCCATTCATTCGTATGTCATTAAATTCAATTTTCGCTGCTCTCAGTGCATTGCAGTATTGTTGCTGCAAGTATTTGCTTATGTCCTTATAAACATTGTTGGTCTTAGCCAAATCATTGTATACAGGGTGTTTCATAATAAATGGAAAAAGTATAATTTTGAGCCACCTACTTGAACCGCCAATGTTTTCTACACAAAAAAGGTACTCTTGGTCATAAGCTCTAAAGTTGACCGTTTTCAAGAAAAAACAACTTTCATGTTGAAAAACATGGTAAACTTTTTTAAATAATTTTTTTCCTAATTATACAGAATTTATTTAAACGTTAGAACAAGTAACAAAACCAAACGTTGACTTCTTAATTGCGAAATATAAAAAAAACAACAACAACATACTAAGTTGAATTGTTGGAAATGTCCGCCGTTAGCTTCAATGCACGCAGCAATTTTTCGAGGAAAAAACTTATAACATGAAAGTTGATTTTTCTTGAAAACTGTCAACTTTAGAGTTTATGACCAGGAGTACCTTTTTTGTGTAGAAAACATTGGCGGTTCAAGTAGGTGGCTCAAAATCAGTGGCGTAGAAGTTGGAGAAAAAAATAACCACTACCTCTTCAAAATCTTCACCAATTATGAATTTTAAAAAATAAAAAATCTGCACAAAACATAGCTTATTATGAGTAGAAGATGCCTACGAAATCTGTTTTCTGTGCGATAAACGGTTCCAGAGATATTCGCAAAAACGATTATTTTTTTTAAATTTCAACACCCTGTATCTCGAAAATGGTGCGTTTTAGAGGGTAAGTTAATAAAAACTTTTTTTCATATTTTTGGACGAGCTATCACATCCTGAAGTCCAGCGCATTTATTATGAAACACCCTGTAGACTAACCTGACATTTCAATATTATGATGTCTTCTGTGATCCATTCATTCTTACGTGGTTTGCTCTTGTTCTCAATTGATATTTCATGTAGAGGAAAACATGAATCAAAATAATGAATCATTAAATTTGTGAAGTTGTCAGATGCTGCATTTAACTTTTCTTGACTATAGACTATGTGGTGGACTGGGGATTAACTTTCAATTCGGCGAGATTAAACTGCACATTTTTCAATTATAGGGAAATATGTAAACGTTCTCATTTGATACAGAAGTGATCACATATTCACCACACATATTCGGAACTACGCAAAAATAATTCCAATGTGGTCAAAAATAGAAAAATATCAATTTCTGAGTTAAGCGGCCCTCAGAAATTTCGAACAAAATTTTGAGCAGAAATGTTCAGCTTATTTTTGTACAACGTGTGTGGTGTCAATTTTCCAGCTCCCTTACAATCATTTCAATGTCATAAACCTCTGCGTGGAATATCGTAGCCAGTTTACCCATACTGAATGAGCATTTCACTACTGGGTTCATCCAATATATTCTGGCTGCAACGCCTCCTAGTGTTTTGGAACCATCGGTAAACCAACGTTCATTTACCCTACATAGGTTGGTTTCATTTCGAACCTAGTCTCCTCTTTCGGGAAAGACCACAGTGTAGGACGTGTGAAAATTGATAGTTTCAGGAAAGATGTCTGAGGGCATTCCTAGAATGTTGTGAGCTATTATGCCTCTCATGATACAAGCCTGCGGTAGACTAGTGGCTGCTTGGTAGAGTCTGTATGTTGCCCATCTTGCCTCCCTCTGAACTGCAAAACAATCTAAGGAATTTAAATAAAGAATCTGCGAATAAAAAAAATAATAATCTTATCAGCATACAAACCCAGACAGAGGAAAAACACACTGAATAAAAAAAGATATCACCCACCTAGGAAAAAGCGGTATCCCAATTTGCAGATGGAACACATGTCTTCTCGGTAGCTCAGTTGGTAGAGCACCAAACCGGCAATCTGGAGGTCGTGGGTTCGAATCCTGCTCGAGGAGAATCTTTTTTCTGGAATTTTAAAAATCTGTCTGAATGCCACAAACCTATTATATTTAGAGAATATTATCACACATCTACCTATAAAATCTCATATTGTAGTAGCTGGTGATTTTAATGTTAATTTTGCCGATGACGAGTCGATGGTTACTCAAACACTCAAAAATCTATTGTTGAATTTGAATCTGACAATGTATGTGAAAGAACCCACCCGGGTTTGTTCACATACAACAACTATCATCGACTACTTCTGTCCTAACTTTAGCGAAGAAGAAGTTACATCTTTTGTGACTTCTGCAGGTATTTCTGACCATGAGGCAGTTATGTCGTATATTCCATTAAAGTGGATATATTCAACAAAGAGGCAACGGTATGGCAGAATTTATAGCGGTCAAAATTTCTACAACTTCCATACACTCTGTGATAATATAGACTGGCTTAGTGCGTCGAATAATTCTAAACCTTTGAATTCTTTCCATGAAATTCTAAACAAAGCAAATTGCCATGCCTTTCCATTAGCGAAAATAAGAGAAAAGAATAAGAAACCATTTATAATCTTGTGACTTAAAGTGCAAAGGAGAAATATTATGAAAATAGAATAAACAACGCCAACAATGAATCGAAAGGAAACATGTCTATAATAAACAACCTACGAGGAAAAACTAACACCCTCCCAGTCCAAGCATTCTCAATGAATTCTACTGTACAATAGCTGGAAAATTAACATCTCACATAGTTCCACACTCAAATCCAGTAGCTTACCTTGAACACTTACACATTACAGAACAATTTCATTTAGAAGATATAAACGTTCATAAGCTGAGACAGATATTTAAAGAAATCAAGTCGATGAAATATCTGTTAATATACTCGAAAATCTGCCATATCCTGCACTCAGTGTCTTAGCGGAATCAATAAACATTTCTTTCAGGACAGGCATATTTCCCTCCTGTTTGAAAACTGCAATTGACCAATTTCACGGAAAAAAGTTTGGTGAAAAGTTAAATGGCGGCATTTGACAGCTGTCACTTATCCTGGTGTTTTATGGCTCTGTGAGGACTTTTTAAATGACGGCAGCTGTTGCGGGAATTTCAAATATTCAAATTTAATAAAATATTTATAATTGTTGGCGAAGGTTTCTAGGTGGGATAGAGACATGCAAGGTGCAGAGTAGTGAATATTATTCTGAGATTATAAAATGGCCTGCAGTTATTACAAATTCGAAATAGATTAGTATATGGTAGCTTTTCATGTAAATTATGATGTAAGTACTTATTTGAAAATATTTGCACAGCTTGCCGAAAGGTCCATGGACAAAGAATTTGGAAAAGTTCCCAAATCTTTTCAAAGAAGATTCAATTCTCCAATACAGGATAAAACATAATGAGAATAATTCCAAATCTCATTTACTTGGATATCGAATATTTAAAGCCTCCAAAGTGAACAATGTATTGGTTCATTATAATTCTGTAAAAAACACCATTGTGAAAGCAAAAATTGCAGCATCAATGAAAAAGAAAAATTATTGTGCCTTCATATGTTTGGATGAAAATGAATCAATAGTAAGAGGTAAATGCTCATGTATAGGAGGCATAGCAGGGAGATGTAAACACATTTTCGCTGCATTGTGGAAGGTATTAGATGTTATCAGGGACGAGAAATCATTTATTGAAGATGCAATTCCATGTACATCAAAAGGAAGAAGATGGGGAAGAGGCTCAGTTAATGCATCTGTCATCAAACCACTGGAGGATTTCAAGTTTTTGAAACATGACCCTTCAAAATAAAATAAAAGAACTCTAGAACATATTACTGATCGAAGAAAGGCAACTCAACTACATTGTCAGTCAGAGGTTCTCGAAGAGAGTACATTGAAGGAACATGGCAAGAAATTCAAAAATTGTGGATTATTCTTTTTGTCAAAAGTGTTGGCAGAGAACAGACATAAACCAAATAAATTGCACTTGTACAAAACAGACCATGATCAAAATAGTCCTGATAACACTAATGTAAGGACACTTGATTTACCAGTGGAAAGTTTATGGCTTGATCATTTTAATGATATAGTTAACATGTGGGATGTGCAAAAAGTTCCAGAATTAATTGATGTTTGTAAAGTGACTATGGAAGAAGCCATCAGTATTGAACAAAACACTTGGAAGCAATCGTATTGTTCTCTTTGGTTCAAAGAACGTCAGATACGAATATCATCCAACAAATTTGGAGATATAATTAAACGCAAAAGTACAGTTAATCAATCACTGATAGATGAGATTTGGCCTGTGAAACAGTTCAGTACAGCTTATACAAAATTGGGAATTGAAAATGAAGTCAAAGCAGTGAGAAAGTACTTATCTGAACACCCAACATATGTTGCATATGATTGTGGGCTGTGTGTCAATCCAGGCATTCCATTTTTAGCTTCTTCTCCTGATAGAATTATACATGACACCATAAGTAACAATTATCATTTGCTTGAAGTGAAAAGTTCAGCCAAAGGAGGTCTTATACTCAAACATAATATAAAAGAGTGTATAGATGGAGGATTTGCTCCATTCCTTCAGTATGTTAATGGGGAAGTCAAAATGAAAAAAAACCATTCCTATTTTATGCAAATACAAGGACAAATGGCCATCACAGGTATCAAGAAATGTCATCTCCTTGTTTATAGTGGTTCAGATATGTTTGAAAAAGAAATTGACTTTGATCAAGACAAATAGACAATGGAGTATCTTCCAATTTTAACATTATTTTATTTCCACAACTATAATAAAAAGTTATAATAATATTTGTATAACAGTGTTCACTTATGATTAATTTTTCTTTTTTTCTTTGGATACCCTTCTGTTCAAATGAGAGCTGGTGTGCACCCCAGCAGTTCTATTCAATAGTGGCTCACTTGTTAAATTATAAAGTCGGCAACAAATCTTCCAAATTTTATTGAGCTGATCAGCCAAAGTATTGGGTATTGTTGAATGCAGTATTCTGTAGACTTTCACTGCTCTTATAACTCTTTCAACATGTATTCTGACTTCTAAAAAAATAAAGAAAGAATAGGGTGTCAATTTGAAAACTTCCCACCCTTAATATCTTCCTTCCAGTAAACAATATGAGTAATCGAAAAAACAGGTCAATTTTATTGTCAAGGGGGACACTCACGAACTATTTGTAGCCCTCGTGGTTCAACCCCCTAGGAGGGGTAGATGTTACCCTTAGAATTTTAAATGGGAAGGGGGGTCAAGTGGCACATCATTTTGATGGGCGTTCAATTCTTGTTCCAATGGTACCCTGACTTATTATTTTGTGATGAGCATTTTCCGAAAAATTGCGTTCCAAACTAACAGAAGTAATTATTAGAACGCCTATACTGAGATGCATTATTGTATTGACTCCCTTTAATAAAAATGGTTAGAAGAGTAGGTGGCACCGCTCCAACCCTTGAATGACAGGAATAAATTTATTACGCATGGGATTTTTTATTTGGTGGTTATTTTCCTTCTACACAATAAAATTTAATTTGCGAGAAAGACATTTCCAACATAAAATCTACTTACGCTTATCTTATTAGCTGTTCGAAATGTTGTCCATTTTGCTCTAAACAGTAATACAGTCTGTTTTCGAACTCCCCTCTAACATTACGGAAAACTTCACTAGGAATTGACTGGCATGCTGCTGTAATTCGTCTTTTAAGTTCGTCAATATCAGAAGGTTGTGTTTTATAAACAACGGATTTAAGATGCCCCCAAAGAAAGAAATCTAAGGGTGTTAAATCCGGTGATCTCGGAGGCCATTCAACTGCACCCCTTCTGCCAATCCATCTACCCGGAAATCTCTCGTTTAACCACTGTCGGACGGGAAGAAAATAATGAGGTGGAGCACCGTCCTGCTGGTAATGTAACAGATCCTCCTGCAAAAGTTCATTACCTTCTGCATCAATTTGAGTTTCTAGCTCGTGAGTTATAAGAGGATCGATAGTCTCTTCAAGCATATCAAGGTACAGATTGCCAGTCAAGTTTTCTTCCAGAAATAATGGACCAAGAATGGCATTTCCAAGAATACCAGCCCAAACATTAACTTTTTGTGGGTGTTGTGTATGCCCTTCCCGAAAAATATGTGGGTTTTCGTCACTCCAATAGCGACAATTTTGTCTATTAACATTGCCGTTCAGAAAAAATGAACACTCATCGCTGAAACAGATGTTTAACAGAAGATTAGGGATGGTATTGACTCGATGAGACATGATTTCACAAAACTCTATTCTTCTATCATAATCATCCTCGTGGAGCTCTTGAAGAATCTGCATTTTATATGGATGAAATTTATGCATTTTCAATGCTTTTCTTATAGTCTCGCGTGACATTCCCATCTGTTCTGATACTGATCGTAAGGAGCTCGTGGGCTCTGCAGCAAATGTTCCCAAAACTTCAATTTGAGCTGCTTCATTTAGTACTCTGGGGTTATTTCTTTTTTTATTTGTCACTGAACCAGTTTCGTAAAACTTATTCACCAAATCAAGCACATACCGGTGACTTACATTACAATTTGGATGTCTTTCGTTAAAAAGACATGCCGCCCTTCGTGCGCACTTTCCAACTTCTCCATAAATTACAATCATTTCAATTCTGTTTTGAAGAATGTAAACCATTTTTACACTTTTATACACTTATTAAAGTAATTCCTAAACAGCCCAACAGGTACAACGGTATTCACAATACTACCACATAGTTCAAATTTGCTAACCAATTTTTTGCCGGAAAACAGAAACTTTTTACAGCAGAAGTAGCAAAAAAGGAAGGCTATCTGTACAATTTCTGCGATGACACTTAAAAATTCAGCATTTAATAAACACAACTTTACTACCATGTACGTTTTACTATTAGACTACTTTTTTATGTAAAGTGTTTGGAGCTAATGGCTAATGTTACCCCTAATACAGGGTTGGAACGGTACCACCTAATATTCTAACCAGTTCTGGCCAAACCATGCATCTCAGTATAGGCGTTCTAATAATTACTTCTGTTAGTTTAGAACGCAATTTTTCGGAAAATGTTCTTCAAAAAATAATAAGTCAGGGTACCATTGGAACAAGAATTGAACGCCCATCAAAATGACGTGCCGCTTGACCCCCCTTCCCATTTAAAATTCGAAGGGTAACATCTACCCCTCCTAGGGGGTTGAACCACGAGGGCTACAAATAGTCCTTGAAAGTGTCTCCCTTGACAATAAAATTGACCTGTTTTTTCGATTACTCATATTTTTTACTGGAAGGAAGATATTAAGGGTGGGAAGTTTTCAAATTGAAACCCTGTATATGAATGTAACATATGATGAACTGAATAGTAGCATATTCAAATTCAATAAGCCACAATGTACCACTTCTACTGGAATAGTAGGTACTTGTCATTTGTTCCCAAGGAAATCCTGTTGTTGAAACAGCCTCTAATAAATTTAGTATTCCTTTACTTTTTTAACTTACTTGCGATATCTCTTGTTTTTTGTTCCCTCTCATAGTCAAACTGTAAAGCACCATCTAGGAAGGGTGGAATATTCAAATCACATCCTTTCTCTTGAAGTTCTTCTTCCAATGTGAAACCTCTATCAGCCATCACTGAATTCCCCTCATCTAATTGTTCCAGCAAGTCACTTCTTAGTATCATTTCTTTGTCTGATGTTCTCCCAGGATATAATCCAGATACAAAAGATAAAAATCCATTTGTTGTAATGCCTATAATGCCTTTTGCTGTATTATGGGACTTATATTTTGAATATGTTGAGCTCTGTGTGATATAATCCGAAGGACTCTCAATGAACAGTTCAGTAGCATCTAAAATTACCCTGGTGCTTGGATACAATTTCTTGAAACATTCTGGTATGTTTTCTTGAATTAATGTTCTTCTCGGCCAAATTGGAAGCTGTATCAAATATACATACATTATATTTATCCAAAACATTACCATTATGGAAACTGTTGGAGTGCTTATTCCAAAACGATCTGCTAAATCTGTTTCTAGAAGTCCTAAACGTAGTCTCATTAACACTATGATTATTTGGTTCTTGAAATTCACTTTGAAGGAATATTGATTATCATTCTTTCTATTCTTTGAATGAAATAATTTGCATTGTCCTTCGAGTATTTCTGTGAAAATATTCAATGTATCGCCAGAACTGAAACCAGTATAAAATTTCAACAGCATACTGTTGTTCAATACTCTGTTGATGTAAACTGAACATTTGTCTTTCTTCAAAGTATACATTTCTCTCTTCAGAGTTTCATTTTCATTCATCAGGTCTTCATTTCTTCTTTCAAGTTTAGCAACATGCTCCCACAGATTTTACAAAACATCCAAATTAGAATGAAAATAGTTGTGCTTTTGAAGAATCATGTAACCTTAAATTGAAATGATAATGATGAATGTATTAGATTAGTCCACTACAGTCAGGAATAATGAATGTTATGAATGAGAATGAAAATAAAAACTAACCCCTATCAATGTTAAGAGCCGCCATTTAAAAAGTCCTCACGGAGCCATGAAACAACAGAATAAGTGTCAAAAGCCGTCATTTAACTTTTCACGAAACTGTTTTCCGTGAAATTGGTTAATTGTTATACCTTTATTTAAGACTGGTAATGTGGATGATTCTTCAAGTTATCGACTGATTTCCCTTTTGTCTACCATATCAAAGGTAATTGAAAAATTATTCAAAAAAGGTTATTACAATTTCTAGAAAATCATAATGTACTATCTAGCACACAA
Source organism: Chrysolina oricalcia (assembly GCA_944452925.2). Lineage (NCBI taxonomy): Eukaryota > Metazoa > Arthropoda > Insecta > Coleoptera > Chrysomelidae > Chrysolina > Chrysolina oricalcia. The sequence goes on from OX101813.2 coordinate 3,117,823, forward strand.
TTTGGATTTCAGTCATCAAATAACACAAACTATGCAGTTTTCAATCTTCTGGATTCTGTCTACCTGAAACTGAATGAAGGTGATGATGTTGGATGTTAATCACGAAATACTGCTACAAAAATTGTACCGTTATGGGATCAGAGGTACTGTCCACAATTGGATAGAATCATATCTCTGTGACAGAATGCAAATGGTCAGAATACAAAATGTAAAATCGGAGGAATCAAAGATCCATTATGGTGTTCCTCAAGGATCTGTACTCGGCCCTGTTCTATTTATTTTGTATTTGAATGACTTAGCAAGTATCGATATCTCAGGGAAGTTCACAATGTTTGCTGATGATACAACTATAATGTGGCACGGGAATGACATAGATGCACTGAAAAACAATATCGATCGATTTAGAAAAAGTGAAAAATTGGTGTGATGCCAATTTTCTGTTTCAATGCAAATAAAACTAATATTCTGACTTTGAAATTCAACTATGATAGTTTGTATTTAGAGAACAGAACAATTGTTAATAAGTCAAATACTGAGTACATGGGTATAACTCTAGATGATAAATTGAAATTTAATAATCATATAACGTCCTTGAACAATAAACTAGCTAGCGGTTGTTTCGCTGTCCGAATAATTAGGAAGGAACTATGGTTTTCGATTGCTAAAGTATCTTATTTTGCATTGATTGAGTCTCATTTGCGATATGGCATTCCTTTCTGGGGCTTCTGTAGCCAACAACTGTTTAATTCCGTTTTTGTGATGCAAAAAAGAGCAATACGCTATTTGTGCGAAGTTAAAAACTCCGATCACTGCAAACCTCTATTTCAGCTTCACAAAATATTAACTTTATGCAGCATCTTCATACTTGAATCTGTATGTTTGATGAAAAAGAAACATCTAAATATGACAAGTTTTAGAACATATGAGACACGACAGAACAATGACATACCTTTGCCAATTCCGAAATCTTCTTTAACCAAAAATTCATTGATGTTTGAAAGTAAAAAAAATGTTCAATCATTTGCCAATTAATTTGAAGCGAATGTCTGACTTCTCTAAATTCCGGAAGGCAGTTAAAGATATATTGTGTACGAAAGCCTACTATTGACTACAAGAATATTACAGTGACAAATGGTGATATATATCGTAACCAAGTTTTTATTATTTTAATGTGTTTGTAATTTATATATTGTGATTGTATACATTCTTCTGTATTTATTGCCTTCTATTTTAAACCAATATTTATGTTTCTAGTATTTAACTTCTACGTACTCATCTTGTAACTCTTTTATACAGTGAGCACGTAAAGGTTGGAACAAATTCGTTAAACGCTTGATATGGCCATTAGGGAAAATAAGCTCAGACACGTCGATTTTATTTTTCGGTGGCGCATTTTTTGACCTACTTATATTTTTGATGGCGTCATCCCTGTTCAAGTTATGACGTCATCGTAATTTTTTTCAAATGGCAATACCCTATTTTGATAATATCTTCAAAAAGAACGCATTTTTCTGTGTATAGATAGATGTCATATTTTTTCTTATGTTACATAACCGCATGTTCGAGAAATAAAAGATATTTCATTATTCATAATAATGTAATATTAGGTCTGGTTACGTGAACTTTTGACTTGAGGAGTCCCCACAAAAAACATTTTGTGAAGTTAGATCAGGAGATCTAGCTTGAAACTCTAAAAATCCCCGTTTGCGATCGAAATAATCTTCATTAAGTTCATGAATTAATTTCACTTCATATGGGTGCCACTTATTCTTTTTTAGTCATTTTAAAACAGACGTTTGACTCATTGATTGCTCCAATGCAACTAGACACTGACTGTAGGTAAATATGTTTCTAAAATTTGGCTTATCAATAACAGTTAGCTATCAAATAATTGTGGTATAAATAAGTTATCGACACCATGCGAAAAGCGAAAAATGAGATATTTTAATGATTTTAGGTTATGTGGTGGGGTTTGTGACTTATTTAACTATAAATATCCCGATAGACCTATTACACGTTCGACAGCGAGTAAAGTCGAAGCAAAATTTAGAAATTTTGACAATGTCGGTGATAATAATATGAAAGGTCATCCAAGCGTTATGGAAGATCAACTATCATTTCAAGAAATCCTCGTATGAACCATGAAGATTTTTAGAATGACCAGCTAGAGTTCAGGATCTAACCCAACTAGATTTTTTTTGTAGGGATCCCTTAAGTCAAAAATGTACGTTAACATACCTTAAATTACATTACTATGAAAAATGAAATATCTTTTAATTCTCGAACATAAAGTAACATAAGAAAAAGTGTTACATACCGGGTGACACAGCAGACATGTAGCAGCCTGTAGTATTTTTATTTGAATAGATAAAAATTTGAAATTTCCAGAAGTTACGTAATCAATGATAGCGCTTGATTTGAATCTAACGACAACTTTTTTCAACTACCTGTTTGATCGGCAGTAACTCCAACTTCTTTTTTTTAATGACACCCTGTACATTTATCTAGCCTATCTTATTTGTCTTGAAATTCTCTATCCAACCGTGTATCACAAAGTGGCATTCGTTTCTCAATTCGCAGATGAATTGCATTTTATTGAAAAACATCAAGTTGGCTGTTATCCGAATTCGATAATCTTTCGATGCTTGGTAGGCTTGGAAATCCAAAGAATATCAGTTAAACGATATAATTTCAGTTTTTTTCTTACCTGATCACTTTCTACAGATTGTCAGTAATTTCTTTAATAAAAAGAAAAAACATCTGAAAATAACTCACGATATTGCGAAAACTGAGATAGGAACATATTTTTTTCAATTTGGCTACTTGTGAAGAAACTATCTGTCTTCCTCTTTGGCCATGTAGCCATATCATGATCTTTCCAATCGGAAACATAAAATAAAAATTGTTCCCCTGATCCACCGATTCACAAGTCTATTAGTCTAGATATTTGCAATAATATTTTGCCTAGTAGGCGGTGTACACAAAATGTTTTGTGTTTGACAGGAATACATCATTTGATTGCAATCTCCGTCAGTTTTATGCTGATTGAAATTGCATCGTTTAATTAGATACTAAATATGTATTCAAAGAACGAAAAGGTCGATATGTTGTTGATATTCGGAGAGTGCAAGAGAAATTGTAGACAGGCTGAACAATTGTATGTCGAAAGATTTCCGGAAAGACGCCACCCACCTGATAATTATTTCGCTAGAGTAAAAGATCATAATCATGCAATCAGCATAAAACTGACGGAGATAATCAGTACAATCAAATGATGTTTACCTGTCGATCACAAAACATTCTGTGTACACCGCCTACTAGGCAAAATATTATTGCAAATATCTAGACTAATAGACTTGTGAATTGGTGGATCAGGGGAACAATTTTAATTTTATGTTTCCGAATGGAAAGATCATGATATGGCTACATGTCCAAAGAGACAGGCAGATAGTTTCTTCACAAGTAGCCAAATTGAAAAAAATATGTTTCTATCTCAGTTTTCGCAATATCGTGAGATATTTTCAGATGTTTTTTCTTTTTATTAAAGAAATTATTGACAATCTGTAGGAAGTGATCAGGTATGGAAAAAACTGAAATTATATCGTTTAACTGATACTCTTTGGATTTCCAAGCATACCAAGCATCGAAAGATTATCGAATTCGGAAAACAGCCAACTTGATGTTTTTTAATAAAATGCAATTCATCTGCGAATTGAGAAACGAATGCCACTTTGTGATACACGGTTGAATATAGAATTTCAAGACAAATAAGATAGGCTGAATAAATATACAGGTAGTTGAAAAAAGTTGTCGTTAGATTCAAATGAAGCGCTATCATTGATTACGTAAATTTCAAATCTTCATCTCTTCAAATAAAAAAACTACAGGCTGCTACATGTCTGCTGTGTCACCCGGTATATACACAGAAATATGCGTTCTTTTTGAAAGTATTATCAAAATAGGGTAATGCCATTTAAAAAAATATATACTGACGTCATAGCTCGAACAGTGATGACGTCATCAAGAATATGACTAGATCAAAAAATGCAAAACTGAAAAAATAAAATCGACGTGTCCGAGCTTATTTTTCCTAATGGCCATATCAAGCGTTTAACGAATTTGTTCCAACCTTTAGGTGCTCACTGTATGTATTAGTATAGTTTAACGCTTTGTCAATAAGTACTTTTTCTTAGACAATAAAGCATATTTTTGATTGATTGATCTCCATAATGCTAGGCTAGCCTTTCAAATAGTCTTTTCCAAGTGCGAGTACCATTTTAGCTTTTAATCTAGCGTTAAACATATTTCTTCACTCGCGAAAACATCGTTTCACCATTGATGGAAGGAGGTGTCAAATGTTCCAGCTTCCTTTTCCTGGTGAATGGTACTATTACCATTTTGTAGGGGTAAATGGACGTTTCCTCCCTCTCACACCATTTATACAGGGTGAGGCACCGAAAACGAAACAGAACGAATATATCCAAAACGCGTGTGCTGTGAATAAAATGCAAAAACACGTCGATTTTTAATCCAAGGGGAACATCTTCCTATCATAACCTCAACTGTCATACCTCTTCCCCCACCCCTTGGGCACTATCACCCGAACAATTTGAATAGGGAAAGTAGTAAATGTGACACATCATTGAAAAGGTTACTTCATAAGGAATTCAGCCATGTCAATTATTGCCACTTAACTTTTTATTTTGGCGCCCTCTTGCGGGAAAAATAACCGTTCCGTATTCCAAATTATAATACTGCATTTGCAAGCTATTTTGACATCAATTCGGTGACAGTGCATAATGTAATTTTTCTAAGAGAAAAAACAAAATGGCGGCTCCAAAATGGCGGACATGATTTGCAATGTAGGTCCGATTCGATTCAAAATTGATATGAGGTGGTTTTCAAGATCGGAAATTATGATTTGTTCGTCAATGCAAAAAAACAAGATGGTGGCTCCAAGATGGCGGACGAAATTTGTAATTCTGGTCCGATTCGAATCAAAATTGATATGTAGAGATTTTCAGGTTAAAAAATTATAATATTTTTGTCAATGCAATAAACCAAGATGGCGGACGAAGTTAGTATTTGTGTTTCGATTCGATTCAAAATTGGCATATGAAGGTTTTACAAGTATCCAGTATAACTACAGTGGATTAATTGAATTGATGAAAAAAAGATTTTAGATAAATTAGGAAATAATATTTTATTTATATGTGTGACGTAGGTTATTCTGTGCGTTACAGAATCATAATTTTACCGCGCCTGAAAATCCCTGAAAATCTTCACCTACTAATTTTGATTAAAATCGGATCAGAATTACAAATTTCGTCCGCCATCTTGGAGCCACCATCTTGTTTTTTTTGCATTGACGAACAAATCATAATTTCTGACCTTGAGAACCAACACATATCAATTTTGAATTGAACCGGACCATAATTGCAAATCATGTCCGCCATTTTGGAGCAGCCATTTTATTTTTTCTAAGAGGGCGCCAAAATTAAAAGTTAGGTGGCAAAAATTGAAATGGCTGAATTCCTTATGAAATTACCTTTTCAATGATGTGTCACACTTACAACTTTCCCTATTCAAATTGTTTGGGTGATAGTGCCAAGGGGTGGGGAGAGAGGTATGACAGTTGAGGATATGATAGGAAGATGTCCCCCTTGCATTAAAAATCCCCTTGCATTTTATTCACAACACATGCGTTTTGAAGATATTCGATCTGTTTCGTTTTCGGTGCCCCACCCTGTATATGGTATCCAATATATCCTGAAAGACGTAGGAGATCGTCTCTTCGGATTGATCGTTTATAACTAGGACCAGATCGTCAGCATATGCTTGCAGATCAACCTCCCAAAGCGAGAGAATGGCCAACAGATCATCAACCAGCAGTGACCATAACAGAGGGTAGAGCCCCTCCCCCCTGGGGACAGCCTCTGGCTGGCCTAAAGCTAACAGCTTAGGTCTAACTTTAAATCATATATGTCTTGTGATTATCTTTAATTTCTTGTGTGGTCCTGTTACACTAGCATTTTTTCCTAACAGGTCCATGAATCAGATTCTCCGTACTCCACTCTCATGGTGGTAGTTTGTAGGTTGACTTCTTCTCTTTTCAAGTTTCTGGCAATATGGGCATTGCCTCTTCAAGCATAGACGCCTTGATATGCTGTGTTTTCTGCCACTGTTATGAAGTCATATTATTGGAATACAATCATCTGGCAATCTGACCTTCGGGCTTCTGGAATTCCATTATCCACTGCAAACCACTATAATCAGTTCTTGCACGAAACCGTCTGTCATAGAGGTAGCTATCGAAATATTCAATGGACTCGATTTTTGATAAAAACTCCTTTCTCTCAACACTGTAGTGTTTTCTGGCTTTCAGTTCCACCTCATTTCCACTCATCAATTTCATTTCTTGTTGACTTTGCCCACTTCTCGTGCAACCCGATCATCCATCTTGTCCAACTCTCGTGCCACCAGTATATCTATCTTGGACAGTTCATTTTCGACATCTTGAATCCTTTCGCTGATTCTCTGGACTCCATCTCTGACTTCTTGGACTTCACCTATGACCTCCTGGACTATTTTTGGGATTTCGTTCTGGAAGTACTGCTGACTTTGACTGATAGTTGCAAAATATCAACATGTTGTTTTTAGTTGCTGGACTAACCATGCCTCATATTCCTCTTGTTCTTGTTTTCTTTTCAGTTCTTCTTCCTTTTGTTTTCTCTGCAGTTTGAATTGTTGGAAACCTTCTGCTTGTTCCTGTTTGTTTTCCGGGTTTTGTTCCCCATAACAGCAGTTTGAATTGTTGGAGATACTCTTCTTATTCCTCTTGTTCTTGTTTCAGTTTGGCTTCTTGTTCTTTCAAAAACTGAAGTATGTCTACTGATATCGTTATTTCGTCGTAATTTTTGGTTCGAGTAGCCATCATCAAATACTGGAGAACTAACTGCTTCACTTTCCTTCAGTACCACCTACCTATCCCACCGCTGTTACCAACTGTTGCCTTTTTGGGTTCTACGAAATAATACGCTACTGTATAGGGTGCGGGCCGAGTAGTAGTAGTAGTAGTAGTAGTAGTTCTTTGGGGAGGCCGCGACCGCAGCCAGGCAAGTAGGCCCTCATGGACCCTTTTTTCATCCCATGTTCTCCATTTATCTACGTTCATTCTCCTAATTTTCCTTTTCGAACCTTTGTGACCTCCTAATGAAGGTCAGTATGTCCGACCATTCCAAATTGATTAGTTCCTCTTGTTGGAGTTTGTCAACTCCGAAGGTTCCAAATCTTAGCCTCCCGTATGCCTCACACTCGCAGAGGAAGTGAGATGAAGTTTCTTCGTCTTCTTCGCATTTTTGGCAAGTGGGACTGTCTTCTATACCTATAAGTGATAGGTGTCTCTAGTATTCCTATAAGGAGGAGTAGCGCTTGGCGATTTCTACCTAAGAGCCATGTCATCCTTGACTTATTGGAGCCGGCCACGAAGTCTTTTGACTGCCTGCAGCCGGTGTTATCCCTCCAAAGTTTATTGAGCTCTTCTTCTGCCCACTCGTCGAGGGCTGAAGAAGTTTGGCTCCGGTCCACAGAACGGCGTTGCAGATCCGGATCTGGCAAGTCCGTCTGCCATCTCGTTTCCGCGCACCCCTTTGTATCCCGGGACCCATACCAGCTGAACTTCCTTCGTTTCAGCTAGCTTCTCGAGCGCATCTCCACATTCCTGTACAAGCGCTGAGCTTGGTTTAGGATGGCAGACGGCTCTGAGCGCTGCCTGACTATCCGAACAGATATAAATTCTCTGTTCGGATCCATCTTTCACCTCTTCTCTCATAGCTACGGATAGGATGGCGAACACTTCAGCTTGAAAAACTGTTGTATATCTGCCCAAAGCGTAGCTCTCTGGTACTTCTCTTCCCTCCAGGTAGATTCCGGCACCCGAAGCCTGTTTGTCAGTTAGACGCGGGCCGAATTGGACAATTTTAAAGGGAAAGTTCTGTTTTCACACTAGACAGATGATCGAATTTGTTGACAAATCTAATGGAGAAAACCGCATATCGATATCTATCATCGTTTATGAGTTACAGCGTGTTTTTCGAAAATGTGCATCTACGAAAAGTTGCTGTAACTTTTTTCCGGTAGAAAATTCCTTGTTTCTATAGAAACATTTCCAAGGCACTTTTTCACGTAGAATTCAGTGGTGTAAGTGATTTATTTTCTCAAATAACATTTCGATAGTTATTGATGGAAAAAAATTGTTGATGAGACACCCTGTGTATTACTGTTTATTTCAATAGAACTTGAAAAATACTTTTCAAAAATATAGCACACTTGATATTTTGCTAGAGTCATCTTTGAAATACTGAGAATTTAGATTTTTTCATCCAGACGTTGAAACACACATTTTGAACAAGTAGGCTTTGGATGACGCGGCGATAAAAGAAAAAGCAATTGTTCCCTAGTAGCTATCAAATGTTGAGAAAGCTTTTCACAGCAGTAATTAAATCTCATAGTTTCAATAAAATTGATAACAATTTGTAATATATTTACTACTAATAAATGAAACTCCAACAGTAATTATAATAATGATAAAGAACAAACAATAAAATATATTTCTTAACAGGAGGTGTTCGAAATGTCTATCAGCTTCTCCTACACACAGGCGACACCTTTTCTGAACGCTTTTTGCCGAATTAATTAATTCAATAGGAGTGAGAAAAGCAAAACTGCATCACTGCCGCTCCCATAGGCGTTAGGTCCGGTGACCTGGACGTCCAACGGTTGGGTCCTTGGTTGGCTATCCAATTATTACCAAAATTTGTATCCAAAAAATTTTTGACAATTGCAGTGTTGTGAGGCAAAGCCCTGTCTTGAATGTTGTGGTATTTTAATTGAAAGAAGTGGGACGGCCTGTGTATGTATTCACAGACCCCCATCAGGTACCTAATCTGAAATATTTTTTAAATCACTTCAATGGAATACTAACGCTGGTAACTGATAAATATAAAAATATTATCATAGGTGGAGATTTCAACATTAATTTTGCTGTTGGTACTAGGGAAATTAATTTTCTTCAGGATCAGTTAGCAAGTTTTAATTTAAGACATACCATTGATAAACCAACGGGGGTAACTGCTACCTCAAGTACATGCATAGATAATTTTATTATAGGGGGATATTCTAAGTACAAGGTGGCAGTCAAAAACTTCAGTTTGTCTGATCACTTTGCCCAAATCATTCAAGTTCCTACTGTAAAATGTGACAAGCGTGACCGCCATCCTACGAATTACGGTCGGGCTTTTTCAGGGAATAACACAGAGAACTTCAAACTTTCCTTGGAAAATGAGTATTGGGAAGATGTTTACAATGAAACTTGCCCAAATAAAACCTATGAAATATTTCACAACATAGTTCACCATCACATTGAGGTGGCATTTCCTCTGAAACCGTTTCGAAAAAAATCAAATAAATTCAACCCTAGTAAATTAACTCCAGAGCTAGGTGAACTGAAAAACCTAGTGTCTTTATATTCAGAATGCGCAAGAGCTGATGAAGGTTATATAGACATAAGTAGACAAGTAACACAAGAGTACAGAGAAAAACTGAAAAATAACTACAAACAGAGTATAGATGATAGGATAGCCAACGCGAATAACAAATCGAAGACTATGTGGCAAATTGTAAATCAGATTCAGAAAAAGGTAAGTAATCATGATAATATCACAATTAATAAAGGCGATAAAGAAGTTTCTGAAAGTGACATGGCAAATAACTTCAACAAACATTTTTCTAAATCATTTGAACAAGAAGTCATAGATTTGAATTTTTTGGGCAGTAACATAACTTTATGTCAAAACTCCATTTTTCTCCACCCTATAACCGACCACGAAGTTGTTGACTTTGTTAAAAGTATGAAGAATTCCAAAGCAAGTGGACATGACGAAATTTCGAATAATCTTCTAAAAAAATGAATCTATCAATTATGTGAACCTTTGACATATATCATAAATTTGTCATTGGAACGAGGTATTTTTCTTGAAAAATTGAAAGCTGCACTTGTAACTCCGATTTTTAAAAAAAGGTGATCCTGATCTTTATGAAAATTACAGGGGAATCAGTTTGCTTCCAAGTATTTCCAAGATTTTTGAGCTCAATATTAAAAAACAGTTGGTATCTTTTTTCTCGGCTAACAAACTTTTTTCACCAAATCAACACGGATTCACTCAAAACAAAAGTACTGAAACGGCACTTTATGAATTCAATGAACACGTTATAAATGCTCTCGATGGAAAACTGCATATATCTGGGTTATTCATTGATTTCTCTAGAGCTTTTGATAGTGTTAATTATATACTTCTACTTCAGAAGCTGGAGAGATATGGTGTGAGAGGAATTGCATTGGAGCTAATGAAGTCATATTTAGAGGGCAGAACCCAAAACGTAGTTATTCATAATACTGTTAGTAAATCAGCAACTATTGAGCAAGGTGTACCTCAAGGTTCAATACTTGGCCCCTTACTGTCCCTCATATACGCCAATGATCTGATGCAGTACTTCAGTAGTCTCACAGAAATTCATGTAGTTGCTTATGCAGAAGACACCAATTTCCTCATCAGGGATCATAATGTGTTAGATCTCACAGAAAAAACACAAAGTGTTTATGAGCGGGTAGTAACTTGGGCTAATAAAAATCACTTGGCATTAAACATCTCCAAAACCAAACTGATGAAATTTTCATTGAACAATGTCTCTGAAGACTTCAGTATTTTTGAGAATGAGGAGTAAAATGTTGAAAATTGCTCAACAACAATGATGTTAGATCTCACGCTGAACTATAAACTCACATGGACTACTCATATTGGAACTCTCTGCATTAAATTGAGGAAAAATTGTTACGCATTGAGGTTCATGTCTAGACATTGTAGTAAAGAGGTTCTGCTGAACCTGTACTACGGAACTATCCACTGTCATCTACGGTATGGAATACTGAACTGGGGTACAGGGTCAACTGCAGAGAGGGTTTTCATTCTACAAAAGGAGGCTATCAGAATCATTGCTGAAATCGGGTGGAGGCAATCATGCAGAAATTCATTCAAAGAACTCCGAATACTAACGGTTGCGAGTATCTATATTTATGAACTATGCATATATATTTATAAGAACAGGCCGAACTTCACATCTAATCAGCATCAATACTCGACTCGCTCTAAAAACTTGTTAATACCCAACATGCACCTAACCACCCTTTACCAAAAAAGTTTTCTCTTTCTTGGACCAAAGTTTTTCAATAAGCTAGATGAATCGGTTAAGAACTCACCAAATCTAACAATTTTCAAATCGAGATTGAAAACATCTCTTATCCAAAAAAATTGCTACACCCTTGATGAATTCTAGGTTTATATAGTCCCATTTTACTAGTAGTTTTAGTAGACTGTGAAGTTGTTTTAGTTATTCTTGCCTTTGCATACATCTTTCTTTATGTCTAACATATCTTCGTTTTAGAAATATGTATGTATCTGTTGTGTATGTATATATACATTTATATTTAGCATTGTGACGTTTTCCTTGTTATTATACCTTTGACGTCATCTTCTATTTTGTACTTTTCAACAACAGAAATAAACATATTATTATTATTATTATTAGTGGCAATTCATCAACAAGGAAACTGTCATTATAAATGAATGGGTCGATAAATCTACCCTTGAAAACACCTGCCCACACACTGAATCTAAAACTTCCTTTACTTATCTGCTCTACAATTGACTGAGAGTTTTGTTTTGCCCAAGTATAAGAATTGTAGCGGTTGAACATGCCGGCACTGCTAACATGAGCTGCGTCTGTCCGAATACAATTTAACGAAAAACCACGCTCTTGGTTACAATTTTTCAGGAACCACTGGCAAAAATCAATGCTGCGTTCAAAATCATCTGGTCTGAGTTTGTAAACTTTTCTGGTCCTGTATGGCTTGAAATTGTGCTTTCTCAAAACCCGCCTAATGTTAGTTTTAGGTTGACATGTTGATATTTTCAAATTTCGTGTCAACGTTTTGGGTTTATTTTCAACAGCTCCTAAAATGACTATTTCTTCCAACTGCGTATCCCTATTAGATGCATATGATTTTGGTATTTTCTACTCAACTTGACAACCAGGAATTAAGTTACGTTGCAATCTTCCGAAAATGTCTCTAAGAGGTTGTCTTCTCTCTGGATACCTCTCGTGGTACAATTTGATTGCTGCTTCTGCATTTTTCCCGGTTTGTATGAAACAGACTATCATTTCCCATTTTTCATAATTCTCATACTTCATTGCGAATGTGTTTGAAAATTGAACAAAAACCACGATTTGACGAGCGTCTTTACAGCATAAATCAAAATTTGACAGCTACCAGTAGACAATTGCTTTTTGTTTTATCGCCGCTTCGTCCAAAGCCTACTTGTTCAAAATGTGTGTTTCAAAGTCTAGATGAAAAAATGGACAAGCTCTTTATATCAAAGATGACTCTAGCAAAATATCAAGAGACATTCAGACAGCACTCAAAAAGGTGTCAAGTAATGTTATAGAAAATATGCCTAACCCAGATACGAGAATAAGTAATTCTGAAAGAACAAAGGATATCAACGACATCAAGCCGACAGGTAGAAAGGGGACAATTAGGGTTAGTGAGAATGTACCAAATCCAGATACGGTAATTAACGAACAGGACTACCTATATCAGAATAAATACAATCTTCGCAGACAGAATCTCCAGTCATCTGAGATTATTCATGATGCCCAAGTGGGGAATTTTTCTCACGGACATCCCCCAAACAAACTGAAGAATTAATAAAGGTGACTGAAAGTGCAACCAGTGAAAATTTTCGAAATTTTGGCCATGTAAACGTACAGGGCTTTTTAAACAATCATACTTCTATTGAGTTGTTTGTAAAAACCTATGACATTGATGTACTATGTGTATCTGAGCACTGGATGAAGGATATACATGCAATAAACAAGTTTCATTTTGGTAACTATGAAATAGCATCAATCTATGAAAGAAGTTCATTTGCATGGGGGAGCTCTCATTTTAATCAAAAAGGGACAACATTTTAATGAAATTCAATCAATCAAAAGCCTATCAATTGAATGCGAATTTGAACTGTGTGCGATCAGATATAAAATAAATACATACAAAATTACCATTGTTACAGGGTATAGAGCACCAAATGGTAATTCAAATATATTCTTTAAATGCCTAACACAGGCTCTAGACCTAGCCTCCGCCCGGTCTGACTCCATTATCTTATGTGGGGATTTTAACATAGATAGTCTAAAATATGATATGAACACTAAAGTCCTATTAGATATCCTAAATTCACACCAGCTTAGTCAAAATCCGCCAGGAGCAACCAGGGTTTTTAGTAACAAAAATGCGCATACAAGCTCAACCTGCATTGATTATACGGTGACCAGCCTCCCCAAAGCAAATTTCATGTGTCACCTAATACAACCCAACATTGCTGATCATATGGCACACATTCTTGCTTATCAAGCTGAAAGTATCTCAGACTCTAGAAAGGTAAACTCCTCTCACACAATAAGACGTCATTTACACCCTGAAAATATTGCCGAATTCCAGTGTAGGCTAATGAATGAAAATTGGAATCCAATCTATCATTCAATGTTAAAATGAAGCATTTGACTACTTATTCGACTCACTCCTCTGGTGTTTCAATGTCTCGTGCCCAAAAAAGAAAACTCGCAACCAAAGCAATCCAAAGGTCTGGATATCCCCAGATATAATTAAGGAGGGAGATCACTTGAGGGAAATGTTCATGATTCTCTCAAACTCGGGAAATTTTGATTCCAATCTAAATGAAGGTTACAAAGTGAAACTACGAGAGCACAAACCCAAAATCGAGATAGCAAAGAAAAAATTTGTTAGCGCGAAAATTAAAAATTCAGACAACAAAATAAAGGAAACTTGGAAAATCATAAACAATGAACTTGGTAGAAATAAAGATAAACTGAAAACCCCCATCCATCCATCCATAACCATAGACAAATACTTGAGATGGATAGAAAATATTACCAGAAATCTCAGATATTTAATTTATAAATTCAAACTTTTGAGAGACATTTTAGATAGAGATGAACTCAGAATGGTCTATCATGCACTAGTTGGTTCTCGACTGAATTATGGAATCTTAGGGTGGGGTGGAGCAATGAATATACATTTGAAAAAAATTAATATAATCCAAAAAAAAATTCTAAAATTGATAATGTGGAAACCATATACATATCCATCTAATGATCTGTACATGGAAGCACAGGTTTTCGATATAAAACAATTATTTTACCGCTCCATCGTGATAAATCAATTCAAGAATAAATCAGAGCTACAAACATTCACACATACATATAACACGAGGAAACAAAATACACGTTACCAAACTCCATTTTCTTCGAAAAGAATTGGTCAACGCAGTTTTACATATCTTGCACCAAGAATGTTTCAAATTCTACCAGAATGTATGAGAGAAACAGATAATCTTTATCAATTTAAAAAAAATTAAACAAATTTATTGCCGAATATCCAAAAGATGAACTCATCAAAATGATAGATATGCAGTCTTAAATATTAACAAAGTTTAAATTTCCTACATTTTATCTAAAATTTTATCCATACTCTTGATTTTAACCTATGTTCCAATGAAATATTTTTTTTTAACAAATTATCCACAATTTTATAATATATAACTTTACTGTACACATATCTCCTTCTACATTTTATCTATGATTTTATTTATACTATTAAGGTGACTCTATGTTCTATGTCTATGTCTGTCTGAATTTTACCAACATTTTTATCTATAGTCTTGATTTGACCACATTTTATACACAATTCGCTTCATACTTTTTATTCCACTATGTACTTATGTTTAGAATTTTCTGCGGGCATCTATAATATTGTTTTTTTACTATATTAACTGTAAAAATCTATTTTTCACACATAATTTTATCTTTATTTGATACATATTTTTTCACATTTATTCATAATTTTATCTATAAGATAGTTTTAACTAATAACATACAAAAAAAAAATCAAAAATCTCACGCACAGACTACTTGCCTTAGTGAGACCCTCGGTTTATTGAAGTTTCAAAATTCGGATATACCATTTTATGTATATGATTATTACTCAAAAAACTATATATTATATTATCTAAAACAAGTAGCTGATCACAAAACATTCACAAATGAGGTGCCAGAACTGTTTGCTGAACATTTCTCAAACTCAGCAGAAACTGCTATACTAAACCACTTTGGGCAAAATATGTCTCTGGCATGTACTGTAACTGAAAATGCACATATTATCAAAACTTTTAGCTGTCAGCCGATATCAGAATACGAGATAGTAAATACCCTATCAGAAATGATAAACAAAAAATCTTCTGGCTTTGATGAACTCTCTATAGTTACAATTACGAAAATAATCCCTGCTATAATCAAACCGTTAACCTATCTCATGAACCAATCTCTTATACAGGGTTGTTTCCCAGACATTATGAAAACAGGTCTTGTTATCCCTGTATTTAAAAAAGGCAATATCACCGAAGTTGACAACTACAGGCAAATAACGCTGCTCTGCAACATATCTAAACTATTCGAAAAGGTCGTAGCAGTAAGAATAATCGAACATTTGGAAAACAATAACATACTGTGCATATCTCAGCGCGGATTCAGAAACAATAAGTCCATCGAAACAGCCTCTTACCACCTACTGAGCCATATATACGGCGATACAACAAAAGTGTCATATCACTGTTCTTCGACCTATCGAAAGCTTTCGATACGGTGTGCTCTGAATTTTTAATCCAAAAACTAGCGAATCTTGGTTTTCCTAGTACCATAGTAAAATGGATAGAATCTTACATGAGAAATAGAAATATGATCGTAATATGTAACGGGTCATCCTCAGAGCCAAAAAAATTAAAAGTAGGCGTGCCGCAAGGTTCAGTCCTGGGACCGCTACTATTTTTAGTATATTTAAATGATCTACCACAACATATTGTTGGGGGGCATGTCACAATGTTTGCAGACGATACTACCATAACCATATCTGGGCAAAATGCAGAGCAACTCGTCAATAAATCTGAAAGTATCATTGAACAGTTCAGTATGTGGTGTCAAAAAAATAAATTGATTCTGAACACTTCAAAATCTATTTCTGTGCGATTCTACTTCAGGAAAAATACCCCAGACCATTTATTCAAAATAGACGAAATTCAACTTTCACAAGTAGTTAAATTCTTGGGTACCTACCTAGATTCCAATTTAAACTGGGAAAAACAAGTGGATCAAACTTGTGCACACTTAAACAAAGCTTATTATGCCATAAAGCAAATGAAACCAAATCTCGACAAATCTGGAACATTTACTATGCAATGGTCTACTCCCACATCAGCTTGAACATTATGGCTTGGGGAAGAGCAAGAGATTTTACAAGGGTCTTTATAGCTCAGAAAAGGATTTTAAGACTTATATTCAATATGGATTTTCGAGAAAGCTGTCGACCTACTTTCATAAGGGAAAAAATATTGACAGCACCTTCAATTTTTATCCTCAAATGAGTTATGTTTGTTGGAAAAAACTCCGGAATTTATTCAAAAAGTGCACCAGAGCACGAACACAATACACGAAACGGCGAACTTTTGCTAATCCCAAAACACCGGTTGTCACACTTCAAAAACTCTCCCCACTACTGTGCAATAACTTGCTACAACTACCGGATATAGTCAAACGAGTTCAAAGTGATAAATTATTTCAGAGTCAAATTAAAACGTTTCTACTTGAGAAATGCTATTACACTCTCCAAGAATACCTGAATGACAACTTGGCAAACATATCTTGAATCCGGTGTGCTCAGTACAAATACGCTTCAACCCAGATAAGTCTTATAATGTTTTTTATCGTATGTGCTGTCTTGCTAGATATTCTATGTCCGATCACCATAATGTTTACAATTTGTATATTTATATTATTTTCTAGATAGTTTATTTATATTTATCCTTACTCTTATACAGAGGGATAACTTAGGTCTAGTGACATACCATATGTACCTTTTGTGTATCTAAAATGGCAAATAAATATAATATTATAAGCCTCTGAAGAAGCTAGCCACTCGCGCTAGCGAAACGTTAGGAAGGAATTCCAAATAACGACGGCCTTCAAACCCGAGTGAAAATTGTGACACTGAATTTTGACAGGACATCATAATTTGCGAAGGTTATGTCACCTATGTCTTGAGATATATTTGTATTTTCTTTTTCCTTAAAAGATGAAAGTTGGTTATGTCTTAAAGAAAGATAAAAGTTAATTTGGATGCATAAATGATTCCATGAGGGCTTAGTGAAAGTGAAGATACAAATTAAAGAAAAAGTGGTGTGCATAAATCCGCCTGTAGTCACGATCGGTATGGATAAAAAAGGTGCAAAAAGGCAAAGGAAACTGAACGGGTAATGAAATTGCTCGATTCAATTTTCTATACACGACAAATAGTACCAACTGAATAATAATAATAATAGGAATAGTAATAAAAATGAAAAAAATTAATGTAATTTTGATTATAAACAAAATTAACCTTGTTATGAAACGTATATGTTCTTGAGTTACAGAACAAGTAGGACATTTTTGTATTAGCGTGAAGTACCACATGTAATCATCTATAGCCCAATCAACAGGGCTATCAACCTCAACTTAAATTGCTAGGCCGATAATTTTTTTTAAATTGTAGAACACAATGTGCACATTACTTCTGAGAAAAATTATCACCTCCAGGGTGGGTGGAACCCCCCCAAAAACGCGTTGAAATTAATTTTTGAAGTAATTTCGAAATATCTTAAAAAATTTACTTTGAATTAAAAAAATAGCTTGATATCCAGAAAGAGCACAAATGTTTACAAAAAAACTGTCCCTACCAAAATTTTGAGAAATCGCTCGGTAATCTTGAAAAAAATTGTTGAAATTATATGCTTTCGCAATGGGGCAGGTGTTGCGCCGGCTCCCGCCATCGTGCATTTTTTCAACTAGTGCGTGAGGTAAAGTACTATAACTCCTCACATAAATGTTCAATTCGGATTTTGAAGATAAAGGTCACAGCTTTGTATTCTGATATTATCTATACTAAACGAGCAGTTGCCAGCAGCAAAATTGCAATTGAAAATCTTATAATATTAAAGTTCCTGAATTCGTGAAATAATGCTTGTGATTACTGAAATAATGTCTTATCACTTGTAGCAAGTAAAATGAACAGTTGAGGAATAAGAAAAATGAGAAATAAAACTTTCTATGTTTTTATACCACTTCTATTTGTAACCAACGTTACTGCAGTTACGTCCTATATGGACATTATCAAACAATACAATAATCTGAAATAATAAATAACACTCCTCAAATACCCTTAATTCTACCCGAGACCTGTCTTAATGACTAACGGTCATTAATGACTTTTACCTGTACCTTGTTTATTTGCGACAATGTGACTGCGCTGCCTTAAAAACCGGTGAATAGACCAAATCCAGTTGATCATTCAGTAGGTTACATCCACAATATTTGTGTTTATGAATTTCTAGGGATTCTAAATAATTCAGTTTCCAACCCTTGCTTGCATAGTGCAAAATTTCCGTATCGTTCAGACTCGGAAATTTGTGGTTGCATTCCAAGGAATGGTTTGAAAACGTCGAATCATTTTTTCCTAGTCTGAAGGACCTTTCATTCTTTTTGAAAAATTACGTCTACATTGTCCCACATAAACACCGTTACACTCTGGACACTTAAGCTTATAAACTCCAGATTTTTCCATTTTTGCTATTCTATCTTTGGCATTGAAAATAAAATTAGACAACCTGGCATGCGGCCTGTATGCTACTTCTATATTTTTCTTTCTAAAGAATCCCGCAATAGCCTCTGTTCTTCTCCCGAAGTACGTTAAAGTAACAAATTTCTTAGTTTCTGATTGTTTGACCTGGGGGTATATTAATTTGTGCGAACATTTAAGACGATGTTTGTTTTCTGACTAACTTTTGAATTGTGGCCGCTTGGAAACCATTATTTTGTCCTATCTGTATGATTGTTTTAATTTCTGTATCTAGATTATTAGCAGACAAAGGTAACGAGAACGCTCTATGTAACTTTGAATTATATGCTGCTAATTTTTGACTATCGGGATGGAAAGAATCACATGGGATTGTAATGTCCGTGTAGCTCGGTTTTCAGATATATTTATGAACCACTTGGAAACCTCTATACTAAATTCCGAACTTGGTAAAAAACATATTAATTTTTGGTATAGATATGTTGACGATATTCTTGCCTGTTTCAGAGGTACCACACGACAGCTAAACCAGTTTCTGATATTTATAAATAATCTAAATAGTAACATACAATTCACACTTGAGACAGAGATAGAGAGACAAATTAATTTCTTAGACCTAACAATCACACATAATCATAATAAATTTGAGTTCAATGTATGCAGAAAACCGAGCTACACGGACATTACAATCCCAAGTGATTCTTTCCATCCCGATAGTCAAAAATTAGCAGCATATAATTCAATGTTACATAGAGCGTTCTCGTTACCTTTGTCTGCTAATAATCTAGATACAGAAATTAAAACAATCATACAGATAGGACAAAATAATGGTTTCCAAGCGGCCACAATTCAAAAGTTAGTCAGAAAACATCGTCTTAAATTTTCGCACAAATTAATATACCCCCAGGTCAAACAATCATAAACTAAGAAATTTGTAACTTTAACGTACTTCGGGAGAAGAACAGAGGCTATTGCGGGATTCTTTAGAAAGAATAATATAGAAGTAACATACAGGCCGCATGCCAGGTTGTCTAATTTTCTTTTCAATGCCAAAGATAGAATAGCAAAAATGGAAAAATCTGGAGTTTATAAGCTTAAGTGTCCAGAGTGTAACGGTGTTTATGTGGGACAATGTGGACGTAATTTTTCAAAAAGATACGCTGAACATGAAAGGTCCTTCAGACTAGGAAAAAATGATTCGACGTTTTCAAACCATTCCTTGGAATGCAACCACAAATTTCCGAGTCTGAGCGATACGGAAATTTTGCGCTATGCAAGCAAGGGTTGGAAACTGAATTATTTAAAATACCTAGAAATTCATAAACACAAATATTTTGGATGTAACCTACTGAATGATCAACTGGATTTGGTCTATTCACCGGTTTTTAAGGCAGCTCAGTCACATTGTCCCAAATAAACAAGGTCCAATTAAAAATCATTGATGACCGTTAGTCATTAAGATAGGTCTCGGGTAGAATTAAGTGTATTTAAGAAGTGTTATTATTTCAGATTTTTGTATTGTTTGATAATGTCCATATAGGATAAAACTGCAGTAACGTTGGTTACAAATAGAAGTGGTATAAAAACATTAAAAGTTTTATTTCTCATTTTTCGTGATGATTTCCTACCACATAGTAACGGCTACATCCATCAATTTAGTTGAGGAATACTTTATTGTCAAATAGCATAACGTTCAACTGGTCCAAATAATGTTGGTTTTGAATACGAGTATTTTTAATTCTTCGCATATTTTAGGTTACAAAATATTGAGGGAGTTTATAAATGCAAATGCTGATAACTCAGAGATAAAAGTACGTATCAATATTAATGAAAAGCCAGTTTTCAGCAAAAATCCTGCTCTTATTGAAAATATTCATACAAATTTGATTACTTGTAAAAATTTTAAATGCAATCCAGTCAATCCTTTAAGTACTTAAAATGGAGGTTACTCGGCAATTGATCGCATTATTGTTCTATGGAAAGAAAAGTAAAATCAGTCCCTGATGGAATATCGGGATTCGAGACCCAGGAAGACAGTGCACCAAAGGAAACTGTCCCGAAATGTACCTGTCTTAAACTCATTGAGATTCTAAAACCTGAAAAATATCGGCTTTGGACCTTGTCAATGCGGCAGCTAGCGCGCCGCTGTTAGTATACAGCGGCGCGGTTCTGTCGATGCGCAGTGTGTAGCAGTCAACGTTGCGCTATGTAAACGTCAGATAATATAGAAGTTCCCGTGCAGAAAACACTAGATACTGGGATAACATCGATAGTTGGAGACGAGGAAACATCTCTTATTGCTTTGTCACTGTTATTGATTAAATTATTATTAAATGGCGAGTTTATTTTTGAAATATCTGTTTCATGTTCAACTCAGCTCTGTTTCAAAATATCGAAATGTCAGATATGACTTACTTTTCTAAAATTCTAAAGGTCCACCTAGGAATTTAGGAGAAAATGCCAGTTTGTTATTAACATTTTATTGAATGGAACTTGCTTAAAATGCATAAAAGCTTAGGATTTCATACGCTCATTCAAAAACATACCCGCAGAATATAAATGTTTGCCTAGTTGACCAAGTTTTTTCTATTCAATCAATGGAAAGTGCCCAGTGTTAGTGTTGTTTCAGAACTTGTCCATGATGTTACTCAAAATTTCCAAATTTTCAAAGGAATTTAGGAGAAACTATCGTTTGATATTGGCCTTTTTTGTGAATCAAACTTGCTCAACACAGTTTCATTACTCAGAACTGACAATTTTACATATTCATAGAAAATACCCCAAAAAATACGATTTCAGGAAGGGGTTGATGCCCCGGGGGAGGTTTAATTGTTGCAAATAATTCGCCCCCATTATTAATATCGATGTTCACTCATATTTATTGCCCAGAGCTGAAATGTCAAGAAAATACCTTCCAGAAAAAAGTTTTTACGATTTTGGGGGGTTGCGACCCCCCAGGGGGTGATAACTTTATTGCTAATTATTCAACTCTCCGTGACGAACGAATTGCAAAAATTGCTCTGTTTATTGGCCTACTATCAATTTCCGCAATACTGTTTGTTCAGCTTCAGATCCATGAGAATTATGAATTTTTGTAAAATGTTCTCTTTTTCGAGGTGTCCCAGATTTTCTTAGTGAAACATAAAATACCATTTTTGAGATATTCTTTTAAAAAAACTGCGGCGAAATAGCTATTTATGTACCAAGTTCGTTATATAGATCCTAACTCCCGGAGGGGTAACATTCACCCGAGGGCCTTTAGCCCGAGGGATGAATGTTGCCCGATGGGCGTTAGGATCTAGTAACGCTCGTGGTGCATACAAGATTTAATTTTTCACGAAAAAATTATCTTGACCGGCGTTGTTTACGTGATAAATTTGTTCTCATACTATTTACTGCGTTCTGGTCGGCAACTCAGCACAAGTGAGCTTCTATGCAATTGTCATGGAAACATTGAAGAGGTTGCTAAGAGTTGTTTATTTAATACAATGACGCTGCATTTTTGTAAGAATTGACAAGCTTGTTAGTGGAGGAAACTAAAAATGGTTGTGTTCATAATAATTATGGAGATTCCACAGAATATGACGCTCAAAGCTGAAAAAGCGTTAGGAAATTTACTGCCTGTGAAATCCAAATACTTATACGAAAAGGAGTAAGACCATTTTTTGAAATGGAAAGATGAAAACAGAGTGAATACCGTAAATGAAATTGTTTATCTTATGAAAAATACTAATATTTTTTATTTATTTTACATTATATATCATCAATATATCAGCATTCAGTCAACTGATGGCCTTTCTGAAAGTTAAATCAAAAGGATACATTCCTAAAAAATCAAAGGTGTTGGAAGGTGGACAAGTATTACTTTTCATAAGAAAAGCTCCAGATGATACTTTTCTGCTACATGAAGTTGTTCTGGTAATGGGCGTATTTGGAGGCTCAAGACGTGATGAAATGGTCAAGATGACAATTGATGACATTGAAGACAGAGGAGCCGTTTTACTGATCAAGGTACCAGAAACCAAGACCTACACCTCAAAAAGTTTCACCATTGTTGAAGAAAGCGAATTAGGAGCCTTGAACTTAGTTAAAAAGAATATTGCACTACGACCGAAAGGATTAGAACAACGTAGGTTTCTTAACCTACAGAAATAATAAATGCATTGAGTTACCTGTAGGTGAAAATACTACAGGAAGTGTTCCTTCTGTCACAGCGAAATACCTCAATTTGGAAAACCCGAAAGGTTACACCGGACATTGTCTACGCCGAACGTCGTCAACGCTTCTTGTTCAAGCTAGTGCTTCCTTTGAAACACTAAAATTACATGGAAAATGGAAGAGTAGTACGGTAGCGGACAGCTATATTGAAGAAAGTATCTCCTCGAAGAACAAAATTGCTACAATGATAGCCCATTCCGTTTCCGAAAAAGAAAATGGTAACGTTCCGAACGAAACCGAATGCACATTGAGGAGTTCATCATCGTTCAACTCACAGAACTTCAAACTTGGTACTAATTTTTCAGGAACATTTGAAAATTGTAATTTCTATTTGAGAAAAAATAATTAGTCCCTTTTTTATGTACAGGTATAAATGAAACATTTCTGAGTAATTGATTTATTGAACTACTGAAAAAAACATTTTGCGGGCGCAGAGTTGGGTAGTATCCGAATACTTCTGTATTCGGATACAGTATCTGGATACTTTATGTGTATTCGAAAGCTGTATTCGGATATTTTTTGAATTTTGTATTCAGTATACGTATCCGTCGCCAAATTTGTAAGTATCCGAATACCGAATACTTTTTTCGATCTTCGGATACTTTTAAATTATTCGATGAGTGAGAACCAGGCCAAACAGCCCCAGTTTATGCAGGCGAATCTTGTCGGGCATCATCGAAAACGGTGAAATACAATTTTATCACTTTGCAACCTCGAAAAATGAGTTATTAGAGTGCCTCATATATCAAAAATGTGCAGTAGACCCCAATTGGGCCTTGTTTTCCTCCATTTACGGGGTTGAAACACCCAAACTCGAAGTTCACCATCCTCGAAAACGGGGTGAGGTAAGGCGGTACAAGATACCAATTACCAATTAAAGTCGTTGAATCAGAATCTATGTCGTATGTACGTGGCCATTTCATAATTCCCATATCAATTATCCATTCTTTATAAAGAACCCTGATAACATTCATTTCATTTGTGAACATTTTTTGTATCCAATTATAGCAGCAGTTCTGCTTCCTAAATTTAAACTAAAGTGGTATAATATTGTATTAAACAATGTATAATAAATGTTGCAAAAAAACAGATGGAATATGAAACTTACAACGAATCAGATGAAAGCGGGGACCAAAATGTGGACGACTTTTTTGATTTCACGGATACCCAAGATAACCAAGAAGTAGGCAGTAGTAGTACTATGAACGAACAGGGTACTGAGGGTAAAAGTGAAAGAAGCAATACAACTACAAAAATTCAGCTGGAATTATTAAGATATCTGGAATATAAAAGAACGAATTTACAAGTATAACATGAATACCCAATATTAAAAAAAGTGTCACTCAAGTATAATACATGGTTACCTTCGTCAGCACCGGTAGAAAGACTTTTCTCTTTTGCAACTATGATTGATACGCCAAAGAGAAAAAATTTAAGTGATGAAAACTTTTAGGTATTGGTACTGACGAAGGCAAATTCAAACTCAAAGATACTTTTATAGATATAAATGTCATATCTAGCGAACAATGTCGTAAAAACTAAAAATATATATTTTTAACTTGAAATGTTCTTTGTTTACAAAATAAATATAAACAGTTTATTAAGTTTCTTTTTTTTATTTTCTATCTTTTTTTATCACTTTTTGTTTTTGATATTCATGCCTGGTATTTTTACTTGTATCCGTAAAAGTATCCGAAAAAAGTAACCGAATACTTGTATCTGAGTAAATTTTTAGGTGAAAGTATCCGTAATTTTTTAAAAAGTATCCGGATATATTAAAAGTATCCGTATCCGGTATTCGGATCCTTTTTTCCTGTATCCGACCCAACTCTGAGCGGGCGTTATGATTCATAATGCCCTCCAAAACGCCACGGGCGTTAAGGGTCTGTTGATAGCAACCATTGCCAAGGTATTATAAAGCAGTAAAAGACAAGTGAAAAATAAACCAATTTACGAACTATCTTGTAAAAAGTGGTATAGGCCATTTGCCTATTTTATTTTGTGTGAAAATAGACTCTTATTTTCCCCTGCAGCTTCCCCTATTATCCCAAATTTATTTCAAAATTTTTCCATATTTCAGGAGCAACAGCAGGAACCGTGATGTCTATGTTTTTGAGTGGATTCTTTGCGGCAAGTCACTACGGTTGGCCAATGATTTTCTACTTCTATAATGGTTTGGGACTGATATGGGCATTCCTTTTTTGTCTCATTGGTCATAATTGTCCTGCTAACCACCCAACAATCAGCGAAGAGGAAAGATGCTTTATAGAAAGCAATTTGTCGTCGGAGAGCAAAATCGTAAGTTGAAATTCTGTTTCATTTAACTCATGCTTATAGAGGGAGAGCTGGCTACGTATATGTACGGGTGAGTCGGTGCTGGGTGAATTTTAGCATTTACAGGTTCGGTTGTTACCGACGTAGCTTGAGACGGGCCGCCAGAAGGCACCCCGGAAGAATAACACGAAGGTAGAGGGTTAAATATGCATTTACGTCAACTAAGTCATAAGGTACCGTACTAAAAATTTGCAGAATAATCGGAGGTTATACAAATAAGTGGGGAAAAAATTGCAGGAAGACTAGGTGGAAGATAAATACCCGCCAGAAGGCGCTAATGTTGTGAAAAATTTTGCAATAATTATGTGACTTGGTGCACTTCTGGCAATTTCTTCACTCATTCTGTGACTCAAAACTGGATTGCCTGCAAAACGCCAGAAGGCTGAGTGGAAGAATAACAAAGATATTCGCGATACTATGAGAGTCGGCGGCCCACTCTATGGATCAATTTTCTTTATAAATTGTTGTTATTTCCGTCAACCGATTGCACCCCTACGCGCAACCCTCGGAAGTCTTCGAGAGACTTGTGTGAGCTAGGGAAGACGCAGCCCTTACCTTTTAACGTGTGATGCCATGCACGAGACCGATGACCGTGCGAGGCTTTGATCCCTCGACCCTTCGCTCCAAAGGCGAACGCTCTACCACGACGGTCACCACGGATATTCCATATCTTATCTCATCAGGTGCACTTCTGGCGATTTGTCAATATAATTTGGGATATTGTATTGTAATCAGCACAAAGACGAATATTTCCATCTTATTCCATGTCTCTACGTGTGCATATGTGTATATATCTGTATATATACAGTGCGGCTTTTAATAGTCCCCCTCCCTGTTAACTTTTAAACGGTACGACGCAGAGACATGAAAAAAAAACTGTTCTGATGGTTTCACCAATACTACTTTTTGAAATAAAAAAAATAGTGATTGCACGATAGGGGGCGCAGGGGGGCCCATCAACTCAACATTTTTTAGTGGCATGTGGGGTCAAGTGTCACATCGTTGAAAAGAGAATTCAATTATCTTTACAACCATCTGAATATTTTTGAATTTCGGTAATATTTTTTTGTAATTCAAAATCGAAATATCAAATATAAATGCGGATCTGAATACTACTCATACCTCGATAAATTTGAACGGTTGGATGTGGAACAATGAAACCAACAATTTTTTGAAGGGTATTACCGATACTACTTTTTGAGAGAAGAAACATTGCAATTACTCGACAGATGGCCCTGGGGGAACATTAATTTAAAAATTTCGAAAGGTATAAAAATCGAAATTTGGAAAAAAATTATGAACAAAATTGAAAAATATTTAGACGGTTGTAAAGAGAATTGAATTCTCTTTTCAACGATGTGACACTTGACCCCACATGCCATTTAAAAATTTTGAGTTGACGCCCCCCCCTGCGCCCCCTATCGTGCAATCACTTTTTTTTTTATTTCAAAAAGTAGTATTGGTGAAACCCTCGAAATATTTTTTTTCATGTTTCTACGTCGAACCGTTCAAAAGTTAACAGGGGGGGGACTATTAAAAGCCGCACTGTATATATAATTGTTGGAGCATTCACATTTACATTTTTTTTTCAAATTCAATTCATTCTAGTTATGAGAATTCTATTGTTTTTGTAGACTGTAGGTATAATGTATTTCTAATCGTTTTACGAATCCTTTATATATACAGGGTGTCAATTTGAAAACTTCCCACCCTTAATATCTTCCTTCCAGTAAACAATATGAGTAATCGAAAAAACAGGTCAATTTTATTGTCAAGGGGGACACTTTCACGGACTATTTGTAGCCCTCGTGGTTCAACCCCCTAGGAGGGGTAGATGTTACCCTTAGAATTTTAAATGGGAAGGGGGGTCAAGTGGCACATCATTTTGATGGGCGTTCAATTCTTGTTCCAATGGTACCCTGACTTATTATTTTGTGATGAGCATTTTCCGAAAAATTGCGTTCTAAACTAACAGAAGTAATTATTAGAACGCCTATACTGAGATGCATTATTGTATTGACCCCCTTTAATAAAAATGGTTAGAAGAGTAGGTGGCACCGCTCCAACCCTTGAATGACAGGAATAAATTTATTACGCATGGGATTTTTTATTTGGTTGTTATTTTCCTTCTACACAATAAAATTTAATTTGCGAGAAAGACATTTCCAACATAAAATCTACTTACGCTTATCTTATTAGCTGTTCGAAATGTTGTCCATTTTGCTCTAAACAGTAATACAGTCTGTTTTCGAACTCCCCTCTAACATTACGGAAAACTTCACTAGGAATTGACCGGCATGCTGCTGTAATTCGTCTTTTAAGTTCGTCAATATCAGAAGGTTGTGTTTTATAAAAAACGGATTTAAGATGCCCCCAAAGAAAGAAATCTAAGGGTGTTAAATCCGGTGATCTCGGAGGCCATTCAACTGCTCCCCTTCTGCCAATCCATCTACCCGGAAATCTCTCGTTTAACCACTGTCGGACGGGAAGAAAATAATGAGGTGGAGCACCGTCCTGCTGGAAATGTAACAGATCCTCCTGCAAAAGTTCATTACCTTCTGCATCAATTTGAGTTTCTAGCTCGTGAGTTATAAGAGGATCGATAGTCTCTTCAAGCATATCAAGGTACAGATTGCCAGTCAAGTTTTCTTCCAGAAATAATGGACCAAGAATGGCATTTCCAAGAATACTAGCCCAAACATTAACTTTTTGTGGGTATTGTGTATGCCCTTCCCGAAAAATATGTGGGTTTTCGTCACTCCAATAGCGACAATTTTGTCTATTAACATTGCCATTCAGAAAAAATGAACACTCATCGCTGAAACAGATGTTTAACAGAAGATTAGGGATGGTATTGACTCGATGAGACATGATTTCACAAAACTCTATTCTTCTATCATAATCATCCTCGTGGAGCTCTTGAAGAATCTGCATTTTATATGGATGAAATTTATGCATTTTCAATGCTTTTCTTATAGTCTCGCGTGACATTCCCGTCTGTTCTGATACTGATCGTAAGGAGCTCGTGGGCTCTGCAGCAAATGTTCACAAAACTTCAATTTGAGCTGCTTCATTTAGTACTCTGGGGTTATTTCTTTTTTTTATTTGTCACTGAACCAGTTTCGTAAAACTTATTCACCAAATCAAGCACATACCGGTGACTTACATTACAATTTGGATGTCTTTCGTTAAAAAGACATGCCGCCCTTCGTGCGCACTTTCCAACTTCGCCATAAATTACAATCATTTCAATTCTGTCTTGAAGAATGTAAACCATTTTTATACTTTTATACACTTATTAAAGTAATTCCTAAACAGCCCAACAGGTACAACGGTATTCACAATACTACCACATAGTTCAAATTTGCTAACCAATTTTTTGCCGGAAAACAGAAACTTTTTACAGCAGAAGTAGCAAAAAAGGAAGGCTATCTGTACAATTTCTGCGATGACACTTAAAAATTCAGCATTTAATAAACACAACTTTACTACCATCTACGTTTTACTATTAGACTACTTTTTTATGTGAAGTGTTTGGAGCTAATGGCTAATGTTACCCCTAATAAAGGGTTGGAACGGTACCACCTAATATTCTAACCAGTTCTGGCCAAACCATGCATCTCAGTATAGGCGTTCTAATAAATACTTCTGTTAGTTTAGAACGCAATTTTTCGGAAAATGCTCATCAAAAAATAATAAGTCAGGGTACCATTGGAACAAGAATTGAACGCCCATCAAAATGATGTGCCACTTGACCCCCCTTCCCATTTAAAATTCTAAGGGTAACATCTACCCCTCCTAGGGGGTCGAACCACGAGGGCTACAAATAGTCTTCGAAAGTGTCCCCCTTGACAATAAAATTGACCTGTTTTTTCGATTACTCATATTGTTTACTGGAAGGAAGATATTAAGGGTGGGAAGTTTTCAAATTGACACCCTGTATATATATATATATATATATATATATATATATATATATCAATTATTTTGTTAAAATTGGAAGAAAAGTTCATATAGTGAACTTTTAATTTTCAAGTTGGACGGAAGAGCAATATCTGCCATGTGCAATATCATGTGCAGATGTTGAATCCTGCTTTTTGACAGGATTTCATTGTATGTATGTATTTTGAAAGGAAATGTCAATAAAAACAATTATTATTGTTATTATTCCAAAACTGGAACAGATGGTGTACCCCAATCGAATGATGCAATAGTTCCGATCACTTTATCTCTCTCCAGTCGTTCTATTTTCACCTCAACCTTTTGCCTGAAAGCAATATGTATATGACGATGTTTCAAGATAATGTGTTTACAATCATCTTTCAACTGTAAATGAATTACTCCATATTTATATCTCTCTAGAGAATTGTCGAAAAGATCTTGAGAATGATCAAGGATTTTTGGTGATTCATTCGTTACTGTAAGAATTTTCGGGGTTAGAATGAAATTGAATTCAGTGAGAAAATCACGTCCTAGCAAAATTTGACTGTCGTTCTGATTATCGAGGACATACATAAAATTTTCAGAAATGTTTCACTCATATTTCATCTTTACACCGATACACCCTAATGTTTTATTATGCTTTGATGATTGAATAATAATATTCGTATAACTAAATAATAATTGCTTTATTCCAATATTGTACATCAACACATTTCATGCCGTGTTGTTTTTCAATTAACAAAAGAGTAATCTCAACGTCCATCCATGTCAACTGTCACTTATTAATAGTACATCTACAAGAATACGAAACACAGAACTTAACAAGTTGCCCATAAAATTAGAAATACATAGCACCTAAGGCTCGATAACACAACCCGAAAAACTTTTCAAATTCAAATTACAATCCTTCATTTAACAAGAAAACAAATATTTTCTGTAATATTATTCTGAAATCACAGAAATCTCGGCACCACTATCTAACTGGGAATATAAATGAACTCCATTGACAGACAAACAATAAAAATCAGTTTGTTGTCATTGAATTTGATGGTAAAAATGTTTATATCGCTAGAATCTACTTCATCATCTACATCCAAACTGTTCTTTTTATTTCTATAAACTTTCGCTAATTGACCTACTTTGTTAAAAACGTTGTAATTATATGAAGCAAATTTGCAAATCTGTCTACCAGCACGTACACTTTCATCTTCCAGAAACATAAAAAAAATTAATGTGAGTATTTTTCTGTTATTTGAAATTTTGAATACGATATTGTAGAAAATTCATCGTTTGATAACTCTTTCTCCGCCATAGAACTTGTTTATTGAGAGCTGATTCCAAAATTGTTTCCACTGTAGTTGTTTCAGTCTTCTCTTCACACAGTAGGTCTCTAATGGACCCTGTTAGATCGTCTATATTCCTAATACTGCTGGACTATTTGCTCAAAGGACCCCGCACTTTTCTTATGTAAAGTGGCGACCGTTCAAATTTTCTGAAAGTTTGGTATGTTGTTGTACCCGACTCAGTAACCAAAAGTGTCAATGGGCCCAACCCAATCCGATGGCTAGTTTTCTAAATACGGGGTGTTAAAGTTGAAAATTGCCCAAATTTTCGGATTTATTTTTTATTTATTAAAAGTTAGATCGGATTTTTGTTGCATACAGATGTTTACTACATGTTCTACTAATGAAATTAGTGGATACGTATGAGTAAAAATATTTATATTCACAAGGTGATTCACGAATGTATGACGGTAGTTTTTTGACAACATTCACTTTTTCTACTGTGACGTCAGGGAGGCATATTTTTGAAACGTTCTCTTCGATAAAGTATTTTGACCAGAAAATATTGCACAGTACATATTTTTTATACAGGCTGTTTCACAGAGAGAACCACTAGACAAAATTATTTTCTTTTAGGATTAATTCGAAATCCATTATTTATGGATTGATTTTTGGGAAAAGTAATACCACAAACATATGTGTGTCTCTAATATCCAAAATATTCAAGGTGGTTTATTCATAGGAAGGGATTCTATTTTGGGAAAAGTACAAAAAACATGAACAACCTATATTCAAAAATTTCCCGGGTCAAATGTAACTATTTTCTTACTATATATTGATTTTCATACCATCTTACCATCCATACTAAGACTAGTTTTCGAGATACAGGGCGTTAAAGTGGAAAATTACTGATTTTATCAGCTTTTTCTTCAAATTGAAAAGCCGTATTGAGTTTAATATGAGTTTCGGTCAGATGTACATGGAAAGGTTAAGCTAAAAATATTTACCGTTACAGGGTTATTCACGAATAAATCACAATAGGTTTTTGCAAATACTCAAAATTTTACAGTTTCGTCACAGATAAATTATTCCATGAATTTAATACCTAGTTGTTTACAATTTTGAGTCTAAAATGATTACTTTTCATACAGGGTGAGACATACAGCCAGCCATACCAAAAATAATTATGCTTTGAAATAATTGAAATGAGAACTTTTTTAGTGAATTTTGAGTAACTGTATAACATTACATCAAGTATGCATAACCGTAAGAATTTTAAATATACAAGGTGATTTAGTTATAATCACCTACCAAAAATATACATCTTTGTCCGATATAAGTAATCGACCTCCTTTTATACACGTGGCAGCAAAAATGATAATAAGAATTTATTTCATTTATTCAACACTTTATAAACAAATATAATTTAACATTTATGATTCTTTTATGATAAAGGTACAATATCTATGAAGCATTTTGTTCCTGTTCAGCATCAGAGTGTTGATAACGGAACAGTATATAACTCGCTCTACACGTATATTGTGTAGTACCTACCTATACAAATAGGTTCGAATTATACCTACACAAGAAGTTGGATAATTATCATCTCTTTGTAGGTGATAGCGCAGTGGGTAAGCGCGATCATAAAGTTACTCAAAATTCACTAAAAAAGTTCTTATTTCAATTATTTCAAAGCAAAATTATTTTTGGTGTGGTTGGCTGTAACGCTCACCCTGTATGAAAAGTAATCATTTCAGACTCAAAATTGTAAACGACTAGGTATTAACTTCATAGAATAATTTATCTGTGACGAAACTGTAGAATTTTGAGTATTTCCAAAAATCTATTGTGATTTATTCGTGAATAACCCTGTAACAGTAAATATTTTTAGCTGAACCTTTCCATGTACATCTGACCGAAACTTGTATTAAACTCATAGGCGCAACATAAAATCAATACGGCTTTTCAATTTAAAGAAAAAACTGATAAAATCTGTAATTTTCCACTTTAACGCCCTGTATCTCGAAAACTGGTCATAGTATCGGATTCAGAATTCATACCTCTGAAGATGGTATGAAAATCAATATATAGTGAGAAAATAGTTATATTTGACCGGGAAAATTTTTGAATACAGGTTGTTCATGTTTTTTGTACTTTTCCCAAAATAGAATACCTTCCTATGAATAAACCACTTCGAATATTTTGGAGATGAGATACACACATTATGTTTGTGGTATTACTTTTCCCAAAAATCAATCCATAACTACAGCGTTTCGAATTAATCCTAAAAGAAAATAATTTTGTCTAGTGGTTCTCTCTGTGTATAAAAAATATGTACTGTGCAATATTTTCTCGTCAAAATACTTCATCGAAGAGAACGTTTCAAAATTATGCCTCCCTGACGTCACAGTAGAAAAAGTGAATTTTGGCAAAAAACTACCGTCGTACATTCGTGAATCACCTTGTGAATATAAATATTTTTAATCATACGTATCCACTAATTTCATTAGTAGAACATGTAGTTAACATCTGTATGCAACAGAAATCCGATCAAACTTTTAATAAATAAAAAATGAATCCGAAAATTTGGGCAATTTTCAACTTTAACACCCCGTATTTAGAAAACTAGCCATCGGATTGGGTTGGGCCCATTGACACTTTTGGTTACTGAGTCGGGTACAACAACATACCAAACTTTCAGAAAATTTGACCGGTCGCCACTTTACATTAGAAAAGTGCGGGGTCCTTTGACGTGGTAACGATGGAAACCAAAATGGTAAAGAGAAATCAATAAATGCGATTGTCAAAGCGAGTTTTCTCTTTGATTTATGTACTTTGAAGCGAAAATCGAGGCATTCCGAAGTACACAATACGATTATACAGTCCAATTGAACCTAAAGTTCATTAGTAACACGGAGAATCAAAAGTTCTCAACAGACCCCTTCTTCATAGAACCTATGAATTTGTCCTTCAAGTACTGCCTCAAATAGATTCCAAATTCACAATTTGTTGCTAAATTATGAACTCTAGCATACTAACTATTAACAGTTTTACATTCATCTTGACGTGCTTCAAAAAATACTATTCTTTCTCTATACACTGACGTGGTAGGAGAGAAATGAGTTTTGAGAAGTTTCCTTAATTATTGATTGTTCCTTGGGAAGTTTAGGTGTGCAGAGATCACGTAAGACTTTAAATGTTTCCAGTCCAATTAGACTCAAAAGTGCAGACACTCTTCTTTTACCAGTTGAATCGTCTTGGATTCCATTGATGTCAAAAAATATTTCGAGCTGCTCCTGATATAAAAGCCATCTGTTGGTGGTGTTGAATTATCGGGGATAATACCACGGGTGCTCTCAATACTATCGATAGTAATTCTGTCAGAAATCAACGAGATCAAGTTGCTCAGGACGAGTGGTGTTACCTCAAAGCAATTTGATCGAGTTTAAGATTTCTGACAGAATTGTGAGCACGAGTAGTGTTCATTGAGATAATTTCACGAACCAACAAAGTAAAAGATACTCTATTGTCGTGAATTCTTCAATAGTTATAAATAATGCCTGATAGACATGAAGTCTGTCATACTGACATTCATATCAGTAGCAAGATCATATTAAGTTCTCCGTTGTTGTTTGGATAGGTGGTTGCCATGACAAAGAGGTATTACCAGAGAGTCCCTGTATGCAATTTGACATTAAATCGTATATTAGAGTCGGGACCAAGATGCATATAACTCCTGGTGCGTTTACTGATTCGCTTTTGTTTCAACTAAAGTTCTTGATCCTGTAATTGCGTCAATAGAGTTTGTTCCATTCGTCAATGGATGACGCTTAAGTCGAATATAGTGGAGTTTCCAACAATCCAAAGTGCCTACTAGATACATTTTTTGAGTTTTTGAACGTTAACATTATTTTGAGGTTATATGTCAATTACATTGCATATTAGGCTATCCAAGATGCTGTCAAACTAAAATCAAGATGGCCGCCTGAAGGCACACATTGTATTTGTTATTGTTTGAACGAGACTGATTATTGTTAATTTTCATCTATTGGAGTGAAATTTTTGTATGAAACTTTGCCGAATAAAAAACATGCCTACAAAGTGTTATGTTGTAAATTGTGGAAGCCGTGGAGATCGCGACTTAGTGAAGTTTTTAAAAATTCCTAGCTAGCTACATTTTGATAATGTGGTATATTAAATCAAAGACTAGATAGATAGATGTTTATTAAGTAGGATACCCTAATATACATAGTTCCATGTTACAAAATAACAAATTAGTAGGTAAAAATATGTAACAAGTGAAAATAAATTACTTTGCGATATCTGACACTCGGTGTGTAAAAAAACGACCAATCCAATGAAGATTTGAAAATAAAAATAGGTAAATGTGTAGGCAATCATATATTACAAATAATAGTGTTGAGGAAACAGTCATAACTTCATGCACATCGGACAGTCCTATAGGGTCCAATAGAATTTCACAGATTTCATTTTCACACTGCAGCACAACTCGGCCATCCTCACCTTTTCACAAAGTCACCATCTTTACTCTAAAAAATGTCTTCCTTTTATGAAACTCAGGTAGCACAACTACTTTACGAAAATTGTACGCTTTTGTGAAATCAACTATCCAGAATTATTCATCTGGGAAAATTTACTCATGAACATATATCCTTTGGGTGACCAAATCACAAAATCGCAGTATTTTCATTCAGTTAGTTTCATTTGTAAATGAGTTTGGTAATAATAAGCATGGTCACGTTTTAGGGTAATTGCAATTCCACCGCTTATTATAGTTGAGGTTTTTAAATTTGAATACTGCCCCATATCAATATTCCTTAATGAATATGGACACTTCACTTCCATAGCAGCCACAAGACATCGTCGCATCAGGAGGACCATCAATTTATTAAATAATCTATGCTTTCAACAAAGGAATATCCATTCGCTGTGAATGCCTCATCTGAAAATTAATTGGAAACATTAATAAACAGTTCATAAATTAAGAAAAATCAGTACCTACCGTGGCAACAACAACAGTATGTTCATCCATTTTTCTTGCTTCACAATCATGGGCAAATCCAGCTTCAAGATATTTATAGCCTGTTAAACTTTTGTAGGCCTTCATTGGCTTTCTTGTTTATGAGTCAACAGCAGATATGTAATAATATCGAATGCCGTTACTGTTGTGAAAAGATCTAGAGATATGTCCATTTCACAAGGAGTGAAAGTAAAAGGATCCATGCACTTTATCACTCTCCTTTTGTCTCTATAGATCGATGCAGTGTCTTTGTTTACTCGTTCTAATGATAATAAATAAATCACTTTTAGTTAAAACAGCCATAATAACATTTCAAATCACAACTAAACAAAACTATTAGCAGTAGAAGCTAGTGCCAAACACAAACACCATTCATGTGTGCCTACAGCAGGCCATTTTTGAAAGAGCCGTGGTCACGTGTTCTGGATAGCCTAATTGTATTTATCGTGTGATTTTTCTGTTCTTTTAATACTTTTCGCTCAGTTCGGTAGTTTTGCGACGTTTTTAGTTGTTGGGTTATTGTTATTTATTTGTTCTTGTGTTTTTCTGTCATTTGTAAAAGTTAGGGTAGTGTATAGCATTTTTTTATGAGTCTCGACTTCGACATGACAATCATGACATGGTTCAATTTGAGGTTATGTCGATGACGCAGCATGCGTTTGTCAAAACGACATGTCAAGTCATCATGATCGGTAATGATTTGCCTGCCATCTATGTTAAAATTGAGTAAACTCTCTTAACGCAATAAAAATGTCATGAATCAAGCAGGCCGTACATCAACAGTTTTGGATGACAATTTCACAGCTATAAGTAATTCCACCAGGAGTTATATGCATCTTGGTCGGGACACTCTTTGACAGGACATCAAAAAAACGCGTTTTAGGTTATGTCTACCTTGTGAGGCCGAATGAGCACAAGGGCGTATCGTCAGGGAGGGAATATGTAAAAATATGTTGAGTTACACGTAACCCGACTAACTGAGACGGTATCTTTCAGAATCGAATCTTCGTCAACTGAATCTTCCGAAACGATATGCATAATATATTCATACCGTATGTGTTCATTACAGAATTGTAAGAGCAATTTCAATGATTTAAATCATTTTACTGGGAATCCAGTTCTATTACAAACATGGAAGTCGGCGCTCAAGAGAGCCGCGTGGAATATAACATCAAAAGCGCGAATTTGTCAGGTGAATTGAAATGATAGGTCAAGAGTAATATCTATTGAATTGATAAAACTTTTGGGCAGAAGAATTTCCTCCAATCGAGAAAAACTCGACTGAAAGTATTTAATGTTATTTGGAGTTTAAATGATATTTTTCATAAACAGGTACAAAGAACAGGTATAGAGAAGATTTTGAGTGGTATTTCGCAAAGAACTTGAAAACTGATACTAGATCGTTTCAATTTTTTCTGTGCATAGAGGAAGAGATGTATTTTCCCCAATGTTTTGAAAGAAAACAACGAGTTAAAGTTAAAATTGGTCCAGTATGAAGATTTCATACCAGAAAAAATCTTTTAAATTTTTTTTTGGAACAAAGTAGAACGAGTTCAAATAAAAATTGAAGATTCGCAAACAAAGTTGAATGTTTACGGAAACTTCGGCTTGAATTCAGATCAACTTACTTTCGTAATGGAAAAAGATAGCGACCTGAGACTATGGAGGAAGCATTAGTTATTAGATTCGCATGTTGTATACTTCTGGCTATGAAACGTTATTGAAACTAAATTATGCGTTACCTAGTATAAAAACGTTGAATCGTAAAATAAGTCCTATTAAATTTTCTCCAGTCCAGGCTATAACATGAAATACTTCATTGTTTGAAGATCAAAATTCTAAATTTTTCAAACTGCAAAAAAGATTGCTGTTTATTTTTGGATGAAACAGTTATTTAACCTGGAGACCAGTACTGTGTAGCTACTTGCATTGATGTGGGAAGGGGAACGTTAGAAAAGGGGACATGTTTTGGCTGTCCTGTTAGGTGGAGTTTTCAAGTCGATGGAAACAACTCATATCATATCATTTCTCATGAAATAAAATGAAGGGAGAATCTTTGGCAAAACACTTATTACAAACATATATTACAAAAATAGTTTCATCCATTGGATTCAATATCGTTAATGTCAAA
Source organism: Chrysolina oricalcia (assembly GCA_944452925.2). Lineage (NCBI taxonomy): Eukaryota > Metazoa > Arthropoda > Insecta > Coleoptera > Chrysomelidae > Chrysolina > Chrysolina oricalcia. The sequence goes on from OX101813.2 coordinate 3,155,625, forward strand.
AAAAGTAATGTTCTGAATTTTGCAGCCTTCAGCTACTCAATTTTTATAGCCTTCAGATCTCAATGTTTATAGTCTTCAGCTCCTCAATTTGATAGCCTTCAGTTAATCATTTTTGGCCTTCAGTCTATTGTATTTTATTTTTAAGAAAAAAACTTGTTACGAGGGCTGTTTGGTAACTCCGTGACTATTTGAATAAAGAAAAAAAAATTTGGCAAATAAGCGTTTTATTTTTCAACATAATCTCCTTTTAGATCAATACATTTAGTCCAGCGTTTTTCCAGTTTTTTTATTCCTTCCAAATAATAGGTTTTCTCAAGGCCCTCAAAATAGGCGTTTGTTTCGGTTATAACCTCTTCATTCGACCCAAATCTCTTACCACCCAGCCATTTCTTCAGGTTTGGGAAAAGAAAATAGTCGCAAGGGGCTAAATCTGGAGAATATGCTGGATGGGGTAGTAGTTCGTAGCCCAATTTATGAATTTTTGCCATAGTGACTACACACGTGTGCACTCGTGCATTGTCTTGATGAAGCAGCACTTTTTTTTTCGCTAAATGTGGTCGTTTTTGCCTCAAATCAATATCGAATCTGTCTAAAAGCTCTGAATAATATTCGCCGTTGATCGTTCTACCCTTCTCTAAGTAATCTATATGAATGACACCGCGTGCATCCCAAAAAACTGTGGCCATAACCTTGTTGGCTGACAGACGCACCTTAGCCTTCTTTGGTGCACGTTCACCAGTTGACACCCACTGTTTTGATTGTTCCTTGGTCTCTGGGGTATTGTGATGGATCCATGTTTCGTCTACGGTTATATAACGGCGTAAAAACTCGCCCGTATTGCGATTGAACTTTGCCAAACACTCCTTTGAAGTGGTCACACGGTTGCGCTTGTGGTCGAGTGTGAGCAATCGCGGCACCCATCTCGCGGATAGCTTCTTCATGTCCAAATATTCATGTAAAATGTGATGTACTCGCTCAGTTGAGATGCCTACAGCCTCAGCTACCTCACGTACTTTTATTCTCCGATCGTCCAATATCATTCCATGGATTTTATCGACGATTTCTGGCGTGATGACCTCTTTTGGGCGACCTGAACGTACGGCGTCACTTGTGCTGGTACGACCACAACGGAACTCAGTAAACCACTTCTTAACCATTGAAATTGATGGTGCAGAGTTCCCATAGTATTTATCAAGTCTTTCCTTGGTTTCAGTTATGGTTTTTTTACGCAAAAAATAATGCTTAATCAACACACGAAATTCACTTTTTTCCATTTTTGTTAAAATTCACGAGGTTGTCTGCTTCTAATTGCTGTCAAACACAAACCAAATGTCGCAGCTTGCTCAAAATTTGACAGTAGTCTATTGAAAGATGGTGGTTGACAGCAGCAGTGTTGCATTTAAAGTTACTGCGCGGGAAATTTAAAAAGTCACGGACTTACCAAACAAGCCTCGTATTTGTTAGCATTTCTGCATATTTATTCTGCCTTCCCACACAAGCTTGATATCAATTTATAGTTTATCTTTCTATTTGAATCTGTCTTTTGCAGCCTGGCACCCTCCTATCTGTCAACTCATGTCCTATTTGATTTAATATTCACTCAATTTGAATAATCTATTGATCAATCGTTTGTTGAACATTAATCGAATCAGCAAAAAGTGATACCTTCCAGTAATTGTGAATAAAAACTTAGAATTCGAATTTTAAAAAATTTGAAGGGTTACAAGGAAAATAAATGAAATTTATGAAAATGAAGTAGTTATTGAAGAAAATTTCAAATAAATTTGATTTGTTTGTGCATACAGATAATGGTGGATAAAAATTCACCTGTGCAGATATTCTGCTTGCGTGTTTAGATCAATAAGATTTTTCTCACCCTTTTTACAAAACGCCACTGTTGACACAGAGGGAAATATATTTTTCCCGCTGCCGACACTGTAAATAGTCCATACATGCTTAGCAACAAAACAGGTAAATGGCCTATATCATTCGTTTACTAATTCATCTTGACAACGGAACTTAATAGTGTCATTTAGATGCCTAGGGTAATAATGACTTTGACTTTGAGAAGTAATACCTTCAGCTTCATTCATATCAATTTTTAGGTTATGAGACCTTTTGAATATTATTGTTGTCTGCTTATTCGGTAACTTAGTTACACGTACAAGCAACTTAGAATGAAATAGCGAACGAATAATCATGAAGGAAGGGTAAGAAAACAAACTTCAATTCAGGCAAATTTTGAGAAATGTCAACAAGCAGCGGGAAAAACGTAATAAGTAACACGGAATGTATCGACTGTTATCATCCTCGGCAAGCGACAAGCCTCGGCTTTGCCTCGGCTCGTACTCGCTCACCTCGAATGTTAACACGTCTTTACATACCTTCTTACTTAAATAACTATTGTACTGTCAATACTATCGTTCGACCGTTGTCACATCAACGGTATAGATATATTTTCTGTTCTTGTTTGACTGATACAATACGCCATTAAAAAATATTTGGTTTCAACATAATTTTTGAGATATAACCTAAAACGCATTTTTTCGATTTCCTGTCAAAGAGTGTCCCGACTCTAATATACGATCCAATGTCAAATTGCATACAGGGTCTCTAACCAGCTCAAAAGCTAGGAATTGCGTATTATCTAGGCATACGTCCCTTATTGGTCCTAATATTGCAGGAAAAGAGGGTTTCATATGGCGAGTAAAATTATCGCATTGATCTTATTGCAGTCCTTTTTGTACAAAATGGTTCTAGTTCGTATTCAAGATTTTTCCTCGTCGCCAAATGTAAAGACCTCAAATTCACTCAAGCAGAGATTACCAGATAATAAGTTACAATATAATAACTTTAATAGGGCAGGGATTAGCGCACTGATTAGGCGCTCGCCTGGTAACCAAGAGGTTGCAGGTTCGATTCCCAGACGGTGCGATCTTTTTTTATTTTCAGATGTGACAGTCTGAATGATTGAGGCTCGTGTCGGCTAGGATTAATCCTCCACAATTCACTGTTGCGTTAAAAATTATCAGTGCTGCTCCTAAGGTGGCGTATGGAGTTAGTAACAAGGTCTATCCAGAACACATGGCTAATGACCAAAGCAGTCGATGCCAAAACACCAAGAAAAAAAAAACTTCAATGATGTCGGGTCGTGGCGCAGTGGTTAGAGCGTCCAACTCTGAGTCGAAAGGTCCCCAGTTCGAGCCCCAGTGGCGGCTGGGATTTTTTAATTCAATTTAGCTGATTAAATTATCCATATCTCGTGGCTGAACTGGGGTGAGTCCAGCACGATTCACTGTTGCGTTCCAATTAACAGTGCTGCTCCTAAGGTGGCGCATGGAGTTAGTAACAAGGCCTATCCAGAACACGTGGCTAATGACCATAGCAGTCGATGCCAAAACATCGAATAAAAAAAACTTCGATGCAAAACCAGAAGGATCTTTACAAAGTTCGAAAAGTATTTGACACTGCCCAGGTAGCACATCATATCGGCTGAATCTTGGTTCCATATTGGGCCAATATAGATATATTGTAAATGAAAAATCAATATTGGTCCAATATGGGTGAATATTCAAAAAACAATATTGTATTATTAATATTGGTGGAATATTGGTTGAACTTGTTTTGAATGTAGATTATCACACGAAATATTGGGTCAATATTGGTTGAATAATTTGTACCAATATCGATAATACAATATTGGTTATATATTGTTTTCCACATCTAGAATAAATATTGCAATCCAAATATTCCAGTCATATCGATTATAGGGAAAAAAACTACTGTATTTCCAAGTTTGTTAGAATATTGGTTGAATATCATTTCCACTTCATTTGACAAATTGTAATAACTCATATTGAGTCAATATTGGTGGAATGATATTTACCAATATAGATAAAACAATATTGTCTTCACATCGTTTTTAACATCTAAAATAAATATCGCAATCCCAATATTCCCCTAATATCGATTCTAGGCATAAAAACTATATTGTATCTGCAAGTGTGATTTCACATTGGTTGAATATCATTTCGCCAATATTCAACAAATCTTATTAATTAATATTGGGTCAATATTGGTTCAATAATATTTATCGATATCGTTAAAACAATATTGTTTTCATATTGTTTCCCACATCTAGATTGAGATGAAATTTGAATATTGGCCGAATATTCAATGAAACATATTGAAATTATATCATGATCAAACCTGAATAAAAATCCGCTAGATGGCTCTACATACCGGGTGGCTACGGAAGTATTGCCTACAAAATATCTCAGTTATTGTATGAAGTAGGTTTGTGAAATTTGGAGCCTCGATATAATGACATAAGAGCTAGAATTTGAGCATATTGACATGTCGAAGTTAACTTCCGGTCTGACCGGAAGTAATATCAACTGTCTTATTTTAAATGGAAATTCTATTCTTTTTTCTTTTCGCTTTATTCAGCATTCAATTCCCTTTCTAATGACATATCACAAGTTGGTATCTAACCAGAAACTAGATCAGAAAAAAATTATTATTGAAATTCACCGAGTAGGCCGTGGAAGCAAAATGAAAGCCAAAAATTGAAAAGTTGGCTATGGAAACCATACGTCACTTGATAACAGTTGCTACTACTGTAATATTTTATTTTCATTCGTCGGCGTTATAAAAAGCCGCCAAAAAAAATATTGGAAAAATTGGGAAAAAAACAATACTCTGTAGGTCCATAACTTAAATAGGAACATACAACTTTTTCTTGCCTGTACTATTCAGCATAACCATTCCTTTCTAATGATATAATAGAAAGTAATTTTTTGAAATGAAATACCAAAAAATCCAATTATTATTCTTCAAATAACGAAAAAACAGATGTATCGAAAAAAAAAAATTCAAATTGATAGGATTGAAGATAAAATAAATTCAAAACAAATGTTCGAAATGCATTCCCTCAGCGTCAATACATTTATTGACTCTGGTGATATTTTCATGTAAAACGTTTCTCAACATTTGGGGCGTGATGTCTTGGAAAGCTCTACGAATTTTTACTTCTAGCTCATGTAGAGTTGTAGGCTGTGTGGAATACACCCTATTTTTAAGATGCCCTCATAGAAAAAAGTCGCACGGAGTAAGATCAGGTGACCTTGATGGCCACCTGACTGGACCATGGGTTGTTATAAGTCTCTCTTGAAAGCGATTTTGAAGATAATTTCTCGCTATTCCTGAATTATGCGGAGGGGCGCAATCTTGCTGGAAGTACATTCTCTCAGTAATTTCCGCTGGTAGGTTGTTAATGAATTCCGAAATTTCATTCGTTAAAAAATTAAAGCATCTCTCTCCGGTTAGTTGGCCTTGAAAAAGAATGGGGCCAACAATATGAGTTCCAACTATTCCTGCCCAAACATTCACAACAAATCTCTACCTTGTTTTATTCCTGTTAAATAATCCATTGTAGGTAAATCTTGACTCGTCCGTAAACAAGATATAATAGTTAAATAGGTGATTGTGATTCTCAGCATTTTGTCGAAGAAACCAATTACAATATTCCAGGCGCCTTTCACCGTCATTTTCATACAAATCTTGATGCAACTGATACTTGAAGGATTTCAATCGATGTTTTTTCAAAATTTTCCTAGCAGAGTCCTTACTTATAGCTAATTCGGCGCCAATCTGCCTTGAGGAAATTGTGCTATCATATTGTACTAAAGCTAATACATTAATTTTAGTTTCCTCATTAATAACAAATGCTTCTTGGTCTTCGTGAACATCAGGCTAAGTTCTTAATTTTTCTTCAAGCCACTGGAAATACCTTTTTGACGGTTGCTGCCTCCCTGGATATCGCTCTAAATACAATCGTTCAGCGGCATAAGAATTTTTTAAACATTCACCTTAAATGAGAAGCATGTCAATTTGTTCGGTTCGTGAATAACGGGGCATTTTTTGAATATTCCACTAACTGATTTCGATTTCCAAACCCTTTTAAAATGGCAGAATCAAAAACACTACTTCGAACGTCAAAATAATATGGATAGCAGCGTTCGTGACAGCTCTCATTTCTTTTTTGTTTCATTCCAAAATACATCTTAATCAGCTTACTTGTTAATATTTTGGTTCGAATGATTATTGCAATGGAATGATTATTCTGAATAGCACAAACATCGTCCATAGGTAGATATTAGAATATCTATGGACGATGGCACAGACCAAGTACGTTTATGTTCCTATTTAACCTAGAACCTACAGGATATAATTTATCATTCCACATTATTTTTAATTTTATTTTTGCGTATGGCGATAATCTGTTTTGTTATTTGAAGAATAATAATTGGATTTTTCGGTATCTCAGTTCAAAAAATTATTTTCTATTATATCATTAGAAAGGAATGTACAGGCAAGAGAAAGTTGTATGTTCCTATTTAAGTTATGGACCTACAGAGTATTGTTTTTTTCCCAATTTTTCCAATATTTTTTTTGGCGGCTTTTTATAACGCCGACGAATGGAAATAAAATATCACAGTAGTAGCAACTGTTATCAAATGACGTATGGTTTCCATAGCCAACTTTTCAATTTTTGGCTATCATTTTGCTTCCACGGCCTACTCGGTGAATTTCAATAATAATTTTTTTCTGATCCAGTTTCTGGTTAGATATCAACTTGTGATATGTCATTAGAAAGTGAATTGAATGCTGAATAAAGCGAGAAGAAAAAAATAGGGTTTCCATTTAAAATAAGAAAGTTGATGTTACTTCCGGTCAGACCGGAAGTTAACTTCGACGTGTCAATATGCTCAAATTCTAGCTCTTATGTCATTATATCGACGCTCCAAATTTCACAAACCTACTTCATAGAATAACTGAGATATTTCGTAGGCAATACTTCCGTAGCCACCCGGTATAGAACGTCTTCTAAAACCTACGAAAGTATATTAAATACTTCCGTAACTTGTTTTCAAGACAGCTCACTCAGTGGTTATGGCGATCAAAAGGCAGACTGTGGTGTCACCTTCATCAACTAAAAGACCTTTAGTCATTTGCCAAGGTATATTGACATCCACCAATATATCCAAATGATATTGTACCAATATCGATAAATATTTTACCAATATCGATAAATATTTTACCAATATCGATAAATATTTTGATGCCATTACTGCTTCAAGAATATTTCATCAAAACTATTTCTAAAATATTCAAACAATATTCGACCAATATCGCAAAATGTTCACATTTTATTTCTCGACAATATAACTTTTGAATATTGTGCCAATATTGTCAGAATATTGTATCAGCGATATTGTAACAATATCGCCGAACATTTTGAGGCCCATATTACTTCAAGAATATTTCGCCAATATTATTCAAGTAATATTGGACCAATATCGCCGAATGTTCACATTTTTTTTCTCGACAATATTGCATTTCAAATATTTCGCCAATATGTTCACAATATTGTACCTATATTTTACCAATATAGGTGTGCTACTTGGGTGACAACTTTTGTTATCAACAAATTTATACGAGGCGAATACATCACAGTTTTTTAAACATTCGAATAAAATTTCACATTTTTTTCATTTTCAGAAGTCGTCAACACCATGGGGTGGAATTCTGACTTCAGGCTGTTTCTGGGCACTCGTGTCAGGTCACTGTGCATTTTGCTGGGGATTATACACACTAGTTTCAGTAAATCCAATTTATTTCAAATACCTGATGAAATTCGACATAAAAAAGGTGAGTTTCAAAAAGTTATATATCGCACGTATCTTCCAAACTGACCTTGTTCTTAGCAGCAAATTTTATCATAAGGTAAATGTCCCAATTATCGACACAACAGCGTGTAAGTGAAAATGATAAATACTTCTTGTATTCTAGGGGAGTCTTATGTGGTTGCGATATACAGTGTGACCCACTTAAGACCGGAGCACCCCTATAAAATCTACATTTTTCAACCGATTCGAATGATTTTTTTTCATTAGGTAGACATTCTACAAGTCTACTAGGACACCAAATATCATGAATAAATCTCCATATCCAGGGCCAACTAATCTGATTTTTCAAGGTCAAAAATGTAAAAAAAAATTTTTTTTAGAAAAATTCTAACTACACCACTGGATTCGCGACATTTTCAAATAGTTCTTATGTAAATAACGTTAAAATGCGTCAATCAATTAAAAAGTTATGAGGGAATTAATTTTAAAAAATATGCCGTTTAATCAACCCACCAATTCAATTTCAAAACTTTTATCAGAACTTTGACTACACCACTGGATTCAGGAAGTCTCGAAATATCACTGACTGTAATTTCATCGAAATCTGTTAACAAAAAAAAAATTAGGAGATAAAATTGACATTTTCCTGAAATTCCATTAACATATTTTTACAATTTCCAACCGACTCAATTTTTTTTTAGCAGGAAGAGTAACAAAAAGTCTACGTTTGAACAAAACATTTGCAAAATATTCCAAATTTCAGGGTATACTACGATTTTTTTTATGTTCTAATTGCTAAATTTTATTAGCGAATTTTTTCGTGAAATTTCGACTCAGCCGCTGGATTCAGCATTCTTCATTTACGTGAATCCTAAAATTTCATTTGAAAATATTTATTGGCAGCAAAGCTATAGCATTATTAATTTTGATAACATGCCATTATTTTTGAAAATTTCAGACAAATTCTGAGAATCGGCAACACTGTCAAAACAAACGTAGAAGATCGTTGAGATTACTGGTAGAAATTCAAATTCATAACACAAACTGTTCCCGGGTTATAACATCTAGGAACGAGGAACGAGTACACATTCGGAATAAAGTATTGAAGTCGGAAAGACAGCTTATCATAAAAATTTATTTAAAACAATTTTTGAAAGATACTGTCAGAGTTTTTGGGTTCTGGTATTATTTACTCATGCAGGCTATCCGATTTCTTCCACAAAGTTATTTTGTTTCCCTCTTCGTTCGCTAGTGTCAAAATACAATTACTGAATTGAAAATTTTAAAATGTATCGAACTCGAGAAAGGTAGGCTGTGATGACGTTATTATTTTTAATAGTTATATGAATAAAACAAAAGTAAGCCCCGACAATGACAGATTGAGTTTCAATTCGAATGTGAGAAAGGTATTGATCAATATTCAATTGCAATAGGACTAAATTTCGTTATGGCTTTACAATTGTCTTTGCCAGAAAAAATTGTAATTGTGCGTCTTACTGGATACAATGATAGGAGTGAAAGAGAAGTGTGCAGAATATTCAATGATCGACATCCAGATCGCCCCCCTATCAGTAATAGTATAGTGCACAGAATTGATAAAAGTTTCAATGAAACAGGCGCTGTATCGAGGAATATTTAGAGGAATAATGTGAGAAGAAGGATTGGACACGAACATGTTGTATTAGATTACTTTAGGAATAATCCCAATGCCAGTTTGAGAGTGGCAAGCCTAGATTTGAATTTACCAAGGGAAAAGATACGGAGATGCCTACGAAAAAACAAAATGAAACCATTCAAACCCAAATTTTTGCATACCCTGGAAAACGGAGATCAAGAAAAACGACTTGAATTTTGTTTGTGGGCACAAGGAAAATACCTGAGTAACAGACGATTTTTAGAATGTATATTATTCAGCAATGAAGCCACTTTCACGACTAACGGTGTTGTTTCATTTCAAAACACAAGATTGTGGGCAACCGAAAACCCTAATTGGGTTATAAACTGCAAAAGATAATATTCGTAAAAAGTTAATGTATGGTGCGGAATATTAAATGAACGAATTATTGGCCCATTTTTTTTCGAAGGAACTATAAATGCCATCAAATTACTGTAATTTCTCAGAACTGAACTATGGAATGCTATTCATGATCTTCCTATTGTTGAGCGAATAAACTTACATTTCCAATTAGACTGATGCTCTGTGCATAATGCTGGAATTAATAAACAATGGCTGGATGAACAGTTTCCTCGTCACTGGATTGGTCGAGGAAGTGAATTGATTGGATGGCCACCAAGGTACCCCGATTTGACCCCACTTGACTTCTTCTTGTGGGGTCTTCTTGTACAAAAAGTCTACAAATCCCAAGAACTAGATAGGAGTTGTGTGAAAGAATACGTCAAGCTTGTAGAGAAATAACACCAGAAGGACTCAAAAATACTGTAAAACATATTCGAAAGAGATACGAAAAATTTATTGAATTGAATGGTGGTTTGGTGGAAGCAACAAAAATTTGAAATTTATTGATTAGGACCAAAATTACTCAATGTTGTATTATCGATGTCATTTGTTAGCCATCGTAAAATTTGGAAATTAAATCAAAATAAAGTTTTCAGTTCATTCGAATGTTCTTGGTTGGATTGTACAATAATCGATATCTCGAGGAGCCGGTTTCTCGACGTTATGGATTTTAAATTTTTTCCAAAAATACCATTCTAGATGTTATAACTCGAGAACAATTTGTGTTATGAAAGCGAATTTCTATCAGAAACCTCAATGATCTTCTACGTTTGTGTTGACAGTGTTGCCGATTCTCAGAATTTGTCTGAAATATTAAAAAATAATGGCATGTTATCAAAATTAATAATGTTATAGCTTTGTTGCCAATGAATATTTTCAAATAAAATTTTAGAATTCACCTAAATGAAGAATGCTGAATCCAGTGGCTGAGTCGAAATTTCACGAAAAAATTCGCTAATGAAATTTAGCAATTAGAACATAAAAAAAATCATAGTATACCCTGAAATTTGGAATATTTTGCAAATGTTTTGTTCAAACGTAGACTTTTTGTTACTCTTCCTGCTAAAAAAAATTGAGTCGGTTCGAAATTGTAAAAATATGTTAATGGAATTTCAGGAAAATGTCAATTTTATCCTATTTTTTTTATTTGTCAACAGATTTCGATGAAATTACAGTCAGTGATATTTCGAGACTTCCTGAATCCAGTGGTGTAGTCAAAGTTCTGATAAAAGTTTTGAAATTGAATTGGTGGATTGATTAGATTAAACGGCATATTTTTCAAAATTAATTCCCCCATAACTTTTTTATTGATTGACGCATTTCAACGTTATTCACATGAGAACCATTTGAAAATGTCGCGAATCCAGTGGTGTAGTTAGAATTTCTCAAAAAAAAATCGCTAGTAATTTTTTTAGATATTTGACCTTGAAAAATCAGATTAGTTGGCCCTGGAAATGGAGATTTATTCATGAAATTTGGTGTCCTAGTAGACTTTTAGAATGTCTACCTAATGAAAAAAATTGGTTGAAAAATGTAGATTTTATAAGGGTGCTCCGGTCTTAAGTGGGTCACACTGTATATTTTCTGAATCTTTGTACCTTTAGTTTCGATAAACATAAGAAAAGAGTTATAATGAAACGGTAAAATACTTTTTCTACGACCATTAAGAAAAATGAACATTTCAATCGCGTCTTCGATTAAGAAACCTACCACGTTGTAACGCCGATTTTCATTTCCCACGGGCTAGCTGTATCGAAATATTTCATTTCCTACGACTTTCATGAACTACTAGACTGTCATTATAGGTAGGTATTAACGAATTTTATGAACATAAATAATATCGAATCAAGTTTTTTTACGTCTGTCTAATAATTTGACATTTCACATCAGTAGATTATTACCACATTCGATTGAAAAAATTAAGTTAATAAAAATGATTAGCGATAGTGATTTAACAATCAAATTGATAAATTTATGTCAGAAGCTCCTGATAATGCCTATCTTATGACAAAGGTATGATTTTCTTTTCATAATACCAGAATATTTTCAGTAAAAAGATTGATTACAATCGGATTCTATATTTTTGAATAGTTGACAGATACTTTCTATATAGCAGTCAATTTGAACAAATTGTTATGTGCTCTAGTAACGACGAGTGTTGATTCAGATATATGCGGACGATACCGCGATATACGCGCATGCGCCTGCAAGCGGCGAAGCAGCTGAGAAGCTGCGTATCCACATAAATCGAGAGATCGTACCGTATCTGGAGAACAACAAGATTGCACTTAACCCAGCCAAAACTGAGCTGATTAATTTCACGAAGAAGCGTTGCGATCGTAAGGTAAAGCTCTTCAGGAAATTCAAGGTGAAAGACAATGAGGTTGAGGACTCTAATTCGGTGAAGTACCTCGGCGTACTGCTGGACAGGCGTATGAACTTCAACAAGCACGTCAGCTTGGCTATCCAGAGGGCAGGGGCTGCTGTTAAGCGGACCTACCCCTTCATTACACGGGGATCCAAGCTGTCGCTTGATAACAAAATATTAATTTATAAACAGATTATTCGCCCAGCAATGGTATACGCCTGCCTGCCCAGTGTTCTGCGGACTGCCCATCACGCAACTTACGAGGCTGGAAAGAATGCAGAACAAAGTACTGCGTATCATCACCAACAGCGATAGATACATCCGACTGGACGAGCTGCGTGACCTAGCTAAAGTCACCACTATCCAAGACCACATAATTAATCTTTCATATAAATTTTACAAATATCACATTCCCAAGAGTTCACTCACCAGGGAAATAACAAGAGTAAGGGCACACCACAATGAGCCCCGCAAACACGACGGGCTCATTTACCAAAAACTGGACTTGTTCCATGAACGCCAAGACTAAGCACCAAGTCACCTCTATAGAGGACTAAGACCAGAACCCGGTTATTTGCCAAAAACTTTTTCCGGGAATCCACATCACACCCCTCACAAATCACACTTCTAAAATCTAATCAATCTGACAATCAACCCCTGTATTAGCATAGCGGGAGACAGGGTATACTTATACCATGATGTAGGAAGGTAAAATCTGAGTTACACCCGTTAACATCAGCGGGGGTGCCTCACATGTTCCTCTTGAGGAGCCGAGGAGACACTACATTCGGGACAACGCCGGCCCCTGGCAACAGGGGTCGACGGAGCCCCCCACCCCAGCACTCCCTCACAACCTGCGGGATCCCTATCAGCCCACGGAGGTGGGCGGAAAATATCAAGCAGAGTTGTGTTGTACATAGATTTCGCCGGAATGCAATGTAAATAGCTAAATATCTTAATATACATATTTTTGAGTTTGAGTTTGATTCAGATGACACATGGTCTTTGTATGGTGGGAGCGAGGGTTCAAATCCACGCAGCCACATTTTTTTTTTCATTTTATGAAATCGATTAGTGTTTGATTTTTATAATAATTTTCACGACTTAGGTAGGTACGTGTACAAAAAGAAAAAATAGATGTTTCATTCAACGGGTGGAGAAAGAAAAATTTATCTAAACCATGTAAAAATGACGGCAGGAGAGTTTATGATAAAAAGGATTATTAAAAATATTACAGATTAGTTAATGATTCAGATGGTCGTAGAAAAAGTATAGTGTACAATGAGCATGAAATGACCCATTTCCCACTCGTAGGTATATGGAATTTTGTATTACTTACTCGCTACGCTCGTACTACAAAATTTCATATACCTACTCGTGTAAATGTATGTCATTTCATGCTCATTGTACAATATACTATTATATGAAATAAAAGAAGCCATAAAACATATGTCCCAATTATCGTCACCTGAAAAATGTGAATAACCAATGTTCGACATGTATGTTATCCAAATGCTATGTTATATTTATATCTTTATGAGTATAAAACAGCGTAAACGATTATATTTATATCTATAATAAATAAAACAGTCACAAAACTTCAACAAAAATCAATCAAAATGTTTCTTTGGTACATAATCAATTTCTAGGAGCTGTTTCGTACATTTCTGGTATTTCATATATGCCACGTTTATTTAACTGTATTTTCTCTACAATTAAACATATGATGATATCCTCAAAGTCTTACTCCAAGGAGGAAACCGCGGAGAAAATTGTGTACAGTAATTCCCATAAATCCTTTTTGTAATTTCGTTTCAATATGGCGACTTTTTGTTTACAATTTGAATGTCAAAATGACGGTCATATTTGCACAAGTGCGAATATGAGAGTTCATATTCACACTAGTGTGAATATGGAAATCAGTTTTGATGTTCATTTGGAAGTATGAATGGGATGCTCATAATTTCAGTAAATTCAGTCAACTCAGTAGATTCATTCTTTATTCGATTATCAACAATATAGGTAAATTATAAATAAAGTACTGATAAACATGAATATCAACCCAGATATTATTGGTCATTCTATTTCTAAAGATATATACTAGGTATCTCAAACAACAAACTTCAGAACTAGAACTATAGAAACATGAACAATTAAAACTTTATTTAGAATAGAAATTGATATTACAATTATTTAAGTTTGAAAAACTAACACCTTGCAAAGAAGACATAGACACTTCATCTGATATATTAATGTATGACTTATCATTGGATGAAGTGCAAGTGGCAACTACATCTACCTTAGTTTTTTTTGCAATACCAGTATTGACATTATTGTTTTCACCTAATATCATTTTTGAAATCTTCCTTTTATTCTCAAGCGAAGCATCGACATATCCTTCAGCTACATTTGTCGATTTCCATCCACCGTGCCTTTTCAATATGGTCATATCAGCCCCTGACTCAGCTAAAAAAGTAGCTGAACTTCTCCGGAAACAATGCCCAGTGTACTGATCTATATCAGAGAGATTCAAAAATGTTGCAATTTTTCTTGGAATATTCCCAAATGTATTAATACCGATTGGTTGAACAGTGCATTTTCCATTTTTATAATTTATAAAAAATCGTTGGTGAGTAATATGTGGTGGACGCAATATGGAGTATTTACGAAATAAATTAATCAAGCTTAATCCTTCAATATTTCCTTCTGTGGTTGTGAATTCCCGAGCCACTTTTGTCTTAGTATTTGTTAGAGTTATCTTCAGAAATTGCCCCGAATCTTCTATATCCCTCATAGTTATATTCAGTAACTCTTGTCGACGACATGCTCCTGCGATTCCAACTATCAGTACTACCTGAAACAAATAGAATTTAGTGCTTAGGTTCTCGCTCAGGATAATTTGCAATGTTACCTTCATCATCAAGAAGTCTTCATCACTGGCTGTATTTAAAAATCTTTCAAACTCATCCTTGGTGAATACTTTGGATTTTTTACCGCGATAGCCTTCACTTTGTCTTTTTAAAAAAGCGATCAAATTAGTGAATTTGCTGATGTCCACATTTTTATTCATAGATATTGTTGTTCTCAACATAGAGTAAAGAGTCCACAATGTTGAAGGCCTGACGTTTTTCGACTTCTCAAGAAAGTATGCCAACAATACTTTCTCATTTATGATTGATAATTTATTTTGATCATTCCATTCTTGAAATCGTTGGTAGGTTGATTGGTAAATTGCTTTTGATTTCACTGGTAATAAACTTGAAATTGCCTCCTCCGCGGCAGCTTCAATATTACTTAGCACATTATTTTCTGTATCAGAATCACTCATTTTCGTTTGAATTTAATCAGACAGTCCGTCAGGTAATTCAATATGTTTGTATCTATCCATGACAACTGTCAACTGACGGCTATATATCCGGCAGTGTCTCCGCTACCGACTTCCCGGCAACCGAATCGCAACCATCATTCTAGACTCGTGCTATGTAAAGTACTAAGCAATATTAAAATAGTTATTGACCGATGCCCGTATTCAGTGTAATCCATGATTGTATATGAATAAATATTCCAACGAAATTACAAAAAGCCATGTATATAACACATTGCAAAATAGCGGGTTTTTTGCACACGACGTGTTGGACCACTCGCTACGCTCGTGTTCCAATGTTCACGTCTGATGCAAAAAACACGCTCATTTTGCAACTTGTTATATAAATAGCTATAGTGATTCCACTAATACCCAAGTAATTTTCGAGTAATATCCCGAAAAAATTAAACTAATTTCTTTAATACCCAAGGAATAAAAGCAATAAAAATCCGAATATTAATTTTTTGTGTCAAGTATTATTTTGAAGACCTTTTTTATTTTAATTCCATCATTGTAATCCAACACCGATGTTTTCAGTTATCCGCAAATTTTCGGTTTCATGGGATGAGGACCTTTTGTTTTGTCCTTCTTACACGAAATAATTCCTGTAATACCACTGTACTACTCGAGTAATACCTACTCATGCCCAATAATTTTCAACTAATTCCACTAATTCCCCACTGATACCTAAGTAACACTGTAACCTGATCTTAGGTGCGTATTTGGCCAGGCTAGCTTTTTGATTTTCGGAGGCAAGGGCGTAAGTCGACGTCACTCGATGATTCATAAAAGGTCCAATGTGTGGCACAGAGAATAAGTTACTTATTAATTATGATGTTTATTGGACGCCATCTACAGTGTTAAATGATTTCAAAAAAACTTATTCCCAGGCCAATTTCTGTAGAACGACCATAACTATGCTGAAAGAAAGATTCAACCCCAACTTCAAACAAAAGACAGATTAAAATATAAATATTTAATAATTTTAATAGTTGTCTATTATAATAATAATAATAGAATCTTGATATGTAACCAACCAAAAGAATGGGTTCTCCAAGTAGCGATTTGAGGAATTAACAGTTTTTATCTTACCTAGTCCGAATGCATTCAAACCTTACACAATTAGACATTTACTAAGGAATCACGACTTTGGTTTTGTTGCGCCATTTTGGTCTCCATAAATTAATGATTCCACGGAAATCTCTAGCGTTGGGTCTGCTCCAATATTCTCTTCGGCTTTACAAGACCATGACAGGCTTTACAATACCATTACAGCTTTTATCATACATCACAGGCTTAAAAATACCATCATAGAATTTACAATACCATCACAGGCTTCACAAGACCATCACCGGCTTTACAATACCATCACAGGCTTTACAATAACATCATAGGCTTTACAATACCATGTGAGCTTATATTACTTTTTTGAATTGGCCTTTAAATTTTAATTGGCCAATTGGTCCATATACTGTCTAAAGTCTTTCGTAAATTATATATTGATGTCTTTGATAAATTCCTCGCATAGCTATGGCAAAAAGAAAAGGAAATTTTAAGGCAAAGGCAAAAAGCAAAGGCAAAAAGGTTTATTGGAATTAAATTTACAATATAAAAATGTATAACACAAGACGACAAAGAAATATATAAAAAGTTTAAAACACACAGTAAAACTATCACTTTGCCACAGGGGGGAAAGGAGGGAATTATGTTGGGTTTTGGGGTGGGGTTAGTACCTGCCCTGCTGAGGCCTTCAGCGGGCGTTGGAAACCCTACTCATTCCTGCGGAGCAGGCCTACGATGTTGTGCAGGTTTATCTTCTGCCGTAAGTGTTAAGTCTAATCTTGGTGTTGGTTTTCTTCGTCTCCTCCTAGTTATACGGGGGGTTTTGTTTCTGTATGAGTAAAACATCAGACTAATAGATTTCATTATCGGGGGGGATGGGGGGGTTTCAGTTGGTGGCTTCTCGGAAAAAAGTATGAAAAAACCGGGTTGAGACATTATGGTCTTTATGTATGAGCCTTGGCTCGTTATTTCATTTTATGGCGGAGGTAGTGGTTACTCGCCCTCTGGGAAATTTTAAGGCGTGCTTTTACAAAAAAATATTTATATGTTTAATTCTCGTGAAGCGAGTAACCTTCAATAGATCTCTATATGACTAGAATATTCACCTCTCATTTGTGTGGTACAGCAATATCAGGTAGGTTGCCAAAATTGAATAAACTCAAAATCAACCTCCAGCGAGCTTCAGCGTTACCAGGTCAGAAATGGACTAATGGTGTTTCAAACACTTCCGTCCTCTCCAAAATTGATTTTAACAAAAAAACATTTTCTTTCATTGTATCCACAACTATCAATTATCTTACGCATGTCATTGAACTATATCAAAGAGACTAGCATTCCGTGATTTTAAAAACTACATAAAAATGAAAGTAGAACTTTGTTTAAACAAATTCAATGCAGTGAGCGTACTGAACAAATCGAATCGTAATAGGAAGAAGAACTGTCGTCTTCTTTAACAATTCGATTCGAAATAGGAAGAAGAATCGCTCTCATCCAAGTGACATTAACCATATTATTGTAAACATTCCTTCTTGATAACCACACAATTATGGATTAACTCAAATCACCAGAGATATCCGTGGGAATCAAGAGCTGTGAAATTAAAACAATTGTATTTCATGTGAAATAGGAAACTTATTACATGTGGTGATCGAATGACAAGAGTTCATTGTTATGTTTTTGGGCCACGTTTTCAAAGTACCTTCTTTCTTTTCTTCTTTTTTCCAGCTCTTCGTATTGGCTTATTGTTTAGTAGTCTAGAAAATATTTCAGTTTTGCAATATCTCCGTTTTTTGTGAATTTAGACTTCGCGGGCCTCATTACTGTTCATTAGCGACCTCTACAGAGCCATGTAAGTGAATTTATTGAATTTAACAGGGCCTCTAGTTTTTTGTTAGATGGAAACTTCGGGGAAATCATTTTTAAAAATCAGTTGAGTCCTGTCTACGAATTTGGTTGAATTTGTAGTGTTTTCGCTCTTTTGTTGACAAATTGCAAAACATAAAACTTATTACTTACATACTTCTTCAATTGTGTCCAAGGACTCCAAGGCTTTAGGCGGACCAATCCAACTGATGAACTGACAAACCCCTATCGACGTAACTTTCAATTTCGAAAAGTTAAACAAATTACATCGGTAACCGCTGTCTAGAACTATTGGCAACGATGTACAATAAATATGATAGTGACAATAATTCTGTGCAATACCTTGTGGACAGTAGCAGAACTATTTTTTTCTGAAATCGTTCAAGAATGCCCACTTTCTCGGAGCAACTTCAGGCCTCAAAATACGCTAATCTAGTATTTTAGTCCGTTGCTAAGCAACGAACTTTCCCGGACCGTTTTCGGACCTAAACGGTACGAGAAAGTACTTTTTCTGAAATCGTTCAAGAATGTCCACTTTCTCGGAGCAACATCAGGCCTCAAAATACGCTAATATAGTATTTTAGTCCGTTGCTAAGCAACGAACTTTCCCAGACCGTTTTCGGACCTAAACGGTACGGAAAAGTACTTTTTCTACAACCACACTCCTAAACATGCTTTTCTGCATAGTTTTACGTTCGCAACCATGATTATATCTCACAATAATTGAAATTTGACATTAGTGTGCCGCAAAGTGACATTTCTATGCCACAAAGTGACATTTCTGTGCCAAAATTTTTCAGTACCTAATTTCTAAGCATTACAGTTTTCGTGACAGCAAGGTGAAAGTATATTTTGAAAATTCTGCATTTCGAAGGGATATTCGATCAGGCAACTTCAAGAATGAATAGACAAAGTCTATTGGTTTATATAATATGAGGGAAATTATCGTACAAATTCATAATATTCTGAACAAAAATCATAGACATCACTACTGCTGTCTCAAATACCCACATACACACTATCCATTGCTAGGCAACAGAGCAACATCTATCGAATCATTTGAATGTCAACAAATGTCAAGCATAAAATATTCGTGAAATATTCTTGTCCCGTCATTTTTTAATGAGATTGAACTAAAATGGATAGCGACAGTTCTGAAATTGAAAATACTCAGCCAGAACTAAAAGAATTTACTACCTTCAACTTCAAGAGAAAAATATAAGAATGAGTCACTGACATTTCATTCCGTCTTATAGTATAGTAATATTTTTAGCAAAAATGGTGTTGTAGAAAAAGTATAGTGTATAACACGAGCATAAATGCAATTTCTCACTCGTTTGAATTGCAGCACTCGCTTGCGCTCGTGCCGCAACTTTTTCAAACTCGTGAGAAATTAGCACTTTTCTGCACTTGTTGCACAATATACTATTCCCGTACAGAAAACGATCCGAGAAAATTTTTGCCGGCTTGTTTACAGTTTAGACAGTTATTGAAAAACAAAAAAGTTTTAATTTTTTTCACTATTTCATAGTTGAAAAGCGATTTTGATGGAACGAAAACCGGGGTTTCCAGCTACGAACTATCTTATAAAAAGTAGTGTAGGCATGAGCCTAAAGAGAGAAATACCGAGTATATGGATATTGAAATATGGACATGAAATGTCATCGGAGAAGATCTGCCAAATTATTTTCTATACGATATCTACAGCTCAACTACGTTTGATCTGGAATTGTAGCATATTTGTTTTCTCATAGTATTAGTATAAATATTGTTTCTTTCACAGAACGGTTTATGGAGCTCTCTTCCATTGCTAGTAAAATGGATATTCTGCTACGCATTTGCTTTCTTGGCAGATTTACTCATCAATAGAAATATTTTAAGTACCGGGAAAACGAGAAAAGTCATGACAGTTGTGGGTGAGTTCAAAATCATACAGTCTAATTTTTATTTAAAAATGTTTATATTAAGCTAGGGTTCTGAATATATCTATTATTCAAACAATACTCTCAGATGAAGAATCAAAAACATAATATAATTCTCAAACTTACCTTTCAAGGCTGGAAGACACTCTGGCGCAAAAAGAAATTGCACTATGCACTTTTCTAGACATCGAATGAGTCTTTGACAACACATCCTTCGAAAGTATGGTCTCAGCGGCAAGGAGGAGAAGCGTTGAACGAAACCATCTGCAGAGGAATAAAGTCAATGCTCCAAAATCAGCAGGCCCATACCAACATGTTTGAAGACTCCGCGAAGCTGGAAATTGCCAGAGGAACCCCACAGGGAGAGATAGTAGTAGACGAACTTCTGGAATCTTTAAACAATCAGGGATACTACTCCCAAGGTTATGCGAAAGACATAGTAGTCCTCGTACAGGAAAAGTATGCCCAAATAACCTCTGAGCTAATGCAAAATGCACTGAGGACCGTAGAGGAATGGTGCAAAAGCGAAGGACTGAAGGCATACTCCAGCAAAACCACACTCATTCCCTTCACACACAAAAGGATTCAGGGGACTTGAAGTCACCCAAATTCTTTGGCGCAACACTACAAGTTGCTGATCATGTCAAATATTTAGGGCTGTTCTTGGACAAGAAACTAACCTCGAACATGCATCTACAACATGTAGTCAACAAATGCAAAACATCGTTCATGATGCGCAGAAGAGCTTTTAAAAAAACATGGGGACTGAAACCGAAAGTCATGCACAGGTTTTACACCGCGATCATAAGACCCAGAATTACATATGATTCACTTTTGTGGTGGCCCAAGGTGACACAGAGACAGTCAAAAACCAACCTTGGTTAAATACAGAGGCTTGCCTGTATGTGTATCACGAGAGGTATAAATAGCACTCCAACCGCTGCTATGGAAATTATCCTAAACCTCCCACCTTTAGACAACACAGTCATGGGGGAGGCGAGGATGAGTGCATACAGACTTAAACAAACAGGTAATTCGCTATTTTCCTAAAACTCCAAAATCGAACTGAATATTATTTTTAGAAACCATTTTGTATTAGCTCCCCACCTTGTGAAAGATTCAAGTCAACATTCAGTTTAAAAAAAAATAGAGCCTTTGAAACATAGAAAATAGTCGTATATGCATACTCTTGTGACGTAGAATGTCTATACTAGATTCTAGTGTTTTTTGTTGATGGTACTGATATGAATCTGACAACAGTGGGACAGCTGACATTTGCTGACAATGTTTATGTTGTTCGTGTCAGTCGTGGAATTTTTATCAGTAGATTACTTTTACAACTTGTGAAAATGGAGAAAAACTTTTTCAAAGCTGGCAGTGAAAATTTCCCACCCGTAAATTATTTAATGATTCACACAATTTTATCTCGCAATCCAAACTATTCGAGAGTGGAGATGAAAGGTATTGAAAATATGAAGGAAGTAGTTTATTTGGAAATCATTCTGATGGCATGAATATCCCTTGTCTACATTCAAAGGGCTGCTAGATCAGACTATGGTGATGAAGTTGTGGGTCATATGAAGCTGAAAAGGAAGGGTTCTATTTGTATCATCAAGTGCCGTATCCTGAGCACAAAGTACGGAGCAAACCAGATTTTGTTGTAATTACTATCGACGAAGGTAATGATGAAATAAAAATTGTGGCTAAGAATGTTGTGTAGCATCCCAAGGTAAGTTTCAGTATAATACCCTCTTCGAGCATACAACATAGATTTTGGTATTTTTCGCTATCACTTTTATGAGCTGGTTGCTGGTTATACTGATGAAAAGAGTCCCACATCGGTGAAGTGTGTTATTTAAAAATCTATAGTAAATAATATGAGCAATGCAATTTACTTCAACAGTAGAGCTCTGACAGATCGTACATTATATGACATTAGTGATGATACAATGACAATCGACAAATGCCTCCACGATTCCAACGTTGTCGGATTGTGTCAGTGACGTAAAATGTCTGTGGGAGAACACTTCTGAAAATCGAATATTCGTAACTATTTACAGGCGAAAAACGAAACGTAAAAATTAAACAAATATATTTTTCGATATACTTGAGAAATGAAGATTTCAATGACATACATTTTCAAATTTAGGAAATCAGCGAATTGGATAACCTAACCCAACCAAAATCATCCGTGAAGTCAACATTACCGAACTGGAAATTATATCAGACTTCATGCTACCACAATACTCGTACGAAACACCATTCAAACCGCAGCTCAAGTGGATCGAATGGGACTAGAGAGTAGAATCACTTTCATCTAGAAACATTATCTGGTACACAGATGGTTCAAAGGCAGATGAAGCAACAGGAGTAGGAATATACGGTTGCGGCCAAAAAGGAACGTAATAGTCCCACTTGGCAATGACACCACATTATTCTAAGCAGAGACACATGCCAAAAGGACATGCATCCAGATGAATCTAGACCGTGGGTATGAAAGAAAACACATCTACATTGTATCTGACAGCCAGAGCACTATAAAAGCTCTGAACTCAACACAGATAAAGTCTAAGCAAGTCTGGGAATGTCTTCAGATCCTCAATGAACAGTCAAAACGCAACAAGGACAAGGGGAATTGAAGGCAATGAAAAAGCAGACCAACTTGCAAAGAAAGCATCTGAATCACCATTCACAGGTCCAGAACCAGCGTTTGGAATTAGCAAAACCCGATGCGGAAACCTAATCAATGAGTGGAAGAAATCAAAACACCAAACGTATTGGGACCAAATCGAAGGGCATCGACACAGCACAGCACAGCAATGGTGGGGCACCTGAGCCAAACACTGACGGCTGACACAGTTAACATAAACAGATCTAAGATACGCACGATCACCGGCTTTCTAACCGGACACTTTGGCCTCAGGAAACACCTACACACCATGGGAATGAATAGAGAAACCGTGGACTGTAGACTCTGTGGTGACGAGGAGGAAACAGGAACATCATCTTCGAATATGACGCGCTGCTCAACAAGAGCAACAGAATATTCAGACAGATCAACATACAAACAGGCATGAATCCGAAACACCTAGTAAATAGACCACTGAACCTGGTGAGAAACACAGGCCTATTCAACTAGGAACCACTGACGACAGAACAATACAATAGACCCCAGGTCTCAGCGTTAAGGGAAACCTCAAAGGTAAACCCAGTATCTTGCTCGTCAGCCTTTAACCAACCAACCAACCAACCAACCAACCAACCAAATGCTAAGTTCAACTACTCAAATGCATTGGTATTCTGAAACATTGTGAATCCTAGAAACTTTGGTTAGATTGGTTCAAGGACAATGTAAATGATGATTGTGCAGATATGAGATTATAGTGAAAGAATTTACTGAAGAACTGATTTTTTACCTAATAATTATTGTAAATTATGAACTGAAAAAAAATGGACTAATGATTCTATAGACTACTTTTTAGTCATATTGACCCCACAATGCAAAGTATGTTCCAACTTTTATGTCTGTGCCCCGAATGTTGATTGACAATATCATTTGATGATGATTGCTATTTCTTACTTTTTATAAATATTTTTGTGTTGTTTTCTTGATTTGTTTTATATGTGAGGAATAAACAGGGCCTCCTTATTTTGAAATTACACATTTTTTGTTGTTTCAGGTATGGTGATTCCAAGTATAGCGTTGGTACTACTTGGAAACACTGGAGTTGGTAAGGTGGAACAATCTATCGCCTTATTGGTTATAGCAGTGGGATTCACTAGTGCTAATTTTAGTGGAATTATTGTTAACTTTATAGATATTTCTCCAAATCATTCTGGCACAATTTTTGGCATAAGCAACCAGGCTGCTCTGATGTTTGCGGCAGTAGGACCATTGACGGTGGACTTTGTCGTTATTGATAAAGTAAGTTTCAATGACAAAATGGTTAAGGCTTTCGCGGCCGGAGTTTTCAGTGTCACAATTTTCACTCAGGTTTGAAGGCCGTCGTTTTTTGGAATTTCTTCCAAAAAACGACGGCCTTCAAACTCGAGTGAAAATTGTGATACTAAGTTTCAATGGTCATGATACTACTAATATAGTGGATTTCTGATTCAATTCAGAAAACTATTAAAAACTATTCAACACAGCTAAAGTGAACAGTAGAAGGTTAAGAAATAGGCCTTCCTCTGACGTTGTCAATGTTGGTCTCATAGCCCACAGTTCTTCTATAACTCTCGCGATTTCCAGTTCCTGTAAGGGTTTTTATCCCTGAAAAAGAGGAGTCAGAAACGATTTTTTTTCTGAGTGGTTCGAAGGGTTGTATGATTGTATGAAGATACAAATAATGAAAAAAATATTCTTTGAGTTTGAAATGGATGAAAAGGATACTTTCCCCCATTTTTGGGCATTTTCGTTCAGTTCCACCATCAAAACGAAGAATATTTTGGTGTTGTTTCATTTCAGTATCAAAGTCTATCATTCACTAAGTTGAACGACTTTCTCACTTTTTTCCTAGATATTTCCTTTTTTCTGTGAATAATCTTACAAAAATTTGTTGTATTCGCGAAATGGGTTTCCTTGCTATATTCCATCTAAAATTAGAAATATCCAGCTTCATTATAGTCAAATAATAAAGGTTTGGTTCAGCCGTCGACCAGTGAAAACTAATTATTACTTACAATTCTGGTTTCAGAAATGGAACTGAGTTTCTTTCAAATGACACTCCCCTCAGGTTGCTCCTCCCACACGACTGGTGAGGAAAAGATAGAATATCATATAGCCGGTATAACATCTAGAACAGGGTGGGATCGGAATTGGTAAAAAATAAAACTCATTCGGGTCGATCGAAACTATGGAATATTATAACTTTTGAAATTAATAGCATTTTTCAACAACATGTGTTCATCACTTGGGGGACAATACTCCATAACATTTTTATATTAAGAAAAACCAAGACGCGGCTCCAGAATGTTGGACGAGTTTCGTAATTTCTGATACGATTCCAATCGAAATATATATAGAAGTAGGTATATAGAAGCTTTTGGGTTTGGGATGTCATAATTTTTTTTTGATAATTCAACGTAGCGGCTCCAAAATAGCGGACTAAATTTCTGATTTTTAATCTGATTCTTTTATGAGTTGGTATAGGTATAGGGATTTTTGTGGTAGGAGATCATGATTATTTTGTCAATGTTTGATAATTCTAAATTACAGCTACAAAACGATGGACGAATAATTATTGTCCGATTCCGTTCAAAATTAGAATGTAGAGGTTCTTTGGATCGGTGATTTTGACTTTTTTGTCAAAATCAAAAAAGTAAATATGGCGATGCCGAAATTTAAGGTCAGATTCTATTCAAAATTTGTATCTAGGAGTTTTTGGGATGGAGATGACATTTTCAAAACTAAATAATTTTTACGAATGATCTATAGAAAATATTCGCTTTCAGTACATTTGAATAAATTCTTGTCTCAAAAAGATATTTTCATTTATATTTATCAGGAAATACACTCTTTACTTCGTCATGGCTATTTAGCAAGAATTTCAGAGTTAGTAGCATATTTTTACACATATTATTAATATCTATAATAAAACTATGTTTAAAAGATTTTCACTATAAATAGGTTTACAAAACCCGCGACAATTGTTTCGCTGTACAACAGCTTCTTCAAGCGGAGAAGATATAATAATTCATGTTTGCTATGTTACCTTAAATATACATCGTAAATTAATTAGGGTGCGGTTGTATACCTGTCTCCTGATAAATTTTCAATGAGAACATTGCATTACTAATTACATTCCATCTAACCTTTCCACAAAAACAAATTAAGTAATGGTGAGTTATTTAATTCAAGTTGGTCATTGAGGAGGTTCTCAAAAATTTTCCACTTATTGATCTCCATACTTTCCAAAAGATCAAGCTTCATACCTTTGTTCTCTACATGAAGGACTTCGAAATCATGGTCGAAAGTATGATTTTCGGTCAATAAGTGGTTAGCATAAGTAGTTTGTTTTTCCGTTTACAAAGCTATTTCTGTGTTCGGTTAGGCGTTTTTTATAGGTTCTACCAGTTTGACCAAGATAAAACTTGGGGCAACTACCACAATTTAATTTATAGACTCCACACTTATCTTGTTTTTCTACTTTATCCTTGTTATTTTCAATATGTCTGCCTAAAGTGTTGTCTGTCTTAAAAGCAATATTGAAACCTTGCTTTTTTAAGAAATTACCTATTTTAGTGCTAGGTTCACCGATATAAGTAATTGTTTTAAACTTTTGGTGGTCTTTTAAACGAGGATAAACTTCTTGAATTGCTTTCTTATATTGCATTTTAGACAGAAGGTTATCAATCAGAGACGATTTATAACCATTATTTACTGCAATTTGTTTGATAATATCTAATTCTTTATTAAAATTTGATGTACTGAGAGGATACTAACTAATATATGAATCATACTATTGTAAGCTGCTGCTTTATGTTGATATGGGTGTGATGAACTA
Organism: Chrysolina oricalcia; assembly: GCA_944452925.2. Classification (NCBI taxonomy): domain Eukaryota; kingdom Metazoa; phylum Arthropoda; class Insecta; order Coleoptera; family Chrysomelidae; genus Chrysolina; species Chrysolina oricalcia. The sequence continues at coordinate 3,182,415 of OX101813.2, forward strand.
TTGTGAATTGTTATATCTGTATGAGATGGTTTGTGGAAAATAGAAAATTCATGTTTATTGTTTACTTTAGTTATTGTCAGGTCCAGAAAATTTATCGAGTTGTCTAGTTGTACCTGTGAAACCTACCAAAATATCATCAACATACCTATGCCAATATATGAAGTTTTTGAACATTTTATTCCCTTTTATTTGGGTTTCCAAATTATCCATAAATATTTCAGCCAACAAAGGGCTTAAGGAATTACCCATAATCAAGCCTTCATTAGATGAATAAAATTTATTGTTGAACTGAAAATTATTTTGACTTAAAGAAACACTGAGTAAACTCAATATTTTCTCTTTAATGATTTATATCTAATAGTCTTTCTACTAACAATATTGTTTCCTTAGGAGGTATACTAGGAAACAAGTTTTGTACATCAAAAGAAATTAATTTGGTATTATTTGGTAATTTAATATCTTTAATTTTTTCAATAAGTTCGTATGAATTTTTCAGACTAAATTTTGCCTCGAAATGGCAATGGCTTTGAATCAAAGAGATAAGTTTTTCACAAATTTTGACTGATGGGGACGTTACAAATGATACTACTGGTCTGATAGGTTTGTCATCCTTATGTAATTTTACGAGTGAATAGAGTTTTGGAATCTGCGGATTCATAACAATTAAATTATACTTTTCTCTATCATTAAAAATATATTGAATTGACTTCAGTGTTTCTTTCACTTGTTGCTGGTACCTGCAAGTAGGATCTTTCTGCAAAATGTTACATGTACCTGAATCGAGGAAATTCTGTGTTTTATGGATATATTCAGTTTGATCAATTGCAATAACTGATTTTCCTTTATCGGCTCTACTGAAAATGATATTGTTTTCAGCGGTTTTTAGTTTTATGGATTTTACTGTTGATAATTCTTTGGTGTTGTTCGATTTACTATCCAAAAAGCTTGTTTTTATAATATCTGTTGCTATGTATTTATTGTTAGTAGTATTGACTTCACCCCTTAAAGCAAGCTCTGTCTCTATTCCTAACATTTCTAATTTATTGATATTAGTATATGTTTTCACCCCGTCCAAATCGAAACATAATTCTGCTGGTTGGTCATAGAGGGCACTTGCAATTGCGTCCTCTGATGTTTTGAGGAACGTTGCACAAGTAGCTGTTAGATTTAATTCAATACCCGTCGTGGTCTTAGCCAGGGAAGTAGTTGTTTTCTGACAGGTTCTTGCCATAATAAGCCTACATAGTTAGGTGTTTATGGGAGTAAAGGGTTCATCATCGGTCGGTAACGCCTGTTCGTTAGCAAACGATCTCCCAAAGATTTCTGTCTTCTATATGTTTTAATGTTATAGTTGAAACCCTTCTCTAATAAATTTTTCTCTTCTGGTGTGAATGATATGCTGGACAAATTAACAATTACAATATATTTTTAATGATAGAGAAAAGTATAATTTAATTGTTATGAATCCGCAGATTCCAAAACTCTATTCACTCGTAAAATTACATAAGGATGACAAACCTATCAGACCAGTAGTATCATTTGTAACGTCCCCATCAGTCAAAATTTGTGAAAAACTTATCTCTTTGATTCAAAGCCATTGCCATTTCGAGGCAAAATTTAGTTTGAAAAATTCATACGAACTTATTGAAAAAATTAAAGATATTAAATTACCAAATAATACCAAATTAATTTCTTTTGATGTACAAAACTTGTTTCCTATTATATCTCCTAAGGAAACAATATTGTTAGTAGAAAGACTATTAGATATAAATCATGTAAACCCTATCATTAAAGAGGAAATATTGAGTTTACTCAGTGTTTCTTTAAGTCAAAATTATTTTCAGTTCAACAATAAATTTTATTCATCTAATGAAGGCTTGATTATGGGTAATCCCTTAAGCCCTTTGTTGGCTGAAATATTTATGGATGATTTGGAAACTCAAATAAAAGGGAATAAAATGTTCAAAAACTTCATATATTGGCATAGGTATGTTGATGATATTTTGGTAGGTTTCACAGGTACAACTAGACAATTAAATCAATTCCTGGAATTTATTAATTCTCTTCACCCTTCTATCAAATTCACCATAGAATTTGAAAAGGACAACTCGATAAATTTTCTGGACCTGACAATAACTAAAGTAAACAATAAACATGAATTTTCTATTTTCCATACACCATCTCATACAGATATAACAATTCACAATAGTTCATCACACCCATATCAACATAAAGCAGCAGCTTACAATAGTATGATACATAGATTAGTTAGTATTCCTCTCAGTCATAAAATTTTAATAAAGAATTAGATATTATCAAAAAAATTGCAGTAAATAATGGTTATAAATCGTCTCTGATTGATAACCTTCTGTCCAAAAAGCAATATAAGAAAGCAATTCAAGAAGTTTATCCTCGTTTAAAAGACCACCAAAAGTTTAAAACAATTACTTATATCGGTGAACCTAGCACTAAAATAGGTAATTTCTTGAAAAAGCAAGGTTTCAATATTGCTTTTAAGACAGACAACACTTTAGGCAGACATATTGAAAATAACAAGGATAAAGTAGAAAAACAAGATAAGTGTGGAGTCTATAAATTAAATTGTGGTAGTTGCCCCAAGTTTTATCTTGGTCAAACTGGTAGAACCTATAAAAAACGCCTAACCGAACACAGAAATAGCTTTGTAAACGGAAAAACAAACTCTACTTATGCTAACCACTTATTGACCAAAAACCATACTTTAGACCATGATTTCGAAGTCCTTCATGAAGAGAACAAAAGTATGAAGCTTAATCTTTTGGAAAGTATGGAGATCAATAAGTGGAAAAATTCTGAGAACCTCCTCAATGACCAACTTGAATTAAATAACTCACCATTACTTAATTTGTTTTTCTGGAAAGGTTAGATGGAATGTAATTAGTAATGCAATGTTCTCATTGAAATTTTATTAGGAGACAGTTATACAACAGCACCCTAATTAATTTACGATGTATATTTAAGGTAACATAGCAAACATGTAAATTATTATATCTTCTCCGCTTGAAGAAGCTGTTGTACAGCGAAACAATTGTCGCAGGTTTTGTAAACCTATTTATAGTGAAAATCTTTTAAACATAGTTTTATTATGGATATTAATATGGATTTTCATCAAGTATCGGCTACATCAATTCAAAACATATTATTAAATAACTTGTTTTTGTGACCCCCATATCGGCAACTCCGTTCTACATTGGTTTCCAATACAACGGTTTATTTGGGCGGCGCGGCGTTTCTGATGTTCCATTGAAGTTAAAAAACTACAGCGGTTTTTTCTTGAATGTTCTAATGGGGCAGCGCGGCAAGGTGAACAAACGAAACATTGACATATTACCAGGTGATTGTTACGGCTTTGTTTGTTTCTTTGGCAGCATTTATATCGAGAATCCTAATATTCATCAATGATTCTTTGTTGAAGAAGAATCACAATTATTTTTATCAAATTCGAGGACAACTTAATATAACCAGAAGAAAATATTGATTCCCAGATACAAACGTCTCTGTGTATTCTTTTACATTGAAATCATTCCTCGTGCATATAACTAAAATATGCACGAGGAATGATTTCAATGTAAAAGAATACACAGAGAATTTTATGTCTGGGAATCAATAATGCATCTTCCTAGAGAAATGAGAATTGAAGGCAGAGAGAGATGTAAAAAAGAAAGAAATGGCAGATTTTTTTTAATATTTAGGTATATTAGAATAAAACATCCAACTAAAACATTGTTAATTTATTTTCAACAGTTGTATTAATTCACATTGGTTGAATTGAATGTTTCACGAATGATTGAGTCTTACATTGTTTCACCCTCCATATGCAATAAGACATATGTACCTGAACTATGGACCTTTCCTGCAAAAAAATTACATTTAAATCGAGAAAATAGTTTTCAAGAAAATCGCGATCAGTTCTTTCACTTCTTTCAATAACTAACTTGAACGTCAAAATCTGATAACTGATTTCTAAATTTTTCATTCATGATTCTACATCTCATTTTATATTTTCGAATCAATTCAAACTAATGCATTCATTTACACCTAAATAGTAATTTTGAATAGAATACGACCATAACTCACAAAATAAACCAAATCCATCCTAGAGCTGCTATTTTGAATTATTGAAATTTGATAAAAAATTATTATCCCCAACCCCAACAAAACCATTCTTATATAGAATTTGACCATAAATTACAAACTTGTTTGCCATCTTGAATTCCTGAATTTTGACAGAAAAATCATTATTTTCAAACCCAAAAACCACTACATAGGTCATAAACTTAGAACCCGACCAGAAATTATGAAACTTTTCCTTCATTTCAAATTCACGAATTTTAACAGAAATCATCAGGATCTCTCAACCCAAAAACCGAGTTTGAATCGAATCGAACGTAATCACAAAACTTGTCCGCAATCTTGAAACCGCCATCTTTAATTCATCAATTTTGACCAAAGATTCATAATCTCCGAGCCGAAAGAACCCACAGACAAATTTTGAATCTAATCGGGCCATAATCACAAATCTCGTCCACCATTTCAAAATTAATAATTTTGACGATTCATAATCTACGACCCCAAAAATCGGCACATACCCATTTTGTATCGAATCAGAAACCAAATCACAAATCTCGCATTTTTGTTTTTTGTTAAAAAACATTCATAATGGAGTACCCACCTGCTACTGGAATTATGAACAGTGAACACCTATCAAATATCAAATCATTGGGACGTCTGCAAGTGAAAATTTTATTTAAAACACATTCCTCTCCGGTATAATTTTCACGTAATACCTAGATCCCGGTTAGATATTTGTAAAATATTCTACAAAATTTGATTGATCCACATTAGATTAAGTCTATAAAGGCAGATTATAAAGAAAAAATCTATCTAAATTGAGAATAAAAATTTAACGCTCCTGACGCGGTGCTGGAACATGGTTTGAAATATGTGCCGTCACCACACTTGGCGCGTTGAGATTTAATCGTGATTTATACACATATTTCATTTTCATTTTCAAAAACTTGCAGATTAAATAACGAATTGGTTTTCCTATAGTCATTTATGCGAGATAACATATTATTCCCATGAAGAGAAGTTTAAAATTCGCCAGCCGTCAAATTTTTACAAGAAGCATAATCCTGATTGTTACTAATTCCTTTTGTGAAAGTATTCCAACATAACAATTTCAACTTGTCACTTAACGAATACTTGGCACAAAATAATTCTGCACATTGCAACATTCAGGCTATAATTGGTGACATCAACATCGACCTTTTGGGTGATGATGAATATTGTGAAGATTATTTAAATATTATGCATGAGTACAATTATTTGCCTATGATAAACACCGCAACTCGTGTACAAGGAGATAGTCAGAGTTGCCTAGATCACATTTTTGTGAAGACAAAAGAAAGTTACGACAAATTCACACCAATAGTTTTACAATATCCCCTAACAGATCATTCTCCAGATAGATCATGGACCTGAAAAAGTAAATTTATGTCAGTTTAACAGATATAAAACTTATATTAACTATACTGAATTGAATAATATATTAGAATCTGCAGACTGGCAAGTTGTCTACAATAACAATAACGTGAATGAAGCCACTGAATCGTTTGTCACCACCCTACAGACCTACATAAAAAACTGCAGCAAAACAATTCGAATCAAGAGGGTGAATTTAAAGAGAAATCCTTGGATAACGGACTGTCTAGTAAGAGCTGTAAATAAAAAAAATACCATGTATAAAAATGTACACAAAAATCCCGATAATGAAATACTTTTAAATGAATTTAGGAAATATAGAAACATTCTTAACAAACTTTTAGATGAGGCAAAATCTAATTACTATAAAAAGGAGATTAAAAAACGCGAAAATTCTCCAAAAAGCTTGTGGCGCTGTGTCAAGCAAATCAGTAAAAATGAACAAGACAGTTCTGTTAAACAAATTAAATCAAATGGTAAGACAATCTGCAACAGACTTGACATAGCTGAAAACTTTAATGAATATTTCAGTAATATCGGCTCAAAATTGGCAGAAAAAATCACAAAACCACAAAGGAGATTTCCGGAAAAAAACTGCAAAATTCTATATTTTTGAGTGATTCTAATCCTACCGAAGTCAGAAAAATTATAATGGGTCTGAAGTCAAATAAGGCTCCAGGCCTGGATGACATTGGTGTTGAAGCTCTGAAACATTGCATATTTTTTTATAGAACCAATTACAAGCATTGTAAATAAAATGTTGGAAACTGGCACCTTCCCATCTAATTTGAAAATTGCAGTAATTAAACCACTCTACAAGTCCGGAGATAAGCTGACAGTGTCGAACTATAGGCCAATATTACTACTGTCCAATATTAGCAAAATCTTAGAGAAAATATTGAAATTGAGAATAATTGAATATGTGAAAAAATATAATATAATATCACAATACCAATACGGATTCATGGAAGGGAGATCGACGCAAGATGCAATTGCGGACTTGGCAGCAAAAATCTATAAAGCAGTTGATGAAAAAGAGCCAGCAATATGTATTTTCATCGATCTCGCAAAGGCGTTCGACACTGTTAGCCACCCAGATTTACTGTGCACACTGGAAAACCTGGGATTTAGAGGCAAGGCCTACAATCTTATGAAAAGCTATCTCAGTGGACGTAAGCAACGTGTCAGAATTGATGATACCTTGAGCAGTGAAAGAGACATTCACTACGGTGTTCCTCAGGGAACGGTTCTAGGACCGATACTATTTATTCTATACGTGAATTCGCTTTTTGACTTACCTATCGCCGCTGAAATCACAAGTTTCGCGGATGATACGGCCATCTTTTTCAAGGATAAGAACTGGAACACCCTGAAACAAAAAATTCAACTTTCTCTACCCATTTTATTAGATTTCTTCAATAGTAAATTACTTACCATAAATACGGAAAAAACAATTTATCTCCCTTTTACCAGCTATGAAACAAACCTGCCAGATTTCTCATGCATCGACTTTCTATACAATAACAAAACAATCCAGTTGAAAAGTACTGAATATGTGAAATATTTAGGTGTAATCCTGGATAATCACTTAAAATGGGACTTCCACACCAAACACGTAACAAAAAAAAACTCGATATTTCATCTCAAAATTCAGATTCTTCAGGAAAATATTCGATCTAAATCATATGAAAATTATATATTACGCAGTTGTACAAACACATTTACTATATGGAATCATTGCTTGGGGGGGTGTTACAAATGTTTACTTAAGAAAACTTGATAAAATGCAGAAATGGGTCCTGAAAATCATGCTTAGGAAAAGTTATAACTTCCCAAGTAATGAACTATTCAAAGAAGCAAAAGTGATGGACATTCGGCAAATCTACTTTTTGGCATCAAAAACAAAATCTCTCAAAATGTAAACTAGTGCAACATGGACACTATACTAGATCAGTTGGGAGAGAAACTTTGAAAATTCCAAAGATGTTGAAAACTATCGGACAAAGAAGTTTAATTTTTCTTGCCCCTAGAGTATATAATGAGGTACCTCCAGAATTGAAATCAATTCATTCGATCCCACTCTTTAAAAACAAGTTGAAACAATGGATTTTGACAACTCCGAGACTTGATATTCATGAAAAAATCGATATAAAGAATAATTAAAAAATGCTGATTTGCTGTATTTGTGATTATTGTCGCCTCGTCAAATATTTATGTTAGTAATTTTTTTTTGGTATAAATTTCTAATATTTTGTATTTTTGTATAAATTTCTAATATTTTGTATTTTTGTATTTATTTAATTTGTTGTCGTGAATTATATCAGCATAGTAGTTACTCATTTTAAGATTATCTGCAATTGTTTTATTGAGGTTAAATGAGATGTTTGAATCTTCCACGATCAGGTTATAACCTTTGTGGGAATCCTCTAATATTTATTTACCTTGATGGATCATGTACTACATCAAAGGTTCACAACATGTAATTTGTAACTTTATATAATTTGTTCGAAAATGGTAAAATAAATATTATTATTATTATTATTATATTATTATTATTATTATTATTATTATTATAATATTTATTGGTATCTGAAATAATGAGTTTTTTCTACCATTTATTCTCCATTAAGACAATTACAACTGTATAGGAGTCGTCATATAAGAAAAAAGCTTAACCTAGATCTTGACCTGATATCACAATGTTACAATATTGACTAAACGCTTATTCACTAAAATTCTTTCATTGAATAATAACTCTGACGGACAAGCAAATTCTTCAGACCTTTTTTGAAATGTATTTCCGAAGAACAAGGCTTTATTTCGGGAGGTAGTCTATTAAATATGTGAATGCCCACGTTATTTGGTGACTTATATGAAATGACGGACTTTGTTAATGGCACATGGAAGTTATCCTTTATTATCGCGTTCAAATTGTGTATTCCACAATTTTTCGTGAAATGATCACGATTTTTGAAAATATGTGTACATGTTTCACGGAGGAATAAACCTGTTAGCGTTAAAATATCCAGTTCCTTGAAACTGTTTCGGCAACTAACATCACTTGGAACCCCAGTAATCGTCCTGGTTATTCTCTTTTGAGCCAAGAACACATCACCCGAGTTTGAAGACCAACCCCAGCAAACCAAAGCAGTACCTCAGTCGTGAATTAACTTGACCATAATAAACATTTATCAACGGTTTTGTGGTTAGAACTGTTTTTAGATTTTTCATCATAAAATTTATTGAGTAGAGTTTCGATACTTTAGAGTCGCAATGTGTTTTCCAATTCAGACAGCAATCTATGTGGAGACCTAGAAATTTAACACAAGATGTATGAAAAAGGCATGATACGTCCTCGTTATCGGTAGTTATTTGTAAATTATCACATGTTTTCTGGTGGGTTCTGAACCTCATATACTGTGTTTTTGTGTTGTTTAAGTAAAGCTGGTTGAAGAAAACCATGCCGAGATTTCACTGAAAGTTTTATTAGCTTTGTGTTCAAGAATAGTGTCAGATTTATCAAGAAATGATCACTGATGTGTCATAGGCATAAAAAGTGAAATGAACATCATCAATAGACTTTTCTAAGTCGTTAATATTGATCAGGAAGAGTACTGGACCCAGAACAGATCGTTGTGGTACCCCAGTCGAAGTGTTGATCAACAACGATTTCACGTCATTCTGGAAATTATTACTATCTGTATTTCTAATGGACACATACTGCTTCCTATCATAGAGAAATGTTCCAATCCAACTGGGGGCTGCATTATTATTACCATATCTTTTTAATTTGTAAGCAAGAACTTGATGATTTACGCAATCAAAGGCCTTACTCAGATCGCAGAAGATTCCAACTGGGTACTCCTTAGCTTCGATTAGTCTAACGATTTGATCATAGAAAGAATGTATCGCAGAAGTAGTGCTTCTGTTCCCACCATGTTGATTATCTGATATCAACTTATATCGATCCAGATGAAGTTTAAGGCGCTCTTAAAAAGCATATTCTAAATTTTTTGAAAAGACTGTTGGAACAGTCACTGGTCTATAATTATCTGGATCATTGACATCTCCTTTTTTGTGGATGGGAATAACTTTTCCAACTCTCAGATTATCAGGTAATACCCCACAGCAGAATGAAAGATTTATTAAGAAAGTTAAAGGTACGATAACGTGGGAAAGTATTTTCTTCATAAGAAAGTTGGGAATTTCATCCGCTCCACTGGATGACTTATTTTTCAATTTTCTTTGAAGAAGATCAAACAGCCCAGATTCAATGTATGGATATGGAAAAATTGTTCAATTGCAATTGAAGTCATTTTGAAGTAAATATATCATTATTTGTAGGCGTAGATAGAATAACCTTGGGTACATTATGATTCTTCTGATATGTTTTGAAAATCTAGAGTAATATGATAATAATAATATATTCGAATATTTCAACAATATTCTAGGAAGGTTATCCTGGAATGTTGATTTCGTTGATCGTGTGTTGATCTTTCTGAAATGTTTTTGAAATATTCTGTCTTAATATGATATTTGAATATATTCGTAATCTTCTTAAGAATATTTTGTTTACAATATTCCATTTTGTTTCGTAATGTTCCTACTGTTGGATATCATGAAATCTCATAGGATTCGCATAAAATTGGATACGGAATTCCAAATACAGATTGGACCATCAAGTCGTGAACCTACTTTTTTTATACGATACCGAATGAGATTATAAATTTTGTATTTCCACACATAGGTTCCCAAGATTTTGAGTGAGGATAAAACATTATTGTGATTGAAATTGAAATACCTCATCGAATCATGTCTATAGTCTCTTTGCACCACCATTGCCTAAAACAAACTCTGATGCTCTGTATCCTTGTTTTCTCATTGATACTTGTGAATTCTCAGTGATTTTGAGTTATATGAAAACTTATAGGAATCGCATAAATTTAGATAAGGAATTCCTGATCCAAACCATCATATCCTGATCCCACTGTTTCCACAACATACCCAATAAAATTGGATACGTTATTACAGATCATTAAATACTGAATCCACTTCCTTCATACGATACCCAATAAGACTGGTAATTGAGAATTTCCACACATTTCTCATACGTTGACAAGCTTGTGAATGAGCATATAATATCGATGTGACTGAATACCTCATCGAATCTTATAGTCTCCTCAAACAACCACTGCCTGATACAAACTCGTATGACATGTATTTGGGTATGCTTATAAATTACACCTACTCATTCATACTTCCAAAAAGTGTATGTGCCAGTGATTGCGTACGTTGGACTTTTATTCTGAGGTAATTTATTTCAAGATTGTTTCTGATCCTAGTAGAATATGAGTGAATTTGGTCTCTTGTTATATGATTTCTGAGATCACTTTATATGTATACTAGATATTCATAGATATATGTGCATGGTACAGTTAAAATTTTGTGTATTACAATCATCTTCACAGTCATCTCTGAACTTTGTAACCTTTTTACCTATGGTAGTTGGTGATGCATGGTGGTCGGGGTCGGTCAGTCATATATCAGTAGTAGTAGTAGTAGTTCTTTGGCAAGTTCTTTGGCAAGTAGGCTCTCATGGACCTTTTTTGCCATCCCCTGTTCTCCACTTATCTACAATCATCCTCCAAGTTTTCCTTTTCAAACCTTTGTGACCTCCTAATGAAAGTCAGTATGTCCGACCACTCGAAGTTGATTAGTTCTACTCCTTAAACTCCATTCATCCTTCCAAAAAGTATATGGGCCAGGGATTACGTACGTGTAGGTTACATACTTTCCACTAGATCTTTAAAAATTCTCATAATTCGTCTATATTTTTTCGTGAGATTTCACGTGATATATTTGGCAGGGCCACTATGGCACTCAAGGTGTTAAATTGATATAATATGGTAAATAATATTTAAATTCAGATACTGCTCCTAGATGTAAAATCATCTCCTCTACAAATAATATCAAAACAAATCTCATTGAAAACTATATTTGTGGTGTTTGAAAGTGGAAAAAATTTTGCAAATAAATTTCTAATTATTGTGGAGTGAAATTTGTAGGCTTTGAAAGATATAAACTGAGTTAATTCTATAATCTTTGTTCATTCATTTTCAGGGGGATCCAGACCAGTGGAAATATGTTTTTTATTTATCTGCTGGCATATATACGTTCGCCACAATACTCTTCGTTTCTTTTGGATCAGGAAAAGTACAACCATGGAATAACGACACTCGAAGGGGAGAAGATTTGGAAATCACCGTCGATGAAGGAAACAATGTTTCGGACAAACTACTACAAAATCAATTCATAGGAAGAAAATAGAAACAGTAATCGTTTAATCGGCGACTGTCGATAGGTGTTCCATATGAGACGTTGAGTGGGAAGAGCATGCTCTTCAGAGGTCACTTCGTGTAATCTCTGACTAAACTGAACTCTGCCTTTTGACCAGTTTGTATGAATTCATATATACAGGGTGTCCGGTAAACCTTGTAAAATATTGAAACTGGTGATAGACCAGGTCATGACTGTTCAGAATATCGGAATTTCACCTCAGTAAAAATATCACCGTTTTCGAGATAATGGGCATTTTAAGAATTTCTGGAAAATCGCTACCTAACATTGGATTTTTGAGTGCAATGTATACAAATTGGGACGAATCCAAATATCTTTGCTGCTGAAGATTACTGATGAGTGATGCTTCTGGACGTACAGAGCAGTTTCTCAGAAAGTGAAAACATTTTTCAAGAAATGTGGGTAAAATGACAGATTTGAGTTTCATCAATTTTTTTTTTAAAGTTTGACATTATTATCTGAAAGAAACATTACCAATTGGAAGTGGACATTCATTTCAAAAGAATGCTCATTTTGTCCAGGCTCTACCATGATTAAAACAAACTATAATCATTTTTGGAAGAAGTGATTTTCATTGAATTAGGCGTGGTTTTAATCTAGGCTTCCATCAACTTTTATTCAAGAAAAAAAGGAAACTTCCCAAACACCAAAACTACGTCACAATCACACTCGACGCGCGTTTCGCCAACAAAGTTAGCATCTTCAGTAGCTAAAAGTAAGCTTTTAAGATTTTAAGATTGTGACGTAGTTTTGGTGTTTGGGTATTTTATTTTTTTCTTGAATTGTATTCACACCAAAGGTTCCAAAATATTCATTTATTTGAACAACTTTTATACTAAATTATTTTATTTAGATTTTATCAAGATAAAATGTGGATATAATCATTAATAATATAGAATGGACTACTTGGTAGCTAAATAGTATGTCAATAAAATTAACTTTCCATGTAATTATGGCTAATAAAATTATCGAAATGAAATGTCGATTATCCGCTTGTTTCATTCAGTGGTATTTATTTCTTTGGCATGCCGTACATACGTTATACTCCCCGAGAATATGCGCAGATGCACTACATTTATAGTGAATGTGGAGGTAGTGCTACTGCTGCAGCAGCGCTTTATGCATAACTATATCCGATTGCACAATGCCGCTCATAGAATCGCTGATTTGGGGGCTATAACCTATAACGCATTTGAAAAGATTCTTCTTGAAAATATGTCGTCTCTGCGTACGAGTGGATGGAAAATAACATTTTTGTAATATTATTCAGTGCGATGTTGAATAATCGTTATTGTGGTTTATGGTGTATGTTGATTCAAAAAACGTCAAATTAGTATTAACTTCTTCACATCTCATTGAATGTTTCTAAGCAGTTGATTCGTTATTACTCATAATTATTTAATTTTTTCATCTTGATAGGATACAAATAAAAGACATTACTGACAAAGTCTAATGGAGTTGATTTTAGCTCAGAATAACATCACACTCTAATATTATCGAAATTCTACTCCTTCCAAAAATAATGATCGTATGTTTGAAATGGGCATTCTTTTGTAATGAATTTCCAGTTCCGCTTGGTTATGTTTTTTCAAACAATAATGTCAAACTGTTGTTAAAAAAATTGGTGAAACTCAAATCTGCCATTTTACCCTCATTTTTTGAAAAATTGTATTGTTTTCTGAAAAACTGTTTCGTACATCTGAAAGCATCACTCATCAGTAATCTTCAGCAGCAAAGAAATTTGAATTCGTCCCAATTTGTATACATGGCATTCAAAAATCCAAGGTGAGGTAGTAATTTTCCAGAAATTAAAAAATGCTCATTATCTCGAAAACAGTGAGATTTTTACAAAGGTAAAATTCCGATATTTTGAACAGTCATGACCTGGTCTACCACCAGTTTAAATATTGTACAAGGTTTACCGGACACCCTGTATATTTTAAGTCTAGACTCAAGGAACTGCTAGTGAGATAATATTTTCATACTGTTGAGGAATTCGAATCCCACTTTTAAGTTTTGAAATAAAATCGTATTTTACAATTTATATCAATCATTATTGTTATATTGTATTCCGCCTTGTTTGTTTATTGTTATATTTATTGTATTCTGACTTGTTTGTCATTGAAACCCTTTTTACACCACTCTTTAGACTTGTAAAATTTCATATTGTTATTGATAGTTGAAAGGATTAATAAATATTTTATTCATTTTTATTTATTTATTTATAATATATAAGTCTATGTTTACAGGGTGTTCCAAATTAAGTTCGGTTAAATAGTAGCACTTTTAATGGCCTTCTCGATGCCGAAAACAAAAAAAAATTGACAGTCGAGTTTATAAAATATTTCATGAAATGATTTTTTTTTAAATGGAGCAACCTATATTTTATTGCATCTTAAGATTCTTCCTAAAAAGCTTATTCCAACGATCTATCACAGTTGGGCTCTAGCTGAAATGATTACAGAGATATAGGGTGTGAAAAATTGAGATTATTTCAACTTTAGGAATTTTTTGTGTGGAAACTATTCATTATTGGTCGAATGGGCTTGCATATCCCTATCTTAACATTTCATTCACTATCTACCTATATTTAAATGAAACAAATACAGGGTGGTGCAGATTTCAGAATTTTGATCCCCCTTCATCTGTCTCAATTAAATGTCAGTAGATGGTAAATCACAGTTAAGATCGAGACATGCAAGCCGTTTTGACCAATAATGAATAGTTTTCACGCAAAAAATTCTTGAAGTTGAAATAATCTCGATTTTTCACACCCTATATCTCTGTAATCATTTCAGTTAGACCCCAATTGTGATAGATTGATGAAATATCATTTCATGAAATATTTTGAAATCGCGACTGTCAATTTTTTTTCTTCTCCGCATCGACAAGGTCATTAAAAATGCTACTAGTTTTCCCATTCAACCTTAATTTGGACTTAATTTGGAGCACTCTGTATTTTTATGAATGTCGATACAAACGATTATTTTTTTAAATTTTTTTCGTTGTTACTTACTCCATACGCCACCTTAAAATCAGCACTGTTGATTGGAACGCATCAATAAATCATGCAGGACTTACCCTATTCGAGCCACGAGATTTTCATAATTCAATCGGTTAAAGTAAATTTTGAAAGCACAGCCCAACTAGGGCTCGAACTCCATACCTTTGGATCAGAGTCGGACGCTCTAACCACGCCCGATCTTATTTTTATTATCATTTTCCCCCCTTAGGACTGTACCAGGAGCTCCGATACATCCGGAGGGCGCGCTTGTGTCGTTCACCCCAATTACCACTCCATACGTCCGTAGGGTGAGTGACTATCGGGTCCGGGAACCATGTGCTATGAGCAGACATAGCGAACCAAGGATGCTTTCGTGCGGCTGATATTTCTGCCGTTTACGGCAAACCGGTATCATGTTCAAGTTCGAGAGCAGTGTGTCCATCATTTCACCAAGGACTACTATGATCAGAACTACCATTTTGACAGTATGGTTCGGGTGCAACCTGCGAAGTTCAAAGAGAAGATCTCGATATTTAGTTAAGTTTTCCTGCTCATTTCGACAGATATTCATTTCGCCTGGAGCGGAAAACTCAATAACGAAAATCGTTTCAGTTTGGTGCTCGAGGAAGACAACATCAGGCTTATTGGCTTGTATTTGCCTGTGGGTGGGGAATGAGTAGTTCCACTAGATTCGGCACCTCTCATTTCCTACAAAGGACTCAATATCTCCCGGAGAATGAGGCAACACCGTTGTCTCGTCTATACCGTACGAGTTTCCTAGATGGTGGTACAACACTCATAGCGCCGCGTTATGCCTGTGGATATAGGCTGAGACCGCATAAGCTGGGCAACCTGACAGCGATTGCATTATGGTCCCAGGTGCCCCACGACACGCACTACATTGGGTGTCAGGAACGTCTACCCATCACGCGGCCACGGTAGAATAGGGTGTTGAAGACACCATATTGAAATTATTATAATTTTTTCCATTTGGAATGTACCAGTCAGGACCTGTCTCCAGAGCTCCAACCCATCCGGTGGGCACACTGGTTTTGTTCACCTCAATAACCACTCTCTACGTCCGTAGGGTAGTAGTAGTAGTGGTGGTAGTGTTCTTTGAAGAGGCCGCAACCGCAGCCAGGCAAGTAGGCCTTCATGGACCGGTCCTTTTTGCCATCCCCCTGTCCTCCTCTTATTTACATTCATCTTCCTTTTCGAACATTTGTGACCTCCTAATGAAGGTCAGTATGTCCAACCACTCGAAGTCGATTAGTTCCACTTATTGGAATTTCTCAACTCTGAAGGTACCAAATCTTAGCCTCCCGAATGCCTCAACCTCGCCGAGGAAGTGAGATGTTCCTTCGTCTTCTTCGCATTTGCGGCAAGTTGGGCTGTCTTCTATACCTATGAGTGATAGGTGTCTGCCTGACTTGTTATGTTCTGTTAGTATTCCTATAAGGAGGAGTAGTGCTTGGCAGTTTCTGCCTAAGAGCCATGTCGTCCTTGACTTATTGGAGCTGGTCACGAAGTCTTTCGACTGCCTGCAGCCGGTGTTATTCCGCTCTTCTTCTGCCCACTCGTCGAGGCCTGAAGAGGTTTGGCTTCTTGCAATGCCTAGTACAGGCTCCAGCCCACAGAACGGATCTGGATCCGGATCTGGCAAGACCAGAAATAAATTCTCTGTTCGGACCCTTCTTTCACCTCTTGCCTCGTAGCTACGGATAGGATGGCGAACACTTCATCTTGAAAAACTGTTGTTGTGCTAAACTCCACCGTGTTTTCTCCCATTGTTCCCTGCTCAAAATAGTAAGACTAAACTCTCTATTTCATTGCAGTCTGTCTTGTGCGCTTCTCACTCTCGATTTCCGCATGACCTATCATCGCTTCTTCATTCACCCAGACTCCTGAGTCTCGCATTCTCAAATGGGCTGCCATTTCCTCCTTCTTGATCTAGACTGAAAGCGGTGGCAGCCTCAGCAGTACCTCCAATACTACGGTTGGAGTCGTTCTCATTGCGCCCGTTATTACCAAACAGGCCAACCTCTGAACCTTGCTGAGTTTTCGGCCTATTGTGCTGCCCTGTGTTAATATTTCATTATTACATTAAATTTTTTTTTTAATTTTTCACTCTGTACATAATGGTATAAACTGCACCATCTGAATGATATTTAGTAATATGAAGGTACGTTGATGATAAGACCGAATAAAAATGCAGTTGGCACTTTCAAATCCCGAGAAAATAGTTAAATAAAAATTACTGATTTCAAAATCAACGAACTTTGTGATTCTGCACGTTCAATCAGTACATCGAATACTACAATATACTGAAAATTCAGACAATTTCAACGAGAACCATTTTACCTATCAAAAATGCGGGGTCCTTTATGAAAACGACGAGTAGTTATTAAAGAAAATATCAAATAAATTTGATTTTTTTTGCATACAGATAAAGATCGTCAGTTTGATATGGCAATTCAGACAAAATGCAGGTAGGAGTGCCTTACTTATTTTCCAAGAAAGCTTTCGATAAAATTCTAAAATTCTGCGCAATGAAAAAATAATGGCTATTGCGAGTATGAAAATGAACTTGGGGCTAAGGTTGCCAGCAGTACATCCATCTACAAATGATGTCTTCCCAAAATCGTGGGGTAGGATGATCAAATGATACCATCATCGTCGTTGGAATATCACTATCGTTACTAGTTTGAGGTTGAAAAATTATTGGTTTTAATGTTCTACAATCGAAATCACCTAAAGTTGAACTCTTCAAATCTCATGTACTAACGGCTCTGTTGAAAAATTCCCCTGTGCAGATATTCTGCTTGCGAGTTTTGATCAATAAGATTTTTCTCGCTTTTTTTACGAAACGCCACTGTTGACACAGAGGGCAATATATTTTGAGCTGTCAATACCTCAGAGCAATAAAAGATATAGAGAGGGCTTTCCTGTCTCTTTCTTCGAAGCAACATACCCGACGTTGTTTATAAATATCAATGTTCGGATCATGTTAAAAAAGAACATTATCGGATATTTCCGTTTCCACTCATTAATCAGGTTGGAATTCCGTATTGTTATTCACTCTTAACTTGGCGATCTAGTTTGTTTACATGCGTTGACAACTTATTTATCGTTCTGTCAGTTCAGTTTGGATTTGAGCCTATTTGTATAATTGTTTTAATTTAAAGTGGTAGAAGTGTTGTGTTGGATTGTTGAATTGTTATATTAGAGACCTTATCTCTGCGACATGGCGATAACTTGTGAGGTTTGTGGGCTGAAAAAGTTATCAAGCACAAGTGTGGATTCATGCAGCACCAATTAACAATTATCAAGTAACAATTATCAATTAACAATTAGCAAGTATAAGTTGAACTTCTTGTTTTACAATGAATGCATTCATGCAGACAATTAACAATTATCAATTAACAAGTAACAAGTGGAAGTTGGCCAACTTCTAACTTTTTACTCTAATTGAACAATATTTTCTTCTAGTGCGCAACTAGTACGCAGGAGACCGCGGATTGGTCAGTATAATGACGAAAATAAATCTCTTTCAAATATTTGTGGGGCAGTTTGATGCTATTTTGGCTGATTTTGTACGGAAATTTCCCAAATTGTATATGATAAGGGCATAATTACTATCTTCAAAGATAGAAATATTAGAGATAATGCTTAATGCTTGAAACAATAGCAGGGACCCTCTCAGTGTTGATAGTTTGTATTCACATTGCAATTTTTGGTCTTGCATACATTTGATGTCATTCGGGGTATAAAAAAACGCCACATGCATGTGGTCATGCAAGATGCAATCACACTGATATTGTGAGATTGTCAAACAGTCTTTTCTCCGCCTATTTAGTGACAAAACTGGTCATTTATTCTCGAAGAACAAATAGAATATGAATTTTTAAACAGTATCCACGAAAAAGTAAGGTTAACTTGGTAATTGTTAATTTGGGTGCATGAATGCTATATTTTCAATACTTGTTAATTGATAATTGTTAATTGATAATTGCTACTTGATAATTGTTACTTGGTGCTGCATGAATCCACACTAAACAAACATTCCACAAGTGAGTATCAAATCAAACCATGGGCGTTGCAGCATGGCATATACCATGTCTGATGGGCATACCCTACTTAGTTTGTAGTAGTATTATTAAAGTTGATTTTTACCGATTCCCGATTGTGAGACAAAAATACACTTTTTGTTGAAATAGCTAGGTACACTGAAAAATATGTAAGTAAGCAAACTCAACTCTTCAAAACCGAATCAAATTATAAGTCACTAGCTATAAACCCAATCTGCTGAGTACTGGAATGTTTTGTTCATATACAGGAATTATCACATAACCCGTTCATCAGAAGTTTACGATGTTGCCATTTGAATAAAAATGTTGCTTCCGGTTAATCCGTACGTAGTCATGAACTTCTTGATTGTAAACGAAACACTGTATATCATCACAAGTTTAAAATCAAATGAACGGGTTACGTAGGTATAATGATTGTCAAGACAATAATTCCATTCTCTCATATTCCTTATGATACTTTGACATTGGTTCAGATACATTATATTTTCAGGTTACAAAGCAATAGGGCAATTGCCCAGTTGTGGTATGAATCACTCACTTAGAAATGCTCAGTTATCTGTTCTAACCACTTTTGGCCTCACCATATTTTTCGGACAGTTTGTAGAACTATTATCAGTAAAGGAGCATTACCAGTCTTGGCATTTTATGATGAATCCTCATCTGATGCGATTAGGTAATATTTTTCAGTTTTCTTCAAAATATTTTTCATACCAGTAAGTTTAAGGGTTTCCGAAGTGCAAAATTCGTACTGATTATCAAATCAAATGCTTCCAGCTCGTATCTGATTAATCATATTTATGTTCTATCGTGGTGGCATTTAATATGTGTAAATTCATCATGAATGATAAATAAAGAGGAAATAAAATCTTCCAATTTACACAAAAAATATATACTTGTAACGTGCTTACAATTGTTTCGACACACGGTGTCATCATCTGAGCGAGTTATCAACTAAAGAAACGTCAAAATCACCTTCTTAAATATTAAAATAACATGCATGAAATTTCACTAATGACAATTGCAGGTATGAAATTTCCTAATGACATGTCATGTTCATCGGTCCAATATAAAATATTTCTTTCGCAAAACAACAGCAAACATGATTTTTTTTAACAAATTCTTTCATGTTGTGGATTCCAACCCCTTCCAGCATTGAAAGATATAAAGAATGAAAGCTCTGCAACTGTCCCCAAAGTTTGAAGTGTCTTCGTCTTCTACGATGACAGCACCAGAATCATTATTCGAAATACAAAATCATCGCAAAACAAAATTATCGTAGACAGCGACATCAGGCGAACAACGAACGACAGCAACGTTGTTGCCAGTTCTCGAGCGTTCACGTGAAGTCTTGTTCATATCCTCACGAATTTCGCAATTTTTCTGCGCATAAAATGGCTGCCAGTCATGCAGTACCAATCGTTCATGCAGCCATTTTATTCGCAGAAAAATTGCGAACTTTGTGAGGGTATGAACAAGACTTTACCACGTGAACGCGCAAGAACTGGCAACAACATTGCTATCGTGTTTTTGAAAGTCGTTGACAATGTTTCACTTTGAGTAAGGTTATTCTTGACTTACATTGTCTAAAAAAGAACAAAGAAAAATTCAATTCTCTGCAATTTTATTCACGACGTTTCAACTGTTAAAATCTACAGTCGTTATCAAGTGTATGATAAATTTAATTTCTATTGCCCCACAGCAATAATCACTACCTTTTCACATTCAAAATTGATGGATGAAAGTCAATTTTTTTAATGATCGTAAAAGAATTAGTGTATGCTGTGTTGGTACACGTAGCGTGTTGACAATTCTCACATGTACAATAATGTACAATAAACAGTCATTTATTTTTGCACCTGTTACATAAATAACTATTTGTCCACTACATATTCATCATGAATTCTATTTATGAATGAGTTATTTACGCCACCATATAGGAAATGTTGCCATTTGTATGATAGTAAGAGTTTAATCCAAAAATTCATTGTTTTAACGTAAGAATATGTTACCATTTTTTGGCAACACTCGTAGAGTGTACCCAAAGGCATAGCCTGTGCGGATACATGGCAGCTTTTATTTGCTGTGGAGCTCCAGGGCGAATTTATTTTCATTGAAAGCGCATTCACTTTTCATCAGTAGGGAGACCTACAGCACTACTGCTGGTGGTTGGTGCGCATTCAAAGCATTAGGGTTGCAGCTAAATAACAAACTTGCTTTCCAAACAGGCATGTGATCGTCTATCGATGCCGATACATGCGATAACAAATTTGTCTGCACCGACCATGTCTAATTATTAATATATAAGAAAATGTATTAGCACGCCACTGGTTCTAAGCTTAGCTCCAGTTTTCAAAACAATAACAAATGTCCCCCTCCGGGCTCGGAGGTCCCCCCTCACCAACAAATCATAACAAAGGATAGCGGTATGCAGCTTTCACATCAGTATGTGTTGTTTATATAGAAATGGCACCTCTATATATTTTATTGCTTGGAGGTCAATACCATTGTTTATATAGAAGATAGTTAGTCAACCTTATGGGATTATAATTGGATCAAAATGGATGCGACATGTAGATGGCGATAGTGAGCTCGCATCCAAGTCATGTCGTAGCTTCAGTGATCTGGCCTCAAAGTCATGTCGTAACTTGATTGAAACAATGGGACAGCATTAAAATCAGAGTTTTTTTAAGAAACATTAAAATGACGTCAAATATTCATGTTTGTAACTAATCACGCTAGATGACACTCGCGTTTGCGTCCAATACCTTTTCCACAGGCATTGACTAATAGTGGATTTATGCTGCAATCATAAGTCATAAGTCTTTAGTCATAAGGAAGAATATTCGTCAATGATTGGTTGGTCCGTATATTCCAACCAATCATTGACGAATATTCTTCCTTATGACTAAAGACTCATGACTTATGATTGCTGCATAAATCCACCATAACTATGTTCTATTTAAACAATGTCAATACTATAGTTGTCATACTAACGGTAAATATATATTTCTGTACTTGTCTGACTGATAGAACTCGCTATTTAAAAAATATTTGGATTTACCCAGGGTTTCTTGATAAGGGGGTTATGAAATGTCATCGATTTTGTCGGGCATATTGTTTTCGTCATTGGAGGGAAATTAGGGTGGCTATCGTGAAATTGGAGGCGCCAAATTTGAATTACACTAAAATATCCCATTTTGTTGGATTGAATTCGAAACCAATCGGTGGGAGTAAATTGAAAAACGTGCGAGTGATTGAAACATATTTGTGTTATATTCTATTCTTGGTGCATTTCATAGCACCAAGAATACAATATAATGAACAAACCATTATTTGATGGTAAACGATCGGCCATGGGTACAGATTCTAGCAAGTATCTCTCTATCTCCACAGTGGACAAACCAGATTTTTACCAACACGTCTTGGTAGGAATAACTAAAAACGAACAACATTATATCGTAATGTCATAGCAAAAATAATATTGGCTTTCAACAGTTTCTATCCAAAATCAAATCGAGTTCTGTTTCTCGTTAGAACAGTTTAATCTCACCGTTTTTCCTAAGCCTTTGTCTTGACTTCTCTTTTATTAAAATGCTTTGAACAAATCCTGGAAAAATCAATAGGTAGTTACCCATACTACCAAAATTGATTCCATAGCTGCTTTACTGTTTTATTCTTGAGGAATATCTGGAACGACAATGTATCATCATGGTATGATGTAGGAGTATTGTTACAATATCAAACAAGTAATTAACAACTACAAAATACAAGAAATGCATATGATTTTATTGTGATTCATTCGAGCCACGGGCTTTAGTAACTTTATTTATTCGCAAATTGACGTAAATATAACCAAAATTACCAATTTCAGGATAGCCACCTTAATTTCCCTCCAATGACGTATTCTCTCCCTTTCCTCAGTCTTCCCTTTGTCTAAATGCTCACTTATTTCATAACCCCTTCCTATCATAAGAACCCTGGATTTACCATAATTTTTTAGATATAACCTAAAACGCGTTTTTTCGATGTCCTGTCAAGAGTGTCCCGACTCCAATATACGATATAATGTCAAATTGCATACAGGGACTCTAATTCAATCCTTCACCGCATGCATTACGAATTTCACCCGATTGAAAATAATATTTACCAGTTGTTCCGTCAGATGTCGCCACATACTATTAAAATCATTTTATAATGGAATTTTGATATTAGATGCTCAATTTTTAAGGGTATTTAATCGCACTGACGATAACTCGGTCAGTGACGAACACTGGGAAATTTACCTTGCGAATATTTTGTGGTAATTTAGGTGTTTTATGTTATGATATGGAATTACAGAGCGGACTCATTTTGTTTATCGATAAAACTTTACAACCTTGGTGACCCGTCTTTTGAAAATGAACTCACTATTAATTCACAGTTGATGAGTCTCTCTGAACCATCTCTTATATGGTATCATGGAAAATACCATATGTGGTGGAAAAAGTGCTTCTATATAAATGTAGAATAATTAAATTGAAACAATTGTCAACATGACGGAAGCCGCATAACGAGCGGGTCCCTAATTGTTAGGGGGTATGATTTGATCTTGCTAAATAAGTCATCTTATCAAAAACTTTTGTTAAACCGTGACCATACACGTGCTCTTTATGCAAAACAAAAGGGTTACGTTATGAAAGAATGAAAGTGAAAATTGAGGATGACATCTGTCATCTGTCGAGTGAGACGTCACCACTCAAAGTGACAGAGTGACTGTTCCGTGGACCTGTAAAGAGCAATCATCATACAACATCGTCTGTCAGTAATATTAGACTAAAATAATAGAAAAAAATTAAAGATTTATTAGTAATGTAGAATGTAGAACATTGGTTGTTGATCGAGTGTGACAACAATCAGGGACCCGCTCGTTATGCGGCTACCGTCATATTGACAATTGTTTTAATTCAATTATTCTACATTTATAAAAAAGCACTTTTTCCACCACATATGGTATGTTCAAACTTTAATACTGTTATTTTCAATATTGTAACATATCTCTTTTCTGTAGATCATTAGTTTGTAACCTTTTTTCACTGAAGATGAAGGATTAATCCTTCGAAACATGTCCTGCTGCTGATGTAAGTCTTCCGACTACATCTCGTGATGTGCTGATGTGTGTCGTCTGACTACACTCACATTATCAATAGATTTCATTTGGTGGAGTTCGACTGTAAGGTTTTTACCTACCCAGTAAAAACAATATTATATTGATAATATTGGTGGAATATTGGTTGAACTAGTTTTGAATGTAGATTGTCACATGTAATATAGGGTCAATATTGGTTGAATATTTTCTACCGATATCGATAATACATTATTGTCTATATATTATTTTCCACATCTAGAATGAATATTGCAATCCCAATATTCCAATCATATCGATTCTAGAGATAAAAAACTATACTGTGTTTCCAAGTTTGATAGCAGATTGGTTGAATATCATTTCAACTTTATTTAACAAATTGTAATAACTCATATTGGGTCAATATTGGTTCAATGATATTTACCAATATAGATAATACAATATTGTCTTCATATCGTTTTCAACATCTGGAATAAATATTGCAATCCCAATATTCCTCTCATATCGATTCTAGGAATAAAAACTATATTATACATCCAAGTGTGATTACACATTAGTTGAATATTATTTCGCCAATATTCAACAAATATTATCAATCAATATTGGGTCATTATTGGTTCAATAATATTTATCGATATTGTTAAAACAATTTTGTCTCCATATTGTTTTCTAAATTTAGATTCAGATGAATTATAAAAATTGGCAGAATATTCAATGTTAAAATTGTATCATGATCAAACCTGGATAAGAATCCGCTAGGTGGCTCTACATATAGAAAGTCTTCTGAAACCTACGAAAATACATCAAATAATTTCTATAACCTGTTTTCAAGATAGCTTACTCAGTGGTTATGGCGATAAAAATGCAGACTCTGGTGTTACCTTGATCAACTAAAAGATATTTAATAATTTACCAAGGTATATTCACTACCACCAATACCACCAATTTTGATAATGGTTTTGGGGCCATTATTGCCACTAGAATATTCCACCAATACTATTCTTGAAATGTCTAAACAATATTCGGCCAATATCGCAAAATGTACACATTTTTCTTCCTGTCAATATAACTTTTGAATATTGTGCCAATTTTTTAAAGATAAACATTCTCAATTGAAAATTGAATCAATACATGACTTCTGGAAATGGAAAAACCCTTCGATAAAATTGAAGTTACTTTCCTGTAATATCTAGCAGAAAACAACTACTTCCCCAGCTACTGACTTTATGAACATCCTGTTCATATTTTCAATGAAATCAACATGCCATACCCATGACAGGTTTTATGTCAGAAAAATATTTTCAAAGTTTCACCGCACAAAAAATAGTCCAACAATTCCTCATTACAGTGTGAAATTGCTTCTGAAAAGTATGTTTTCCAATCCTTCCGACCTCCTTGATGATCTTAGAAGAGTGAAATAGATTTTTGTCGACCAAAATGGAGGCCTAGCGAAAGAGATGCAATTCACGCATCAATGGAATGAGCGATTTTCTGTGAGTGATACTTCTGAATAACATTCTCCCCTATCTCATTCATAGATAAGAATCTCCAATGGAAACTGGACAATAAATAATCAACTATCTGAATGAAAATGAAAATTTTCACTTTCAGATTTTTTCTCTCAAGTTATATAGTGTAATATATTTAAAGTCAAATTCACTCTAAAATAATTTATTTAACGAAATACAATGATTCACAGTACTCTAATTCACATAACAATCACTCCTACTACTTATATTCGACTTCACTTCACTGACTGCCCCTCTGTCCGCTGCGTAGTTCTTTTTATATCCAACGTTGACTTCTCCGAATACTCTAGAATTTTCCATCGAATCGTCCAGATTCATAGAATCATCCAGATTCTTCTCGGTGCAAGCGCAAAGACGTTTACCCGCGGCCGGGCGCCGGCTATGTAAGAGTTCAGGTCCGGCATCGCCCGCAGCTTCGCCACTTTGCCCCCTTCTTAGAGATATTTCGTCCAGAAATGTCCTCCTTGGAGTGTGTCGATATTTGCAGGACTCCCCATATCTGCATCGTGAAGTTCGATGGAAATAACACTCCACAGTCTTCATGTTAGGTCGTGGAATAGGATTACAGCAAACCAAAATCTGGACGCTGCTGGATCGGAATATCGTCTCCAACATACTTCTTATAACTCTCCAATCCAGCCCATCAATACCACAATATAATTTTGGGATTGCCAAGTCCACCAGATTCTGGTCCACCATCGTATCCCTCAGTTGGGTGAGGCTCCTCCAGACATCTTCATAGGACGGTTTGTCTTGGAAATGCTTCTTGGTCACCAAGTAGTAGATGTTCCTCTGGTCCTTCTTCAGCTGTAGCACACCTCCAATTTCTGGATTCTGTTTCCGTAGTGTTTGGAGTTGGCCAAATTTCTTGGAGAACACCACAGCGATGCCCCTGGATATTCGAAGATCTTCTGCGACGCAGTGTGCTAGGGCGTAATCGACTGGCATTTTGAAAAGGTCCCGTGCCTCCTCTCGAGTTACCCCGTGTGACACCTTCTGCCCATTTGAGTATAAAGACATGAATTTCTGGAACGTCATCGCATCTTCTGGTGGTCTGAGGGTGCGGACTTGGTCATGGTTTCCAGCGTAGGGGGCCAACCTGTTGAAATGAACGACCCTGGGTTTACCTCTGGGTTGCTTGTGGATTCGGTAAAGCAGGTCATTTATCCTCTTGATGATCTTGTACGGACCTTCCCATGAATTCCGTAATTTTGGTGACAGGCCACGGCGACGCATCGGGTTGTACAACCAAACTAGGTCACCAACCTGAAATCCTCCAGCATCGGCATTAATGTCATAAGTCGCTTTCATTGGGTCGCTGGCACTCTGGATGTTCAAACGGACTCGTTCGTGGATGTCCTCCATTCGCTGCCGGAGTTTGCTGACGTAGTCCTCTCCCGCGGTATACTGTCCTGGACAAGGAAGTCGCAGCTCTCGGCCCATTATGATACTTGCAGGGGTTTGGCCGGTCGACTCGTGTACTGCGGAACGGTAGGCCATCAGGAACAAATAGAGATACTGGTCCCAGTGTTTTTGATGGTCAGAGACTACCTTGGACAAGTGGCGATTGATAGTCCTGTTCATCCGCTCAATCATTCCATCGGACTGTGGATGTAGAGCTGCGGTTCTCGTCTTTCGGATGTTCAGCATCTGGCACATTTCTTGGAACACATTGGATTAAAAATTTCTGCCTTGGTCCGAGTGCAGCTCCAAGGGAACGCCGAATCGACATATCCACTCTTTCACCAAGACGTCTGCGACGGTGATGGTTTTCTGGTTGGGCAGGGCATAGGCTTCGGCCCACTTGCTGAAATAGTCCATTGCCACAAGAATGTATTTATTTCCGTGATCTGATACGGGGAACGGGCCGGCGATGTCAATAGCGATTCTTTCGAATGGACTACCTACGTTATACTGACGCATCGGGGCCTTGGGTCGTGTCCGAGGTCCATTGCTGGCAGCACAAACAGCACACTTTCTGCACCAGTCATTGACATCAACTTGACAATTGACCCAGTAAAACCGTTGCCTTACTTTCTGCAGGGTCTTCGTCACACCCAGATGTCCTCCAGCAACTCCATCATGGATCTCTCGGAGTACTTCCTGTCTTCTGTTCTTGGGCACCACTATCTGACGTCTGTCTTCCCCACCATCTTCAGACTCCATTACACGTTTCAGGACCCCATTGTCCAGGGTAAGGGAATTCGATTGGGCCCAGTAGGATTTGACTGCTGGGGAATATCTTTGATCACTCTTTTTCCAACCGACGACTAAACCAAGAAAAAAGTCCAAATCACTCTAAAATAATTTATTTAACGAAATACAATGATTCACAGTACTCTAATTTACATAACAATCACTCTACTATTTATATTCGACTTCACTTCACTGACTGCCCCTCTGTCCGCTGCGTAGTTCTTTTTATATCCAACGTTGACTTCTCCGAATGCTCTAGAATTTTCCATCGAATCGTCCAAATTCTTCTCGGTGCAAGCGCAAAGACGTTCACCCGCGGCCGGGCGCCGGCTACGTAAGAGTTCAGGTCCGGCATCGCCACAATAGGGCCTTTCTCAATATCTATCAGATGTAGTTCAATGTCCAGCGTGGCTTTAGCCGGGAAAGTAGTTGTTTTCTGTTAGATATTACAAAAAAGTAACTTCAATTTTATCGTAGGGTTTTTCCATTTCCAGAGGAGTCATGTATTGATTCAATTTTCAATTGAGAATGTTTCTCTTTAAAACTTGAATCCCTTCTAAGAGAGGTTATCTTGTACGATGGAAAATAGCGACTAAATTCCGACTTTCAGTCGCAGATGATTCCACAATATTGTCATATTATTGTAACAGCGATATTGCAACAATATCGCCGAACATTTTGAGGCCAATATTGCTCGAAAATATTTCGCCAATGAGTTCACAATATTGTACCAATATTTTACCAATATAGGTGTGATACTTGGGTTGTCTTTTTTTATTGATATAGTTCATTTTGAATGGTGGTCAAATTTTTATCAAAAAAATCTTTTATGATTTCATTATTCTGTTTATCTATATTTTCGTTTTGCTGTTTGATTTCAAATAATACTTTTTTTTCGTTTGGATTCTCATATCTTTTAATATATTTTTTGTAGGTATAATCTCTTTCAGCATGCATTCGATCTGAAAGTTTCCCATTTAATTGCTATAGGCGAAGCTGTAGATAAAAACAAGAGGCTATTTTCACACAAAATAAAAAAAGCAAACGACCTATACTACTTTTCATGAGTTAGTTCGTGAAAGAAAACCCTGGTTTTCACCCCAGAATATCGCTTTGTGGAATTTTTTAAACAAGAAATATTGAAAAGAATTATAACTCTTCTGTTTTTTTTTGCGACTATCTCAGAGAGTATTTTAGGAATAATTTTACAGACAAAAGAACCTGTGTAGAAAATCATAAAACATACAAAATGGTTTTTTATACGAGGTTAATTTTTCACTGAGAAAATTCGGGAATATCTCGAAACAGAGACCATTTTTCTAAAATTCCTAATTTCTGTAAATCCGAAACTGGATAAACAATATAGCGGAAACTGATAGATAATAACATATGGCTCAACTGTGCGCAAGATGGTTTCTGTCCGATGTGTAGTTTTTGCACAATCACGTTATAAACAATTTAAGGGCAAATCCTTCTAAATGCGCCAACTCATCGTATTCAAATTCTGTAAACGGCATTTGAAAGTAGAGATCAATATCTACAATTTGTTTATTTTGGATTTTCACCTGGGAGATGGAAGAAATATTGAAAATGATCAACTTTCAGTGACATTTTCAAAACATTTTCCAACTCTCATGTGAAAATTCAAAATATACAAATTGTAGATATTGATCCCTACTTCCAGATGCCGTTTACAAAATTTGAATACGACGATTTCCCTTAAACCGGCGCATCTTGAAAGATGTGCCCTCAAATTGTTCATATCGCGGTTGTGCAAAAACTACAAGTCGTACAGAAAATGTCCTGCGCACAGTTGAACCACATATTATTATCTATCAGTTTCTGCAATACTGTTTGTCCAGCTTCAGATATGTAAAGATTAAATTTTTTTTTGGTCTCTTTTTCGAGGTTTTCCCGTATTTTCTCAGTGGAAAATGCATACCGATCCGGTCGTATGAAAATCCATTTTGTAGGTTTCATAAATCTCTACAAAAGTTCCATTGACTGGAAAAGGATTCTTTGTATAGTCTTTCCAATAAACCAAGACTTGCCGACGCATACACCTATTAATTATTTAGGTTAAAGCGAAAATTATGTAATCCATTTTTAATAATTTCAATAATTGTCTTTCGTCAAGTAATGTCGATATTGTTCTTATGAAAAAAGTTGTAAAGTTTTTCAATATTGCTTGTTTCGAAAATTCCGCAAATCGATTTTGCTGGGGCGAAAACTGGAGTTTTAATTAAAGAACTATCTTATAAAAATTAGTATAGGCCATTTGCGTCTTTTATTTTATGGGGAAAAAACCCTCTATAGCTTGGTCTACTAGTGTCATGTTCCGATATTCCTGAACTGTACTGCCCAGTAATTTTGGTAGTTCCGATTTTACTGAAATTGACTGGTACACATTTCGCGCCAATTTTCATAGAACCTTGTTAGAGGCTATAAATTTACTGGTTGCTACTGTTACAGAAATGGTCGTGTAGTCCCAGTATCTCCTCCCCGAATTAATAATGAGTTAGGTTAGGATATGTTATTTGATATTTATTCAATTTATTGATAACAATATCAAAGAGTAGGGGGTCTATGACTCCTACTCTTTGACAATATCATTACAATTAGCTCATCTCAAAAGACAGCAGAGCAAATGTATCAAGTGGTATTAGAAGACTTACTAGTAGAGATTGATGCCGAAACTGCCGATAATTTACGAAATTTGTTCTCTCTCGCCTCTCTTGTCCATGTAGATGTATGAAAATGAATATTTCAGTTCAGAATCGTACCAGGGGATATATTCAGGTCCTCAAAAGACAACTCGACAATAAATTCAAAACATCAGACCAAGGAAATAAATCCACAGGTCATTATAACAAAGAAACCCATCTTATATTCATAGCTCCGATAGAGCTTGAGGTACTTGAGCTTTACGAATTTTCTGATGATTCAGAATCTTTATCACCTAATATTTCCTCTATTATTACTTGATTAATTGCAATCATCAATCAGTATCACATAATAGAATTGATATAATTTTGAACTAGAAATGTTCCCGCCTTACATTTGACAGTCTGACTTTACCAATCGTTCCGAAATTAGATGGAAGTTTCAGGTTACTGTTACTGTTAGGCGTTCCGAAATTACCTACTGTGGCCAGTACTGTTCAGTGATATCGGAACATGAGATAGGCCTATCAGTCAACTGGCTCTCACTTCGCACTGAAGTGGTACGAAGTGATAGGGTTTGTTTTGGTTGTAGGTTTTGACTTGCAGTTTATTCACTAATCTACTAAAGTTTGCTTTACACTAACATCTTTACTGCAGATTTTCACTTCGTTTATTACTTTATCTTGCAGTTACTACGTACTACGGAGCAAGTGACCTGTGTCGGATACTTCATCTGTTCAAATCAAATCAAAATATGCTTCATTGTCTGAAGAATACTAGATCTTATTGACAAAGTCTTTGAAAACATATATATATATATATATATATATATATATATATATATATATATACATATATATATATATATATATATATATATATATAACTATATGAAAATAGAGTATTTTTCGTTTCAATTCCGAGAGTTCCAACCTTTGACAGCTGTTTCGTGGTCACCCACTCATCAGAAAGGATTTATGGATCTCTCGAAATCAAAACGAATCCACTCAAAAATTAGTATCGCGAAGGCAAGACAATATAAACAGAAGGTTACTTATGACATCTACAGTCACTAGTTGAAACTTAATTCGTGTCAAATTAAGTTTCAACTAGTGACTGTAGATGTCTTAAGTAACCTTCTGTTTATATAACTGTATGTATAAACAGGGGTACAAAAATAAGTAAGTATAAAAAATGATATATTAAGGCACACAAGTCATAAAATGAAATAAAATTTGGTTTATACGTACAAGGAAGGATCACAATTACATACACAATTACTGTGCTGACCAGCAGCTAAAACCAAAATTTAGCTCTTATAAACACCACCTTTATCGCCATCTTTATCACAGTGAAAACTAGTTCTACATAAACTTGTTGAGTTTGAAAGCTGAATTTGATTAAAGGCGTTCAGCATGGAACTCTTTCAATGAATAAAAAGCTTTTTCCAGTAATAGCTTTCTTACGGAATTTTTGAATTTTTTCTCATTTTCTATGATTTTAATTTCCTTGGGCAAATGATTATATAATTTTTTCCCATTATAAATTATGGAGTTTTTGAATGGGTAAGGTCATATTGAATGTCTGTCTAGTGCTATATTGTGCAACCTTATGAATTTCATTATTGAATTTACTGTGGATTAGACAAACTGTGTCTAAGATCAAAATGCAAGGAAGAGATAAAATTTTATTTCTGACGAATAGGGGTTTACAAGAATCGCGACACAGCTTTGCAGATATATATCTTATTGCTCTTTTTTGCAAGGCAAACACCATATTGTCCCCCAGAAACAAATGC
Source organism: Chrysolina oricalcia (assembly GCA_944452925.2). Taxonomy (NCBI): domain Eukaryota; kingdom Metazoa; phylum Arthropoda; class Insecta; order Coleoptera; family Chrysomelidae; genus Chrysolina; species Chrysolina oricalcia. The sequence continues at coordinate 3,214,695 of OX101813.2, forward strand.
CATATCTTAAGTGGGAGTCGACTAGAGCATAATACACGCTTTTTGCCACATTTTCACCCAGTTCCCATGAAGTTGTCCTTACTGCATAACATCCAGATGCATTTTTTCCCTCAGTTTCTCAATATGATTTTCAAATTTCAGTTTATCATCAATATGCATTCCTAGGAATTTAGTTTCTGACTTGGAGTTAATGACTTGAGTTCCTAGATGAAGCTGTTGCAGGTCACATTTGAAAGTAATGATGTTTTTTTGAGATATTAAAGGATAACATATTAGCGTCACACCAACCTTTCACCTTGTCAATATCATTTTTTATCAGTTTATGCAGTTTCGAGCCGTTTTCACCATGCCAAAGTATTGTGGTGTCGTCTGCAAATTGGGTAAACTTTCCCGTAATATTAATTGAGGCTGAATCATTTATATAGATTAAGAACAGAGTCGGACCCAGAACTGATCCCTGAGGTACTTCATATTCATAATTTCCAACTTGTCCGATAAATTTCCTAGGAGAGACACGCTTTGTGTTCTCCCAGTTAAGTACGATTCAAACCATTTTAGAACAACATCTCTAAAACCGTATATTTCCAATTTCTGCAACAAAACTTCGTGGTTGACACAATCAAAGGCTTTTGTCAGGTCACAAAAAACCGCTGCTGCTGCTGCTGTTGATGAAATCAAGGAGTACCAAAACGTATTCACAATTACTTGTCTTAGAGCTCACTGTATATAAAAATCGAAAAAAAAAAAACATTTGTTGAACTAATTAAATGGAGATCAAACAACAAGTACAGTCTTCTTCCCAACAACAAATCTTTGACACTATTAAATGAAGTTAGCTATCCCCACGCGCAACTTTGGTCTTAGTGAGATTTCCATGTTTGTTTACATTTTAACAATTCAACAATTCTAGTGTTAAATTTGTATCAACAATTATGGTAAATAAACTTTTTTTAGAACAACATCTCTAAAACCGTATATTTCCAATTTTTGCAACAAAACTTCGTGGTTGACACAATCAAAGGCTTTTGTCAGGTCACAAAAAACCGCTGCTGCTGCTGCTGTTGATGAAATCAAGGAGTACCAAAACGTATTCACAATTACTTGTCTTAGAGCTCACTGTAAATAAAAATCGAAAAAAAAAACATTTGTTGAACTAATTAAATGGAGATCAAACAACAAGTACAGTCTTCTTCCCAACAACAAATCTTTGACACTATTAAATGAAGTTAGCTATCCCCACGCGCAACTTTGGTCTTAGTGAGATTTCCATGTTTGTTTACATTTCAACAATTCAACAATTCTAGTGTTAAATTTGTAACAACAATTATGGTAAATAAACTTATTATTATTATCTGAATGGAGTCAATACTAAAAACTACCTAATTAACTCTTATAAAATACATAGTAACCATTTTTATCCGAATCGTTTTCTAAAATATTCTATTTCAGAAATATCCAGATTATACCGCTTTGAATGGGCCACACGGTATATACATCAATAACGTTAGTAAAAGATTAGTCCGTATTTTGCTTTCACGGGAATTCTTTATTCTCCCAGCGATGTGTATTGACACCTCATATGAATATTGCTGACATAGCAGCTACAATTAATAGTCCATAATATTGCAATTAAAAAATTGTAATTTATAGTACGCTCTCATAAAGTGTGTGTTGTATCAGAAACATCGAAAACTCGTTTCGCAGATTATTCTGAAATATACATAGACGTTTAATATTAATCATTAGTGAAGTGAAGTGAAGTGAACAGACTTTGAATCAATCTTCTGGTGAGTTAAACATTTCAACTAATTTTTGATTGCGAAATTTATTCTAAAGACTGAGAGGAAGGTTGATTACACAAACTACTCAGTACACCAGTATTCAGCAGAAATACTGTAAGTACTTTGAAAAATTGAGCTCAAACAACGATAATACATAATTGCAAAAAGTGCCCGTTTGTCAGTTGACATAATCTGAACTCTGAATTATTACTGGATTATTTCTATAATAGTCCAATAACCACAGATAAATTAGAGCCAAAAGTGGTCGATGGATTGTAGCAGTATGAAACTAGGCACGTGACATCTTGACATTATGTGTAGTGAGAAAGAATTTGTTTACCGAAATATACGGGGTGGAACTGAAGAAAAATCCTTTCATGTTCAAAAAAAAGTTTTTTGGATCTTATCAAAAATTAAAAAGGCTGTCAGAAAACGGCTTCGATGGAATAAGAGGCGATACAATTATATACAGGGTGACCCAGGGGTGTGTGCATGGTCCATAACTTTTTTCTATGCAAGCAATCGATTTGATTTTTTTTTTCAATCGATAGAATCAACAATGAGTACATTCTGAAATGATGTTTCAAAATAAAATACACAACTACGTTCAATTTTTTTAAATGGCAACCCTCCTTGTTTATTCCATTTTTGGATTCGCCACTAAATTGTCAACATAATGCACCCTGGTTTCATATACCTATCTGCAATAGTTTTTGACTTATGCCAATTTATGTGTCAAAATCGCGTCGTGCATGGACCCACAGAAAAATTCATAACTTCAGAAACTTTCAAGATACTCAACCTACTTTTTCCCAGACTATTCCTCAAGCTTTAAAGCATCTTTTGGAATGCTGGCGAACTTGAAGTCAATGTTCCATCGCCTACTACGATTTTTTTCAAATGACGGTTTACAAATAGCAATAACTCGATTTTTTCAAATGCAACTCCCTGCATTTTATTACACCACTACATGGCATTTTCTAAGAGCTCTTCGTCAATATAGCATTTGTGGGGTCTACTTTGTGTAGTTTGCGAAATATGTTGAAAATAAGAAATGTGGATTATTTTTGAGGAATCTAGTAGGCTGCTTTCGTAAAATTTGACATCCTTGTACTGTCAATAATTGTACACGTAAAATTGTTGAAAATGAATTTCACTCGCAAAGAATAAGTGAATATGGTCTACAGTATTAGCGAAGCTGACAGAAATCCTTTATTAGTAAGCAGAATCTACCATGAATAATATCCGGAAGCAAGAACTCCACGGGTGTCTTCATTCCAAAAGTTAAGAGATCGGTTTGAACTCAGTGGTTGTGTGTCTTATACTCAAAAGAAAATTGATGGTGATCGAATTGATGAGGAAAATGAGTTGCAAGTTTTATTGATGCTACAGGAAAATCCTCACGTAAGCACTAGGGAAATAGCAGCGGAAACGGATATTTCACAAAGTAGTGTGAACAGAATAATATTGAAACATAAGTTCCACCCTTTTCATCTGAACCTACATCAAGAATTGTATGGTGATGATTGTGCCAATAGAGTTGCGTTCTGTATTCAAATGAATGGCATGATTGATGAGGATTATAATACTTTAAACAAAATTCTATTTTCTGATGAAGCAACTTTCAAGAACAACGGTTCGGTCAACAAACACAACATGCATTATTACGCAGTCGAAAATCCTCACTGGTTGAGGACCCTTGACCACCAACAGCGATGGTCGCTTAATGTTTGGGGAGGAATTATTGGAAATCACATTATTGGTCCCTACTTCTTTGACAATGTGCTAAATGGTGAAAGATATTTACGTTTCCTTCGCGAACATCTTCCGGGAATGTTAGAAGAAGTGGATTTGAATACCCGAAGAACCATGTGGTTGCAGCACGATGGTGCGCCGGTGCATAACCATAGTATAGTTCGAGAATTTTTAGATCAATCCTATCCTAATCGTTGGATAGGCCAAGGAGGTACTATTCCTTTTCCCGCGCGATCCCCAGACCTTACGCCTCTAGATTTCTTTCTTTGGGGGTACGTGAAAGAAAGGGTTTTCAGAGATCGTCCGACAACTGCAGATGATATGAAAAATAGGATCACGGAAGCCTTCCGTTCAACTAATGGAGCAATGCTTGCTAGAGTTCGGGACTCATTCACAAGAAGACTAGCAGCTTGTGTGGAACATGACGGGGACCTATTTGAGCATTTATAAGTAGCCTTTCCCCAAAATTTTCACATTGTTTATTGTTAATCACTCTTTTCTGTTATTGTAACAATTACTAGAATTATTTTCTTTTTTTCAATTTCAAAATCATATTCTCTCCATAATTTTCAGAATGTGTCAAATTTTACGAAAACAGCCTACTAGATTCCTCAAAAATCATCCACATTTCTTATTTTCAACATATTTCGCAAACTACACAAAGTAGACCCCACAAATGCTATATTAACGAAAAGCTCTTAGAAAATGCCATGTAATGGTGTAATAAAATACAGAGTGTTGCATTTGAAAAAATCGAGTTATTGCCATTAGTTCATCTGATCAACAAAATATTCAGTACAGGAATATGTCCCGAAGAATTCAAACTGGCAGTAGTCACACCTATATTTAAAAAAGGACTAAAAACCAAAATGAATAATTACAGACCGATATCTGTGATTACAGTAATAACACAAATATTCGAAAAATGCCTGAAAAACAGATTAAGTAGGTACATGAATAAATTTGATATTATTGCTATTAACCAGTTTGGATTCAGGGAGGGCTTGTCGACGAATGATGCAATTTCAAAATTGACAGGAGATATGTATAATCTGGTTGACCAAGGAACTCCTGCAATTTGTATCTTTCTGGATCTAGCCAAGGCCTTCGATACGGTGAATCACTCGCAGTTGCTGGAGGCCTTGGAGGATCTTGGGGTTCGGGGTATCCCACTCACCCTATTCTCAAATTACTTAACAGACAGGAAACAAATAGTTAAAATCAAAGACAACATAAGTAATGAGAAAATGGTGAATTGTGGTGTTCCTCAAGGAACTGTTTTATGCCATTATTGTTCACCATATATATCAATGATTTATTGACCATGTAAACATCTGGAAAAGTAATAAGTTTCGCTGACGACACAGCTATTTTGTATTCCTCACACTCTTGGATCGATCTGAAAAAAAAAATTGAAAAAGATTTTGTACATATTATTAATTGGTTCCGACATAAATTGCTCACCATAAATTTCGATAAAACATTTTTCCTCCCACTCTGCAGCTACAAGAACGGTTTACCAAATTATGATGAGCTAACATTTAGAGAACAACAATTCACTACCAATATACGAAATGTCAATCAAACAAAATATTTAGGAATCACCATTGACTCGCATCTAAGATGGAACTACCATATCTCAAACGTCACAAAAACATTGAGGTGTCTTTTACCGAAATTTAAATGTCTTAAGAACATTCTCGATGTTGCACAGTTGAAAACATTATATTATTCTTTAGTGGAGTCTCGTTTGCAGAATGCAATATTGAGCTGGGGAGGGGCTGCAAATAGTCATCTGAAGCAATTAGATATGATACAAAAAAAATTACTCAAAATAATTTACAACAAAAAATAACTTACTCCTCAAACTTGCTATTTGCTGCAGCGAGTGTACTGGATTTGAGGCAACTATATACATATAATATGATCATCAACATGTATAAAAATAAATCACTGATTCAAAAAGTAGACAATATATATTTCACACGAACTATGGAAAAACTTTGTTCAAATACCATTTTGTTATAAGTCCATTGGACAACATTGCTTCCTATTTCTGTCCAGGAAAATATATAATTTTCTTCCTGACGTGTACAAAATATACATAGAAAAGATAAATTCCATTGGCTTGATAAAAAAAATATTCAAAAGTTATATTCTGTCACTAGAAAGAGATTCGCTTGATGTCTTATTCAACTAAATACCTACCATAAATTATACAATAACTCACTCAATGCTTAGTTCGTTCATATATAAACCTATAAACCTGCAAGACACGATCAAAAACCCATACTCAACCTAATCGGTCCTAATGGGTGCCCTTGTGATTCGACCATCTTGCAAAAATTATTGGGATATATAATAAGATTTTGTAAATCAATATATTGTAAAATCAAAAACAAATATTTGTGTAATTATTAGTCACGCACAAGGAGCTAAAAACTGTTATACACTTCTGTGACTCACCTATGTTTATTTGTAATTAACTTTTTTTTTGTTGAATCAATAATATCTGTTCTCCAATATTATGAAAAACATTATTACTTTTACTATTAATTATTAGGATATTTTGATGTAACTGATGTCTATATATGTACTCTTCTTTTCAAATAAACCTTATTATTATTAGTATTATTATTATTATAAGCGTTAGATTTTTGAAAAAAATATTTTTTTCTGATCAACACTGACATAATTTTCAGTGGTTGAAATCCCAGAAAAGGGAAAATGACACCGAGAGAAATATCTATTACCTGTTATACAAAATTGTATAACATTTAAAAGATTCCTGAATTGAATAGGCGCCAACATAGTAACCTTTTCAGAATGATCAGAGTATTTTTTTCAAAAAATTTGTATAGCTGTTAAAGAACACTCGTATAAAAATGAAAATATTGTCATATCGAAATTACTTGCTTCCAATATAATGGTTAAACGACTGGCGTTTCAATATTATATGAAGTTATTATAAAAATTAAAAGATGCTTATATAAAGCTTACTTGTTCTCAATATAATGTTTAAATTTTTGTCATTTCGATATTAAATGACGACTGTATAAAATTCAAAAGATGCTCATTTCCAGATGACTTGTTTTTGATGGAATACTTAAATGATTGTTATTTCATTACTATACCATATCCTATAGTGGTAAAAAAAATTGTAGAACAATCAAATGGTAAACATTTTTGCATCCAAAAACTTTCCTTTACCAGCTAAACGGTTTTTGAATAACCTGCATGAAAATAATTTCTTACTATACAGTTCTGAAAATAGCATTGACGTCAAAACACTGCCACAAAATCTTAAATAGCACATGTGGCGATTTAGCTGATTTTGAACAGTTTCTAAGGATTTCCAGTTGTTGAACCTCATTTTACAAACTTAAACAGTTTTAACAGTGCATGAAGTACATTATGAAATTCGGATCATTAATGCACATGAAGGTAGAGGCTATCAAAAATTGAATTATTGAAATTTCAAAATTTTGCCCAACTGTTAATCCTCAAAAACTCTTCAATATCACCATACATGTGCTATTCGACATTTTTCAACTTAAAAGAGTTGATGTGGTGTTTTGGTGTTGATGACGTTATCAGAGCTCTAGAGGGAGGTTATTTTCATGCGTATGCTATTCAAAAACGTTTTGGTCAGAAACAAAGTGTTTTGAAGCGAAAATGTTTGCCATTTGATGAATATCTACAAAAAATATGTTATACAGAAGTTGCAACACGGTGAGTGCCAGTGTCATATTCTCAGAAAGAGAATTCAACAAGCAAGGTTTTAAAATTTCAATCCTATAGATATATCGTGAAAAAGCTACTTCTGTTATAGAGATTCGTCATATTTGATTTAATTTCCTGAAATAGTGACACATTAGTTGTTCATACTTATCAGTGAACAGTTCAGCATTGAAACTCGTTGAAAAATTGATCAACATTTATTAAGGAAATTAAAATATAGTGACTGATTTTTCATTTAATTTTTTTGAGGGCTTAAATTAAAGAAAACTCTATTTGTTTAAAGTCAACTTTTCGTCAATTCATTTTGACATCTTCAGGGCACTGAAAGATACAAATACGGGATGTTTTTTATTCAATCAATAAAACAATAGAAAAAACAAATAATAATATACTTATCAATTTGCTACTGCTACTTTTCCAGAAACAATCACTGAACAATGTTTTGGTAACGTATAAAACTTCAGATTGAATTATTATTAATTCACTTGGATCTACTCTGAAGTTTTATCTGTTACCAGAACATAGTTCAGTGATTGTCTCTGGAAAAGTATTCGTAGCAAATTGATTTGTATATATTATTATTTGTTTTTTTTTCTACCATTTTATTAATTTAAAAAAATCCTCTTTCAGTATCTTACAGCAGCCCGAAGATGACAAAATCAATTAACGAAACGGCTTTAAAGAAATATATTTTCCTTCAATTTATGACCTCAAATCCCCCAAAAAAGAAAAAATCAGTCATCATAACAAAGGTCGTAAAACTTACATATCAACAATAAAATAAAATATTTCTTAAATCTGGGAATATTAAAAATACATCAAAATATACACTACTTCTAGTAACCACGGATAGAGTTGACAAGAGGGAAGAATCTTCGAATTATACAATAAATTAGAAATCTGAAACAAAAAAAAATCATTACTTTATATTCAAATACTATTTTATTTCATGCTCAAGAATAATTAATAATAATCAAATGTATTGAATGGAGTGTTTCGTTACAATAATACTTCTATGTGAAATTCCAGAGGTTTGAAAATATATACTTCATATAAGTCCGTGTTAGTAGTAGGTTCACTATTTTTCTCAAAAAACAAAATGAGTATCCATATGACCTCTTAGCGGAAAATGTTCAAAGAAAAAGTTGGAGATAATAAAGTAATCAAAAACGTTTGTGTCTAACAATTTTCGACATAACCCCAAATTATCTGTCAGAATGGCGAAAAACCGATTTTTCAGTATTTAAGTTTTTTATTTCGAATAAATGATTTAATGTACATGAAAATTTTTGAATGTGGCAAAATCTGTGGCAACCCTACCCTATAAGAAATCGACAGATATTAAAAATGTTGATTTCATTCAATTTGCAAATTTTAGGAACTAGAATCTTAGGTTCCCATATGAAAAAATCATCTAACAATAACCATCATGTCATAAGATACAAGTATTTCTTTATAAATAACTTCACAACCTCTTCAAGGTTCGCAGAATTTGCTCTTTCCTTCAGAAACTATAAAATACATAGGATGTTTCTTTTGAAAAATATTTAATTTGTGTCGTTTCTGTTCGAACCGGAATTACTACTGAACCCGTTCGGTTCCTGAAAAAGACTCCCACAAGTAATTACAATGGACAAAATCTGTTTTTGAAAACACACACACTCAGATAGGCACTTCCCCAAAATTTATTTCTTGTAGAAACAAACTATGAACAAAGCGTATTTAATCTTTACTTCTGCACTTACACAACACTACCAAATCACACGTGAACTGATTGACAATAAGAATTGAAATGACGTAGATGACCCGATGATGAAACGGCCCGTTAGGGTTGAGTGGAATAAAACTTCATAGGAAACACGTGTGTGACGAAGAAGATGCATGATCAGAGGTTGTGGAAAAAAACGTAACATTTCCAGAACTAAACGACAACTATTTAGTGGTTACAAAGTATCGTTTAACAGTTAAAATGTGAATTATAGTGGCTAAACAGTTTGTTTTTTCAATTCTATCTTTTAACCACAATCGCGCCTTTTATTGAATCTAAGAGGTAACCTTTTCAAAACAAAATGAGTGTTTTGAAAAAAAGACCCGTTTAACGTTTAAACCCTTCACTTTTTACATTGATCTGATAACATTTAGTTGCTAAAATAATTTATTTAGCAGCTATAAGATTTTTTTGAAAAAAACTTTTATAACTGGATCTCTCTCGGTGTATGCTATTCAAAAACGTTTTGGTCAGAAACAAAGTGTTTGGAAACGAAAATGTTTGCCATTTGATGAATATCTACGGAAAATATGTTAAACAGAAGTTGCAACACGATGAGTGCAAGTGTCATATTCTCAGATTGAGAATTCAACAAGCACGCTTTCAAAAATTTCAATCATATAGATATCATGAAATAGCTACTTTTGTTATAGAGATTCGTCATTTCTGATTCAATTTCCTCAAATAGTAACACATTAGTTGTCTATACTTATCGGTGGACAGTTCAGCATTGAAACTCGTTGAGATATTGATCAACATTTATTAAGGAAATTAAAATATGGTAACTGATTCTTAATTTTTTTCGTGGGGATTTGAGGCCATAAATTAAAGAAAACTCTATTTCTTTAAAGTCAACTTTTCGTCAATTATTTTTTTGACATCTTCAGGGCACTGGAAGATACAAATAGGAGATTTTTTTTTAATTAATAAAACAATAGAAAAAATAAATAATACTGTACTTTTCTATTTGCTACTACTACTTTACTTTTCCCGAAAAAATCACTGAACAATGTTTTGGTAACGTATAAAACTTCAGATTGAATTATTATTAATTAACTCTGATCTACTCTGAAGTTTTATCTGTTACCAGAACATAGTTCAGTGATTGTTTCTGGAAAAGTATTAGTAGCAAATTGATTTGTATATATTATTATTTGTTTTTTTCTATCATTTTATTGAACCTCTTTCAGTATCTTACAGTAGCCTGAAGATGACAAAATTAATTAACGAAACGGTTTTAAAGAAATATATTTTTCTTCAATTTATGACCTCAAATCCTCTAAAAAAAGAAAAAATCAGTCATCATAACAAAGGTCGTAAAACTTACATATCAACAATAAAATAAAGCATTTCTTAAATCTGGGAACATTAGAAATACATCAAAATATACACTATTTCTAGTAACCACGGATATAGTTAACAAGAGGGAAGAATCTTCCATTATACAATAAGTTAGTCATCTGAAACAAAAAAAAATCATTAGTTAATATTCAAATACTATTTTATTTCTGCTCAAGAATAATTAATAAAAATTAAATCTATTGAATGGAGTGTTTCATCACAATAATTTCAAGTGAAATTCCAGAGGTTTGAAAACAGATACTTCATAGAAGTCCGTGTTAGTAGTAGGTTCACTATTTTTCTTACAAAACAAAATGAGTACCCACATGACCCCTTTGCGGAAAATGTTTAATGAAAAAGTTGTAGATAATAAAGTAAGTAATCAAAAACTTATATTTAACAATGTTCGACAAACTCCAAATTACCGTCAGAATGGCGAAAAACCGATTTTTCAGTATTTAACATTTTATTTCGAATAAATGATTTAATGTACATGAAAATTTTTGAATGTGGCAAAATCTGTGGCAACCCTACCCTACAAGAAATCGACAGATATTAAAAATGTTGATTTCATTCAATTTGCAAATTTTAGGAACTAGAATCTTTGGTTCCCATATGAAAAAATCATCTAACAATAATCATCATGTCATAAGATAAATGTATCTCTTTATAAATAACTTCACAACCTCTTCATGTTCACAGAATTTGCTCTCTACTTCAGAAACTATAAAATACATAGGATGTTTCTTTTGAAAAATATTTAATTGGTGTCGTTTCTGTTCGAACCGGATATAGTACTACTGAACTCGTTCGGTTCCTGAAAAAGTCATCTCATTCAATTCCAGCAATCATCTTAAATTATTTTCGAACAAATGAATATTATCTAAAATAAAAATGCACCATCCCTGAAGCTCTCCCAATACTTACTTGTTTGATTTTAACCTCCCACAAGTAATAACAACGGATAAAATCTGTTGTTGAAAACACACACTCAGACACTTTCCCGAAATGTAGTTCTTGTAGAAACAAACTATAAACAAAGCGTATTCAACCTTTACTTCTGCACTTGCACAACACTACCAAATCCACACGTGAACTGATTGACAGTAAGAATGGAAATGACGTAGATCACCCGATGATGAAACGGCCTGTTAGTGGTGAGTGGAATAAAACATCATAGGAAACACGTGTGTGACGAAGAAGATGCATGATCAGAGGTGGTGGAAAAAACCGTTACATTTCCAGAACTAAACGACAACTATTTAGTGGTTACAAAGTATCGTTAAGATGTGAATTATAGTGGCCTAACAGTTTGTTTTTTCAATTCCATCTTTTACCACAATCGTGCACTTTATCAAAACAAAATGAGTGTTTGGAAAAAAAGACCCGTTTAACGTTTAAAGCCTTCACTTCTTACATTGATCAGATAACATTTAGTTGCTAAAATAATTTATTTAGTAGCTATAAGATATTTTTGAAAAAAACTTTTCTCTCGGTGGAGTCAGCAAAATCTGTCATTATCTGAGTCTTTTGTGGACCGCGGGCCTCCCAATCGGGGCGAGAGGCAGGGGATAGGCGGATTTTCACGTTCAGCGGAGTGAGGCAACTTATATATTTATTCGGTACACTTTGTTTGAGGTAACAAATCAAATATAAAATCAAAATATTGTAAAACAAAGTCGCTTTTTCCTTGTAACTACTGAACGGCAGAACCGATTTTGATGAATTTCCGGTCGTTAGATTCGTCTTGATACCGTAAGTGACATTTATTATATTAAAATTAGGAAAAATCAAAATAGCGGATTTTTTGCGCCAATTAATGTGCATAATATAAGGACGCAATCAGTAGTTCTCGGGGGTGGGGGTGCCACTGACCGCCTTTTATATTTTCAACAACATTCATAGATCCATAGCTGAGAAAAGGCTAAGCCTATTCGTAAAATGCTCGAAGCACTTAGCACTAAGCACTGAATCCAAAAAGTGCTCGGGAGCACAGTGCTTACGAGCACTAAAATGCTTTAAGCACTTTCACGAGCCCTAAGCACATTGCTTTGGGACAGCTCTGAACTAATACCATTCATTTATTTTGGGATTTGGGATACAAATCTACGTTGTGGAGTGCTTCAAGGTTCTATTTTGGGACCCTTGCTATTCGCCATTTACACTTCACATCTAATGAAATGTCTTTAGTTTTGTAATATTCATCTTTATGCAGACGACACGCAGTTATACTATAGTTTTTCAAATACTTTGGAGAATAATTTACTAATGCCCCTATAGTTGGTGATTGAGTTTTTAGCTCCTGAATTTTTATATATAGGAACCAAATACGAGGTTTTCCATATTTTAGGAAATTCACCCTCGGTTATAGATAGTTCAAATAATAAAGTGAGAGGGATGTACTTACAAGCTATTTGCACATTTTTTCACAAAATAAGCCGGAATGTTATCGAAACCACACTCTTTATTCTCGTCTGAAGAAGTGATCTTGCTCAGAACTAGTTGCTCCTCGAGGTGAAATTTATTTATAAGTATATTGTTTGAATTCGGTGACAATTTGGTAAGTATCTGTTGATATGGCTCATACACGCTCTGAAAGTTACTATTGAAGGGATTCCTGTACCATATTTTGAGTTCGAAGCGAATTGCTAGAATTTTTTTCTCATCTACATTCTCAACATTTTTAATATATGTTTCATAATCAAGTCTTATCATCTGTTTACTACGACATCTCAAAAATGTAAACTCATTGTAATAAGCCAAGTCTTGAAACAGTTTCCATTTTTTGTGAACTTGGGTTTTTCGTTTTATGCAATCTATTGTGGGTGTGGTAAAGTACATGGGATATTTTTGTTCCTCGCAAATATTTTTGTTCCTCGCAAATATTTTTGGTACATAGCGATTTATAGCTATTTCCAATTTCTCATAAAAAATACCCAAAGCGCTATCAACATTATGATGAGCAAATAACTCATACCAGTGTAAGGAGTTTTCTATTGCCGAACGCCAGCCTATGATGGTACGTCCGGTATATATTAGTCATGTGCCGGTTTTTAGGGACTTCAACAAAAACGTTTGGCTTGCGGGAGGCGAGAAAAATAGCATGGGAATGCGAAGTAAGTTGGTGTTGACTCGAGAGTTGGTATTGAGTTTCTGATATCATTGTTCTTGGGGTGATTGTTTAGGTATATTCACTTTGTGTTGAAATGATTCCTATTGGTTGAAATAAAAGGTAGGAGTTATATTTGTTTGGAATTGCTTGGAATTATCTTTGACAAATGGCTATAATACCTGTTTGAGTGAGTAATTGTTGGAGTTCACTTTCAATAAAGTAGAGCAGGTTGTTATTCAGTATGTTTCATTATATTTTTCTTGGAGGTACTTTACATTGCTTGTTGATTATTAAACAAAGAAAATCATGTGGGAGTTCCGTTCGTAGCAGCATAAACATTTTGAAGAATTTGTGTTTTGCTCTTTCGATCATCAGTACGGAGCTTTTCTTCAATACTGAATATTTAAAACTTGTTGATATTTGTATTGATGTTTACAAATGTAGTGTTTTGAAAAGTGGTTTCATTTGGGTATTTATTGGTTGTACATGAGTCTCAGCACATTGGAATTGAGTGAATATATTCAGTTTAGCTATCAAAAATTCAAGGACTTGTAACGTGCCTTTGTGAGAAGTTACATGTCATTCGGTGATTTGCAACGTGCCTGTGTGAGAAGTTGCATATCACCGTTGTATGCATTTCAGCCTGATGGTTTGTAACGTGCCTGTGTGTGAAGTTACCTATTATTGGGCTGATTTGAGTGTTTATTGGCTTGCAACGTGCCTTTCTGAGAAGTTGCCTGCTTTTGTTGGATTTTCGAGAAACCAAGGACTTGTAACGTGCCTGTGTGTGAAGTTACATGTCATTCGGTGATTTGCAACGTGCCTGTGTGAGAAGTTGCATATCACCGTTGTATTCATTTCAGCCTGGTGATTGTAACGTGCCTGTGTGTGAAGTTATCTTAGGCTGATTTGAGTGTTTATTGGCTTGCAACGTGGCTTTCTGAGGAGTTGCCTGCTTTTGTTGGATTTTCGAGAAGCGAAGGACTGTAACGTGCCTGTGTGAGAAGTTACATGTCATTCGGTGATTTGCAACGTGCCTGTGTGAGAAGTTGCATATCACCGTTGTATTCATTTCAGCCTGATGGTTTGTAACGTGCCTGTGTGTGAAGTTACCTATTATTGGGCTGATTTGAGTGTTTATTGGCTTGCAACATGCCTTTCTGAGAAGTTGCCTGATTTTGTTGGATTTTCGAGAAACCAAGGACTTGTAACATGCCTGTGTGTGAAGTTACATGTCATTCGGTGATTTGCAACGTGCCTGTGTGAAAAGTTGCATATCACCGTTGTATTCATTTCAGCCTGGTGATTGTAACGTGCCTGTGTGTGAAGTTACCTATTATTAGGCTGACTTGAGTGTTTATTGGCTTGCAACGTGGCTTTCTGAGGAGTTGCCTACTTTTGTTGGATTTTCGAGAAGCGAAGGACTGTAACGTGCCTGTGTGAGAAGTAACATGTCATTCGGTGATTTGCAACGTGGCTTTGTGAGAAGTTGCATATCACCCTGTATTCATTTCAGCCTGGTGATTGTAACGTGCCTGTGTGTGAAGTTACCTATTATTAGGCTGATTTGAGTGTTTATTGGCTTGCAACGTGGCTTGGTGAGGAGTTGCCTGCTTTTGTTGGATTTTCGAGAAGCGAAGGTCTGTAACGTGCCTGTGTGAGAAGTTACATGTCTATGAGCTGTATTGGAAATATGATAACTACTAACGTGCCTGTGTGAAAAGTTACGTGTTATTATATGTACAGTACTGAGATGAGGTACATTGACTTGCAACGTGCCTGTGTGAGAAGTTGCAAGTCAAAGTGTTGACTCATCAGTTCATTTTTATGAGTTTATTGAAAATGAGATTTGCTTGATTTGAAAAAAAAGCTCTAGCATTGTTAAAGAGAATCCATTGTGTTTTGGCTCATGATATCAGCCTTTTTGAAGCCTACCCAATAATTCTTTGGATTGTTGAAATTCGATAATTCCGCTGGAAGATACCATGTCCTGATTTATGTATATGTGTGAAGATGAATTCGTAGCCACAATTGTTTCAATAAATGAATCCATTTTTCAGAACTAGGTGCATTATCAATATGAAGTTCCTGAGCCCCACAAATTCGTTTAAATACGCATTGAGTTTTATGTAACTGGCTAATTATTTGAAGTTATGAACATAGAACTCGATTGCTGGATGGTGACTATCTATTGGTACTAGTGATGAGTCACTCTTATACAATTTATGAATTGAATTATCAATATTACAAAAAACTAGGTCTAGAGTTCTGTCGTCATGATTTTTCACAAAATTGTACTGCGAGTTTCTGCAGAAACTCTCCAGAGGATAACAAATCAACTAAATTGGAATTCTTATCATCTACATTCGAGGGTTAATAGTAGTTAATAGTAGTGGGGCATCCACTTAATATTTGTCATATTGAAAAGACCCCGCATTTTTTTTAGGTATAATGGTTCTCGGTGAAATTGTCTGAATTTTTGGTATATTGTAGTATTTACTATACTGATGAACGTACAGAATCGCAAAGTTCGTTGATGGATAGATTTTGAAATACAGGGTGATCAAGTAAAAAATCAGTAATTTTTATTTAATTATTTTCTCGGGATTTGAAAGTGACAACTGCATTTTTTTTTCGTTCTCATCGTCAACGTACCTTCATATTACTAAATATCATTCAGATGAGGCAGATTATATCATTATGTACATAGTGAAATATAAAAACATTTTAGTAATATCTGAAAATTCGATGTTATAATGGAATATTGATAAAATTATTTTGGCATGCAGTATACTTTACTCATTCCATCATTAATCACAATTTATACATTTCGTACAGGGTGATTTAAAAAATTGGTGAAATATATGGCCGGTTATTTGGTACATATCCTGTATATTCAAGTGAATTATCATCCTCCGAAGATAGCTAATACTGTATAAAATGATTTCGTTGGGATATATAGGGTGATCATGAAAATTTTCAATGATAAAAATGACAAAATGTCAACGTTTCAGAAATCACCCTGTAATTCACGATTAACTCGGTGAAATTTCTTTATTATTATTCAGTATATTCATCATTCTCTCTTCAACACTGTCCCGAAAATTCAGTTTTCTACTATTACTTGTTTCATAGTTATTAATTAAGAAACTTATTACCATTTGCATGACGAGTTGAAGGAACTTGTTCACACGTATATTCTACTAGAGGCCAAGATTTTTCACAAATAGTGAAACGTGGGAATGTGGAGTTCAAAATAAATATAATATTATATGCAGTGTGATTACCAATGACGGTCCATCCAATTCTATCCACCATTTAGGAACTGACTGAATACACGACACATAGTTACGACTCACAACTCAGGCATGAGCCAGATAAAATTCCTAATGCTTGAATAGTTTGACTCGCTCAATCGTATATGAAGCCCGGTACGGGAAATCACTTATCACTGAAGGTGACAAGGAACAGCCTTAACCGAATACATTTCGATTCTGTCGTTGACGGAAAGTGAATGAAAAAGAAAAATCAATTAGTTCCATCAGTGATAATTATTATTACCTTTACATATTGAATTACCTATATTGATGAAATATAATAGATGTCTATATGTTTCTATTGACAGCCAGAGCAAATACAGTGTGGAAAGTCTAACTGGAACAAATTCTGTAACTTGATAAATGAAGGTTTATCGCAAAATTCCTGAAACACGTCAAGTTTTATTTTTAATGGGGCATATTACAAAGAGATGTGTTCATCTTTTTAATTATCTGGGGGGTTGCAGCCACCCCCAACTTTTTTTTTTAAATGGAATGGTAGGTTTATTGATTTTTTATTGGAAAGCTTGTTCAATTGCAAATACAACTCCATGTTTGTTTGTTACGTTTTATAAATAAGCAATGTGTCGGAAAAAAATGAAATAAGGAAATAGTTACCGAAATTACTTTAATGCAAGAAATGTTCAAACTGCTCTCCACCTTGTTGCTGACAATATCCCAATCGATAATAAATAGCATTCCGCACATTTTGTAACACTTCCGGCGTTACTTGCCCAATTTCATCCCTGATTCTTTGTTGAAGCTCGGCGATGTCGTTAGGTTTAGTGGCATACACCTTGCTCTTTAGATATCCCCATAAAAAAATCTAATGGAGTCAGATCGGGTGATCTGGCTGGCCACTCAATTGGGCCCCTTCGTCCAATCCACCTATTTGGAAACACTTCGTGAAGATAGGTTCGTTCATTTTGAGCAAAATGTGGTGGGGCCCCATCTTGTTGAAACCACAGCCGTTGGTCACATAAGTTGGGATCCAAAGGATTGGGGAATAAATTCACTAACGTATGCATCAGTTCGTCTTGGAGCATATGCAGGTATGTTTCGCCGGTTACATTTCCATTGAAAAAAAGGACCTACTATGCGATCGCCAATAATTCCAGACTATACGTTTGTATTTTGAGGCCTTTGGGTATGGCATTCACGCATCCAACGGGGATTTTCGTCAGCCCAATAACGGCAGTTCTGTCGATTGACGTGCCCATGTAATGTGAACGTAGACTCATCAGAAAACAGCACCCATTCCACAGCAATTTGTCCACCATCGATAGCAGCCATCATTCGTTCGCAAAATTCGAGTCTACGATCAGGATCATCTTCGTTAAGCTCGTGAAGGGTTTGCATCTTATATGGGTGCTTTTTGGCTGTTTTCAGAATTTTTAAAACGCTTGTGTGAATGACACCATGAACGCGAGCTATTTGCCTAGCTGGAGTAACAGGATTTTCTTCAACTTCCAACAATATGTTCAACTGGGCGTCTTCGTCGACTTTTAAATGCTTTTGTCGAGGAGCATCCCTTGCGTGGCCCAACTCCCGATATCGCTTTTCAATTTTGCTAATCGTACTTCGAGTAATTGCAGGTAATTCTGGATGAACTTCAGTAAAAAAATGAGCGACTTCAGCCTGTGTTCGACTTCTGTCCCCATATCCGATGATCGTTCAAATTTCGATCCGATGCGTCTCGGTTAAATAGGGCATTGTCTTATTTTTCGGTTGTAAGTTACACGTTGGACTGCAAACACACCAACAAATCAATCACATCCAGTTCAAATTGACCAAAAACCTATCGAGCAGGTTTTTGCTTGAGCTTCTCCGGTAAGAAACAGTGTACACAGTGTACACAGTGTACACAGTGTACACAGTGTACACAGTGTACACAGTGTACACAGCAAAAAATCTTATACTGTCCACGTCCTAGTCAGGTGCGTACGCGGACCGTATAATTTCAGTAACTATTTCCTTCTCTCATTTTTTTCCGACACATCGCTTATAAAAACTAACGAACAAACATGGACTTGTATTTGCAATTGAACAAGATTTCCAATAAAAACTTAATAAACCTACCCTTCCATTTAAAAAACAAAAGTTGGGGGTGGCTGCAACCTCCCAGATAATTAAACAGATGAACACATCTCTTTGTAATATGCCCTATTGAAAATCAAACTTGACATGTTTCAGGAATTTTGTGATAAACCTTCATTTATCAAGTTACCGAATTTGTTCCAGTTAGACTTTCTACACTGTATAAAAATCATGCAAACTCGCATTGGAAAAAACCGTCGCGACCCAGATTCAAATTCTCCTATTAGAAATAAAAGCGTTCTATATCAATCATTTCCACTTTTCCCATATAGTTTGTTTTTTATTCCGACAAAGCTTAAACCAACGAAATGCACTTAACTATTTGTACATTACATTATTAAATTAATATATCTGATATGATTGTTATCTCTAATCTTCACCCTCTTTTTCATTCATTTTGATCTCCACATTCCCACCTTTCACTATTTTTGAAAAATCTTGGCTACTAGTAGAATGTACGCGTGAACAAGTTCCTTCAACTCGTAATGCAATTGGAGATAAGTTTCTCAATTAATAACTATGAAACTAGTCATAGCAGGATACTTAATTTTTGGGAAAGCGTTGAAGAGAGAATGATGAATATATTAAATAATAATAAAGAAATTTCACCGAGGTAATCATGAATTACAGGGTGATTTCTTAAACGTTGATATTTTGTCATTTTTATCATCGAAAATTTTCATAATCACCCTATATATCTCAACGAAATCATGTTTATAGTGTATCAGCTATATTCGGAGGATGGTAATTCACTTGAATATACAGGATATGTATGAAAGAACCGGCCATATATTTCACAAATTTTTCGAATCAACCTGTACGAAATGTATAAATTGTGGTTAATGATGGAATAAGAATAGTATAATGCATGCCAAACTAATTTTATCAGTATTTCATTATTACATCTCAGTAGAAAAACAAAATGAATATAAACTTTATAGAAACTTCCTGACAAAACTTATCCGAGAAACCAAAGAAAAATTTTATACAAATAAAATATTAGAGGCTAAAAATGATTCAAAAAAAGTTTGGCAGAATGTGAACGAAATAACAAATAGTGCAAAAAAGAAATCTACTAATTATGATATTGAAGATGAGAACAAACATAAAATTGTGTTAGATAAAGAAAAGGCGAACTTTTTCAATATGTTTTTCGTACAAATTGGTGGAGATATGGCAAGTAAAATAGAAAAGCCCACATCCGCCGTTATAGAAAGCCGCAACAATATCACCAACTCAATATTCCTACACCCCGTAACAAGAAACGAGTTGATCGATATCATTTCGGGTTTAAAAAATAATACTTCTCCTGGTCCCAATAAGATCTCTGTGTTTCTTATCAAAAATCTCCACACGTACCTCATAGAACCCATATGTCACATTTTGAATTTAATATTTACTGTTGGAAAAATACCTAAATCTTTCAAAGACTCAATCACAACACCGATTTTCAAATCAGGCGATAAAAAATTAGTAACAAATTTTCGTCCCATAACTCAGTTTAACAATTTCTCAAAAATATTCGAAAAATGTCTTGAAAATAGAGTTATACAATTCTGCAATAATAACAATATTTTTTCAGAATCACAATATGGCTTTCTGGAAAACAGATCAACCGAAAACGTAGTTTTTGAGATAGCTAACCAAATCAATAACTGTTTCCAAAATCAAGAAAAATGCATAACTGTGTTTTTGGATTTGGCCAAGGCATTTGATACTGTCGATCACAATATACTCCTTCAACGTCTAGCTGAAATAGGTGTAAGAGGTGTTGCTTTGGAAATATTTGAGGATTATTTGACAAATAGAACACAAATTGTCAAGGTAAACGACTCTTTCAGCGACCCACTGCTAGTTACCCGGGGCGTACCCCAGGGAACTGTATTAGGTCCTATCTTATTTCTCCTATATATAAACAACATCTTCAAAATTTCTAACTTCAATGGAAAAATAACTTCATTTGCTGATGATTTGTTGGAAAGACGTGGGAAGAAGTATACACTCAGGCTGAAGTATGCATCAAAATAATTTTCAACTGGTTGAGTTCTAATTTACTGAGTGTCAATGTCAAAAAACCAAATTCATTGCATTTTCTCCAACTACTAGAGACCAACAGGCTAAAAATATTATGAAAATCCATAAAACTTCATGTTCGAATGTTCAAAATTGTAGCTGTACTTCTATACATAAAACCGACACAATAAAATACCTAGGGGTAATACTGGACCAATCTTTTCGGTGGAATGAACACATCGAATATACTGTAACTAGACTAAGTAAATTAATCTATAAATTTCATCAGCTTAGGAACATATTAAGCAGGAAAATGATCCTGATGGTGTATGATGCCTTGGCTAATTACATAATACGTTACTGTATCATAGTATGGGACCTTCAAGACATCGCTAGTTAATTTAAAGGTAATTCAAAATTCATTTATAAGAATTATTATGAAAAAAGATCGGAGATACTGTACCAAGTCGTTGTATGATGAAACGGGATTATTCGGAGTTAGGAAACTTTACATTTTCCAGAGTTTACTATGGACTGCTAATTCTTCAATTACATTTGTACAGCACGCATTCAATACTCGCACTAGGTCAATTCAGACCATGAATGTTCCACGCTGCAGACTCACGCATAATCAAAAATTTATAACTTATCTGGGACCAAAACTTTACAATAGTATACCTGAACAACTGAAAAGCATGAGAAACAAACACAAATTCAAAAGAGAGTTGAAAAAATTTGTTGATGATAATTATGAAATGCTTCTACTGATTCTTGAATAATGAATAATCACTATTATAGTTGCCTTCCAGATCTCACCTCAAACAGATCTCTCTCTCGCACTCTCTCTCTCTCGCACTCTCTCTCTCTCTTTCGCTCTTTAAATCTCTCTTTCGCTCTTTGAATCTCTCTTTCGCTCTCTCTCTCTCTCTCTCTCTCTCTTCCTATCTACATCCTGCAGTATTAGCATGTCTGGTTATATAGGAATAGGGTCACTATTTTGTTTGCTGGCTACAATACAAGCTTGCTTAGGTAGCCGCAACTTTAATTAGTTCTCCTAGGATTATGTAATCTTTATAGTTATGTACACATACCTTTTTTGTTATAGACCAATCTGTATCTGTTTTATATCTGAATTGAATAAATTTACTTACTTTAGTTACATCGAATTTTCAGACATTACTAATATGTTTTTATTTTTCACTCTGTACATAATGATATAATGTGCACCATTTGAATGATATTTAGTAATATGAAGTTACGTTGATGATAAGAACGAAAAAAAAATGCAGTTGTCGCTTTCAAATCCTGAGAAAATAAATAAATAAAAATTACTGATTTTTAACTTGAACGCCCTGTATTTCAAAATCTATCCATCAACGAACTTTGCGATTCTGCACGTTCAATCAGTACATTGAATACTACAATATACTAAAAATTCAGACAATAGACCTTTCCAAGAGATATGAGGTAACACTGAAATTAGAAAGTAAATACGCTAATATCACTCGGGATTTTAAATTTTTTTCCTGAACGCTAGTTTATCTATAATCAGAAGAAAAGTGGTTTCGTGACGTCACGTTCATCCAAACTAAGCTTGGCAACGTTGTTGAAGTTGTGCACCAAATTCTCATTCAAATATAATGTGTCGTATGACAGTTGTCATTTTATACCAGATGGGTTCTTTCGTCTGTTTCACGGTGCGATCAATAAGAATAGTTTGTCTCTGTCTAACTCATTTGTCTACCCATTTGATACAAGTGAAGCAGTTCCATCATATCTAAACTTCAACGAACATTACTTTGATTTATTTTTTGAGGTAAATGCGGTTTTCTGAATTTTGAGAGCTTTTGTTGTTTGTGTTCTAAAATTTGTTATTAATTCCTGTATCTCCAGTACCTGTATCCCTGCAATAACTGAACATGTCGAAAAGGTGCTTTGTACCTCGGTAAATTATCAGAACTTCCTTTCACGAAGCCTTGTTCCATATTTTTAATACACAATAACACAAATAAATTCACACCAAATCGTTTATGATAACACCTCACTACACTATTATCGAATTTATCAGTTGAATGTTGATTGTTGAAAGTAAATAAAATAAACATTAACCTCACATCTCCATATAATTTTTGACAGTTGAGAACTGTCATTACGATTTGCTGTGTTGTCAATGCTCGTTCTTCATCAAAAGGATGGTCTGTTCAGAAAATTTGAAATTTACAAATACAATAAAAAAAAGCTAATATGTGGATTTTCATCTATGAGTTGATCAAGTGACAATGTATTGATTATTTCTCAACGGCTTATATCATGCTAGAAGTTATATTTTTAAGGAGAACGGTATTGCCTGTTTCGGAACGTGGATTATGGTGGGAGATATTTCCGATGAACGTGACGTCAGTGGCACACTTTCAAATGTGATATTTTTTTAAAATGAAAGAAAAATGATGGAACTTTTTGTTAAATGGACTTTTCAGACTAACAACTATCGATTTAAACGAGTTTTGTAATTTATTTTCCGTAAATGTAAAAGGTCC
Source organism: Chrysolina oricalcia (assembly GCA_944452925.2). Taxonomy (NCBI): domain Eukaryota; kingdom Metazoa; phylum Arthropoda; class Insecta; order Coleoptera; family Chrysomelidae; genus Chrysolina; species Chrysolina oricalcia. The sequence continues at coordinate 3,238,157 of OX101813.2, forward strand.
ATTTCACCGAGAACCATTTTACCTATAAAAAGTGTGGGGTCCTTTCCACAAATTATAACTAAGTCATTTGAAGAATTATACAGAACTGATTGAAGTTTATGGCAAAAATGGACGGCAAGAAGACGCAGCATAAGTGTAATTTCTTATGGTTAACGTCGGAGTATAAGGTGACCCAGACGTCTTCGGCATCGCTATGCCACTTAGCTGGTTGAACAACATTGAATTTACTTCGTACTGCTGTCATTACGCCACCACCATCCATTTTGGAGCTTAGGGTTGTTTCTCTATCGCCAAAAATCATTATATTGTGTGGGATCAAAGAGTTCATCACTGAACACACTGTCGTTAAGATTCGTTTCAGTTAGTAAAAATAAATCAGCGTCAATTCCAGGGGAATTAATTTTACATTCGTGAGATTTTGTTTCAAGTCCGCGCACGTTTTGGTAGTATAACAACAGTTCCATGTGTAATTAAATTTAGTATCATATATATGTTCAGAATTCACAACAGAGATGAAATATTATGCAACTCTCGGATAACAATCACACGAGATTTATTTATTTATTACACGGGAAGAAATACTCATTTACAATACAATACAATATAAAACACTAAGAAAAATATGTAAAAACAATTTTAAAAAAATTATACCTACCTATATCTAACAGTTTTGCACAGTAACAAGTCAAAAAAAGGAAAATGAAATGAGCAATCAAAGCTATAGAACTTGAACTAGGTTAGGTTAGGTTTGATCGTGAGTGGGTGAGTGGTTATATTTCTCCCAGTATATTCAATCTCTTGACGAAATTGAGTAATGCATTGGGAGAAAAATTTACCAGGTTTTCTGGCCTTACTGTCGTATCGCCAAATATTTAGAGTCTGGTTCTGGCCGCTGCAGGGCATGTACACAGAATGTGTTTAGCCGTTTCATCATCCTCCATGCATAGCCGGCACTCTGCACCTTGTGCAAGTCCGATTTTATGCATGTGATGTTTGAGTTTGCAGTGGTCAGTAAGCAAACCTACTATAACTCTGAGTTGCGCTCTACTGTTTGCCAGAGTCCTGTTTTTTCCTTGTTCAAGCAATGAATGCTTTGGAATGGGCTAGGCCCGGTAGACTACGCCAGTCCTTGAGTCTTTTATTGTCTGCCCAAGCTGTTATGACATTCTTGGCAGTGCTATATGCTAAACCGGTTACCGGTTCTGGTCTAGTGAACGTTGTTTCGGCCCCCCTTTTGCTAGGGCGTCCGCTATTTCATTTCCTTCTAGGCCTGTGTGACCTGATATCCAGACTAGTGTAACGTTGTTGCGTTGCGCCAGTCGGTTTAATGTGTCTCTGCAGTTCCATACTGCCCTAGATTTAAAGCAGATGAATTCAAGCGCTTTAAGTGCTGCTTGACTATCTGAAAATATTTTTATTGTTTTTAGTGTGTGGTGTCGATTTTCCAGCTCCCTGGCACACATTTCAATGGCATATACCTCTGCCTGAAATATCGTAGCTAGTTTACCCATACTGAACGAGCGTTTCACTAGTGGGTTCATCCTATATATTCCGGCTCCGACGCCTTCCTGAGTTTTGGAACCGTCGGTGAACCAACGTTCATTTGCCCTACATAGATTGGTTTCATTCTGGACCCAGTCTTCTCTTTCGGGAAAGACCACAGTGTAGGACGTGTGAAGGTTGATAGTTTTAGGCATGATGTCTGAGGGCATTCCTAGAATGTTGTGAGCTATTATGCCCTCCAGCATGCTGGTGCCTCTCATGACACATGCCTGCGGTAGACTAATGGCCGCTTGGTAAAGTCTGTATGTTGCCCATCTTGCTTCTCTCTCCAGAATTATGTGGAGAGGAAGTAATCCAAGGAGGACTTCCATTGCTGCCGTTGGCGTGGAGCGAATGCTTCCAGTAATCGCCAGGCAACTTGAACTACATAGTAGCTCTCTTCATTTGCCAAAGCGAAGATGAGAAAATATGTATTTATAGCCCTTGAGTGAACATTTGCTTGTCGCAGTAATCTAATCATCTCTATGTTTGCACCATAATTCGATCGATGTGCAGCCAAGGAAAATGTGCTATATTCACGTAGTGCCCTAGGAGGTATATATATATTTTCACTTCTTCTAATAATTCAGGAGCATCTATCAGACCGTTCAAAATTTTATAAATAAACAAGGTGTCAAAACCTTGCCTTCTGTGGATCAGATGAGTCAAATTCATTACTGACAGCATGTTGGTGTAAGAGTAAGAAATGTTCAGCCTAAAGGAGCAGTACATAAATAATCTGCGTGAACTCTTTCCAATTTTTCGATGTGGACTTGAGCATAAGGGCTCCAAATAATCAAAGCATATTCAAGATGAGATCTAACCAATGAAAGGAATAAGATTTTCACTGTACTTATATAATAATAATAATAATAAGTATACTTTATTGTCATTAAGAATAAATCTTGTGGATAAAGCTTGTGAAAAAAATAATATAAATGTAGATATAGAAATATAAAAATATAAAATGTAAATATAAAGACACCTGCAAATAAGAAAAATTAGAACATACACATCGTCGATTTTGTAACAACACAGTTAAAATAGTCAGATTTGTTTAAAAATATTACTAAAACTTATATAGTACACACAATTGATAGACATATAACATATATAAACACACCTATATACACCATATAAACTCACATTTATATCCAAGCAAGAATACAACAAATATATACACATATATATGTAAATACACATATGCACATTATGTCACGTAAATATGTCATTATAATACTCTTGCAAATTATAATAGGGTCTATCAGCCAGAAATGTTTGAACTCTTCTTCTAAACGTAATGTTGTTTAAATTTGCCCCTCTTATATCTGAAGGCAAGTGATTATACATCTTGACTCCATTATAATAGGTAGAATCTCTGACCAAATTTGTAAGAGGAATTGGCAATTTCAACCCGGTGGAACGGGTGTTGTAAGAGTTGCACGAAGCCTCAAATAGAGACATAATTTTGTTAATGAGACAAACCGATTCCAAAATAAACAGAGCAATCACTGTTAAAATCTTTTCCTCAACGAATTTGTACCTGCACGAGTCACGCGGTTTAACCTTACACAAATACCTGATTGCCCGTTTTTGTAATACTAATATAGTTTGAAGTGCTGATGAATTGCATACTCCCCAAAACGGTATTCCATATCTAAGGTGGGAATCTAATAGGGCGTAATACACCGTTCTAGCAGTTTCAATTCCCAAATTTATTGAAGTTACTCTCACTGCATAACACCCAGAAGAAATTTTACTTTTAAGATGCTTGATGTGGTCATCAAATTTTAGCTTATTGTCAATGTGAATGCCTAGGAATTTAGTTTGAGCCTTGTTCTTGATCACTAAGTTCTTACCAAATGACAGGTCATCAAGAGAACATCTGAATGATATAATATTTGTTTTTGTGATATTGAAGGATAACAATTCGCATCACACCACTCCTTAATTTTTTTCATATCAGTAGATATTGCATTATGTAAATCATTTGCGTTTTCGTTGGTCCACAATATCGTCGTGTCGTCAGCAAAAAGAGTGAATTTTCCAGAAATGCTCAAATTTGCAAGGTCATTGATGTATAATAAAAATAAGATGGGCCCTAAAACTGATCCTTGTGGCACTCCACATATAACATACTTTTTTTCTGAAAGTTCAGTTGTTCTTACCATTTGATTCCTTCCTGAAAGATAAGAATCAAACCAATTGAGCGTCATTTCTCTGCAACCGTATTGATGAATTTTTTTAGCAATATTTTATGATCAAAATCTCTAGAATGTCTCCGTATGAAACCCAACTGCTTGAGTGCTCTATTACAGATGTACTCAATATGCGAAGAAAATGAGAGGTTAAATTGGAAGAAGACTCCAAGATCTTTGATCAAGGTAACTTTCTCAATGACAGTGTTATCGAAACTATAGTTGAAGTTTATCCCATGCACTGTGCGATGGAAACTGATAACTTTACATTTCAAAGAATTCATGCTCATTTTATTCACCAAAAAACCATGTGATAAAACATTCAAGCTCTTTTGGAGTACAAGACAATCATCTGTATTTTGTATGTTATGAAATATTTTGATATCATCGGCATACATGAGGAATTAACAATCGGATATTTCTTTGACAATGTCATCGATGAATATACTGAACAGTGAAGGCCCTAGGTGGGAGCCTTGTGGCACGCCCGAAGTGGCAGTGTATTCATCGGAAATGCACCCGTTCAACTTGACACATAGGAGGCGATCTGATAAATATATTTTCAACCAGTCCAGAAGAGAACCACGAATGCCAATATACGATAACTTCTGGATGAGAATAGCATGATCGACTTTTTCGAAAGCCTTAGATAGATCTGTATAAACAGAATCAACCTGTAGGCCCTTCTCTAAAGCCGATACAATGAAGTTGGTATAAATCATGAGGTTAGTGCACGTCGATCGTCCATCTTGAAACCCATGTTGACCAACACTTATTTCATTAGCCAAAGTTGAACTGAGGAATCTATTAACCAAGCACTCAAACACCTTGGGAATGGCAGAGAGAACAGTAATAGGTCTATAATTTTCAATAAGAGGATTTCCAGATTTGAGAAGAGGTTTGACGAATGACTTTTTCCAATAGAAAGGAAAAATACCATTTGTCAAAGATTTATCAAACATTAACCACAGCGGTCTACTTAGTGAAAAAGCACATTTCTTCAGGAATACGTTAGGAATGAGATCAGGGCTAGGTCCCTTACCGACATCCAGTGAACACAGACATTCCATTACTTCTGCTATACCAACAGAGAGGCAGTGTGAATTGATTATCTGATTCTTCGACGATATAGGATCTAAATTATCAAAACTTGAACTTTCAGTTTCATGTACAGATGAGAAATAATTAGCAAAGAATTCAACAATGCTCATTTTATGATTTAGATTAGAATTATTATATTTCATTGTACTAGGTACACAGTTTTTCCTTTTAGAATTTACAAATTTCCAAAATGGTTTAGTAGTTTGACCAATTAGGAATTCAGTATTGTCAATGTAGGTACGATAGCATTGTCGAGATAACAATCGGCATTGTGATCTCAAATTTTGAAATTCCGTATAATCAGTATCAGAAAGAGACTGCTTTTATTTGATATGAACATTTTTAGCAAATTTTAGCAAATTTACAACAAGTATTGATAGTAATTTTAGGAACATACGTCTCCAAAACCTTGTACATAGCATCATAAAATACTGACACACATTCATCAGCACTCAACGTAGAGAAGTGAAGATCCCAGTTGAAATTATTAATAATTATGTTCAAACTGGTATAGTCAGCTCTATTAAAATCAAATCTAACTTCTTGATTGTCCAAATTATCAGAAGTTGTTGTTTGGGAAACGTCACTTTTCAATGCAGGGTGATAGTTATCGCTAGGTAATAGTTGATCCGATGCCAAAGTAATACAATATCTAAATACCTTGCTAAAAACAAGATCTAAATATTTATTATAAATTAGGAACATTATTCAGCTGGTACAAATTACATAATGATACACATTCAATAAGGCTTTCAGATTTAGAACCTGAGCCGGTTGCCACCATCGTTTTCATTAGGCCATGAAATATCAGGTAAATTGTAATCTCCTATATAATACAAAACTTTGTCACTGTACTGCTCGCAAATAAAATCAATGGTAAGACAATGTGATTCATATACATGTAAAGATGAGTCTGGAGGTAAATAGACGGCACCTGCACAACTGTCAGGTGCTGTAGCATGAACCTTAGATTTCAAGTACCCCTATAAAAAAAATCTAATGGTGTGAGGTCCGGTGACCGAGCAGGCCATTTTATCGAACCTCGTCGTCCAATCCACCTACCAAGATATTCTTCATCTAGGTAACGTCTTACTGCTCTATAATAGTGTACAGGAGCACCATCTTATTGAAACGTTATTTTAATGTTGTCAAATTCATCTGGACTATCTTCTAAAATTTCAAGAATTAACGGCGCAATATCGTTTTGTAACATCTCCAGATACAATTCACCTGTTAAATTCGCATTGAAAAAAAAGGGGCCCAACTATGTGGTTTTCCAAAATACCTGTCCAAACACTTACTTTTTCTGGAAATTGGGTATGATTTTCACGAAATATGTGAGGATTTGTGTCACTCCAATCCCTCACATTTTGAGTGTTAACATTTCCATTGAGAAAGAAAGTACTTTCGTCACTAAAAAAAATTGTTTGTATGTAGCGTAGTTGTTGGTTAATTTTGTTAGACATAGTTTCACAGAATTCTAGTCTTCGGTCGGGGTTATCATCTGAAAGTTGGTGCACCATTTTTAATTTGTATGGATGAAATTTGTTTTAAGCAAACACCCTATGAACTTACATGATGGTTCTTCGGGTTGTAAGGCCGACGTATTTTCAGAGAACATCTCGACGTTTCGCCAACACGAGTGGTTAGAATTTTCAAGAGTTATTTTACAAGTTTCTGCTTTCTTAAGTCGATGTCAAATGCTTGACATTTGTTATACATTATCTCAATAAATACCTGTGATTTGACGTTCTTACATCTGATTGGTCCATAGCGTCAGCCGACATCATAGAATCGTTCGTACCGTTATTTTGTGGGTAGGGAGCTAATTGAGAATTTTTGAGATTTGGAAGCCAAACCTTGTTCAATTGTAGTCCGTCTTCGGTTCCATTGAAGTTGCTGTGGTGTTTCTGGATTTCAATTACTTCCCGGAAGAGTCTTGGGTAATAGGCAGATGTTGAAGATATGACTTGGGTTTCTTCAAATTTCACTCTATGGTTATCGTTGTTGAGAGTATGTTCTGCGACAGCGTATTTCTGTGTGTGCCCTAACCGACAGCAAGCCTTGTGCTCTTTGATTCTTGTTTTAACGGAGCGTTTCGTGGTTCCGATATAAACACTGCCACAAGAACATGGAATGCGATGAACCCCAGAAGAGCATAGGAGCGTTTGTCCTTTGCTGATCTAAAGTGGTCTCTCAGTTTTTTTAATGTTTATAAACGGTTTTAATCTCATATTTTCGTAGAATATGGCCAATACGATCTGTAACTCTGAGAACATATGGTAAGAATGCTTTTCTTTTTTCGGTGTTGGTTTGATTACTACTTGGTTCACTGGATGGACAGTCATTTGGTCTACTATTGATTCTTCCGTCTATGATTTGCCTTCTATTTTTCATACACCTCTCAATATCTCTTTCTTTGTATCCATTAGAAAAAAGAGATAGAAACAGAAGAGAAATGGGAGACGAAAGAATCAATAGTAGACCAAATGACTGTCCATCCAGTGAATCAAGTAGTGGTCAAACCAACACCGAAAAAAGAAAAGCATTCTTACCATATGTTCCCAGAGTCGTGTTGGCCGTATTCTACGAAAATATGAGATTAAAACCGTTTATGAACCTTCAAAAAAACTGAAAGACCCCTTTAGATCAGTGAAGGACAAATGAGACGTACTATGCTCTTCTGGGGTTTATCGCAATCCATGTTCCCTTGGCAGAGTTTATATCGGAACCACGGAACGCTCCGTTAAAACAAGAATCAAATAGCACAAGGCTTGCTGTCGGTTAGGGCACACACAAAAATCCGCTGTCGCAGAACATACTCTCAATAACGATAACCATAGAGTGAAATTTGAAGAAACTCTAGTCATCTCTCCAACATCTGCCTATTACCCAAGACTCTTCCGGGAAGCAATTGAAATCCAGAAATACCACAGCAACTTCAATAGAACCGAAGAAGGGCTACAATTGAACAAGGTTTGGCTTCCAGTTCTCAAAAATTCTCAATTAGCACCCTACCCACAAAATAACGGTTCGAACGATTCTATGATGTCTGCTAACGCTATGGACCAATCAGATGTAATAACGTCAGATCACATGTATTTATTGAGACAACGTATAACAAATGTCAAGCATTTGACAGCGACTTAAGAAAGCAGTAACTTGTAAAATAACTCTTGAAAATGCTAACCACTCGTGTTGGCGAAACGTCGAGATCTTCTCTGAAAATACGTCGGCCTTACAACCCGAAGAACCATCATGTAAGTGACGATGGCCGCGAAAGCCTTTCACAACACCCTATGAACTGTCCTTTGACAGACTTCACAGATAGATGCAACTTGGGCCGTAGAAGAAGTAGGGTTTACTACCATTTCTCCAATTATGTCAATGTTTTTGTCATCACTAATTGTTGGTCGACCAGATCGTTTGGCATCTTGAACACTACCTGATGCTTCAAACTTCCAAAAAAGATCCCTCAAATGAATCCTTGATATGGGGCGATCGGGGTACCTCTCATTAAACAAACGTTCCGCTGCATAGAAATTATGTCTACATTCACCAATTATTAGGACAGCTGCTACTTTATCGGCTACAGTACGTACCATTTTGACTATGTGAACACTAAAACGTCTCGTTAAACTATAGCTAAAGTATATTTTCACGGTATCAACACTTCTGATAAGTAGAGGATTGAAAAACGTCAACTTTTTTGATAATTAATCAGAGGCAGACTTTCAAATATTTATTAATTAAATTTGAAACTATAATTTTAGTATTTATTCAATTTTATCACTCAAAATTAGCCAAAATTCAAACAAAATGAGTATGATTAAATAGGTATTTTCAATACCTTTCAAACGAGATGTCACTTGCCATTTGAAATTATTGGTCACAGTGGCCCTGTGACGTCATCTATGACTATTACGTCGCCTATTACGACTGGTTGAGAAGCCTACATTTGTTCATTTCCACTCTCCAAATTTCATAATTCTAAGTATAACCGTTCAAAAGATACGAGGGGGGTAGGGGACTTTTGACTAGCACTGTATAGTATAAAAACTTATATGGTTTCTTTCTAATTTCTATCATATTTGGAGAATAGTTTTTATGTTGTTGGTTTTTTGTGGATTGAGTTTTTGCAGGCTGGTTTGGTGTACTTAAATTGTCAAAGATATTTTTTGTTGTATTTCCATCATTAGTGCTGAAGCATGGGCCTAGAATTACTTCATTAATTTCTTCGAGTGTGGGGTCTTTTTTGTACTTTTTGGCATGGTTATCCAATCTTGATTTTGGTTTTCGTTTGATTCTGACCTTTTTCCAGGTTCTCTCATTCTCGGCTTCCATTTCACTATAACTTCCATCACTTTCAAATCAAATCAATCGAATCAAATCAAAATATACTTTATTGTAGAAAAAATCAAGTTTTTCAAAGATGAGATACACACAATATGTAAAATTTAAAATATAAATAAAATAATTGTACGTATAAAATATTATTTGAACATTTAGTCAATTTTTTATATTTTCTAAGCTGTCGCTCTTTAAGATAAACAATACAAAAATACGAACGCACAGTAACAAATATATATGTATACACAAACATATATACATATACACACATACAAACATATATAGTTTCACATAAATAAATGAATAAAATCAAAGTATCAATATAAAAAATGTTATTTGAACATTTTGTCAAATTGTCGACGTAATAATAAAATAAAATAAAAATGAGTAAACAAATTATGCTTCAACAATAAAAATCACAAATGAGAAATACAGTTCACATTTTTCATTAAAAGTTGTCATTGTAAAATTCTTGCAAACTATAATAGGGTCTGCTCGCGAGTAGTTTTTTAATATATTTTCTAAAGCTTTCAATACCATCGTGGCTCTCTCTAGAATGAGACGGTACAGATCGACAAGCGTAAGGATGCCTCTGAGATGCGCAAACGATAGAAAGCGTGAGTAGATGTGCGACAAAGATCGACTACTGTTTAATAAGGCAGAGCGATTGAGCTCCTGCCCCACTCCAGGGTTTGTCAACCAATTCTCGGAGGCATCCTTACACTTGTCGATCAGTAAGTGATTATACATCTTGACGCCGTTGTAAAAAATGGAGTCCTTTACTAGGGATGAGGAAGGTATGGGTGATTTTAAATAATTTTTAGATTTTTGGCGAGTATTATGAGACGATGAAATATTTTCAAATCTTGAAATATGTTTGAGTATAAGACATACAGTTTCCATAACGAAGAGACCCACTACTGTCAATATCTTTTTCTCTAAAAATAATTGCCTACATGAATTGCGTGGTCCTAATTTGAACATATATCTAATGGCTCTCTTCTGAAATTTGAGTACTGAATCCAGAAGACTGGAGTTACACACTCCCCAGAAAGGTATAGCATATCTCAGTTGAGATTCTATTAATGCATAATATGCGGTCATGGCTGTGACAGTACCAAGCTCCCTTGAAATAACTCTTATTGCATAGCACCCTGGGGAGATTTTACTCTTCAGTTGTTTGACGTGTCCTTCAAACTTCAATTTGTTGTAAATGAAAAGACCCAAAAATTTTGAGCAATCTTTATTTTCAATCACCTCATTTTCTAGAGACATTTCATCATTTGAAAGCTACTATATTTATTTTTCTTATATTAAACGAGAGTAGATTCACATAGCACCATGATTTGATTGTATTTATGTATCTGAGTATCTTATTATTCAAATCGTTAACAGTTTAACTATGCCATAAAATTGTTGTGTCGTCTGCAAATAAGGTAATTTTTCCAGAAGTGTGTATACTCAGTAAATCATTTATATATACAAGAAAAAAAGTAGGTCCTAAAACCGATCCTTGTGGCACTCCAGAATCAATGTTAATATATTTTGAAATAGTATTGCTTTTTACGAATTGACTGCGGCCAGTTAGATAAGACTCGAACCATTCCAAAGTAACTCCCTCGCAGCCGTATCGATGTAGTTTCCGCAAAAGTATTTTGTGGTCTACACAGTCAAAAGCTTTTTTGAGATCACATCAAATGTCTGATGACATTTGGATAAAGATTTTAACGTTAAGCACTAGTACTATATATGCACACAGAGTAGGTGATGTTCACACCTTGGCTGCTTCAATAGAACTGTGGATCTACTTATTATTGTCTTAATTTACAAAGGACCCCGCAACAAACCTTATGGAAAATGGCTCTTGGTGAAATTGGCTGAAACTTTGGGATATTGTAGATATCAACGTCATGATTGAATGTGTCCATGGGTGCAAGGTCAAAAAATGGACAGTTTTTGAGATAATCAAGATCAAAGGCTATCAAATCGACGTTTCCAGCTAGTAGAAGCGGTTTTAAGGGTCGCTAATAACAAATCTTGAGTCATATTTGGAAGAATCATGTGATTGAGGTCCGCTGTCTCCTTAAAACCTCCTAGAGAAAAAATAAAAAAATGGTCCTTATTTGGAGGCCATATTGGTATTACTAACGTCGATTATCAAAAACTGTCTTCAGATACGTGTTCAGCGATCCCGAAAACCCCCCGGGTCAAGATTAAATCCAGCTTCAGTAATACTAAAATTGGGTAAATTTGGAGGGCAAGCATATACTGGGCCTAATGACTGAATTTTTTAATTCTTACCCCAGATTCTAGATCAGGTACCCTAAATATCCTGGGTAACGTGTTGCGTGGTAAATATTTTAATAGGGTTTGAGACTACTTAGGTTACGCTTGACATCAAACGAACATAAAATAACCTTATAAAGGTTTATTGGTCGTTATAAACGATGCTAATTTTGATATGGAGCAAGGGCAGTTGTGGAATAATAATTTAATAATATATCTTCATTCGATTATCAAAAAGTGATTCAAAAAATCTGTCTTTTCAAGAACCAGAAACAAGATTTAATCAAACTCATGTCGATGGCTGCACCAACTTTATTATTGATAGGGTTTTCAGGTGATAACCGACCCTGAAAACCCCTTTGCCAAGTTTTCATCAAATTCGAGAATTCTGAAATAAATTACCTTTTTGGAGGGCCATATTGGTATCACTGACTTGAATTTTCTAATTCTGACCCAGGGTTCTTATATAGGAAGGGGTTATGGAAGGGCCAGGTAGCCGAGTGGTTAAAGCGTCAATGTTTAAATCACTCACGCTGCCGGTCGCCGGTTCAAACCACAGCGACTGCAGAATTTGTCTGATGGCCCCAGAAAGTGGTATGGTAAGATACAATGGGCATCTGCCTACGTGTCATCGGGTCAGCCTTGAGTGGCTGTACGAGCCTACCACGCACGAGGTGGAGTGTTAAGTGGGTATACCTTAGGGGGATTCAATTCGGACTCGGGGGACTCCCACACTAACTTATGGGATGTGTGTGTCAGGCCGGATAAGGTGCCCATAAAGGGTTTCAACCACCTTGTGAGAAAAAAAAGGGGTTATGAAATAAGTGAGCAATTAGACAAGGGGAAGACTGAGGAAAGGAAGGGAATACGTCATTGGAGGGAAATTAAGGTGGCTATCCTGAAATTGGTAATTTTGGTTATATTTACGTCAATTTGCGAATAAATAAAGTTACTAAAGCCCGTGGCTCAGATAATCATAATAAAATTTATGCATATTTCTTGTATTCTGTATTGCTAGTTGTTAATTACTTGGTTAATATTGTATCAATACTCCTACATCATACCATGATGATAAATTGTCGTTCCTTATATTCCCCGAAAACAAGCATCAATGGATCAATTTCTGCATTATGGGTACCTATTGATTTTTCCAGGATTTGTTCAGACCATTTTAATAAAAGAGATCTTGAAACCAATCTTCAAGAATCTCTCCTACATGAGAAGTCAAGACAAAGGCTCAGAACAACGCAACGTTGAGTTCAAACTGTTCTAATGAGAAATAGAACTCAATTTGGTTTTGGATAGAAACTGTTGAAAGCCAATATTTTTGCAATGACATTACTATATAATGTTGGTGTTCCTTTTCAGTTGTTCGTACCAAGACGTGTTGGTAAAAATCTGCTCTGTCCACTGTGATATCGTATCAATCTCTTGGAGTTCCAGTGGAGATAGAGAGATACTTGCTAGAATCTGTACCCATTGCCAATTGTTTACCATTAAATAATGGTTTGTTCAATATATTCGATTTCTGGTGCTATGAAATGATTTGAGTAAACTTCAAGGACGAATAAACATTTATCTATCTATCAATTTAATTATTTACCCCATTTCACATTCACACATTTAAAATAAACTAGATATCAATCACATTATAAATCACACTTTCTTCTTGCATCTGAGGTTCTGGAATAATTTCAACATAAGAGAAATGTTTTCGTCTCTTTCATCAGACATGAAAAGTATTTCTCTATGACAGGTGCAATTTATCCAACTAGTGTTGCAACAGATACATTGAGATTAGTCTTTGAATCTTTGAAATATATTTCTAATCTCAGATTATGTGATTCTTCCACCTTTCCTTTTTTTTAAACGGCTCATTACTTTGTATAGAATTTACTTTCTCATCAGTTCATTCAATTTGATAATTATTATCATCAACTACGACCAACATTCAGAACCTATAAAAAATGTTAAACATTTGAAACTTTCAGAAGCCTTCGAGATACTTGTGCGAAATAGGGAATATATTAATAACAAATTTATATTAATCACTCGAACGATTTTCAATTTACTTCCACGGATTGGTTTCGAATTCAATCCAACAAAATGGGATTTTAAGTGTAATTCAAATTTGGCGCCTCCAATTTCAGGATAGCCACCTTAATTTCCCTCCAATGACGAAACAAGATGCCCGACAAAATCGGTGACATTTCATAACCCCCCTATCAAGGAACCGTGATTCTGACCACAGATTCGTTGTCAGCGACCCTGAGAACCCCTTGGGCAAAGTTTCCATCTAGTTTCGAGAATATAAAACAATTGACGCTTTTCGGGGTGCCATATTGGGACCACTGATGTGATTTTTTCAATTTTGACCCCAGATTCAAAATCAGCGACCCTGAAAACCTCCTGATCCAAGTTTCCATCAAGTTTCAGGACTATAAAGTTGTTGGAACAAGCAATCTGTTCATGGAATACATAAATATCATGTATGTTGTTTACATTCGTTACTGTCAGTCAGTGAACTGTCAGATACTACGTTGATGCTAATGTCATTGAGTTCACTAAAAGTAAATCATTAGAGCTTGTGGATTTTCTTAAGGGCTATGACTCATACCGTCGCAGAGTACTGATCGATAAGCGTAAGGATGCCTCCAAAAATTGGTTGCGCAGTAGACAAAACCCTGGAGTGGGGCAGGAGCTCAATCGCTCTGCCTTATTAAACAGTACCTAGTCGATCTTTGTCGCACATCTACTCACGCTTTCTATCGTTTGCTCATCTCAGAGGCATCCTTACGCTTGTCGATCTGTACAAATTTACGTTTTGGCTGTCGTCTACTAAAAGTTTTAAAAACATCCGCATTCGAGTCCTACGAGCGTTTGGTAAGGATCGACGATGCACGTGTTCATACCAATTGAAGATATAGTACAGACAAATTGCGTTTTAGTTTTTGAAAATGTAAGTTACTTACTTAGGATATTTACCCGTTTTTAATGTAGCCCGTCCACATTGTCGACCATGAACACACTTTCAGGTAAAAATGATATAGGTAATTTACGTAGATGTAGATATTGTTATTTTTATTAGGGGTTTAATTATCAGTATTAATGAATAAGAAAGACCTGGTATAAAAGGCAAGTGTATTGGTATATTCAAGTATTATTTTGAAATATAGTTTGATAATATCCATATAAGACGAAACTGCAGTAACGAAAGTGTTACAAATATAAAGTGGTATAAAAACATAGGAATTTTTATTTCTCATTTTTATTAAGGTTCATGTAAAGTCAAATATTTCGCGTTTCTGAACTGTAAGATGACACTGACAAGATATGTTTTTCATACCATAGTTACAGCGATCTTTTATAATATTTCCATTTAAATTACAGTTTTCTGCAACGGTCAACCCTACTGTTAATGCAATATTGCCAAATCTCAACATTATTCGGAGTACTGCGAAATAGCTCACAGGATTTTTTTTCTTGGTGTTTTGGCATCGACTGCTATGGTCATTAGCCACGTGTTCTGGATAGGCCTTGTTACCAACTCCATACGCCTCTTCAGGAGCAGCACTGTTAATTTTTAACGCAACAGTGAACCGTGGAGGATTAGTCCCAGCCGACACTAGCCTCAATCATTCAGACTTTCACATCTGAAAATTAAAAAAGATCGCACTGTCTGGTGAATTTGGTGAGAGTTGCAGTGCCTCTGGTTTTTGTTGGGTGAAATTTAGTGTTCCTTGCTGTGTCCTGTTTGAAAATTTCAGGAAATTTGCAGCGCCCTGAGATTTGTATTGGGTGCAAGCCTTAGTTTTCGAACTTAACCTCCGTGCCGAATCATGTCCGCAAGTTTCGGAAAATTTGTGTAGTCTTCAGTTTTGTAATAGGTGTACTACACCACATTTTTCAGAAACAGTGATGTATTTTCCTTGTCTGCAAATTTCCGTTTATTTGCAGAACCTCCAGGCTGTCAACTGTTTAACAGCAACTTAAGAAAGCAGAAATTTGCAAAATAACTCTTGAAAATGCTAACCACTCGTGTTGGCGAAACGTCGAGACCTTCTCAGAACATACGTCGGCCTTACAACCCGAAGAACCATCATGTAACACTATTGTTGGTAAAATTCAAAAAGAGCAGCTTATATGAACAACTCACTATAATTTATTTTTATCATTATTTTTCATCTTTGTAAGCTGAACTCCGCCTATTATGCCGTTATTTTTTATGTATATAAAATAATGTTACTCTAAAACAACTGGAATTGACAATAAAGACGCTATTACGATTATTATTATTATTTTTCAATTCTGTTTTGCTTCCTGTTTCATTTCCAGAACTGATATTTTAAATTCCAAAACATAAAACTCATTACTTACATAATTCTTCAATTGTGTCCAAGGACTCCAAGGCTTTAGGCGGACCAATCCAACTGATGAACTGACAAACCCCTATCGACGTAACTTTCAATTTCGAAAAGTTAAACAAATTACATCGGTTACCGCTGTATAGAACTATTGGCAACGCTGTACAGTAAATATGACAGTGACAATAATTCTGTGTAATACTTTGTGGACAGTAGCAGAACTATTTTTGTATTTCCGTTCATGTACTACAGAGGAATCACTTACTGGAGCGATTTACCGTTTTTTGACCGAGATTTTAAATATCATTTGCAAAAGCGATTCTTCTCAACTGTCTTTGGTTTTATAACAAGATTTTCAGAATTTTTTTAATTGTGAGAGAACGTTGAGGTTAAAAATTCTGAAAAAAATCGTGATTATCTTTTACTTTGACATTGATATGTCATGATATTTGAAATGGAATCTGATGAATGTATTTTGGGAAAACTCAAAAAAACTTTTTTTTTCTCGAAAACTGTTCATCAGATTTTCTTCTACATCTCTCTAATTAGTCAATTTAAATGCCAGAATAACTCGATTTTTTTTCAGAATCTTTAAACTTGCCGTTAATTTTTTCATGGGTAAGTACCTACTTGTAAGTTTTCTTATTGACCTACTAAAAATAAAGCTATATATTGAATAATAATTTCCACCAAACCAATCTTCAACCCGACCAGTGTGAACTTTGACTAGCCTATTATAGTGAAGTAGTTGAGTCAATGTTTTCGGTTTCCACTTCAATAATTTTGTGAATTGTTGCCTGAAAGCGACGCGCAGATATGTTCAAGGTCATAGCCCATAAGAAAATTCACAAGCTCTAATATTAAAACTCTCTTCGATAAGTTGTTGTGCCTCAATACACGATCTACCTCGTTATATGAGTATAAAAGAATGTATAAAAACATTACATACTGTCCATTTTTCAACCGTGCGCACATTGAGACATTTAATCAGGACATCGATATCTAAAATAGAGTTTCAGCCAATTTCACCGTGAGCCATTTTCCATAAGATTTGTTGACGGGTCCTTTCCACAGCAAGAACAGACCTTATGTTAGAGTAGGACACGTCCATACTAAACCGGAAGCCGGGCGTATGAGAAACTGCTCTCGCAGCTCATGATCTGAACTGGGAGCATCCTGCTCAAAAATATGGGTCTATTGTCGCCATTGATATAATGGTAAGATGATCCTGGACTGTGTTGACTATATGAAATGAACAGAAACATTCATCTTCTTGGTAAAATTCCGTAATTTTTTTTTTGGAAAAAGTCTTGGTATTAATATTTTGAATGTACAAAAAATATGTTTAAATAGACAGAGCTAGGAGGCATTTTTTGCGAACAAATAATTACTTGAATAAACGTATCGGATCACATTCGTTTTTGGTAAGTGCGCATGTGCAAACAGAAAGAAAAGACGCAACCTAACTGTATTGTATAGTCGGGTAAGTTCGGTTGGGTTTGCATGAGATCGTGTCTGTCGGGATAAGTTATAGTCATTAGTCAGTAGCTGCCCATAGACGCAGCGATGTAGTCGGCCGACGGTGTCTACCGACCAGATCTGTCACACCACGACCCCGACTTGGTCTGTGAGCGATCTGATGTGTCGTGTCTACACACGACCATACTTAGTCCGCCAGTTATCAAAGGATCGGTTCCTGCACATACGTTGCCCTCAAATTAGTTGGAAGGTATTTGAAAGTTCGACATACTGGGTAGTGCGACTTCGTATTTTAAGCTGGTCCAAAATACTTCTTTAGTCGGTGTAATATGTGTTAACACAAAATGGACAAAAAATTGCTCTTATTGGTTTATGTATTTTAAAAATCAGTCGAAAGGATAATACAAAAAAGACAAGAACAAAGTGGGTCAAGAAATGGCTTTCAGAACGAGGAAAATATGACTTTAGTACGGGAATTGAGACAAACCGAACAAGACGATTTGAAGAATTACTTAAATTAAAAAGCATTTCGGATATTCTGTATTTTTGTTTTAACATCCTAAATAGTACCATCATTATGTTTCTCTTTTTAAATTCTTATTTATATAATCCGGGTCTTTAATTTTCCACAAACATGGTCGTTCCCCATTTAATTCTATAGACTCTGTTGATATGTCTTTTGTCCACTCCATTACACCACAAAATTCAAACCAAGATTAAACCGACGAGCTCAACGACTGTTTCCTTTCTTTAGTTGCAACAAAATTTGACTTGTAGCGACCTGTTCCTTCACCGACGACGTATTTGACCGACGGGGTCCGTCGTTCAGCACGAACGTACGTACCCCATATGCAAAATTAGACAGACACTATCTGTCACATACCATGTCGCGCAAAATATCCCTTCATGTGTGGGAGCCTATTATTGAAGTAGGTTCATTATTTTTTGTGCGCATGTGTATTCATGTTATGTTTGCGCACATTTCCGTGATCTGTCTCGTCCTTTGAATTTTGCTAGTCATTTAGAAACAGTATAAGTACCATTGTTTCAAAGGTGCAGTTAAAGTGTTGATGGGAAAATGTTGTGGTTTTCAACTCATTTTTCTTACTCATTCACTAAAATATTCCATGTTAAGTCTTGTTCAAACCCTCGCGAATTTCGCAATTATTCTGCGAATAAAATGGCTGCCAGTCATGCCGGACCAATCGTCGATGCAGAACCATGTCGGCAGACATTTTGCAGAAAAACTGCGAAATTCGCGAGGGTATGAACAAGACTTTATACGTGAATTGAATATTTCTGGAATCACACTGGCAATGTCGCTTCGCCCTTACGTCAATTCCGTTATTACCAACCTGACAGATATTAACTAAACAAAACAGCATGTACTTGTTGATTTTGTTATTGCTAAAATAAAGTAGAATTTGTTGATAAAAAACTGTTTTCAATGAAAAAAAAATGTGTAAAACTGGTGAATTAGGGTGTGTATATTGTGCTGGTGAAAATCAGGAGGCATTTGAGTGTGTTTTTCGAAAAAGAAACGTGTACTAGAAAATGCCAGTTTTCATTCAAAAAAGACCCGTATCTCCGAAATTACTTGAGAATGCCAAAAATTTCATTTGGATTTTTGGTAAAGGTAAAGTTATCGGGCTCATTCTCAAAAAAAAAAAAAGTGAGACTTACGTAGTTTTGTCTCCTGAACACGAATCTGAAAGAATTTTGTGGGGGTCTCAATTACTTTATGAGTTATAGCCATTTTAAAGTCGAAAATTGTAGATTTTCAAACACGAATTTTGCAGTCAAAATTTGCACAAAATGCCTCCTTCTTTTTGTTGACACTGTCATTAAACACTAATTTATCCATAATTCACAAATACAAACACCAAAAATTAAAATTATACTCAAAAACTTGACCTTCTTTTACTAGCGATTCTAACCCAACTTTTGTTTGGTTTTTAGTAATTTTCATGATTGCAGTAGGTTGGTTACCTGAGATTTGCGCCGCCAACTATTCAAAACATAAGAATGAAGGGAAATTTATTGCTCATATTTGAATTCAAATAGTTGACGGCACAGATTCAGTGATACCAACTTCTTATGAGCATGTAAATAACTAACAAATAGGTTAGAATCACTAGTAAAAGAAGTTCAATTTTTTGTGTGAAAAAATTAGTTTTTGTGTTTAAAAACGTGAAATATGGATAGATTAGTGTTTAATGACAGTGTCAACAAAAGGAAGGAGGCATTTTGTGCAAATTTTGACTGCAAAATTCGTGTCTGAAAATCCACAATTTTCGACTTTAAAATGGCTATAACTCCTAAAGTAATTGAGACCCCCACGAAATTCTTTCAAATTCGTGTTCAGGAGACAAAACTACGTAAGGTTCACTTTTTTTTTTTTTTGAGAATGAGTCCGATAATTTTACCTTTACCGGATTTTTTATTCAGGAGGTCAAACTACGTAAGTCCCAAAAATTTTTTTTTGATATCTTTTACGTCGAGTTCAATAAACATTCACTTTTTGCACTTGTTGCATAAATAACTATTAGTTCTACAAGCTCTGTGGACAATTTGGGTTTCTGCCTTGTATTTAGCTTAACACGCATCAAATGAAACGAAATATCAAAATAATGTTTCAGGCTATTTTGGAAAACTTCATAAGCTACAGTGGGATCATTCTCCCTATACTGGGTGTAAGATAAGCTGGATTTTGAAATTAATTTGAACCTGCCATGTTCGTGTGCAACCACATCAACTAACGGAAACGCAACCATATAAAGCTGTTAGGAGTAAAACCGATGACCGAAAATTGAAAATATCTTTACTCTGGAGCGAAGTAGGCTGAATTTGAGAATAAGATTGAACAGCATGTGTCCGACTTCATACACACCACACATCGGAAAGACCACCAATTAGAACTATTCTGCCGTGTTAAGACAGAAGGTCGTAACTAACCAACAATTGGATTTCAAGGTTTTTGAATATTTCGCTCCTGCTAAACACAAGCTATTCAAGAAACAAATTCAGAATCTCGATCTTCAGTCTGAAAACCTAAAATAACATACACTATTTGACGTATGACGGAAGTATCAGGCGTTTACTAAATCAAAGTATCGTATCTCAAATAACTCGAAACTCTTGCAAAACTAAATATTACCTTTTGTCTAAGCACGGCAGTATTGGAAGCTATACCGATGTCTCAAAATTGAAAATATCCTTGAACTATACGGGATAAGCTGGATTTTGAAATTAATTTGAACCTGCCGTGTTCGTGTGCTACCATATCAACTCATGGAAACGCCATCATATGAAGCATAGAAAACATCTTTACTCTGGAGCGAGGTAGGCTTAATTTGAGAATTAAAAATTGCCGGAAGTGATACCGACTTTTGATTTTTAAATAGAACACCCTGTATTTTATTACATTTCTGAAATCTGCATAATTTTCTGAATCCAATGATGCCACATAAATGACATTTCAAACTTCAAAATTTTTTATAATTCAATTTTTAGTTTTCCATTTAATTGTGCCATGATGGTTCCGATTTGTTCCAATTGTCCCGTCTAATACTAGAAAAATCGGAATCTCGTCAAAGAAAGTAATTTGCGTTTTTTATGAGCAAATAAAGTTCATCGTAATCGTTTTTGGGGTAAAAATCAATTTTTTCAAATGGAACCATATTGGTACCGTGGTACCATTTATTGGTAATATTAATAAGGAATTTATCCATACCTGGTAATAAAATGTGCGATCAATACAATCAAAATTACAACTAAAAGAAAATAAGAAAATACAATTATTTTGTTCAACTTTAATACTAAGAAGTTACTAAGATGGCTTTGAAAACAATGAAATTATTTCTTTAGATTGTCAAATAAATAATTGTTGGTTATTCGGTGTTTTTATTGTATACCTATTGGAAAAGTCTTTACATTTGTTGTTATTTTTGTTCAAAATGCCGCACATTTATACAAGGGATGAAAAAGTAGACATGTTAATTATTTATGGAGAATGTAGGAAAAATGCCGTTGCCTATGCCGACCGATATCCTGATAGACAATGTCCAGCAAGAAATTATTTTAATCGTCTTGAAAATCAATTCCGAATAGAGCCTAACCATGATCCCGAGGAAAACGTTATCATTGACGAAGGAACGGAAATTAATGTTTTAGCTCGAATAGAAGTTGATAAGACTGTTTCTTTAAGGCAAATTGGATTTGAATTGGAAAATCTACCAAACGGTAAGCCGAATCTTGCACAAACATAATAATAAATCTTTCAAATATCAATTGCACCAGCACCTGTACGAAAATGATTATGAACGTAGGATGGAATATTGCAATAGGATCTTACAGAATAATGTGCAGCCAAACAATGCTTTTTTTTGAAGGATTTTATTCTCGGACGAGTCCAGGGTTACAAATATGGGATTATTCAACCGACAAAATACAAGGTATTGGTCACAAGAAAATTTTAATGCGGGAGGGTAACTTTCTAGTGCGGTTCGGTTTCAATGTTTGGCTTGGAATACTCGGTCGTAGAATCATTGGTCCAATAATATTTGAAGGACCCTTGAATGGAGCTAGATACTTAGGATTTCTGCAAAATGAAATTGAGGACAGTTTAACTGAATTACCTGTCCATTTACGACAGGGAATGTATTTCCAACAAGATCGAGCTCCTCCTCATAATTCAGGAACAGTAAGTGATTACCTTGAACAGGCATTCGAAGAAAACGTAATTTCGACGAATGGCCTCCAAGGTTTCTTGATTTGACACCTCTTGATTTCTCTGTTTGGGGCCATTTAAAAAACATTGTCTATGCAACCGCCGTTACAACCCGCGAAGACCTGGAGTTGCGAGTAAGACGCGCAATTAATAGTATAACGGCCCAGCAATTAGCAAACGTTCTTCAAGAAACAGCTAAGCGAGTTCAGAAGTGCACTGACGTCAATGGACAGCATTTAGAACAATTGTTGTAATGTTTTGTGTTAATGTTTTGTATTTCAAAGCCCCTTAGTAACTTCTTAGTATTAAAGTAGAACAAAATAATTGTATTTTCTTATTTTCTTTTAACTGTAATTTTGATTGTATTGATCGCACATTTTATTACCAGGTATGGAAGAATTCCTTATTAATAGTACTAATAAATGGTACCACGGTACCAGTATGGCTCCATTTGAAAAAATTGAGTTTTACCTCAAAAACGATTACGATGAACTTTATTTGTTCATATAAAAACGCAATTTAGTATTTTTGACAGGATTTCGATTTTTCTAGTATTAGACGGGTCAATTGGAATAAATCAGAACCATCATGGCACACTTAAATGGAAAACTAAAAATTGAATTATAAAATTTTTTGAAGTTTTAAATGTCATTTAAGTACTATCATTGGATTCAGAAAATTATGCAGATTTCAGAAATGTAATAATATACAGGGTGTTCCATTTAAAAATTGAAAGTTGGTATCACTTCCGGCGAAACCGGAAGTGAAAATAAATCATTTATAGGTCAAAAAGTGCCACTTATAATGTATATGTGATATGCCAAATTTCAATCTATTACCTTCAAAACTAACGAAGATACGGGGGGTGCACCATGATCCTGTTACATCCGGCATACTTCATACCAAGATTCGTTAGCCAGATAATCTTTGAATACTCTGACATTATCTTCGGATATGTCTTTAACATAAGAATAGATTCCCTAATATCTGAAGAATGGTTATCTGGTTAAGCTAGCAGGTAGACATGCGAACATAGTACATACTAACACTACAATCGTACACATTTCGTTCGTTTAAAAATAAGTAACGTCTGACGGCCCTGGGATCTTAGACTATTACTATTAGATCGTCAGATGTGACAGATTTAGGTGTCCCGTTTTCGCATACAAGCCTCGAATAGGGTTGAAAAGTACATCGATGTTGGGTAAAATGGAGGGAAATTTACGAGTGGCTCCTGGGGAGAACATATGGAAAAGTCGATATTTCAGAACAGAAATGAAAGGAGTATGTTGCCCATATTTTCACGCGAGCCGTGTTAACCTAATCATTAATTATTAGAACCTAGCAGGTAGCTAAAGGCATTGTTTATATACAGTGCGGTCCAAAGGTATGGAATAAATTCATTTTTAGCGTTATTATGTATTTTATGAAAAAATCCTAAAACAGGTCTATTTTTATTGGCAATTTGACAATTTACAGTATGAAAATATTACCCCCTTCTTGCACCCCCTCTGAATTATGAGCACCCCCTCAAAAATTTTAAATGAGAAGGGGGGTCGTGTGGCATCTTGTTCGAAAGGGATTTTCATTATCTGTTCAGCAATACTAAGTTTTTCATATTTGGTGCAACCATAACGAAGAAAATTTTTTATTAAAATTTAAAAATATTGACACTGTAAATTATGTATCCGTTGAAACAACCTGAAACAGGTCGATTTCTATTCTCAATTTGACAATTTATAGTATGAAAATATCTCCCCCTTCTTGCACCCCTTCTGAATTATGAGTACCCCCTCAAAAAATTTGAACGAGAAAGGGGGTTGTGTTGCACCTTTTTCAAAAGGGATTTTCATTCTCTGTTCAGCAATACTGAGAAAATTTATTCTGAATATGTAAAATGTTGATAGACTGAAGGAAATAATGTAACATAATGTTTAGGAAGTATATTTCAATTTGTTTTACAGTTAAATTAAATGTTCAAAATGACCACCATTCACTTCTTGACAATAAGCAAGGCGATCTTGGAATTCTCGTAGAACATTTTGTAGGACCTCAGGGGTTATGTTGTTAATTTCTTTCGATATCCTAGTTTTTAAATCTGCAATATTGTCTGGTCTATTGAAATATACTTTTGATTTTAAATAACCCCATAAAAAGTAATCGAGAGGAGTCAAATCGGGGGATCTAGGCGGCCATTCAATCGTTCCACGTCTGCCAATCCACCTATTGGGAAAAACTTCTGTCAAATAATCTCGAACAATACGTGTGTAATGCGGTGGAGCTCCGTCTTGTTGATACCAAATTGATCTATCTATTCCATTTGGATCATTAACATCGGGAAAAAGTCTTTTTAATGTAGGCACTAAAAAGTTCATCAAAAAACCTAGATAAACCTCACCATTAATTGTGCCTTCAAAAAAATAGGGGCCAATAATTTTGTTTTTAATGATACCAGCCCAAACGTTCACTTTTTTGGGATATTGTGTGTGAGCCTCACACATCCAATGAGGATTTTCTCTGCTCCAATATCTACAGTTTTGTCTATTAACCGTTCCATTTAAATAAAAAGTAGCTTCATCAGAAAACACAATTTTGTTTATGAACTGCAAATCTGCTTCGATTCTATCCATCATCAGTTCACAGAATTGTTGCCTTCTATCAGGGTCATCCTCATTTAACTCCTGAACCAATTGAACTTTATAAGGATGGTATTTTTCTTTATGTAAAGCTCTCAATATCGATGATTTACTTACATCATTGTCGGCGGCAAGTTGTCTACTTGTCATATGCGGATTTTCCTCAATCGCTAACAGTACATCTAACTTTTTCTCCTCATCCAATGCAGCATTTCGACCTGGTTTTTGACGAGTTTTTACATGTCCAGTTTCACGGTAATTTGTTTCTATTTTGCTAACTGTAGATTGTGATACGTGTTGACCAGGGTATTTATTATTGAACATTTCACAAACTTCCGTTTGAGTTCGTGTTTTATTACCGCATCCAAGCATAATTAAAATGTCTATTCTTTGAGTTTCGGACAAATGAGCCATAGATGAATCGAATACACACAAAAATATTTTTCAATACACCGACGTCTGCCAGCAACTCACAAATATCAAAATAACAGTAGTTTACTAGATTGACATTATATTATTTATGGGTTTTGTGAATAATTTTTTGGTGTCTTCAACGACTTTTTCCCGACTTTTTTAGCAGATAAGAAAGTATAAATTGTCAAATTGAGAATAGCAATCGACCTGTTTCAGGTTTTTTCAACGGATACATAATTTACAGTGTCAATATTTTTAAATTTTAATAAAAAAATTTCTCAGTTATGGTTGCACCAAATATGAAAAACTTAGTATTGCTGAACAGATAATGAAAATCCCTTTCGAACAAGATGCCACACGACCCCCCTTCTCATTTAAAATTTTTGAGGGGGTGCTCATAATTCAGAGGGGGTGCAAGAAGGGGGTAATATTTTCATACTGTAAATTGTCAAATTGCCAATAAAAATTGACCTGTTTCAGGATTTTTTCATAAAATACATAATAACGCTAAAAATGAATTTATTCCATACCTTTGGACCGCACTGTAGAACATAGTTAGTCAACCTTATGGGATTATAATTGGATCAAAATGGATGCGACATGTAGATGGCGATAGTGAGCTCGCATCCAAGTCATATCGTAACTTCAGTGATCTGGCCTCCAAGTCATGTAGTAACTTGATTGAAACAATGGGACAGCATTAAAATCAGGGTTTTTTGAAGGAACCTGCATCAAAATTACGTCAATTATTCATGTTTGTAACTAATCACGCTAGATGACACTCGCGTTTGCGTCCAACACCAATTACACAGGCATTGACTAACTATCTTACTTCTATATAAACAATGCTAAAGGGTTAAAATGACTGAAATGAGGGCGTATTATCGAGATTTTAACAGATTTTCCCTCACAAGCCCATCTTAACTATGAAAACCTACGTCGTCACTAGACCACTGTGTTTGCACTTTAGCTGCACCCATTCATTTTCTGTTCGATTTGTCCCTCAATAAATATTCATGTTTGTAACTAATCACGCTAGATGACACTCGCGTTTGCGTCCAACACCAATTACACAGGCATTGACTAACTATCTTACTTCTATATAAACAATGCTAAAGGGTTAAAATGACTGAAATGAGGGCGTATTATCGAGATTTTAACAGATTTTCCCTCACAAGCCCATCTTAACTATAAAAACCTACATCGTCACTAGACCACTATGTTTGCACTTTAGCTGCACCCATTCATTTTCTGTTCGATTTGTCCCTCAATAAATATTCATGTTTGTAACTAATCACGCTAGATGACACTCGCGTTTGCGTCCAACACCAATTACACAGGCATTGACTAACTATCTTACTTCTATATAAACAATGCTAAAGGGTTAAAATGACTGAAATGAGGGCGTATTATCGAGATTTTAACAGATTTTCCCTCACAAGCCCATCTTAACTATAAAAACCTACATCGTCACTAGACCACTGTGTTTGCACTTTAGCTGCACCCATTCATTTTCTGTTCAATTTGTCCCTCAATATATGATAGGGAAAATATTTCAAATTACAGAGGAATAAGCATTCAATCTAAAATACCTAAATTAAACCATTTGATACTTCTGGAAAAATTGAAAGCATTATGCTTTGGAACTGACATTTTGAATTGGATTGAAAGTTTTCTAACTAATCGTTATCAATGTGTCAGAATAATATTTCAAACACAATTCCTGTTGCCTCTGGTGTACCACAAGGCTCACATTGTGGTCCATTGTTATTCAACCTGTTTGTGAACGATATAGGTGACCATCTTCAACATGCTGAATTTTTAATGTTTGCTGATGATCTCAAATTATTTCTTCCCATTGCTGATATATTAGATAGTCAAATTCTCCAGAACGATTTAGATGCATTACTTGATTGGTCCATAACAAACAATTTACAACTCAATATAGAAAAATGCCATATTGTCACTTTTTCGAGATCAAAACATTTTCTTAACTATGATTATAACATTAATGGTATGGTTCTTGATAGACTCATCGAAATAAGAGACCTTGCAATACTAAAAATGTGCTGAGTACGTGATAATATCATCTAATGTTACATTCTTTTTTTCTAAGTGCAGTACGTTCAGGGTTGAGTGGAAGAATACTTTATTATAGATCTAATCTCCAAATAAATTGAACTCCGCCCTTTTCTTTCGAAAGCTGTCGCTGTCAAAACAATTGTATGGATCATTTGAAAGAAATAAAGGCGTTAATTATTAATTATTATTATTATTATATATTTCAAACAAAATTGGTACGTATCTACAATTTAATTACCATAATATTTTAAATACCCTAAACTTAACTGATATTACAACACGTCGTTTTCACTCAGATTTGATATTAGTTTATAAAATCTTATCTGGAGTAGTTGATTGTCCATTTCTTTTGAATCAAATTAACCTTTTCGTTACTTCTCAAAGAACTAGGAACCCTCCATTATTTTCAATAAAAAGTCATAACACAAATTACGGTTACAACTCACCTGTTTCTAGAGGTTTAAGATGGTTTAACAAATTTAATATTGATCCATTTGGTAACTCTTTAAGTATGTTTAAAAACTCAATTAGAAATGTATGCTTAGATTCTTAGATTAGTTTACTGTTATGTTATAATTATTGTAATTACTTGTAAATGGTGAATTCGTTTAAATAAATAAATAAGTAAATAGATAAATTAATAAAATACACCCATGGCAAGATATATCTGATTTTGGGAAATATTTGCAATGTAAATCATTCGAAGCAATACCAAACCAAGAAATCTTTGAAATCAAATGAACTAATATTAACTCTGTCGTTGGTGAAAGGTAACTCAACATGAAAATGGATTGATTGAAATAAAATTCTATCAGAGAGATGAATTATATCTTTCTTTATTGATATCGAATACAGTCATTTTATTTTGTTTTTATTTTTTAAGGTTAGATTTTACTTTAATTTTAGAATTTAACTTAATTTCTTTAAATTCAAATAATATTGTGGTTCATTTCAATAGATGTTCAAACACATTTCCGTTTTGTTCTAAACAAGAATATATTCTTTTTTGAATACCACTATTTGTAGCTATCTGTATGGAGTCAGGAATCAAATTATTGAAAGCTCTCAGAACCCTTCGTTTCATGTTTTCTTTATCACTCACAGGATCCGCATAAACATTCTCTTTGATATATCCCCAGATGAAGAAGTCCAGTGGCGTCAGATCTGGAGGGCGAGGAGGAAATTTATATGGCTCATTGTAGCAAAGCCACTGATCTTTGAACATCCCATACAACAACCCAGCAACGGTAGCAGTACTATGTGCATCTGATACCATAACTTGGAACGGTATTGTTCAGAAACATGCCTTATGGATTCACCAACCACATTCCTAATCATATGCGAATATCTATCGCTATTTAAATTCTCATCATAAAGATATAAACATAAAATTCGGTCTCCCTTTATTATAGCGCAAAAAACATTAAAACTCCATGAATCCTGGAAGTTGTGCTGGCGAACGAGCTTTGGATTTTCTGCTGCCCAAAAATGACTATTATGGCGGTTGTACATACCATTCTTGGCAAATTTGGCTTCATCTGTCCTTATAATGTTCTTCATGAACTCAGGGTCCTCCTGTATCTTGATAAGAAACCATTCGCAGAATTCCACTCGTGCACTTTAGTCGTGAGTGAGGTTTCAGATTTTGAACCTGGTGATATTTAAAGGGACGCCACTTATGTTTGATTAAAATCCGGTTTATTGACGAACATGAAATTCTATGTGACTTTTCTGCGTCTTTCAACGAATTTTCTGGATAGGCTGTGAAGTGAACCTAAACTACAATTTCGATGTCCTCATTGTTTACGAGTGTTTTTTTTTGTTGATGACACACGAAAACGATCCGAAATCACGGCAGTTTCTTAGAAGTCTTCTCAGAATATTTTTATTGTGTCTGTGTAGATTTGGAAATCTTTCTGCAAAAACACGACAAGTTCTGTCCATTATCTTATTGCATCGCCATTAAATTCAGGAAATCTTCATTAGAATATCCTAAACGAGACATTTTGCAAACAAATTGAAAACTACGAAATACACGTCAATTATATCGCATCAAATTTTGACATATTTGTTGTAACTTCATTTGTTTTCAAAGCTTGCTTGGTTTGGTATTGCTTCGAATGATTTTCATTTAAAATATTTCCCAAAATCGGATATATCTTGCCAGGGGTGTCTTTTAGGTATAGGTTATTCTTCATGAACTTGATATCTTTTTTTCCGTAGTATCCAAAAATAATAGAATAGTGTATGGTTTCTATTTGAAAAAATCGTGTTTCATCAGTTTTCTCGATGTTGTGTTTTAGGTGTAAATTTCGACCACCCTGTAAATTATTTTCGAAAATTCGGTGGACCTGTTCATGACTTGATGTTTAAGGTGTAATTCTGTAAAATTTCACCATTTCAACTGTTACTGTCTATGAGTTATGATTTTTTCGGAGTGGTGCTGTAACTGTCAAATTTTTCAGAAAAAAAACAATATCTCGAAAACTAACAGATTTGGGTATAGGCATTGTTACACAAAGTGGGCCTAAAATGTGCTGAGAAATTAAAAAATGTAATAAAATACAGGGTATTCCATTTGAAATAAGGAAGTTGCCCTCAACTTCCGTTATAACGGAAAGAGACCGGAAGTTGAAAATATCTTAATTGAAAAGGCCATTTTGTAAAACCCACTACCACAAAATATCAAGTTTTTATTTTGAATCGTTCTTCATATATTCCTAACGAACGCTCGTCGTGAAAGACCCTGTATATTGTCTTTGATTTGTCACATATGCATACTGTCACGTTTATACTTATGTGTACGTTTTTGCGGATTGAAGCCTGAAAGTTATAGGTTCCTATATTGAAGGTTCCTTACTAAAAGCACTTTTTAATAACATTTCTATGACAGTAAAGTCTTTGAAAGTGCCAAATATTTTCGAGTATTTCAATTTACCTTATTTATCACGTTCTGTATGAGGATTTACAAATCGGTAACGATTCAATTCAAGTTCTCACCTTCAAGATCTTGAAGTGTTGTTATTCCTTAATTTCTGTTTAATGATATTAGGAATTCTTTGGCCTCCAGTTTTTTGTTTTCATTTTGGCTCGCCCATGAAATGTTTTGCTAGCATCGTTTTTTTCCTGGTTTTTACTTTATTTTCAAACGAATGATTTGCATTTGAAATAATTTCGCAACCTGTTCTAACCTTCAATTATGTAAAATTTCTCTTTGAATGAATTCAAGGCAGTCTAGTGAGCAAAAATTTTCTTTACGGGAAGTGTTTTTGTGATTGAGACAGGTTTGAATCGGCACACACTGTGATTCTCATGAATGATACATAACAAGGAGACAAAATAAGCGAAATAATAAACAAGATGAGACAATTGTAGGAGTGGGCATATGACAAAGTCCACTACCGGAATTATGATTAGGAAGTATTGTTTCCGGATTTGGAGGCCGTGGTCGGTTCAACTCCTCACTGGAGATTTCTGTTGAAGTTTCGCTTACAACTACGGTGAATATATTCAGCGCAGATCTTGTCAGCTGGAAGAGCAGCGAATGCTGCCGCTGTTGAGGTATAGTGGAGAAACAGACAATAGCTATTTACATACCAGGGGAAAATCATTCTTGTCCTCCCGCGGATAGTTGATGCCCGACGCGAAGCAGAGGGCATTACTATCCTTGGGAGGAAAAGCACTTTCCTCCTGAGGTATGTATATAGTTTTATCTACTACCTTCAAGGTCGTCATTTTTATAACGTCCTAAAAATTATAATGCGTGCATACTCATAAGAACCACTGCAGAAAGTTGTGGAACTGTATAATGCGGCTATATGACAAAATATCAAGTAAGCGTTGCGTCATTTGTTGCTATGGCGTTGTTTGGTAATACAAACATAACAGTTGTCATAAGCTGTCACGTTGTTTACCCTTTTAAGTTGCTTCTAAGTTTTGAAAATGAGTTCTAGTGAAGACGATCTGCCTAAAGATATCGCTGAAGAGGCAAAATGGATATCAATGCATCTTCTTTCTGATAAATCGAGAGGAAAAGTACTATTTTCCTCCCGGTGGGAGGAAAAGTACCATTTTCCTCCCTTCTTTAGGGGTCGAAAATAGAGTTTTCTAGTGAGGTAGTAGAAAAAAGAGTTTATCGTTGCTTTGCCCGCCTACTAGTCTAGTCTACAAGAACTATTTTGGTGAATTTCTCTTGAAGGGCACCAAAAATTATGATCTTGCGCTCATTCGATTCGGAATGACTACTAGAAACTTTTTGAAAAATTTGAAGGTGTGCTGGCAAAAATTGCACAAGTTATAAATAATTTAGTAAAAAAAAGGTGGGCGTTTGTTTCTTTGCAAATATCCAGAAAACTTTTAAAAATATCCAAAAGTTGAAAAAATATCCTGAAAGAGGAGGAAATTTCATAAAAAATTTTCACCTTCCAGAATTCTACTACCAATAATTAGAATTTTAATTTATAGGTGAAAATAGCACTAAAAGCGGGTGATGCGAGTCCCGCGTACGCTGACTGATACGGACGATAAAAATAAGTTTAACCCATTAAATATCATTATTAAGAAATGAAAAAATTCACTTCTAGACACTTGGATGAACGACGATCCATGGAAAAAATTTTTTTCCCGTAATAATTTTATTACATATGCTTTTGTTAATTAACTAGTTTTTACAAGTTTCAAATTTAAATACAAACCCTGATAATTGTTAACTAAAAACCTCAAATTTATTTCACTTCTTGGAGCTATTTTTGAAAGGCTTTAAAAAAGATCCATTGAAAAACTAACAAAATAAAGCTATGAGATTTTTATCTTCTTTACTATTCCTATTCGTTCGTATTTTGATTATTTGAAGATGCACGAAAATGATTTTTTTTATTTCTTACTCTGATTGTTTATATAATTGCCATGAGCAATAAATTTTATGATCCTTAACACTTTGACTGCCAAGAAATTCATACTGATTTTCCCATTGTGCCACAGAGAACGGGTACTGTGTAACAATCATATGTGAGATAAGTCAACCATTCTGTTATCGCTTCACATAGTGATTTCAAATTTGAAGTACAGGTTTAGGATTGAAATATACGAAATTTTATTGAAACGTTCCTGACATAATCCTAAAGGACGAGTCAGAAGTGCTGCCAACTTTTTTATAGAAAATTGCACTTTGTCTATTTTTTCAGAATACTCATCACAAAAATGTACGATTTGTTGATATTCGTCCACTAGATGGAGCTGATATCAACAAAAGCTATATATTTGAATTGAACAATTCGAATGTAGTGAGTAGGGTGTAGGGATGGATTCATACACATATTCCTGTCTTTTTAGTCCAAAATAGTAATAATAATAATAATAATAATAACGAGGGCGGGGATTAGCGCAGTGGTTAAGCGCCCACCTGGTAACCGAGAGGTTCCAGGTTCGATTCCCACACGATGGGATCTTTTTTCATTTTCAGATGTGAAAGTCTGAATGACTGAGGCTCGTGTCGGCTGGGAATAATCCTCCACGATTCACTGTTGCGTCAAAAATTAACAGTGCTGCTCCTAAGGTGGCGTATGGAGTTAGTAACAAGGCCTATCCAGAACACATGGCTAATGACCGAAGCAGTCGATGCCAAAACACCAAGGAAAAAAAATAATAATTACAAAATAATATTTATTTACTGCCAAATATGAAGAATGAATATTTCACAAAAAGAATAAAATTTGAAACGTAAACAAATTATTAACCGATAGGTAGGTAATTCAGAACTGACTTCTAATGATAAAATGATGAATTCAGGTGAATTTTATAATAATAATCTTTATTTACAGTAAATATAATGTATATATATTACGTCGGGAAAGCAAAGGTTAGGTTTTTAAAAAATTACTTTATTTGTATCAATACTCAAGTTGAAACTGTTCTAACTTGGTTTGTAATTTTTGATGTTAATTTTGAATGTGTTTCTCGAATCAACCTCTTGATTAGACTATCTGTGAAAATCATCCCAAGACAGTTCGCAATAACAATATCTTATCGCTTTCCTAGAATAAATTCAAGGTCTGCGAAGACAGCGTTTCCTTATAACCTTGCAACATTGTTGCAATGGCGTAGTTTAATAAGATGCAATTATGTTTATAAGTCCACAAGGGCTACGAGGATATAACACCTCCCCCTTTAAGAATTTTTATTATATCTGAATGAATAATAAAAATTGAAATAATTATCAAGTTAGATGAGCCTCCTGAAATTTCAAAATTATATAAGTCAATAAAATCAATAACATTATAAAATAAATGTCATCATATGAACATGATAAGAAATAATAAATATAATTATATCTTCTTAGGGGCTCTTCGGGATGTCGACGCTGCCAACGGGGTTGACGGGGTCTGGAAGACTATTTCTTCTGATCCATTATCATATACTGGGGGTTAAATGGATCGAGGGCCGTCTTGAAATCATTGACCTGACGTTACAGTAGTTGAATATTTGGGCACAACATCCTCTTGGGCGATGTCCGTCGTCTGAGTTGGGGCTCGTATTGAAATATCCAAAATATCGTCTTTTTAGGCAACATTTGAATATTATCCATAATATAAGTATGAATATAAGTCATGCAAATGTACGTGAAAGTACTTAGATGTCTAGTGGTGAAAGGCTCGTTTATAATCTTGTTCAAAGTTTTGTCATATTCCCGTAGTTTTTCTTGGGCTATGTTCAAATCATCCAAATTTAAATGATTTATTTTAACTGGCTTCATGACTGGAAGATCTTCTCGTTTTGGAAGATGGTTACAGCAATCGTATGTTATTTCAGGAATGTAGAGCTGAAGTTTCAGAGTTTTGTTGTTATCTGAACTTGCATATACTCTAGTAGTTCCTATAAAAGCGCTACACTTTGATTCTAATGTCAAAAGTGAGTTTTCTCAAATAATTTCAGTTTCTGAATTTCTACCTGGACATGTGGTTGTTACAGGTAGTTGATTGGATACTGTTAGTACCTAACCATTTATCGTCCACTAATTTTTGTACATTGTAATCGTCTACTCCGATTACAACTTTGTCGCAATTTGGCATTATTTTTGATTCCATCAAAATTATAATTTCACAGGTTGACTCATGTGAAAGTGCCTTAGGAAAATGATTGTAACATATTCGGATTTCGTTCTCGAATATCTCGGAACAATCGTCTTGCTTGACTGCAATATATTGCTTACTATCCCTTGCAATTGCTGCATATTTATATAGGGGTAGAATAGTGTGAAAAAGGTTTGTTTTAGGATCTTTGGTGGGGACTGAGTAAATATGATAGAAATCAAAATCTGAACTCTCCACTAATGGAATGTGTATAATAAAAATTACTCTTTCATTTGTTTGAAAAGCTTCAATCTTTATCAGGGAAATTATTTCTGAAATATGTTGATGTGTTGGAGTAAAAAGTAAATTTCCATGAGACAAAGTCATTGGAATTTTTGTTAATTGTTCAATTAAGAGGTTTGGATCAATTACTGAAAGATGTAAGATTTTTAATCTTGCAAAAGTTATGCTGTTAATAATATCATTCAGTTGATCTAAAATAATTGTATTCGATTGTAATATTTGTTCAATAATTTCTAATATTTTAAGTTGTAGCTGAAAATAATTTATTTATGCACTCATTATAAAATTCGCCATCTGATGCGTCTAAATTCCCTGTAATAACTTTCCATACAGAACCTATGCCATTTATCAACCCTCTTTTAAACCTATTCGTCACAGTTAGGGTGATTTCTGAAATTTTTTATTTTATTTGTTGATTCATAGTATTCAACAGTGATAGTTGTGCAGAAAATGCTAATTTGAAATTTGGGTTCAAATTATTTCTGTTCAATAGAGAATTCAAGGATTCTTGAATATTAAGGCTTTGTTTGAAGGCATTTCTAAGTTCTGAAATATTTTTATATGCAATCAATTTATACTCATCATTTGATATTTTGGTTATTCCTCCCTTTTGGAAAAATATACCTGCTGGGGTGTTTATTTTTTCAATTCTTGCGCTGGCTCCGAGGATGGCCCTGCAACAGGAGTTACTGGTTTCAATCTATCGAAATGTACAGTTATTGTTCCATTATCTAATTCTAATACTGCTGTATTCATATTTAATATACGAAGCATTTTAAAAGGACCGTTATATTTATTTCTCATTTTATTTCCTATTTGAGATTCTTTTAAATAAACATAATCTCCTTCTTTGTAATTTGGTAAGTTTTCTCTTACATGTTTATCATGCCTAATTTTTTATTTTTCTTTAGCCGTTTCGAAGTTTGTTTTGACTTTTTCAAAAATATATTCAGCTGTATTTTTTAAATCGTTTACATAATTTGATTGAAGTTGTTCTTCAGTATATAAAATTTAATTTTCGTCGTCTCGAATATGTCCGAAAATTATTTCTTCAGGAGTATATTTTGTTGAATTTGATTTACTTCTGTTATACGTTTTTATACAGAAAGGTAAACCCGATATTATTGGTTTATTTGGATTATCACTATGATAAGCTCTTAAAGAATCTTGTAAGGTTGCATGGAATCTCTCTACAACTCCATTTGTTTGTGGATGTGCCACGGCATTTTGAGTTATTTTGAATTTATATAATTTCCCTAAATCTTTCATATGTTGATTATTGAACTCAGGTCCTGGATCAACATGGATCCTTTTTGGTATTGGGTAGTATTGAAAATAATGTAAAAGTTTTTCTACAATAGTTATTTTCCACACGGTATGCTTGTGCAAATTTGGAAAAATTATCAACAATTGTTAATAGAATATTATTTCTATTTATACCAATTAAATCAATATTTATATGTTCAAAAGGCCTATTAGGTGTTTCAGTTATAACTAATGGATAGTCATTATTTTGTCGGTTAGTTTTCGTTTTATTACAAACTTGACATTTTTTAATAAAGTTTTCAACATCTGTTTTCAAGTTTGGCCATATGTATCTATCTCGTATGCTTTGGTCATTGGTTTTGCCATTTCTGAGTAATTTTTTATGAATCTACGATAATATCCAGTTACTGAGACTGATTTTATTTCTTTCGGGTTTTTTGGTACTGGGAACTTTATTATAGCTTCTATTTTTATAGGATTTGGTTTAACGCCATTTTCTGTTACTAAGTGTCGTAAATATGAAACTTCTCTTCTTAAAAATTCACATTTACATGGTTGTATTTTGAAATTGTACTCTTTCAATCGTTGGAATACGTTTTCTAATCTTTTAATGTGTTCTGATAATGTAAAACTGTAAATTATGATGTCATCCATATAAGTCATACACATTTCTCCCTGTAGTCCTAATAAAACATTATCTAAGGCTCTACAAAATGTACTAGGAGCATTTTTAAGACCAAATGGCATACGCAAATATTCGTAGTGTCCATTGTCTACGCTGAATGCGGTTTCTGGAATATCTTTCTTTTCTATTTCAATTTGGTGAAAACCTGATGCAAGATCTAATGTCGTAAAATAATTACACTTTCCTAACTGATCTAGTAGTTCATTTATCATTGGAATTGGATATTTGTCTCCTACCGTAATTTCATTTAACTTTCTGTAATCAATTACCATTCGAAATTTTTGTTTTCCACTTGAATCTAGTTTTTTCGGTACTAGCCATACTGGACTGTTCCATGGCCTAATCGATGGTTGAATTATATTTTGTTTTAACAAATTTTCAATTTGATTTTTAAATTCTTGCTTCAATGCGTGTGGATATCTATACGTTTTTACTGATATTGGACCTTTATCTTGTGTATTTATTTCGTGTTTCCCCTGACTTGTGAAAGTTAATTTGTCATTTTCCAAATAAAATATTTTTTCGTATTTTAAACAAAGATTCTCAATTTCATTTCTTTCCTCTTCATTTAAATGATCTAGACGTAATTCTGACAGTATTTTGTCTTCTCGGTTGACATTTTGCAAATTGTTTATTTGAATATTTTTCATTTCTTTTGTTTCCATGAAAATTTCTAACTCTATTGGAGATATTTCTATAACTTGATCTGTGTCTGAAAAATTTGCAATAGACGTGATGAACTTTTTGTCTTCATTTACTTTTACTAAACAATTTGGAATTCGTACACTTTCATTTATTTGTATTTCTGGACAAATTCCTTCATTTAGATTTTCATTTTGAACTTTTAATTCTTGCAATTGAATTGTTCTGGCTGGAATTGTCAATTTTACAGTATCTTGATCTTCATTTGTATTATATACATATAATGGTATTTCTTTGTAGAATAATTTTATCTTTTTATTGGTAATATCGATTTCAGCTTTTGTTTTTTCTAGAATCGATACCTACAAGTCCGTCGAATTTGAAATCAAAATCTATTAAATAATACCTTTGCATTAAATTGTTTGGACCGATGACTATACTTTGATATATTTGTGTGTCATTTTGTGTGTCATTTATACCATAAATTGAAAAATTCTCATCGTTTACTTGTACTTGTTTATGTGTATCATATTTTTTCTGTGCTACGTCAATTTTCATTAGAGAAATAGGTGCGCCAGTATCTACTAAAAATTTATCTCCTTGCCTATCTTGTATATAAAATAGTTTTTTATTTGATGAGTTTAATATTGTTGATAATCGAATAACTCGTTTTCCTGTTCGTTCTGTTGTTGGTCGTATTGTTCTTGGTGTTGGTGGTCCGGTTGTTGGATTTCCTCCACTGGAATCAAAGCACCCGATGGACTCGACTCCATCATGTAGTTTAAATGATTTACTCTATCATTTTGAGTTTTATTTAAACTGTTTGGATTTTTCTGAATGACAGAAGGTCTTTGTTGTTGAACGTTTCTGTAATTACTTTGGTTTTGTTGATTAAATCCTTGTTGATTTGTGTATCTTTGTTGATTTAATCCTAAAGTACTTGGGTTTTGGAAATTTCTGTTTGTATTTGGTGGATTTGTATTTAATCTACCTTGATTTTTGTAACAATTTGAATTTGTGTGACCTGGTATTTTGCAAAAATTACAAAATTTTTGTGTTTGTTGGTTGTTGGAATTATTATTATACCCATAATTTTCTCGTGGATATACTTTATTTGAATTTGAACCTGTTGGTTTTGAACTTGGCTTTGAAATTCTGAAATTTTTCAAATATGCTATATTTTCTTCTTCAATTAAACATTGTTCCGCTTCATCCAAGCTTTGCGGTTTCTGTGATCGTATCACTGAACCGAAAGGCTCGCTTAACTCTGCTAAAACTGTTTTTAGTGCAATTTTTTCATGTGATCTGTTTAAATCTGCTTATTCTTGTGCTTCAAGTGTTTGATCTAAAGCTACGCTGCTTCTTAATTTTGTTAAGAGATCTTCAATTCGTTGAACAAATACTCTAGGAGTCTCATTCGATTTTTGAAAAGATGATGTTAAATCCCTCAATAATCCTTCCGTATCTCTACAATCTCCGTAGTGACCTATTAATAATTCACGAATGTTAACCCATGTTTGTAGTTGTCTACTAGAAATAAACCTTTTTGCTTTTCCTTTGAGTTTGCTTTTTATTATGAAAATCATAGCATTTTCTTGATTTTCATCTACATTTTCTGAAACAAAGTTACATGCTTCAATGAAATCGTTTAGTGTTGCTTGATCACCGTCATAGTCGGGAATCATGCCTCGTAATTCTTTCAATGAAAACCCTGCTTCCACTGCCATTTTTGTTTGTTTGGTTGGGGATTAGGAATAATAAGGAAAATATGCCTCAATTAAACCTTGGTTTAGAAACAATAACTTACAGAGCAATGACGAGGAGAAGGAACTTCATGCAGGCTCGCCTCACTTCTTCAGTTGATTGTCCTTGTTTTTTCTTTCTTTGCTTGGTCGTGAAGTGCCAGGAAAGGTGCCGCTGGGACTCGTACGCTTCAGCTTGTTTTTCTTTTTTTCTCTCTTCTTTCGTCTCTCTTCTTTTTTCTCTCTTCTTTCTTCTCTCTTCTTTCTTCTTTTTCCGCTTCAAGAACCAGGAAAGGGGCCGCTGGGACTCAAAGTTTGGTTTTTCTTTCTTTTTTCTGCTTTTCTCCGCTTCGATGAACCAGGAAAGGTGCCGCTGGGACTCGAACGTGTGAGCTTCTTCACTTAGCTTCGTTGAACCACAGTGTTCTTGGACCCGTTTCGAAAATATCACTTTTTCGCGATTTTCGAACTTTTTTAATCCGTTTCCGACTGCGCCACTTTTACGTCGGGAAAGCAAAGGTTAGGTTTTTAAAAAATTACTTTATTTGTATCAACACTCAAGTTGAAACTGTTCTAACTTGGTTTGTAATTTTTGATGTTAATTTTGAATGTGTTTCTCGAATCAGCCTCTTGATTAGACTGTCTGTGAAAATCATCCCAAGACAGTTCGCAATAACAATATCTTATCGCTTTCCTAGAATAAATTCAAGGTCTACGAAGACAGCGTTTCCTTATAACCTTGCAACATTGTTGCAATGGCGTAGTTTAATAAGATGCGATTATTTTTATAAGTCCACAAGGGCTACGAGGATATAACATATATGTAGAGTATAGAATATAATATTGATAGAATAGGATTTCAAAATTACAGTTTTATAAAATATGTAAATAATAAAATATGTGTGTATTATACATAAAACACGTACTTTTACAAGACTAGTCATAATTTGATAGTACATTTTTCATAGATAAAATCATATTCGTGAAACTAAATCATTTTCCACAAAGTCGTAGACTGTCTGTGGAGGATGTCGATCAATTGAGTAATTCTATAAATATAACATACATAAGTACACATGACAATATACCCGGATATTTTTTTTCTTTTTTTTTCCTTATTCTTTTTTTTTCACATCTCAATCAAGCTATGAATTTCCCATCTATTTGTATTTAGTAAGTGTGCTTTCAGTTTTTATTTGAATAACCATAAGTTGTTTATTTTTTTTATTTGAGGAGGTATGAAATTGAAAAATCGTGGGACTAAGTATGAGTAGTTTCGCTGTCCTATAGATTTTGACGCAAGAGGAGTTTTATACATTTTTTTTATTTCTTGTATTATGAGTATGTTCATATATATGAAGATTCAATTTATGTTTCATTTCAAAACACGATGTCATAAGGAAATAATTTTGTCGGATATCAAGAATTTCAGATTCAGAGAATAAATTATCAGACGAGTATCGATTTGGTTTTTTTAAAATTATTCTTAGGAAAGTTTTCTGTAATATTTCCACATTTTTTATATGGGCTTTGAGTGCACTACCCCATCCTGTGATTCCATATGTAATTCTGGATTCTACTAGAGCATGGTAGATCATATTCAGATGTTTTTTTCTAGGTATTTCGCTAGGTACTTGAATCTATAGAGGATACTTCTCAACGGATTACATAGTGTTGTAATGTGCACGTTCCATCTGAGATGTTTGTCAATTTTTATGCCCAAATATTTAATCGAATCATTTTCTCTTATTTCCATGTTTTCTTCAATTTTGAGAGAGTGTTTTCATAGCATAAAAACGGCAGATAGAATGTTTTATCGAAGTTAATTGTAAGAAGTTTATAGTCAAACCATTTTTTTATTAACTTCATGTCTTTTAGTGCTATTTCTTTCAGTTTTTCCCAGGTATGCGATTCAAATATTATAACAGTGTCATCTGCGAAACTAATAACCTCTAAGAATAAACAATAATGGCCCCAGAACAGTACCCTGAGGTACCCCATACAATACAATTTGCTCAGTACTATTAATTCCATAATGATTTTGATAGTGATTTCTTGAGAATTTGTGGGTTTGAGAAAGAGACGAATAGACCAAGCCACATGAACACTTTCAACATAGTGATTGAAAGTTTGATTTTATGGAGGACATTCGGTGAGATCAAGAAGAGCATATGAGTAAATTGTATATTGTGTAACAGGAAGATATCCCACTCTGAAGTAAACTTTACAAACTGAGAGTTTATGAAATATAATATCCAAATTGGCTTTTCACAGTGGCTCTTCATGTGGTGGTAGTGATCAAGTCAGCGGTCACAGTTGTTTTTTAGTAGAATG
This sequence comes from Chrysolina oricalcia, assembly GCA_944452925.2. Lineage (NCBI taxonomy): Eukaryota > Metazoa > Arthropoda > Insecta > Coleoptera > Chrysomelidae > Chrysolina > Chrysolina oricalcia. Next base: position 3,279,377 of record OX101813.2, read on the forward strand.
TTGAAGATTTTTGGGGAGACTTTATCAACTGAAGGGAAGACGTTCCAGGATGCCCAATAAATATCTAAAAACATTCAATAAGAGTAAAAAAATCTCTGAATCCACATCTGAATAATCCAAAAGAGATACAAAATGATGATGAATGCTGAACCAGAAAATGAAGAAGATATATTCAATTTTTAAAATGAAATTACTGACGAATCTGAAGCCATTGCCGATAATGAAATTTTGCGGTTAAAAACGAAAAATCTGAAACCTGAATTCTATTTGGTTACTGTAAAGAAACACCCTTATGATTTTATCTCTGTATCAATCAAATTTGGTTGAATGGTACTTCTACTCAGTCAAGGCTTCATGAATGGACATATAGAAATGAAATCCTGGGATTTATCAGGCTCACAGAATATATAAAGTGTTGAGATCATAAGCTACATGTTGCCAATTATTGGCCAACCGACATGTACTTTCGAAACCATGTCGCTCCTCAAATCATAACAAAGAAAGGATTTCAATGCTTCTTGAGAGTGTGTGATTTTCCATTTTACTGGCACTTTCTATAAAATGCGATTCACAACTGGAGAAACATTATGTAAGTATCAGTATATCGCCAGTTCCATTCAGAGGACGGTTGATTATGAAGCAATATTTCCCAGAAAAGCCTATCAAGTATGGAATAAAATACTGTGTTGTAGAAATTAATATACCTACCTACACGAAATTTGAAAATACATTTTGTGAAAGAACGTGTGAATAAACATTGTGTTGTTTTTGACTGATAAACTTTTATATTCCGGAAGAAAACCCTTTGCTGATAATTTTGATAGCAGTGTATCGCTGGCTACCAATCTTGTTGGTGAAAGAACTCACTATATCATAATTTTTCAAGTACTTGTTGAAAGAGGAAGTACTTATAACTGACGAAATCAAAAACAAAAGTTTGCGAAAAGATGATATTTGTTTAATACAGAATGATCTCGTAATTTGTGTCATTGACCGTCAAACACGGTGTCAGTGAGTCAATAATTCCCAACTTGATAAAAGCGATATGGAAATCGAAAGGATTGAAAAATTTAGATATGCAATCGATGAACCAGAAGCAATATTATACAGCATAATAAAAGAAAAGCTTCTGCAGATGTTTCTGATGTACCTGGCTATAATTAGCTACTTAGAAAATCAATGAATTTGTAAAAAAAATTGCAATAGGACATTTTCGATATAGCGCTAGTTCACCACCATAAATTTATTCTAAAATAAAAGAGCTCATCAAAAAATCAGAACTCCTACGTGTGACCCAAGAACAAGATACACCTTAATCAGTTATTTAAGATCTCCGAATAAAGTCCATCGTCTGCTCTAACACAAGAAAATTCCGTGATGGTCAAAAAACATTGTGACACAATTTTTCATTAGTAAAATGTACCTACTTATAGATTTTCCTGAAAGATTCATTTTATTTTGAACATTATCTATAGTAATAGACTGTATAGACCTACATCACAATCCTTACATTTACAGTTGTAATATTTGAACCAGAAAGATAGAGAATTGAATCAAAAGGGAGTAGAAATGGGAATGGATTTTCACAGTACTTGAAAGTTTATAGGTGGACAAATTTGCTTGCAACGTAACCAACTTCCATTTTAAGCTTTCCAAGTCGATGATGTTCCATTCGGTGCATATAAAAGATCGATACCGTTCTCTTTTTAACTATACAGTGCGGCTTTTTTTAGTCCCCCCCCATGTTAACTTTTGAACGGTTCTACGTAGAAACATGAACAAAAAACCATTTGGAGGGTTTCACCGATACTACTTTTTGAAATAAAATAATAGTGATTGCTCGACAGGGGGCGCGGGGGGGGCCCATCAAAATCATAAAAATTTTAAATGGCATGGGGGGTCAAGTGTCACATCGTTGAAAAGAGAATTCAATTTTCTTCACAACCATCTATTTTTTTTTAATTTAGTAGAAATTTTTTCCACAATCCAAATTCAAAACATCAAAAATAAATGTGGATCTGAAAACTACTCATACCTCGATAAATTTGAACAATTGGTTGTGGAATAATAAAACCAATAATATTTTGAAGGGTATTACCGATACTACTTTTTGAAAGAAGAAACATTGAAATTACTCGACAGATGGCGCTAGGGACAGATCAACTTGAAAATTTCGAAAGGCATATAAATCGATATTGAGAAAAAATTTCCCAACAAAATTGAAAAATATTCAGATGGTCGTGAAGAGAATTGAATTCTCTTTTCAAAGATGTAATACTTGACCCCCCAAGCCATTTAAAATTTTCGAGTTGATGTGCCCCCCCGCGCCCCCTTTCAAGCAATCACCATATTTTTTGTCTCAAAAAGTAGTATCAGTGAAACCCTCCAAACGGTTTTTCATTCATGTTTCTACGTCGAACCGTTCAAAAGTTAACAGGGGGGGGAATAAAAAAAGCCGCACTGTATATTCACAAACGATTCATGTGTCCCGATTCATCACTTACAAAAAAATTACGAGTTCAATATGACCTATATTCTGTATCACCCAGTACAATGACAGAGTTTTTAGAAATACAAATTTGAGACTACGTTTTCATATAGATTACCACGATCCCTTTGTAGAAAAAGTGTTGAAAGCAGCCGTAGTAGAGGTGCAAAATCGGCGGTCATTATGACCGCTATGGCACCACAGGAAATTATCGTAGCGGTCATAATGACCGCTATGGCACTCAAGGTGTTAAGAACAAAATCATTTCTTAAAAAAAAGTGTATTGCTTAAAATCACACTTGTTTTTATTGCTACAAAATATTAATATTTAGGAACCATTTTTTTAAAATCATAATTTTCATTACTCTGCGATATTCCAAAAAAAAATATTCATTTATATTTTCTTTGTTTATTTAATGAACAATTTGTTATAAACAAAAGATTTTTCACGTTACAATTTTTTTTAATACTGCAAATAATAACAAAAACAACCATGAATAGAATAGAGTACTTTTATTTAACTATGTTACATACAGATGTTTATCGATAGCAGGTCAAGGGTAGTAGTAATAGTAAAAACAATAACAAATACAATGTACATTTCAAGTAAAAACACACCATTAAAAACACAAGACAACACAGAACATGTCAACATTTGAAATATTTAAAAATTTATATTCACAATTTAAAATTTTAAAAGCAGAACTCACAATTTAAAATTCAGTGAGTATGTTCATATCAACAAAAGAATTGGATGGACTTTTAGAAATGTCTTCAGAATATTCACTGACAGAATAGAAACAGTTATTTGTAAAGTATGTTTTCATAACTTTTTGGAACTCTTTCAAATTCAGTATTTTTAGATGATGAGGAAGTACATTGTTTAATTTATAATCCAGAGAATTTTTCTGAGATATCGAAAGCCTATGTCGTGAGATTCTGATGTTATCAGCATTTCTAGTGTTATAATTGTGAATAACACTCTGTACTACGAGATTACTTGCTCTCTTATGAATTTCAGTAATTACGTTATATAGATATAAGGACGGAAGGGTCATAATTTTAGATCTCATTGCGTCATTTGTTGTGTAAAAAAATGTTGTTCTATTTTCTACATAATTTCAAATATTTTTCTATTTGTACGTTTGGCGTTTCCTCGTAGCTCTCAATCATTGTTATTAAAATAACTCATAAACAAGTGAAGACAAAGACACTTCGGTTTTTTTTAGGATAGGAGTACAGCTTTCGACCAAAGCTGTACTCCTTTCATTTATCAATTTTTTTAGCAATTGTTTATAAAAATACCCCAAAAATCTGATTTTTACGGTTTTCTTACAGATCGACAGGCGTAAGGATGCCTCTGAGATGCGCAAACGATAGAAAGCGTGAGTAGATGTGCGACAAAGACGTAACTGCTTGAATAAGGCAGAGCGATTAAGTTCCTGCCCCACTCCAAGGTTTTGTCTACTGCGCAACCAATTCTTGGAGGCATCCTTACGCTTGTCGATCGGTACTTGAAAAACTTATTAACTATTCGAGATAGGACAAAATCACTTCAAGTCATTTTTTATCTCCTTTCAGTAATAAACAAATTCAGCTTTCAATTGAAGCTCTTACTCTATTATTCTTTCACTTGTTTGGAATTATTTATGTAGGCTTAAAGACTCAAAGTGTTTTTGTCCATCTCAAATGGTTTATGAGATTTTCAAGAATGAATGAAAGACGTAAAAACAGATTTAAGAAGTATTTTTATAAATAATTTCTAAAAAAGTTGATAAATAATAGGGTTAGAGCTTTTGTTTACAAGCTTCTTTGTTTATTATTAAAAGGAGAACAAAAAAGACCTGACGTGTCTTTTTTCCCATTTCAAATAAACTACTCAACACTAATTTCGTCGCACCCCAAAATTTTGTACCCTATTAAAATCTGAATAACTTTTTTCTGCATTGAACAATTTGAATTCTGTAAGTACTGTTCGCCGTCGTACTTCTTCAAAACATGAGGTTTTCCGCATAAAATCGCTACAGGGTATTATCTGAAACTGTGCAAAATTTCTGAATTTTCAAAAGGATCCCAAATGAAGAATTTTTTTTTTTCAAATTTGACAGCAGTGGCATGAAGATGAACTCATTACCTCAAGATATTTTTCGAATTGTCTTATTATCTCTTTTGTTTACAGGATGATCTCAAAAAATTAACTTTTTGTCGTAACTTTTTTCCTCGTTAACCGATTTTCAAAATCTCCTGCTCATTTTGAAGCTGAAACTTTAGATGAAGAGATAAGAATATTAGAATAGACTCAAGATGAATATTGAAGATCAAGGGTTTCCTCAAAGGTGACCTAAATCTGAAACACCCTCAAAATCCGGTTGGGAGGAGAATTGAATGAAAATCAACTTGTTTTCGGAAAAATCATCTATTCTGAATACGTCCAGATCTTTCTTGCTGTTAGTAGTCAAGAATTGTACATGAAAAAACCCAATTGTAACGGCAGGATTTTGAAAAAAAATATATAATAAATTCAACTCGTTGTTCGCCTGAAATGCATGGCCCGTAACCAAGGTAACAAGAATCACATCCAGTGACTGACAAGCCTGACCAGCTGAGGCTCATTCCACAATAGAGGTTTTTTTCTCAATCGTGAAGCATTAATCGTGTTAGTAAGCAAGAACAAGAAAACAAGTTTTATTGAGTTTTTATTGAACAACAACAAAGAGAAAACAACTTGGATAACATTAGAATTGAAAAATATTTATGATATTCAGTATTTAGTGGGCCCTCCCCTTTTGGCAATTACTCCATTGACACTTTCCAGCATGCTGTCTATCAGACTATTAATGAACTCCTGTGGTACAGCTGTCCATTCTTGCTGTACCGCATTCACCAAGTCATCCAAATTTTCCATTAGCCATTCCCTTTCTTTCAATTTCAATTTCATACGACTCCAGACATGTTCTATCGGATTCATATCCGGAGAGAAAGGCGGCCAGTTCATTCGCTCAGTACCGTGATTCCTCAAAAACTCGTTGACAATGTGAGGACCTATGCGGTCTCGCATTGTCATTAACGAAAAAAAAGTTGTTGCCGATATTTGCGGCGTAAGGGACCACGATTTCTCTCATAAAAAATCTCTATACCTCTCACCGTTCATACTATCTCCTCTCAGAATCACCAATTCACTCCTCCCATTCATCGATATTCCACCCCACACAGTCACTCCTCCACCTTCAAAAGCCACCCTCGCCTCCATATTTCCTTCCAAAAACCATTCATTCCTCCCTCTCCAAACCAACACACGACCATTCTTTCGAAACAAGTTGAACCTATTCTCATCCGTAAACATACACCTATTCCACTTTGCTATTCCCCAGTTTTGATGTTCTTTCCCCCATAATCGTCTTGCTGCTCGATGTACAGGTTTCAGTAAGGAGTAAGCAGCTCGTCTCCTTGCGTGTAATCCAAGATCGTGGATCCGGTGTCGGATTGTCTGACTTGAAACCTGAATTCCCGTAGCATCGATCAATTCACGACGAATTTTGGGGGCGGTTGAAGTCAGAGTCCGCTGTACCAATCTTCCAATAAGGCGGTCTTGAGCGGGAGTTGTTCTTCTTCTTGTCCCCTTCTTGGCCCCCTAGGTCGATACTGAATATCCCCAGAGTTAGCTCAGACGTGGGCCCTTTAGACGGATCTACCTGTTGTTCGAAGCAGAATGGCAATTTGGAGGGTAGATAGTCCTTGTTCCGTCATTCGTGGCATCAGTTCCAGCTGTTCGGGCGTTAGATGCTGCATCGATTTGATAATTTTTTTTGCAAATGAATCAAAATTGACGTCTAACCTAGCTTGTCAGTTATTGATTGTGATTCTTGATACCTTGGTTACGGGTCATGCATTTCAGGCGAACAATGGGTTGATTTTATTTTTTTTCTTCAAAATCCTGCTGTTACAATTGGGTTTTTTCATGCACAATTCTTGACTACTGACAGCAAGAAAGATCTGGACGTATTCAGAGTGGATGATCATTCCGAAAACAAGTTGATTTTCAATTAATTCTCCTCCCGACCGAATTTTGAGGGTGTTTCAGATTTAGGTCACCTTTGAGGAAACCCTTGATCTTCAATCTTCATCTTGAATCTATTCTGATCTTCATATCACTTCATCTAAAGTTTCAGCTTCAAAATGAGCCGGAGATTTTGAAAATCGATTGAAGAGGAAAAAAGTTATGACTGCAAAACCAAAAAGTTAATTTTTTGAGATCACCCTGTAAACAAAAGAGATAATAAGACAATTCGAAAAATATCTTGAGGTAATGAGTTCATCTTCATGCCACTGCTGTCAAATTTGAATAAAAAAATTTTTCTTCAATTGGGATCCTTTTGAAAATTCAGAAATTTTGCACAGTTTCAGATAATACCATGTAGCGATTTTATGCGGAAAACCTTATGTTTTGAAGAAGTACTGGATTATAGCTTAAGGACTGGGCTAGCGAACAGTGTTTACAGAATTCAAATTGTTCAATGCAGAAAAAAGTTATTCAGAATTTAATATGGTCAAAATTATGGGGTGACATGAAATTAGTGTTGAGTAGTTTGTTAATGAGTTTTTCAGGTATAAAATTCGTAAAAATCAGATTATAAGGGTATTCTTATAAACAATTGCTTAAAAAGTTGATAAATGATAGGAGTTCAGTTTTGGTTGAAAGCTGTACTGCTATCCTAAAAAGACCTGAGGTATCTTTGTCCTTTCTCCATTTGTTTATCAGTTATTTTAATAACAATGATTGAGAGCTACGAGGAAACGCCAAACGTAAAAATAGAAGAATATTTAAAATTATGTAGGAAATAGACCAATTTTTTTTACATAACAAATGACACAAGGTTATTTTTGTTATTTTTTGCAGTATTAAAAAAAATTGTATCGTGAAAATTAATTTGTTTATAACAAATTGTTTAAATGAACAAAAAAATGTAAATAATTTTTTTTAAGAATATAAAAGAATAATAGAAATTATGATTTAAAAAAAATGTTCCTTAATATTAATGTTTGGTAGCAAAAAAATAGCTAATCAACAAATGCGTTTTTAAGCAATACATTTTCTTTTTGAGAAATGATTTTGTTCTTAAAGATCATAATATTTAATGCTGATTAAAATTCCAAAAACAAAAATTCAAACATCTTATAAACAATGTATTTGTTTATAACAATTATTTGAACAATCAGAGTAAGAAATTCAAAAAAATCACTTTTATGTCTCTTAGATTGTTAATAACAAAGTGAAAAATTAACAATTTCATATTTTTCTAATAGGGATCTTTTTCAAAGCCTTTCAAGAATAGCTCCGAAAGTAAAACAAATTTAACGTTTTATTTTAACAATTATCAGGCTTTGCATGTAAATTTGAAACTTGTAAAAACTAGTTAAATTTCAAAAGCATATTTAATAATGTAATTACGGGAATTGTTTTTTGTTTATTCAAGTGTCTAAAAGGTAAATGATTTTTTTTATTTCTTAATATTGATATTTGATGTTTTAAAATTATTTTTATAGTTCAAGGGTCCGTATCAGTCAGCGCATGCGGGACTCGCATCACCCTCTTTTAGCGCTATTTTCGCCTCTGAATCAAAATTCTAAATATTGCTGGTATAGTTTCAGGAGGTGGAACTTTCTTTAGGAAATTTCCGCTTCTTTCAGGACCCACAATACATGCGTTTTGAAAATATTCGATCTGTTTCGTTTTCGGTGCCCCACCCTGTATGTACACTAATGATTCTCAATTATAATCAAGCGATTTTTCTCAGCCCGATATCATTATACCTACCTACTAAACAAAATTTAATGGCTAGGGCAGGTACAACTCTGAGTAGAATGGACGACTGTTACAGAATTCGGGAAATAAAATTGAACAAATAGACAAAAATAAAACTTTGTGCTTTCCGCGAGTGAAGCAGCCTAGGATATAAAGCTCGAACTTAGGGAACTTTTTCGCGAAGGAACTTTGACGCTAACTCGCCAAATACGGCCACAAACGGTCAAATACGAGAAATACATATCAGGAGCACAGAAAATAATACAACCGAAGAACATAGCCGAAACTTATAATAAAATGGGACTTAGAATAAAATCACAAATAAATCAATCGGACAATCAACAGGACTTAGAATAATAATTACAAAACTGAAAGTGAATAATTCGGGAAATAACGGGAAGTTTGTTTCAAACGGCGGGAGTAAAATAATTCGTAGCGTTGCGCGCGAGGCGCGCAGCGCAAAATGGCGCGTATAGCGGACGAAAGTGCAATGGACGACAGCATCGACACACCAGAACAACCAACATTTAGAGACCCCGAGGAAGCAGAATACATATTCAACAGGAGGAACACACTCGGTCGTACACCACCAACCGACGAGCAGACAGGAACAAAGAAGAAAACCAAAATGGACGAAGACAACCAAGACCAAATAATAATAGATGACAAAGAGGACGAACCAACAACAAATATGAATAAGGACCAAGAAACAAATAACCAGGACAACACAAACAAAGTCACAGAAAAACAACCAATGGAAGAAGAAGACCAAGATATGGAGGACATTATAAGAGCGGTGGAATGCATAAACAACAGCGTAGCTAACGAAAAGACTGAAAGATAACAAAATCCGACCAAAATATAATCAGAGGAGCAACTCAAGAAATCATGGCCAAACTAACCAGAACAATGAGGAAAATAGGACAATTACAAACAGCCAATGCACGATTGAACGGACAAGCACAACTCTGGCTGAGCAGAGCAAATACACAACAGACACAATTTAGAGAACCATTCCCAATGCTACAGCCGGTAACTAGCCACCACCAATTACCCCCACCACTGAACCTAAACCCAATACCTGCAGTAACCCCAACAACGCCAACACCATACGCACAAATAATACAAACACAATACCCATTGGAGATCCCAGAAACCCCCACAGTCAAGACATACGCGGCAGCCTCACAAAGAACAAGAAATTACACCCCAATGACAACAACACCATGGACAAGCCCACCCAAAAAACACGAACTAATAGTGAGAATACCAGAGAACAAAGACCCAGCAAGGACAATGACCGCCATTAAGGACATACTTCTGAAAGAAAAGGATACCAGATCCCTCAGAAGCGTGAGACAACTCACAAGCGGAGCGGTGATACTGGAAGCCCAGGACGAAACACAGATAATAAAAATCCATGACACCCTAAGGAAAATCCCAGAACTTCAGTCGAGACACGATCCAATGATAACGCTAATAGAAACAGAAGCAGGACTAAACGAGGGACAAATTATAGAGGCGATAATCAGAGAAAATGACGATCTCCAAGCAGACGTCACAGAAGACGAAATTGGACAAGGGATCAAGCTTAACTATAAAAGACCATGCCGCAACTTCCGCAAAGAAAATGTCATCATACAATGCAGCCCCAAAGTATTTAGAGCGATAATGAAGAAGACAGAACTGAGTATCGAACTAGTAGCAACAAGTGTAGAGGAATACATAAGAGTAGCGATGTGCTTTCAATGTAGCAGATTTGGCCACGTAGTCAAATACTGCAAAGAAAAACCTAGGTTATAGATGTGGAGGATACCATCAAGGAGCAACTTGCGAAAGGCCGGAAAATTGCACAAACTGCGAAACAATGAAAATTGTACCAAGGGGACATGAAGCACGAGACCACAGATGCCCAATCTACATGCGAAAGGCGGAGCAATCAAGGGCATACAATAATTATAAGCAGAACTAGCTGAAATTAAAATAATACAGATAAACATAGGGAAAGGAAAAAACGCTACGGGACAACTCATACAAAAGATAAAAGAAGAAAAGATCTACATAGCAATCATACAAGGAATAAATAAGAACATGAAACAAACAGAAACACACAACCTATACAAACACAACTCAGATGCAAAAACAGGAACACTAGTAAGAAAAAGCATGAGGAACACCATACAAATAGCTGAACTCATGAACGAAAAATAGTCACAATAGTCAACATATATGATGAACCCGGGGGCAGAACCAACATCAAATTCATGCAAATAGAGGACAAAATCAAAAGTATAAAGGGCAAAGTGGTGATAGCGGGAGACCTTAACGCGAAAAACGCAGTATGGGGAGGAAATGAGACGGACCAAAGGGAAGAAGAAATGAATGATTGGATAGTAACAAACAGCTACTACATAGAGAATGACAGGAACAGCAACGCAACCTATAGCTGCAACAGGGGACAGAGCTGGGTCAACCTCACACTAACCAACGAAACCAACATACAGGAATGGAAAGTGGAAGAAGAAGAAACCCTTAGTGACCACAAATATATTAGCTACACATTGGTACACAGACAACAAAAAAGCCCACGAGAACACCACTACGACGTCAATAAGGCAAACTGGGAAAGACTCAAAAGTGCACTGGAAACAACAGAAATAAATGCAATCGACATAGAAAACAAAGCCAAAATGTTCCAAACGGCAGTCGAACAAGCATGCAAAGAAGCAATTCCGATAAAACTACCAACCAGGAGACACAACCAAATTTGATAGACAGAAACACTTAAAGATAAAAGAAGAGAAACAAACAAAACCAGAAGACAATGGCAACAAGACAGAAACAACCCACAAAAAAGGCAGAGATACAAAACAACAAGAAGAGACTACAAAACACACATAAAAAACACCAAAAAAGAATCAATTAGAGAATACATAACGCAACAGAGCCAAGAAGATCCCTGGGGATTAGCCTTCAAAATTCTGAGGAAAAAGAACAAAGACAAAACTGCACTTACAACATTACAAAAAGAAGACGGTACCTTGACGGAAAACATAGAAGAAATACACAAAGAACTCGTAGAAAGATACTTCCCAGATGAAGAACCAGATACATACGAGCATGAACAAATACTGCAACAGATAAACACATAAGAAAGAAACAACGATGACATAGAATTCCAGCTAGAAGAGTTACAGGAAATAGCGAACAACCTTAAACACAATAAAGTGACGTCCAAAGATAAGATACCAAATGAGGCAGCAAAGCACATCGTGGCAGCCAAAGGGACAACACTACTGGAAATATTCAATCAAGCATTGAGAGAAGGTATATTCTCAAAAATCTGGAAAAAGGCAGACGTCGTCTGGATACCCAAAAAAGACAACCACAAACGGCCAATCTCACTACTGCCAACACTTGGGAAATTACTAGACAAGATGATAACAAAACGCCTGACCTACTATTTAGAAGTACAAAACCAAATAGACCAAAGACAATACGGGTTCAGAAAGGGCATAAGTACAACCGACGCAATTAGGAACGTAATACAAACAATCCAAACCAACAACAGCAGGAAAATCAACACTGATAACACTGGACATAAAAAATGCGTTCAACTCAGCAAGGGTACCAAATATAGAAAACATGCTGAGGAAGAAAAGGGTACCAAATAACATAAAAAAGATTATCGTAGACTTCCTCAGAAACCGGACAATAAACAGCGGACCAATACAACATAACACAAAGAGAGGATGCCCACAAGGCTCAAGTCTCGAACCCATCCTTTGGACGACGGTAATGGAAGACTGGTTTCACACAGTAGATAAAGAAACATCTAGAGACCCATCAATTAACATACAAGCGTTCGCTGACGACCAGATCGTGATCATAGCTGACAGAACACATAAACAAATAAAAGACAGATGGACAAAAGTATGGAGAGGATGTGGAAAATGGGCGAAAAACATCAAACTGAAATACAACGAAGCCAAAACGGAGGCGATGTTCATCACAAGTTCACAACAAACTACACCACATATTGAAATGGATGGATACACAACAACAAACAAAGAAAATATTAAATACTTAGGAATCCTAATAGATAGGAAAATGTTGTGGATAGACCATATTAAACAAATAAGGAGTAGGACGCAGGAAATAACAAATAAACTGTTCGTTATAGCCGGAAGGGAGTGGGGAGCAAGTAAAGATATTCTTAAAATAATTTACGAACAAGCAGTAGAGCCATTAATATTATATGGAGCAGAGATATGGGGAAAACGAGGAGGAGATTCAAGGATTATCAGACACCTGAGAGCGACAGAAAGACCCTACCTTCTGGCTATTACCAAAGCATACAGAACCGCACCGACAGAAGCACTTCACGTACTGGCAGGAATAACACCCCTGCAAATAGACGCCGCAACAGAACACACACATAGAAGCGAAAATAAAAAAGACATCATGGAAAACAAAAACAAACACCAACAAAAGCCACACCCAGCCAAAATCAACAGAGAAGTCCCAGAAATTAGGAATAACCAAACACACATATACACAGACGCCACACTCACAGAGAACCACGAGAGAGCATATGGAGTAACGAAAACCAAAGACCACATACTGTGGCTGGATATAGGGAGACGAATAACGGACGGAGACAACATACACATAGCAGAGTTAATTGGCATCAAAACAGCCATCGAATGGATCAACGATAATGAAGGAGACATAACCATTCACACCGACTCCAACAACGCTATAGAAAGAATAAGAAACAAGAACAGCACAGATAAGATCATAAACAAAATACAGAAACATATACAAGATAGACTGGACAATGACCAAAGAGTACAGATAATACACACGAACAGGAAAACAGCTGGAATGAAGAGAGCAGAAAGGAACGCTAAAAGACACCTAACAGATAACAAGAACAAAAAAGAGCTCAAACACGAAAAGGAAAACAAAAAAATGAAGACATGGCAAACTCTCTGGAACAACTCAAATAAAGGAAGGAAAACATATACCATATTCCCAACGGTCAGCAGGAATAGAATAGATCTGACCTGGAAAACTACACAAATGATAACAGGACACGGCCATCTACAAGAATACTACCAACGATTTAACCTAAGAAACACGGATGGCCAATACATTTGTGGAAATGGAGTTGAAAACCAGGAGCACGTCATGAACTGCTGCAACCTCAGACAAAGAGAAGAAGCGAGGGAAACACTGAGAAGATACTTAGCCAACATTAATATGCAATACCCCCCTCAGATAATCGATCATGGCAACAACATCAGAGAAATCTTGAACGAAATAAATAGATGGGGAGAACAAATGATCACAAACGATGATTGAAGTAAAACCTAGAACACCAAATAAACAAACAAAATTAAAACAACTGATGACCGATGACGCCAGCTAGCTGACACCATCGGAAATCAAACTCAATTTAAATTCAATCCAGGTATACACGAAGAGTTGAGGAGCACAACTCGATATCAAGCAAAGGCTCTTCCCCGCTAATTTTTGGACGAGAGGATGTTGGGATGGGTTTTCTTGCCGGGAGATTTCGCCAGATGGAGAGTAAAAACATTGCCTCATGCCGCAAGGTAGGCAGGCCTTCCACAGTCCCCGGACTGTGGTAAACACGAGATTCTATGTTACAGATATCTGAATACAATACTTTGTATAATGACCTCATCTTAGGTGACATGTTGGCATTGTATGATATATTTATTATTTCTGAATAGTAAGCGGGAAATGGTAGAGGTTCAATTATATAAGTAAATAAGATTAATTATTTGAATCTTATTTTCAACTACATTTATCTTCTAATATAATATATCAAATATGGTGTCAGAAGTTTAACAGTACCTAAAAAAATGCCGCAGACCGAAAGAAGCAATCCACAAGAAAAAATGATGTACCAAAGTTCGGTAGCACACATGGACATGAGAGGCAATCTTTCTTCAAACTGGACTAAATGGTTCCAAACCTTTGAAATTTTCCTGATAGCAAGTGGATTCAACTCTGAGGCAGACGAAAGAAAAGTTCCTTCAATATAGAAAGGTCTACAGTAAAATTCAAACAACTGGTAGAAAGGTTCAAAAACCATTTCGTACCTAAAACAAACCTTACAATGGCTCGATATAAATTTTTCACAAGACACCAAGGCCAAGAAGACATTGAAGCATTCCTTACTGAACTCAAAAACCTTGCAAATCTCTGTGATTTTGGCAATCTGAAAGAATCACTCATCAAAGATTTATTCATTTGCAACATGAATAAACGGCATCTGAAAATAAAAGAGATATTACTGGAAAAAGAACAAACCTTGGACGGAGCTGTTAATATTGCAAAAGCAATGATTCTTTCTCAAGAAAATATAGAAAGACTGGAGAACAACGAGATTCTCAGGGTAAATAAATCCAATCATCAATTCCATAATCAATATTACCCATGACAGAAACTTCAAGAATGACAAGAATCACTTCAAAAAATCACCAAAATGCAGGATTCCGAAATCTACTGATAAGTCAAGCCCAAGCAGTTCTAATCCAGCAATTTGCGAAAGATGTGGACAAATTCATTGATTCAAATGCCCAGCAGCGTTAGTTAAATGTAATTTATGTAAAAAGGTGGGCCATTATCCAAAGTAATGTTTTAAAAGGAAAACAAACCTTGTAGAAATTCTAGATACAACTGAATCATCTAGTTCAGATTCAAATTTTTTCATAGGCTCACTAGTAAATCAAGTGAATAATCATTCTTCATGGCAAACTAAGATAAAAATCAATAATATTTTTCCTACTTGTATTTTAGACGTGGAGCTGCTGTAAACGTTATGTCTTTCAATATTTACAAAAAATTGAATTTAGATAGCTCTATCATGAACAAAACCTCAATGAAATTATCAGGATTCGGTGGAAATGAAATAAATGTGTTAGGAGAAGCTTTAATTTCGTGCGATATCAATAATCAGATTATGAAATCAATTTCTTTATTGTAAATTGTCATTGTACAACTTTAAATGGATTAGAAACCTGTAAAAAATTGAGTCTACTCCAAAAACGTTACAGTATAAATGAAATTTCTCATGATACTTTCCTAGATTCTTTTATAAAAAAGTATAATGATGTTTTTGAAGGTTTAGGATGTCTTTCACACAAATATGAGATACCTAGTTGTTAGACCAGAAATACCTGCAGTTATAGATTCACCTAGAAAAGTGCCACTATCACTACATGAAAGATTGAAAAAAGAGCTTGGTGATATGGTAAAACAAAAAGTGATTGAGAAGGGAACACATCCAACTAAATGGGTAAGTTCTATGGTTGTAGTTGAAAAACCTTCAGGTAGATTAAGAATCTGTCTGGATCCTAGAAAGCTCAATAAAACTATTATGCGATCACATTATCCACTTCCTTTTATTGAACAAATTCGATTTAAACTTCGAGGCTCAAAAATATTTTCTCATCTAGATGCTAGTTCGGGTTTTTGGCAAATTCCCCTAGAAGAATCTAGTACTGATTTAACTACTTTCCAAACTCCTTTTGGAAGATATAAGTATCTAAGACTTCCTTTTGGTATAAGTATTTCTCCTGAAGTATTCTACAGAGTGATGTGTGATATTTTCATATAGATATAGAGGGTGTACTAATTTTTGTCGATGATATAATAATTCATTCTTCTGATGATAATTCCCATAAAGAAATTCTTAAAAAGGTATTTGACAGTGCTAGACAAATGAATTTGAAATTTGATAAATCTAAATTTAGACTTCAAGAAGTAACTTACTTAGGAAATTCTTTCAATTCTGATGGTATGAAACCTGATATTTCAGTTAATGCTATCAAAGAAATGCCATCTCCTCAATGTGTCAAGGATTTACAAAGATTTCTAGGTATGATAAATTATTTATCTTCTTTTATAGAAAATCTTTCAGCCAAAACTGATATTTTCAGACAATTACTTCGTAAAAATACTCCTTGGTACTGGGATTCGAATTATGATAAAGCTTTTAATGATCTCAAAGATATAATTAGTTTCGAAAAAGTTCTAGTACACTTCGATTCTACAAAATCAATTGTTCTTTCTATTGACTCATCTAAATCAGCGGTTAATGAACAGAAAAAGCAAGAAATTTCTGCTGCTAGTAAAAATGATTCGGAACTGTCCATTCTTAAAAAAATGTATGAACAAGGGTGGCCTTCTGCAAAAAATCAATTTTCTAAAATTATAAAACCATACTGGAATTTACAAGCTGAAATACTTGCCATAAACGATTTAGTTTTTAAAGGTTCAAGTCTTATTATACCAATGTCTATGTGTTCTGAAATCCTTAAGAAGCTACATGATGGCCATTTAGGCATCAATAAAACCAAAAAATTGGCTCGAGGAACAATTTATTGGCCTACTATGAACCATGATATTGAAAATTTAGTTGCTCAGTGTAGTATATGTGCAAAATTTCAACAAAATAATTCTTCAGAACCACTTCACACTTTTCCTATTTCAAATTTTCCATGGGAACGTGTTGCTATTGATTTTTTCCAATTTCGAAGCGACACATTTTTTATTGTTGTTGACTATTATTCAAAATATATTGAGTTTGCTAAACTTTCGGATTGTACAGCTCCTACTATTATTATTCACCTCAAGTCAATTTTTGCTCGTCATGGTATTCATATTTATTTAGTATCTGACAATGACGGTCCCTTTAATTCAGCAGTTTTTGAAAAATACTTGGAACAATGGGAAATTGAGCATGTTACTACGAGTCCATATCATTCCCAAGCTAATGGTCAAGTTGAGAGTAGCGTGAAAATTATAAAAAATATGTTGTATAAGTGTTTTGAATCAAAGACAGATCCTTATATTGCCTTGCTACACTATAGAACCACTCCAAAATATAATTTACCTTCTCCTTCTCAATTACTAATGGGTAGACTTCTGAGATCAAATATACCTGTTATTTTTGATTTTTTGCGACCTAAAACAATACCTATACAAGAATTCATAAAAAAAAGAAATTGAAAACAAAAATAGAATGTCAAAATATTATAATAGGGATGTTAAATTTTTAAACGATCTTAGTCAAAATGATTTGGTTTTATTAAAAAAACATCCAAATTGAAGATCATGGTCTGAAGCTATAGTTCCTAGATCATACTTACTTAAATCTGAAGAAGGAATATACAGAAGAAATAGAAAATTTATTAGGTTAGATAAAAGCGAGGATAAAAGTAATATTTCTGATACATCTCTATTCTTTCCGAATGGAAATTGTACACAACCATCTGATTACAATTTACCATCAACTTCAGGTATAGCAAGTAATGTTTCTGAGTTTGAAAATGTTAATAGATCTAGATATGGCCGAGTTTACAAACCGGTTAAAAAATAATCGTATTTCTTATATCAAGAATATAACTGATTTTCTGATTTTATTCAGAAAGGGAGATGTTACAGATATCTAAATACAATACTTTGTATAATGACCTCATCTTAGGTGACATTTTGACATTGTATAATATATTTTGAGATTAAACGACTAACCTTAAGGAAGTTCATATCTCAATTATATGAGGTAGCCACGTCCTTGAGATCACAAAGGTAGTTGTTCTCTGGCGCTCCGCCACTGCGTAAAGTTGAAATCGTGTAAAAATCTCTATTCCGTCGGCAACGTAGCCCATCAACCGACCTTGACTCATTATAGTTTTTTCGCTGACTAGATAGATAGCTACAGGGGTTGCGAGTCATCGGGAGGGTGGGTGGTGATCTCTTCGGACGTGGCTACCTCATATAATTGAGATATGAACTTCCTTAAGGTAAGTCGTTTAATCTCAAATTATATAGCGGTAGCCACGTCCTTGAGATCACAAAGGTAGATGTTTAAAGAAATTTTGTAGCTATCTATAGTATTGCCTAATCCTGTTGAAGTGTTTTTGGTAATGCCACTTCAGTTCAATAAACTTTTTGCAAAACGTCTTCATGAAATCCACAATAAAAAAGAAATCAATATGATGATTTGATAAGGTAAGTATACATATCTGTATATCCAAAAACTTACACATAAATGATACACGCACACTTAACATAATGACAGAGCATGAACGCTATGTATCAAAAATATATTTGGCAAATTCGTCAGTCTTAATGGGTTTATTATGAATGTATTCGACTTGTCCGACCATCCAGCAGCTTTCTTCGTTATTTTGAATTTTTGAAAACATTTGCACAGGCTGTGCTGTAGCCAACTGTAAAATCAAATTTTTCCTAAATTCAATGATACGAGGGGTGACAATTTTTCGATAAATTTTAACACTGGATTTAGGTCCCAGCATGTCTCATTATACCTTGGACAAATAGGTCCAGACCTAATTGCTCTCTTAGGGAACCTGAATATTAATTTTGACTCGAAATGCAATGAGGTACTGAGAGCTGACTTGTGAGTGTTTAGGGTGGCATATAATACACCCGCGTTAAATTCGTTCTGTAGAAATCAAATTGTGAAAGGCTTTCGCGGCCATCGTTGAATCAATGATGGTTTTTCGGGTTTTTAGGCCGACGTTTATTTAGAGAAAAACTCGAAGTTTCGCCAACACGAGTGGTTGGCATTTTCAAGAGAAATGTTTACATTTTCGATCACTGTAACAACAAAACAAGTAGTGTTCAGTGATCGAAACTGTAAACATTTCTCTTGAAAATGCCAACCACTCGTGTTGGCGAAACGTCGAGTTTTTCTCTAAATAAACGTCGGCCTAAAAACCCGAAAAACCATCATTCAGAAATCAAATTGTTTTGTTTTCACAAGTTCTGAAAACATAAACCCCCTCACAAAAGTTTCACCACTTCGAAAAAGTAGTGTTGTATTGTTTTTGCATTGCGGAACTCAAGGATGCAAGAATCATGTATGTCGATTCTTCTAGATCTTCTTTCAATAAGTATGCATTCCGCATAATCTCACTGCACCCACGTTACGTACTTTCCGTAATGGGTGTGGTTTCCTGGAAGGAGAATGGACTAAAGATTCGGCAGGACTGATCACCATACTGTTGGATACTTTGAGTTTCTCAATCATAGGTAACCAAAGCTGCGTTTTCCAAACAGGAAAAACGAAAATACCTTCGGCTTTATCCGAAATGATTTTATTGAGTATTCTTGACCAAAAACATAACATTATTAGTATTTTTCCACCTGGATTTTTGATCTGCTGTATTTTTTTATTTTTTTCATATAGTTGATATGCGAGGCAAAAAACGATATTTTTGTTCTCGCACCAATTCCAATTTTTCTTGATTGATTAGTGACATTATCGCGTCAAAGTTATCTACCATTATTTTCTTTCTATGCAATCTTTTTTTTTTCTGAAGTTTTCGTATTCCCACATCCGAATTGGATTGTTGGCAAATTGAAATTAGAGTTACAATCAACTTGGCAAAAGGACGAATTGTTGAAAACTGTTTATATAAAAAGATAAATAAACATTTTCCGTCATATACACCTTTTCCTCTGGTGAGCTTATTTTAAGCATAAAAATGCAACGACTGGCTCATTTGCGATAAGTTTTTCTACTGGCACAGCTCGATTGTGTTTATTAAGCTGTGGTACTGGTACTGAAAAATAAGCAGTTTTTTGTTATCCGCTAAACATTTATTTGAGCTCTAAAATGTTATTCGTTTTTTCTTTTTTTCCCCAAAAATTACTGGGAGAGAAGTTCTCCATAGAAGTGTCTCGATTCTGCAATGGTTCCTTTTGCTAGAAGACTATTTATAGCTTCAGACAATTCTGAAAAAAGTTGAAAAACTCTAGTCCAATTTTCATAAAAGTTATAAATTCTACCATCATATTTTACCTCTACTTCAGGAACCTCTCGTTGTTGTTTGAACGACGACGGTTCTCTTTGTGTGAAGTGCTCCGTTCTGGACCATTCTTTGTCTGCCATTCCTTCATTCCTTCCTGATCCCTCCCCCTTTTTTTGTTTGCACTGTTTTTCCGGAAGAGGGGCGCTCCCAGTTTAAATGTGGTCTGCAGGTGGATATTAATGGTTTTTTAATCCTATCTTTTGCTGAAGTTTCCGAAACTTTTGAGGCGTTACAATTCTCGCTAAGATCGGATCCGAAAATATATTCATCTATTTTTTGATTCTGTATGCTTGAGTTCAGATGACTCTTAAGTTGATGTCTCAGCGTTGATACGGAATGATGAGTATCAGTCATCCATTTTTTAGCATCAACAAGCATTTCTTGTAATTTCTGAAAGAAACATGTCTTTCTTCAAATCCCCTGTTGTCAGGAGGTTTTAAAATTCTTGGTTCAGCTTTGGGGCTGTCAACCAACTGCAATTACCTTCCAGCTCTGAATTAGTTCGTGGCGTTGCCAGAAGTGAGATAGGGTTGCCATCTGGCAGCCAGGCCATCCTTTAAGTTAGGCCAGACCTTAGTTTCGGTGGATGGATTCATCCCCAGAACTACCTGTCGCACATCCTGTGACTCATCCTGTACCCCTTCAGAACCCTCTGTATCTGAAGATGATGAGCTCTCGCTCGAGACGGGCTGCCTAAGGAGAAAAAAATTTTAGTTTGCAGATTCAGAGTGAAAATGCTAATATTTTCACACGTGAAAATGCTAATATTACACTCTCGAAGTGAGAGTGTATTGCCTATTATTTTCGGAGTGAAAATGAAAATATGTCTTGTTACATATTAGATGAAAGAAAAATGCAAGTTGCAAACTCGGAATAAAAATGCGAATGTTTTTTCACTCTCGAAGTGAGAATTGTCGATCATTTTCCGAATGAAAATTAAAAGTGCAATGAGTTAAATCGAATTAGCAAAGTCGGAATGTTAAAGGCCTTTTTTTTTCGGAGTGAGATTGCTAATAATCATTTCATTTTCGGAGTGAAAATGAAAAGTGCAATGTTTGAGATGAAATCAAATTGAATTAGCAAGTCGGAATGAAAATGCCAATATTTTTTTTTTCTACTCTCGGAGTGAGTGTGAGAATTGCCAATCATTTTCGGAGCGAAAATGAAAAGTGCAATGTTTAAGATGAAATCAAATTGAATTAGCAAAGTCGGAATGGAAATGCCAATCTTTTTTCACTCTCGGAGTGAGAGTGAGATTTGCCAATCATTTTCGGAGTGAAAATTAAAAGAGCAATGTTTGAGATGAAATAAAATCGAATTAGCAAAGTCGGAATGAAAATGCTAATCGTTTTTCACTCTCAGAGTGAGAATTGCCGATCATTTTCGGAGTGAAAATGAAAAGTGAAATGTTTGAGATGAAATAAAAACGGAGAAGCAAAGTCGGAATGATAATGCCAATCGTTTTTCACTCTCGGAGTGAGAGTGAGAATTGCCAATCATTTTCGGAGTGAAAATGAAAAGAGCATTGTTTGAGATGAAATAAAATCGAATTAGCAAAGTCGGAATGAAAATGCTAATCATTTTTCACTCTCGGAGTGAGAGTGAGAATTGCCGATCATTTTCGGAGTGAAAATGAAAGGTGCAATGTTTGGTCATCTCATTATAAAATGGCTTGTTGGCTTTGTCGATGTTCGAAATGAAAACAAAACATCTTATTACTTACTGCTTGTTAATATTTTCCTAATTTTCTGCTTAAGTTTCCTTTCCTTCTTCAATGAAATTAACCAATTTGCGATCCGTTTTCCCAGTTTCCACTATTTACTTTACACGATTCCACTAACACATTTCAAGCGTAAGAACTATAATGAGTCAAGGTCTGTTGATGGGCTACGTTGCCGATGGAACAGAGGAGTTTTTTACACGATTTCAACTTTACGCAGTGGCGGAGCGCCAGAGAACAACTACCTTTGTGATCTCAAGGACGTGGCTACCGCTATATAATTATTATTTCTGAATAGTAAGCGGGAAATGATCGAGGTTCAATTATATAAATAAATAAGATTAATGTCAGCACTATTCATTTGAATCTTATTTTCAACTACATTTATCTTCTAACATATATCAAATACTGACCGCCTGCTGATACCTTAAGTGGTTGGTGATTTATGACCTTCTTTTAGTTCTGGTAGTACTTTACTACCACTGATTCTGTCCATCTCTGAGGAAATATGTGTTCATTCCAAATGATATCGTATATTTTCAAATGAATTTCTGTAGCGTTTTGTGGAAAAATACTTCTAAATACCTATAATTATTCTTTAATGAATATGTGAAACCTATTTGCATATACAGAAAATATTTCTTTTTGGTAATTGCCTTTTATTTGTGGCAATATTACTGATTGTTCTAGTGATGATTAAAAATGTAAAGCAACAGCAGTTACACATCATGTTTGTTTCAGACTGCTTCATCAAGAGATGACGAGCCAGTATGAAGCTGTTCCTGCAGAAGTATTCTATATTGAAGAGGAGATCTCATCGAACTCACAGAGTTCTAAAAACAGAGGTATGCATAAATCAAATTATTTCAATCTTTCATGGTTATTACTGAAAATTTACCTTACATGTGTGAAAACACGTTTTGAACGCTCCTCTAACCAGTGACTTACAGTTCGATGATGAAAATTTATGAGTAGGTAATATAATTCACAGAATGATAAATAGGGAGGAAATAAATACTTCCAATAATTTACACTTGAAAAAAATATATGTGCTGACAATATTGTTTCGACACACAGTGTCATCTTCTGAGCGAGTTATAAACTGCTATTCTTCGACACTTCCTCTTATTAAATATAAATTCAGGTACAAATATTGTTGATGTCGAATAATTATTCAGGTACAATATTTGTACCTGAATTTATATTTAAGAAGAGGAAGTGTCGAAGAATAGGAGTTTATAATTCGCTCAGAAGATGACACTGTGTGTCGAAACAATATTGTCAGCATATATATTTACATATATTTTTTCAAGTGTAAATTATTGGAAGTATTTATATTCTCCCTATTTATCAGTCATGATGAATTTACACATATTAGATGCCAACACCATAGAACAAGAGGCATAAGATGTCCGGAGGACTGCTCATTGCTAATATCCTATACAATAGAAAAAGTTGGGTCGAAAATCCATCAGAAAACAACTACTTTCCTGGCTAATGCCACGACGAACATTGAATTACATGTGATGAAATTTCCGTGCAGAGTTCCTACAAGGTTATCTCTGCAATTGCTTGTTGCATGGAAATGTTCATCGAAACATTCGGACCACCTATATATCGATTTCGGGGTGTTGCCCCTCATCAGTATAGGGTAGGTCTAGCAGTCAATAACTAATGACTGCAACGAATGGATCGACAACCAAATCCATTTCAAGACCGAAACTGAGAGTTTCGACCCAACTTTTCCTATTGTATAGGATATTAGCAATAAGCAGTCCTCCGGACATCTTATGCCTCAAGTCATAAGCTCATTGTAAACTACAGATTTCTTCACCATAGAACAATTTACAGAATGGTTGATCTCAGATACCGAACTGTATACACGTCCGAGCAATAAAAGATATGGAGAGGGCTTTTCTGTCTCTTTCTTGAAACCCGACGTTGTTTCCAAACATCACAGCCCGAATCATGATAAAAAAGGGCATTGTCGGATAAATTCGTTTGCACTCGGTAATCAGGTTAGAGTTCCGTATTATATTCACTCTTAACTTGTCCATCATGTTTCTCTATTCTCATCTATTGTCTTGTCAAATCAAACCATGGGCGTCGCAGCATAGTATCATTTTTATCCCGATTTACTATGTAAGTCGACTTTTAAAACGATAACTGGGGAGAGGTTTTTGTCATTTCAAAAACTAACTGCTCCTCCTTTGAGTAAATGAAATGTTTTGTTTTAATGGACTGTATTTGATCAGAAACGTTTAACAAATTATTGAAAACAAGAACTCAAAATTGATTGCGTCTCGTTCGTATCTTGCGGAGTTCTGTCACAGTGACAGACATGAAGAGTGTAATTTCCGAAGAGTAGGCCGAGGCTTGCCCTCCGGATGGCCCACCCGCCATTAGGCATAAAGCCAGAGCTACCGCCCATCTAACGCAACCCCTGTCAAGGGAACCCATCCTATCACCGCACAACCAAAAATTAGCGAGGAAAGGACCCCGCACTTTTTGTAAATAAAATGGTTCTCGAAGAAATTGTCTGAATTTTTGGTATATTCTAGTATTCGATGTACTGATTGAATGTGCAGAATCGCAAAGTTCATTGATGGATAGATTTTGAAATACAGTTAAAAATCAGTAATTATTATTTAATTATTTTCTCGGGATTTGAAAGTGCCAATTGCATTTTTTTCGTTCTTATCATCAACGTACCTTCATGTCACTAGATATCATTCAGATGGTGCAGATTATATCATTATGTACAGAGTGAAAAATAAAAACATTTTAGTAATGTCTGAAAATTTGATTTGATAATGAAATATCGATAAAATTATTTTGGCATGCAATATACTTTACTTATTCCATCATTAATCACAATTCATACATTTCGTACAGGGTGATTTGAAAAATTGGTGAAATATATGGCCGGTTCTTTCGTACATATCCTGTATATTCAAGTGAATTTCATCCTCAGAAGATAGCTGATACCGTATAACCATGATTTTGTTGAGATATATAGGGTGATCATGAACATTTTCGTTGATAAAAATGACAAAATATCAACGTTTCAAAAATCACCCTGTAATTCACGATTAAGTAGGTGAAATTCTTTTATTTTCATTCAATATATTCATCATTCTTTCCTCAACACTGTCCCAAAAATTCAGTTTCCTACTATGACTAGTTTCATAGTTATTGATTGAGAAACTCATTACATTTTGCATGACGAGTTGAAGGAACTTGTTCACGCGTACATTCTACTGGTGGCCAAGATTTTTCACAAATATTGTAACGTTAGAATGTTGAGATCAAAATAAATGTAAAAGAGGGTGAAGATTAGAGATAACAATCATCAGATTCATGAATTTAATAATGTAAGGTACAGATAGTTAATTGAATTTTGTTGGTTTAAGCTTTGTCGGAATAACAAATGAACCATCTGGGAAAAGTGGAAATGATTGATTCAACGCTTTTATTTCTAATAGGAGAATTTCAATCTGGGCAGCGACGGCTTTTTTCCAATGCGTGTTCCACTCGGAAAGAGGTTTCCATGATTTTTATATTTGCTGACTTTCAATAGAAACATATAGGCATCTATTATATTTCATCAATATAGATAATTCAATACGTGAAGGTAATAATAATTATCACTGATGTAACTAATTGATTTTTCGTTTTCATTCACTTTCGTCAACGACAGAATCGAAATGTATCCGATAGCCGATAGGATTTTCTTGTTGTATGAGGACCGTAGCGCTGCTACGGGGGAGGTGGAATTGGTTAAGGCTGTACCTTACCAACTTCAGTGATAAGTGATGTCCCGTACCGGGGCCGCATACACGATTGGGCGAGTCAAACTATCCAAGCATCAGGAGTTTTATTTGGCTCATGCCTGAGTTGTAAGTTGTAACTGATGTGTCGTATATTCAGCCAGTTCCTAAATGGTAGATGGAATTGGATGGACCGTCATTGGTCATCACCCTGCAACTCTTGAAATACTGATTTTAATTAAACGAAACTTGGTAATAAGAGGTTTTTGAGGTATCGAATTCGAACCTGATATTATTATTTCTCTTACTCGTAGGGGGCGCCACCTACATGTCTTTTTCTTTTTTGAAGATTCAAAACTTTTTTGAGCGTACTTCTAGCACATTTTTCAGTAAAAAAATCGATTCCTCTATCATATCTACGTAAAAAAGCTACCCTTGTTAAAAGTCGCTGTAAGCAACCGTTTTCTAAATATTTGGACTTGAAAATTTCAAGTCAATTATTTGATAATCGAAGCATGTTGAAGTTATTACCAATATTTTGCATTTTTCACAAGAATGCTTTGGAAAATAATTTGACGTTTAAGTAAGTAGTTTTGGTAATTACATATTTTGTGACAGTTAAACGTTTTGTTGAAGTTTCCGTAAGTAGAAGTAGAAAACACTGATTTTGAAAAAATGGATTATTTAAACAATAATGCTCATTTAGCCGATATGCATTTCGTTTATGGCCTTGCGGATGGCAATGCGCGCGAAGCAAGACGTATTTACCAGGAGCGATTTCCTAATCGAGTACTGCCTTCAGCTCCAACATTTGCTAGTCTCCACCGTCGTTTGGCAGAAACAGGTAGCTTTAAGAGGGCAGCTGATATTATTGGAAGACCACGAGCAGTCCGAACCCCAGAATTGGAAGAAGCTGTTTTGAACGCTCTCGAGGAGAATCCAGAAACAAGTACAAGAATAATTGCTGAAGCTGTCAATTCTACTCAGTCCACAGTTTGGAGGATTATCCACGATCAACAGTTTTATCCATACCATATTCAAAGGGTACAAGCTCTTTTGCCACGAGACTTTCCCCAACGCATTACTATGTGTCAGTGGTTTTTGAGAAAATTGGCTGGAAATCCTCAATTTTTAAGATATGTACTCTTCACGGACGAGTCAAACTTCTCCCGAAATGCTATCACAAACTTTCATAACAACCATGTTTGTGCTCTCGAAAATCCACATGCAGTTAGTGAAAGGCATTATCAGTATCAATTTTCTGTAAATGTATGGGCGGTAATAATTGATAATTACTTGAGAGGTCCTTTCTTTCTTCCGCTCCGACTGAATGGCGCAACTTACAGACACTTTTTAGAAAATGAATTGCCGGGACTACTTCAGAATGTACCATTAGAAATTCGTATCCGCATGTGGTTTATGCATGATGGGGCTCCGGCCCATTTTAGCGTTGTAGCCAGGGAATTCCTTAACACAGTCTATCCTAATCGATGGATCGGTAGGGGTGTAGAAGAACCTAACCAGCCGTGGGCACCAAGGTCACCAGATCTAAACCCGATAGATTTTTATTTTTGGGGACATTTGAAGTCACTAGTTTATAAAACTCCAGTAGCGAACGAGGAAGATCTTAGAAACCGAATAGTAGACGCATGTGAAACAATAAGAACACACCAATAATTTTTGAGCGGGTACGAGATTCAATGACTAGACGACTGACTGCCTGTATCTTCGCTGAAGGTGGACACTTTCAACAATTTAGTTTCGTTTACTTTAGTTTATTCTACATATTCAAAATTTCCTGAAATAAAATGTTGATATTTCTTGCAAATTTTATTACTATTAATTATTACTACTGAATTATTATTATCAAATTACTATTTCGCTTAAGGATGTCATAAAGGAACGTACCCAACATTAATGACCTCTTCAAGCGAGTAAAAAGTAATAGAATAGGTGGCGCCCCCTACAAAAAAACCAAAACTGCTTACTTAAACGTCAAATTAATGCAAATGCAAATGCAAAATGAAGGTTATAATTATTACATGCATAGATTATCAAATAATCCACTTGAAATTTTCAAGTCCTAATATTTAGAAAACGGTTGCTTACAGCGAATTGTAACAAGGGTAGCTTTTTTACGTAGATATGATAGAAGAATCAATTTTTTTTACAGAAAAATGTGCTAGAAGAACACTTAAAAAAGTTATGAATCTTCAAAAAAGAAAAATACGTGTTGGTGGCGCCTCCTACGACTACGAGCAATAATAACATCAGGTTCGAATTCGACACCTCAAAAACCTTTTATTACCAAGTTTCGTTTAATTAAGTTCAGTATTTCAAGAGTTATTTGAAAAAAACCAAAATAAAAATAAAACTTCAACACCCTGTAACTTGGAAACGAAGCGTTTTCGGAGATATATTTATTTGGGCAATTCATATTAGAATATTGTGAGGAATCACCTCGAAGTTTGTCAAAGTACTTTTGAATCACCCTATATAATGTTACATTTATTTTGATCTCCACATTCTCACGTTTCAATATTTGTGAACAATCTTGGTCACTAGTAGAATGTACGCGTGAACAACTCGTCATGAAAAAGGAAACAAGTTTATCAATTAATAACTATGAAACTAGTCATAGTAGGAAACTGAATATTTGGGACCACGTTGAGGAGAGAATGATAAATATACTGAATAGTAATAAAGGAATTCCACCTAGTTAATCGTGAATTACAGGGTGATTTCTGAAACGTTGATATTTTGTCATCTTTATCATCTAAAATTTTCATGATCACCCTATATATCCCAACGAAATCATGTTTATACGGTATCAGCTATCTTCAGAGGATGATAATTCACTTGAATATACAGGATATGTACGAAAGAACCAGCAATATATTTCTCCAATTTTTCAAATCACCCTGTACGAAATGTATGAATTGTGATTGATGATGGATTAAGAATAGTATATTGCATGCCAAAATAATTTCATCAATATTTCATTATTACATCGAATTTTCAGACATTACTAAAATGTTTTTATTTTTCACTCTGTACATAATGATATAATCTGCATCATCTGAATGATATTCAGTAATTTGAAGATACGTTGATGATAAAAACGAAAAAAAAATGCAGTTGGCACTTTCAAATCCCGAGAAAATAATTAAATAAAAATTACCGATTTTTAACTTGAACGCCCTGTATTTCAACTTGAATGCAATTGTTGTTGCTGCTCCGTTGATATTATTGAAATATCTGCTCGTGTGAACCAAAAATTGTGGGGACAGGTATTTGTTATTTTAAAAAGTAACTGCTCCTCCAATGAGTTAATGAAATATTTTGTTTTAATGGAATGTATTTGATTAGAAACGTTTTACAAATTATTGAAAACAAGAACTCAAAATTGAATGCGTCTTGTTCAAGATACATAGAAACCCTGGTGTGATCTCTTATAGCTGTGAAACCGACATACAAAAGTGTTAAGGTACGGCCTACTTGATTCGTGATATTTTTACTGCGTTGATACCGTTTCACCTCTTTAGCACACAGATGGCGGCAAAATTACAGATTCATGATGACGCATGGACAAGTGTCATGTTATGTAATTTTCAACATTGAATTTTATTTTTTGTGATATTCACTAACCATAATTTGTAAACATTCAAATTTCAATCAAATAATTATGACTCAGTACTTCGGAATGTTGGAAACTCGGCTATTTTCGACTTATACGCCATCCATCGACGAATGAAGCCGACGGTATCAGTGCAATTACAGTCTGAACAACTTTGTTGAAACAACAGCGAATCAGTGATAAAACCATGGTTTCTATACATCTTGGTCTTGTTCGTAACTTGAGGAGTTCTGTCAAAGTGGCAGACAGACGGTTGGTTGATTTGTTGATTCTATCCCAATACTATACGGTGTTATATTTTAAATTACACTGAAAAGTAAGTAAACTCAACTCTTCATAAACCAAATCCTAATGATAAACCACTAGCTATATCTAATGGGTATTGGAATAGTATATTCTGTTACAAGGTTAGAATGAAAATTCGATGCGAGTGGAAAGTTCCCAGCGCGAGCCGAAGGCGAGCGTGAGGAACCACGAGCATCACGAATTTTCATTCTAACCGAGTAGCAGACTATACTTTCTCCACGATCAAAGATAGGAAACGTGACAGCAATAATTTTGACACCTACTCAAATTAACTGCGTCAAGGCTAATGTTATTATTGCTAACCAGTGTGAGAATATTCTATCTCAAGAGAGGGAATGTAAATACATTTAAATTGCATGGGGGCAGAGGTGTTGCACAATATTTCTTCAATCTCAAGAGAGAGAATTCCAGCATTCTGTAATCAAATTTGATTTCAGAATTGGCAAATTCTGTGATGATCGTCGAGAATAGTATATTCTGTAACAAGGTTAGAATGAAAATTCGATGCGAGTGGAAAGTTCCGAGCGCGAGCCGAAGGCGAGCGTGAGGAACCACGAGCATCACGAATTTTCATTCTAACCGAGTAGCAGACTATACTTTCTCCACGATCAAAGATAGGAAACGTGACAGCAATAATTTTGACACCTACTCAAATCAACTGCGTCAAGGCTAATGTTATTATTGCTAACCAGTGTGAGAATATTCTATCTCAAGAGAGGGAATGTAAATACATTTAAATTGCATGGGGGCAGAGGTGTTGCAGAATATTTCTTCAATCCCAAGAGAGAGAATTCCAGCATTCTGTAATCAAATTTGATTTCAGAATTGTCAAATTCTGTGATGATCGTGGAGAATGTTTTGTTCATATACAGGGATTATCACGTAGGTAATCCGTTCATCAGAAGTTTCCAATGATTCCATTTGAATAAATTTCGTAAACTTATATTAATATGAATAATTGATCAGAAATGTTGTCAGTGGCATATCGCTTCCGGTTAAACCGGACGTGGACATAAACTTCTAGACTGTTAATGGAACACTGAAAATCATCGCAAGTTTAAAATCTAATCAATGGGTAGAGTATTATTTCTGACCTTTTTTCGTAATGTCGGGAGATACCTCATTTCAATATTGTTTTTTTTTTGTAAAACACCAGTAACCCCGAAAAAGGTGGATACCTACAGGTGGATTCAAAGAAAATCAACTGTTAGTTGAGAGTGTTTGAATTCAATTTGCTAAAATTATTGGAGAACTATTCTTCAGAATTCGACATCAGCATGTTGATGATATTTTATTGAAAAATTCACCTGATTTCGAAAAGGCTTTGATGACTCCTGAACCACCCTATTTAGGTATAGGGGAATATTACATGGTTCGAAAGGAAATGAAAGGGCAAATCTTGTCAAGTGGAGAAATATAGGGTATTCCAGTCGAAATAACAAAGTTATTGGCGTTCAAATGTACGATAAGTGGTTCTGATAATATAAAACACACTGTATACTATTGATAGTCTACTCAAGCCACAGTATCTAGCTGAAAGGGATTTGAGTGACTGGTCAAAATTCCGTACACCTACCGTGGTATATTCCAATGATATTCAATTAATTTGACAACGTTACATTTTGAATATCTCACAAACGGAGAGAGTTAGTTGTAGGGATACTTTTGCAAACTCAGCTTATTCTTTCTCAAAGAATTCAAAAATGCAGGAATATACAGGGTCGTTCATTCAAAAAAACATAACTTTGATATGTAACGCTATTTTCAAATACCTTGTATAAAAATCATTGGTTTCAAAATGCAGTCCAGAACGACATACATATACTTCCCATGACCGTTTGCTAAAAAATACCATTTGGCCGAGGTGTTCAGCTTGACTAACCCTGTATATCCCAATGAAGGCCGAGGGGCATCTCCGGAAAACTAAGGTACTTGTAAAAAACAAATGTAAATACTATTTCTACGAATGCAATGCCCAGTTTTTGATCAGCACATCCTTTTTTTGCAATACCTACACTTTTTTGGGAAAACCAAGTAAGGTCCATTGCCAAATATGCCTCTTAAGTGATTTGATTTTTTATTTCGTGTCGAGGGCTATTTTAATTTCGACCAGCTGTATATAATTAATATGGCATAAATTTTACCTGTCCTGAGAAACATGTGGAGTGCAGCTCATAAGCTGAAGCTTCCAAATTTTATTAAAAAAAGTGCAAATCGTCTTGTCGATGATTTATTGCTCACAAACCAGCTTATTTCTCTGGAACATTGTCAAAAGAGTGATGATCTGTTTCTGTTGTATAAATAATATTCGTGGTCGATACTCTTCTGAAGTATCTTCATCGTTCCACAATTAGCAGTTCCATTGAGATCTGTCTTCATGCCCATTTGTCGTCACATGGCAAACGTCTTTTTCTCATGGGTAGTTATTCCTACGAACGGCATAGCATTGTAACCTCCGATTAATAAGTAAACATAGATGGGCCCGATGCTACGTAAACATCATATTCACTGAACCGAAGACAACTTTGTTTATTTACGTACACCTCTCATCCCTAATGTTTCAAACATTGACGCCCTGTTGTCAGATTGATAAAAAAATATGATTTCGGAAAGAACCTACCAATAAATGCATAATCAATCACATTTTATATTCAGATGTATTATTCTAAAAATTCTAGAAAAATTTTTATGTCCAGAAAGGTGTGAAAAAATTACCAAAACGGAAGATATATGTCGTTTTGAACTGATTAAATTTTAGGCACTCTGAAAATTTCGAGCGGTTACTAGAATTATTTTACTCTTGGCAACACCGCTTCTGACACCGGCCGTGGCGGCCATTGTACCTTGTCGTTTTGTGTTGATGAAGTGTTGTTAGAAATTTTCCTGTGAGTTTTCGTGGTTTTTGTCCTGCTTAAACATCTTAAAGGTACATTTCAAATATTTTTCAAAATAGTGCAGTGGTTTAGTGAGGCACAATGTCGAAATACTGCTTTGTTTGCAAAACAAATGATAGTAAACAAACATTCCACAGGTGAGGTTCCAGTGACGTCGAATGCACGATGTAAATCATGCAATCAAACGTACCTATTCGTCAAATATAATATTGGAGATGATTACTATGGCAACGCATGTCTAAGCTCACCAGTTATGTTACCTACATTAACAGAAGCCTCTATGCAACTGGTCCATATATATTCAATTATTCGTATTGATTCGTTGAAACTTGATCTACACAACATAAACTCCCAGACTCCAAACTTGAAATATAGTCAAGGAACTTGTTACCTCTCTCGAATTAATTACTTAAGACCATTCATAATGATTTATTTTTGATAGCTAAAAACTCCTAGAATCCAACTAAGGAAAGAATATCATCATAAATCACAAAACTAATCCGCTATCTTGAATCCCCAAAAGACCCCGCAAACGCCTTATGGAATTTGGGTCCCGGTGGATTTTTTTGAATTTTTATGTAGTCCATGTTATTCTCAACGAATGTTACCATTGCGCCAACCCAAAAAAATTAAGTTTTGCTTCTAGGGGGCGTTGAAATCACCCCTTGCGCAGATTAGACTATTTATTTTTGAACCCGGTAACAATATTTTCACTTGTTCCATTGTTGCTAATGTTGCACAATATTGTTGTGTTTTATAAAAAAAATTCTTACCCCCTCCCCTTTTTCCCCCAACTCCTATTACGAAACGCAAAAAAAATATTTCTCGAGTGCCTGCAAATGTATCGTCGAATGTTTAAATATGCCTCAATAAGGAAAATAGCAGTTTTTTATGATTATCCCCCCACCCCCAAAATGACACAAAACGAAAAAATTTTGGTGGATTTTTCTGAAGTTATTTTGAATAGAAATTAATTGGGTGACAAACCCCATAAATGAATAATTTCGGTTCTAGGGGTCGTCGAAATCATACTTTGCTCAGAATAGACTATTCATTATTATAGGCGGAAATAATAGCTCTACGAATTTTACTTTAGATTATGCTGATCAATTGTCTAATTTTTAATAAATTGAAAATCTAAATCCTCCCCCTTACCCCCTACCCCTATTCTAAAACACGAAAAAAATTAATACCATACTACTTGTAAATGCTCTATGAAAATAAATGTTTTAATCGGCTCGAATTAAGGAAATCGTACAGTTGTTTAATTTCACCTTTCCCTTCCTTCAGAAAAATATTGGTGGAGTTCGCTGACTTCTTAGTATGACGTAGTTCATGTTTCTTGAATATCAATTAATTGGGTGAATATCTTGAAAATAAATAAAAATTAGACATCCACAATTTGAATTTGAGGTGGTGCCTGAATGAATTTTTTTCGTGTTTTGAAATAGGGGTTGGGGGTAAGGGGGAGGTTTTAGATTTTCAATTTTTTAAAATTTACACAATTGTTCGGCATAAAATAAAACAAGGTATCATTTCGACGCCCCCTAGCACCGAAGCTATTTATTTTTGGGGTTTGTCACCCAATTAATTTCTATTCAAAATAACTTGAACTGCATCATATCTAAAATTCAGAAAAATCCACCGAAATTTTTTCGTTTTGTGTCATTTTGGGGGTGGGGGGATAATCATAAAAAACTGCTATTTTCCTTATTTAGGCATATTTGAACATTCGACGATACATTTGAAGACACTCGAGAAATATTTCTTTTGCGTTTCGTAATAGGAGTTGGGGGAAAAAGGGGAGGGGGTAAGAATTGTTTTTATAAAACAGCACAATATTGTGCAACATTAGCAACAATAAAACAAGTCGAACTATTGTTACCGGGTTCAAAAATAAATAGTCTAATCTGCGCAAGGGGTGATTTCAACGCCCCCTATCAGCAAAACTGTTCAATTTTTTTGGGTTGGCGCAATGGTAACAATGGTTGAGAATTACATGGACTACATCATTCCAAATTCCATAAGGAGTTTGAGGGGTCCTTTCAATAAAAAGTTATTTGCTGCCAACCCCCGGCTTTTTATCGACCCTAGGAATTTTAAGACAAAACCGCGACATAACTTGTTGCAGCTCACAGGTACTGCATTTGCATAAGTAATTTTGACCCCCTTAAAAAAGCACGGCACTGTGCAAGAGGTGTTTTGTTTTGGTTCGGATGTCAAAATCCCAAAACAAAACAGTTTCCGCAATAATTTATCTTCGGTTCAGTGAATATGATGTTTACGTAGCATCTATGTTTACTTATTGATCTGAGATTGTAACTCATTAATCAGAGATCGATCAGAATTTTTCTATTCGTGGGAACCAGAAGACAAAGAAATATATTGAAATATCGCGGAAACAGTAAGAGCTACAGAGAGTGTTAAATGGAAGCAAAATTGCTTCTTATGAAGCTCATGTTGAAAAATCTGAGCTAGCCTTTTCACTATCAGAGATACAGGAAAAAACAAAAAATTTTATTTTCGTTTTTCACTTACATCTGCTTTAATACAACAGATTTCCAGAAACTGTTTGCACTTTGTCATTGCAACTTGCGATGGGCTCTGAAACTATGTATAAAAAAGTGTTCTACATGATGGTGTTGTTTTCCTTGGGCCACCTCCATTTATGAAATTTCAAATGTGGACCTGGATTTCCTAATGATTGTGAATACCACCTGATATTTCTAAAAATTGATATAAAACAATGTGTGATGTTCAACAATAGGCATGATGTTTTAATTACTCCAAAAAAATTCAAACAAAAACTATAAAATTGAATACCCAATGAAAGTTAAAGCATATATTCAAATTGTAATCCACCTGCTTGAATGCATTTTCGTGTCAGTCTGTGAAGTTTAAGGCCGCCACAGACATCGTTCTTTTCTGGCGGTTTTGTCTGCACGGGTAAAACTGTACGGGGAAAACGGTTGGTGTGTGGCCAAAAACTGTCCTTCTTGCTGGCGTTCAAAAATATCTGTCGCGGCTTGATTTTGAACCGTCCGATTTGAACGTTTTCGTTCAAGTCTGTGCATGTGTGTGTACCGCGGTTAAAACGGACGGTTTTAATCAGTATCGCGCAGACGACTTTTGCTGGTAGATTGGTCCATTGGTCGTGGTAATTAAACATGAGTGATTTAAGAAACATGAGTAAACAATTTATTACAGAGTTTATAGCACTTTATAGATCTTACCCGTGTCTATGGAAAGTGAAATCAAGCGAGTACTCTACGAAGACATGATTGTGAAATTAAGAGAAGTAGACGAGTCTGCCACAAGAGAATCAGTTAAAAAAAATAGATTCTATGCGTGGTTGTTTCCGAAAAGAATTAAAAAAAGTGAAAGCATCTAAAAAATCAGGTGCGGGAGCAGACGAAGTGTACAAGCCCCATTTGTGGTATTACGACCAGCTACTATTTCTTGCAGACCAAGAGGCACCCAGGGAAAGCGTAAGCAATATAGAGGATGATACATCTCACAGTCAAGTAAGTAAAAATAAAAAAAATATTTATCTATTCATTTATTAAGAAAATCAAAAATCTAGCGGAACATCGATAGTAGGTACAGTTGCAAAATATATTAAACAAACTTCTGTTGCCAAGGCACAGACCCCTCGTTATAAAAATAAGTCATATATAAATTACGAACTCGCTTTGCTTCTTCAGACGCATGTCTATTATGCCCCCGTTGTAAATTTATAGTTTCTTGTTCTGAAGTTGAACCGTTTTCTGTGTTGCCTGTTTCGTATTCTTCTGAATAAAAACAATTTGGAGGTGCGTAATTTTCCCGTCGCTTCCTAATTAGAAAGTTGTGTAGAATACAACATGCCAGAACGACTCTATC
The DNA here is from genome assembly GCA_944452925.2 of Chrysolina oricalcia. Classification (NCBI taxonomy): domain Eukaryota; kingdom Metazoa; phylum Arthropoda; class Insecta; order Coleoptera; family Chrysomelidae; genus Chrysolina; species Chrysolina oricalcia. Next base: position 3,315,756 of record OX101813.2, read on the forward strand.
AATGTTTTCTAATTTTAGATTAATTGCGGTGTGAAAAATCCTAAATCTTGCAACCATAATTCCAAATGCATTTTCTATTATTCGTCGCGCTCTGGATAATCTATAGTTAAATATTCTTCTTTCGCTATTTAACTGCTTTTGTGCAAACGGCTTTAAAAAATTATCTCTTAACGCGAAAGCTTCATCTCCAATAAATACATATGGCAGTGGTTCACTACTGTTCTCGGTTTTAGATCCGGATGGTAGTCGGAGAGTACCATTTATAAGTTTCTCATAAAATAGTGTGTTTTCGATTACACCACCATCAGACACTCTACCATTTGTGCCACAGTCGCACATGATGAATTCATAACTTGCGTTAGCAATTGTCATTAACACGATACTGTGCCGACCTTTGTAATTGTAATAATAGGAACCGCTTTGAGCAGGTGGTACAATGTTTATGTGCTTACCATCCACAGCTCCCAAACAATGAGGAAAATTCCAGTTTTGGTCAAAATTTTTGGCTATTGTTATCCATTCTTCTTCAGTTCCGGGAAACTAAAAAAAATATGAATTATTGTTTGCTTTTAATATTCATTTTATATCTATGTTTTGTTTGATAATACTGTTTTTTTTAATGATTGCAAAGAGTTTTAATGTGCCTCTTGATAACTAAATGTTTTCTGATAACATATTATAAAAAAAAAGGAATTTTTTAGTGCCCTGAGCATGACTTAATATAAGTCGAAACATTGGCAAACAGACTTTTGTGTGAATCCACCTATTACTGTAAGAATTATTTATTTTTTAGGATGAATCCAACGACACGCCACTACAGTCTCCTGCACCTTCCACTGAAAATCTCCATATCTCGCGACCACTATCAGCAGCCTCAGATAATACCACTTCAGTCTCAGTATGTTCTTTGATAACACCTAGGGGTACAAAAAAGCGGGTAAGAAACAAGGCTGATGAAGTTTTGGATAAAGTAAATGCTAGACTGGATGTGAACGAAGACAACTTTGACGTTTTTGGAAAAAGTGTTGCCCACAAATTACGAAATTTGTCTCCAGAAGCTGCTTTACTGGCGGATAAATTCATTTCAGACATTCTGTTTGAAGCAGCACTGGGCAATATTACAAGACACACAAAAATGTCTTTAATAAATGACATAAAACAACATGTACAGCCTGAACAAGCTTCTCAACACGCAATACCAAGGCAACATCATCAATCTGCAAACAATGTCCCTAATACATCAGCCTACGGATATCTGTCTAATCAAAATGACGTTGATTTTTCTGAACAAGCAAACACGGCTACATATTACACCCAATTCTCATCAGATCTGCTGGAGTTGAACTAAAGAAGTTATCTTTTAGTGTTTTTTTTTTATATATGTTAAATATAGTATTTTACTTAATCTAAGAATACATTTCTAGTTTTATTAAAATTTTAATTTTGTAAAAAATAAAATAGTTGTTCTTACCTTTAAATACTTGTGTTTCAAAACAGAATATATAGCAGTGCATGTTTCTGGTATAATTTGTCCAAGCGCTTGGGGCGATATAGCTACAGAAAATTTTAAATCCTCATAGCTCCTTCCTGTTGCTAAAAATCTTAACGTGGCGGTAAGACGCTCATGTGGTGAAATACTTTGTCTCATAGGTGTGTCTTGCTTTTTAATTAGCGGTGTTACTAAGGTTAGTAATTCTAAATACGTTTCTTCATCCATCCGTAGATAATTAAACCAGTCTCCAGGTTCTAGTCGTAATTCCTCTAAAAGATTTACGTGTGAAAAATGCCACCGCTTAAGCAACCATTCTTTCGCCCATTTAGAACGTTTTCTTTTTTGAGAAACCTTTAATTTTATAGCCACTGTCGCCGCCACTGCCAACGTGGTCGTAGTATCCATCTCAGTAATATCAAAGAAACTGAACGATAAATCCGTTCGTATGTGGATAAACGTCGTGTTCGTTTTTCCCCGTACAGTTTTACCCATGCAGACAAAACCGCCAGAAAAGAACGATGTCTGTGGCGGCCTTTATGGATGGCACGCTGAATGGTCCTTGCAGGGATAGCCCTGATCTCCCTTATTAGGTCTTGTGGTAATACTTCAAGATTTTGTGGCGTGTTTCGATAAGGACGGTTTTTGAGAAATCCCCAAAGAAAGTAGTCTAGAGGGTTTAGGTCGGGGCTTCTAGCTGGCCAACATACGGGAGCTTGGTTTCCAATCCATTTATTAGGGAATAATTCATTTAATTCATTCATTCATTCATTTAATTCTACTTCTCTTGAGAAAACTCTAACTGAAGCTCAAGGATTAATATTGGCCTTAAAAAATAATTTAAAATTATTCATTTTACCTTCTACTTTGTAACAGTTTTCAAACTTACAGTGTTCAAGACAATTTGTTTCTCTTCTGGATCGATTCGTGTTCCATATCCAACCCTTGGCTTGACAAAACTTCCGTACTGAGCTAAATTATTATCAATATTAGCAAAATAACTATAATGCGGCTGCCGTCTTTCTGGATATTCTAACAAATAACGCTCACAAGCCGTTTTTGAATTTCGATTCGAAATATAATAAATCCTTATCATGTCTCGTTTTTCTTCGTTAGAAAAAGTCATTTTCGTTGAATAAGCGTTAACGATTAGTGAACGAATAGTGAACTGTCAAAATATTGGATGATTTAAACATTAACAAATGAACTAAGATAGCCAGAATGCACGATGCACAGCCACTTTGATAAAATGCAATTATTTTTGTAAATATAGCCTAGGGCCTAAAGTTTGAGGGATGACACTTCGATTATATTATTTATTAACCACCCACTTTTATGTTAGTTTTTGAGTTTTATGCAGTGCGTTATTGCAAAAAAAGTTTGTTTTAACTCTATTAAAAACCTAATTTTTGTCTCTCTCTAACTCATGAGTTCTTATGAAAAATGCTATTATTATAAACTTTTAGAATAAGTGCGATATATCATTTGTTTTGGAACATTGGAAACTTTTAAAATCTATAATAAAAAATCAAGGGCCGTATTTAAAAAAAACAAAGTTGATGATGGCAGCTCAAATATGAAACGTCTGTTTGAAAATCTGATAACACCGTGTTGTAGAACAGAAAAAGTAGCAATGAGATTGTGTAATTTGTTTTGTTATATCTATTCAAATAGAGTCACAAAAAAATAAAAATGAAATCGCGAATAATCGGTTTTTTCCAAAAATCTTCGGAAGTATTCGGAATTTTTCAAATATGAAAGCGGCGTTACAATGAGCACCAAATTAAAATCGAAAATTAATAAATTGTAACAGTCATTGTAGTGAGAGAAACTTATTCTAATAATATTAAATATTGAAAAAAGAAACTTAATGGTAACATAAACGTATTGCCTTATATAACAGTCATTGTAGTGAGAGTAACTTATGCTAATAATATTAAAGAAGAAAAAAAAAAGAAACTTATTGACAATGTTAGACCCTGGCGAGTTTGGATCAGAAAATATATTACTTGGTAGGTATTAATTTTTGTTGAGTTGCTGAACCAGCATAATGTGAGTTCTGATCAATCGTTTGAATCTAGCAAGTTTTTTGCATTTTTTTTATATTGTCTGGTAGTGTGTTGAATATTTTTGGACCGTAGTAAAAAATAGTTCTTTGAGTATGGGTTTTGTTGAAACGTGGAATATTCACTGCGATCTAATTGGTGTACCTTGCGGTTCATGTGTGTTGGTTATGCATTTGATTTTTGTATGTCCATATTAGGATTCGTTGAACGTAGATATTTCTAACCGTTAGAATTTTCACTGTTTCATAGAGTTTTTAAGTAGAGAATAGTCTATTTTTTATACATAATTTTTAATATTGTATTTTGTGTCTGCGAATCACATAATTAAATACTCCCCCCCAGGCGGTGATACAGTATCTCATTACTGATTCTATGAGTGAGTTGTAAATTACGTGGAGAACTTTCTTTTTCAGGATATCTCTGAGAGTATAAAATTTGTGAATAAGTTTCGTAGTTCTGTTTATGACGTAGTTTATGTCTTCGTTCCATCTCATATCCCTAATAGCACACCATGTCCCAGGGACGTCCTTATTTGGTACAAATCATGTCCGAATGTCCGGGACTTGAAATCATTGTCCTTGGGACGATCTATTCAGTGCATTTTCATGAAGTTCCCCAAAGGAATTCCTATGGATGTCCCAATCGGTACATCGTATAAAACGTCTCTTCGCGAACGTCTTTGGGATGTCCTGGGTCGGATATATTTTGTAATGTTTCCTAGGACATCCATCGGACGTCCTTGTTAGTAAGTATTCTGGCATGTCTTTGAAAGGACGTCCCATGGTTGTCCTGGTACGGGACATTCAGGAACCTCCCGCATGAATGAATATTGGACGTCCCAATTGGTTAATCTCAGAATATCTTCCTGCGAGGACTTCCTCGGGATGTCCTGGTTCGTATATATTATGTAGAATTTTCTATGATATCCATTGGTTGGCATGTATTCGGCATGTCTTCGAAAGGACTTTCTATGGTTGTCCTGTGATGAATGTACAACGGACGTCCCAATCAGCGAATTTTAGAAAATGTTCCTCCGAGTACTTCCTTAGGATGTCCAGGATTGAACATTTTTAGGAATATTTCCTAGGTACATCCATCCAAAGATGAAGGATGGATGATCATAAAAAATAAAACAAAATTCGAAAACAGTTACAATAATCAGGCCTCCATGTGTACCCAGTACCCGTGTATCCATCCCAGCTACCCACAACCCATCTGAAATAAAACCGTTTTCACTATCAATAAGGTCATCAGGGGCCATATTCTCGAGTTTGTACGTATGCCAATTCGGTTCACTGTTTCACAACAATGAACATGAAAAATTTATGTTTGTCTCTCTTGTTTGTATACGACTTGAAACCAAACAATATGCATGGATTCCGTGCATAAATTTGTTTTCTGTGTTTTGTGTTCTGTGTTCAAGTGAAGTGTTGACGAATTGACAGACAATTGTTGAGTATTTAGTATTTACCAGCTATGACGGCTTTTTTATCATCTTTTGTGATAAGTTAGTTTAGTGACTGTTGTGGAAATTATTTTGTGTTCATTCAGTATAGTTATATCTTTAAATGAAAATAAAAGTTTTGTTCTACTATTCAATAGTTATTACTAACCTATTCAACACTGTTGAAAAAGGTGTTTCCGTAGGTAGAGTTGTGTGCAAGATGTATAGAAACTATGGTGTAATCACTTATAGCTGTAAAATTGTCACCCAAAACTGTCGATGTACGGACAACATGATTTCTGATATTTTAATGCGGTAGGATATATTACGCATCATAACATAGATGGCGGATAATCATTACAGATTCATGACTTGACAGGATTTCATAAATCACTAACTTACGAACAAAAGAAAAACAAGAATCAATAAAGAACTAGGTACCTAATAATATGAATGAGTCGCAAAACTATCGAACTGAACGAAAAGTATTAGTAGAGCAGAAAAAACACGATAAATACCAAGATGAAATTTAAATTTGAATACGTTGATGCCAATGACAATTAACCAAATAAAATCAATGTCAACATTCGAATACTCCAAAATTTCTCAGTAGGCACTCCGGTTCGGAATATTGGAAACGGCTATTTTCGACGTATGCGCCATCCATTGACGAATGGAACAGTCATGCCCATTGAAATTACAGAATCGAGAACTTTGTATGAAACAATATCGAATCAGTTAACACACTATGGTTTCCATACATCTTGGTTGTGTGTATCCTTTAAACATGTACAAACGAAAACGAAATATATCAAAACGCCAGCGCAATAGAATCGCTAAACGATTGTCAGAAGCTTTAAAAAGAGAAGTCTCGACTGATTCAGATGTATCCTGATGTTTCCAAAACCGAATTGAATGACTCTGAGTGATGAGCTTAAAGTAAGTGCATCTGGTTCCATCCAAATTGGTATCTCCAGGAATCCACAACAATATCATAATCTCAGCCCTGAAAGAGATATACGAAAAAACACATCTGATAATTCTGCACATCCTAAGGACGTCCCAGATGTACTTTCGATTGATGTAATTCTGGAACGTCCAATGAACATCCCAGGTCGATGTCGATTGGATATCCTTATAGAACGTCAAATTTTGGTGAGAAGTCGAAACATTGGTACTTCCCACGGATGTTCAATGGACGTCTGCGGTACCAATACTGCTCGTCCTACGGACATTCCGAATGTACTTTTGATTGATGTTATTCGGGGACGTCCAATTAGCATCCCAGGTGGATGTCCACTGAATATCCTTATAGAACGTCCAATTTTGGTGAGAAGCCGAGACATTGGTACTTCTCACGGATGTCCAATGGACGTCCGCGGTACCAATTCTGCACGTCCTAAGGACGTCCCGAACGTCCTGAGAGGATGTCCTATGGATTACCGTCGGACTTCATGGTGCTATTAGGGATATTCATCCACAATCACACCTGAGTATTTAATCTTAGTGACGTTTTCTATTCTGGGGCAACCACAATTGTTGTGTGCACAATCATGTTTGTGTAAGTACAATTCCTTGATTCTGGGTTGGTCAGTTTGTGTTAGCGTGAAAGTCATGAATTTTGTTTTCTCTACGTTCAAACTTAAGAGGTTGGTATTCAAGCATTTATGCAGTTTCTCAAGATTGTTCCCAGTGAGGCGATACAATTCTGGCCAATTATCGTGGGAGAAGACAGTTGCAGTGTCGTCTGCATAAGAGATAATTTTACCTCGGAAGTTTTTTATTTTGCAGATGTCATTAATATAAATTAAAAATAATAGTGTACCTAATATGGTACCTTGGGGAACTCTTACTGTGACTATTCGTGGGTTGCGCAGAACGTTTTCTATTTTGACTCTCTGGGTGCGGTTTTTAATATAATCCATAAATAGTTCCAGGGCCGGGCCTCTTACTCCATAATCATATAGTTTGTCCAAAAGAATACTGTGGGACAAGGTGTCGAAAGCTTTGGCCAGGTCGAGAAAGACGCTAAGCATTTTTTCGAGTCATCTAGATTTCCTATAATATATTTGGTTAGATCTAGTATAGCGTTTTCTATGCAAAGGTTTTTCCTGAAATCATACTGTCTCTCCGTTAACACGTTGTATTTATTAAGGTAGGTAATCGTTATTTCTTTTAGGCAGTATTCGAAAATTTTGGCAAAGGAATTTATTATCGATATCGGTCTGTAGTTTGTCAGCAGATGCTGTTTACCTGATTTGTATATGGGGGAAATCCATGGACGTATAATATCGTTTAAATACAGATGGATTCAGCATTGCCATACCTACGACACGGAGTGATTTGAAGTCGCTCTGCTTTTAGGCGTGCGGGCGGCGGGGAAGAGAGAAGGTAGTGATAGACTGTGACCTTCCCACAACAGACAGGAGCGTACGCATTTGTTGAAAATAGGGTTCAATCACAAGAAAAAAATACTGAATTTGAAATCATGATGAAAATATCAAGGAAACTTCATTGACTCGGATAGTATCGATCCTTAGAAAATTAGGTTCACAAATTTTTCAAAAAAAAAAGAATAAAAATGCGTATACTAGAAAACGGTAATTTATATATTCAATAAATACATGTTCTTATACATATTAAAATAAATGAATATTGTGAAGAATAAATATTCCAAAGAAATTTTCAGCGCATAATACACAAATTCTGAAATCGAAATTTTAATGTATTTACGACAATATGCAAACAAAATTCACAATACAGACAATCAAACTAACAGTTTTTTCTAAAAGATATCAAAAATCAAGTACGTACAGAGTTTCACAAAAACAACAATAAAATAAAAATGAATTTGTTTTCTATTCTGAAATTATTTTCTAATTTCTTGAGTTCCTTCCTCGAGCAATGATAACCGCCTGTTATACTCAATATCAGAGTCCTTATTCAATTATGTCTCCCAAATTTACTAAACTGTCTGCAGGGCTCTAATTCATCTCCCAAGAATATCATATATATGTTCAATGGGGTTCGTATCAGGACTTCTCGCGGGAAAGATCGCCTGGAAAAACTGGCGGGCCGTGTGGTCTCGTATGGTCGTGCAATCATATGAATTCTTCACCAATGAATGGAGCAAAAGAACAGACAACATGGAGTTCAGGATCCTCCGCCAGAAGCAATGATTTACAGAGTGTTACATTGATTGTAGCGTTCTCCTAAACGTCTGTAGACCCGCATTCGTATGTTATTGGTCATGGAACAGAATATTGACTCATCAGTGAAGAGCACTCGACATCATTCAGCTTCCCGCCAATGAGGGTGTGCACGAGCAAAATCAAGCCGTGATCTGCAATGTTCTGCAGTCAATGAAGGCCTTGTTGCTGCCCTGCATGGCATCAAGTTGTGTTCCCTTAAACTTTGCTTGAAGATATCTTAGATTACTAGACTAGATTAGATTAGCTTAGATTCATTTTTGGCTTCCGCGCTAAAAGCCTTTACACTGCGACCATTTCAGACATATTGTGTGTGCCCTTCGAAATCGTTTAGAGCCCTTGCAGTATTAAAGTGCGTGTACTGATGTGAAGCAGCATTTGAAAATTCTCATCATTATTATTATTATCACATTGATATCATGGAATTCTTGTATTGTCGTCAGATCTTGATGTGTGTGCTAAATTAAGGATTATTCAGAGGATTGGAAGTGGGTGGAAATTGAGTTTAAAATTTCTCATTATTATTATTATTATCAGTAAAACATTAATTTAATTGAATTTTTATATTATCGTCGGTCCTGGGTAAGTATGCCAAATTTTAAAATTTTCGGATGATTAGAAGTGGGTGGATATTGAATAAAAAATTCACGTCATTATCATTATTAACATTATCATTAAACTTTTATAATTGAGTCCTTGTATTGCAATCGGTTTATGTGTACCCAATTTCAGATCATACGGACGATTGAAATCAAATTGGAAAATTGTCATCATTATTATTATTATTAGGTGCGTTATTATCATAAAATTCTTGTATTGTCGTTGGTTCTGGAAATTTTTGAAAAATTTCAGATAATTCGGAGGATTAATAAAGGGTGAAAGTTGAATTTGAAATGCCAATTATTATTATTATCATCATTTTAATCACATGAATAGTAGGAAATTCTTGTATTATCGTCGGTCCCTGATATGTGGGCAAATTTCAGATTATGATAATTGGAAGTGGGTGGAAATAGAATTTAAAAATTCACATCATTATTATTATTATTAGTGGAATTGTTTCTTCAAGAAAATCGTCTGTATGGAGAAACTTAAAAACTAAAACCTTATCTGAATAAAAATTTTGATCCAAATCTTTAAAGCTGTTTCCGAGATAGCCAAAATAAATATATCAATATACAAGAATTGCTTTCAAAGATATTACATAGACATAGATTAGATAGATTTGATACTGCTACCAACTAATACTACTCACTTTTTCTTTAGAAAAATCATGGGATTCTGCCCTGTTTTTCAAACCAGAAAATATGAAATTGACCTAAATAATATTATCTGTCAGATCGTCAGTATTTCAAAGCCAATTAACCTGAAGTGGATGAAAACTGAGTTGCGAAATTTGAGTTAACAATTTTTACTATGCTTAATTTATCCTCACCTCTTGAGTGGGGGACTTGAGTTATCAACAATTTCTTCAGAATCTGTACCTGGCGGTGTTTCAGTGGTGTTTCAGTTGACGATTTTTTCTTGCTGAAATCGTTCAATCTGAAAATATGTAATATATTGTTTTTTTTAAATACAAATCCCTGTTATTAATTGAAATAACTCATATAAAATGACAATTCTGACGGCTGATAATAATTACCCTGAAGTTGAAGCAGCTGTATTTCTATAATGAATGATATATTATAATAAAGGAAGAACCCATTTCTTCAAAAATATTCTTCCACTTGGGTTTACCTCGAATGCTGCGTCTTTCAAATAAATGGAACAAATCCTAACAGACTTTGGAACACATTCAGTTGAACATTTCATCCCCAACTCTTTCAACCAAGCCGCTTTTACTGTGACATCAGCTCGAATCCTAAAGATATATCAAAATTTTTATTGCATCATCCAAAAAACTAATGAAGTTAAATGTTTCGTGATGTATCTATTTCATTATTTCCACATGTAAAGGTTTGAATTCACGTATTAATTTCATTTTATTCGGCGAAAACAGATTGATACCCACTGTAACGCCTATGGTACTCACGAATGGAATCTGATATTCGGGTTCGAACACATGGATTGTTTGCATACCCAATAAGATTGCACCATTATGATTCTCTTACTATTGTACTGCCACTATATATCACGAATGAGTTCAAAAACCACTATTTCAGCAATAATCCCACAAAAAATCAATGACAAAACATGACAGAACTGTCAGAAGTTTACTTTGTGGAAAACATAAACATTGATATTCGACAGCGTTGACAAACGTCCAGATAACAATAATTTCTTCACAACCATTTGAAGACGCAAGTAATGATTTTTTTCGATAGTTTGGATTTTTAAACTTGTAAGTAATACAGGTTTGAGTTGCGTGATAATGTCACTCACCATCATCATTCTAGCTTCTTCGATTGTAATCGGATGAAATAAGTATAGTGACACAATTTTGTCTATGATAAAGACTTATCACCTACGCGACGTGACAACGCCCAACTCAATATCACGACTATAGATTTTTTTTTTGTTAAAATTGTTTTTTCCGTTAACCAGTTGTCGTCCCCTTACGAACGGCAGCCCTCAAAAGTCGAAACTTGTGCGAGGTAAGGATTAACGAGGTCTTACCTTTTTACGTGCGATTCCTAGCACTTTCTCGGGCCATCAGAAAAAAATCTGCAGTCGCCGTGGTTTGAACCACCGCCGACCGGCAACCAGTGACTAAAACAATGTCGCTTTAACCACTCGGCTACCTGGCCATACAAGACTTCAAACCAGGATGTAAACAGCTTGGTCCAGTACAATACTTTATAGGTCCATGGGGAAATCAGAGATTCTTTCCATTGTTTTGGTAGCTTTCTTTTGTTGAGAGCAAGATTCATGACGTGAATTAGTGGTTTCTGGATTGATGTGTAAGTGTTTTAATGAGTCTCGTATTGATACCATCAGGTCCTGGGGCGGAGTTGTTTTTGAGGTTTGCGAAAGTGATGTCGTTTGCGTGATTGGACTCTGTGCTGTTTTGGTCATATCGTTTTTCGATAAATAGTTGTGTTCAATTTGCTTGGCCATGTTTTCTCCTATTGTTGCGAAATGGTCATTGAATTCGTTTGCTTTATCTTGATTTGTTTTTATTTCGATCCCTTTCTGTTGTATTTGAGGTGTGTTTCTTGTTATTTTTTTTTAGGGGTAGAGTTAGTTGCTTGGTTTGGAATTTCCCACTTTTTTTTGTAATTGTTTTCATTTTCGAGTAATTTTTCTTTGTAGTATGCATTTTTCGTGTCTTTAACGAGTTTGTTGAGTTTATTTCTGTAATTTTTGTAATTTTCTCTCAGCTCGGGAGTAGAGTTTTTGGTTAATTTTTTTTTTCATTTTGTCGCGATGTTTTATCGACTTAAGAAGTCCGTCAGTTATCGATGGTTTGAGTTTTTTGTTTGTCCTTGTGTAAGCTTTGGTTTTGGTAGAATTTTCAACGCAAGTATTGTACTTATTCAGAAATATATCGTATGCTTTTTGTACGTCTGTATTTAGTAGAACGTCCTCCCACTCTTCTTTAGCGAGGAGTTTATTCAATCTAACATAGTCGGTAATTTTGAACGTGTTTTTTTTACGCTTAAAATGTTAATTGTATGACACTGTTTGAATATAATCATTGCGCCAATGGAGTAATGATCGGTCAGGTCTGTATTTATTACCATAGGATTTATTATTATCTTGTCTTTCTCATTTTTGTCTATTCTCATGAATATGTGATCAATAATAGATTGTGTTGTTTCAGTTACCCTAGTACTGGTGTAAATGTATGAAATAAATCCGTGCTGGGTGAAGTTGTTGATGTAGTCGTTAGTATTATTTGAATGGGCATCTCGTAGATTTATCCGATTACATATTTTCACAGCCCATCAAAAGTTGGAATGACAAAGTGCAAACAGTTTCTGGAAACCTGTTGAATTAAAGCAGATATGAGTGAATAACAAAAATATAATTTTTCGTTTTTTTCTGTATATCTCTGAAAGTAAGAGGACTAGCTCAGTTTTTCCAACATCATAGTAATACGCAACTTTGCCTCCTTTCAACCCTCTCTGTAGCTCTGACCGTTTCCGAGATCCATCCATCCAACCTAATGCATCTACTCGAATTTCACTCACCCGGTATTTACTTCAATAAAAAATTTCAAGAATATTTTTCCTGATAACACTCATTTCATTTCAGGTCCCTTATTTGGTAAAAGACATGAACAGGTACTGCTCCATGGGTCTCTTTTATTTCTCTTTTCCTGCATAAAAGCCTCTATGTCCATTGGTATTGTGGCCATGAACGATCCCACTGCGAGTATCAATCCAGACATTTCCGTAAGTTGAACATGTACTTAAATATAATATTGTTAATGAAAATTAGGTTTTGAGGCAAAGATCAGTTGTAGCAGCAACAAGGCAGCACATTCACCACGTAAAATGGCATTCTGCTAATTTTGCTTAATTTTAGATACGAAGATGTATTGATATCTAGTTAGTCTAGACCAGTTTCCTGCATAAACAAAATATTGCGTTACCAAAGCAACGAACAATAACTTATTAGAAGTGTCCGTGTAAAGTATGACGTCAAAAAAGTAAACCAATAAATTAAAAGATAAAATATGTCCACCGAAATTGTGAGAATTAAAATAAGATAAGATAAGATAAGATAAGATAAGATAAGATAAGATCTTTATTTTCCAATAGACAACACTACATTGTATAGGAATAGTCAAAAACTTAAATCTAGGTAAATATAAAAACACGAAAAATTTAAAACTTTAGACAAAGTCAAAAATCTGAAACCACAGGTTTGAAATCAAAAATATCAATCCCAATAAGAATTGTTCTAAAAATATTCTAAAACAAACATGCCAACATGTCGGAATAAAAGCAACAAGACAAGACACTACGGTTCTACGACATAAACTCTTCAACACTATAAAGACATTTTTCTAGTAGAAATTCTCGCAATTGTTTCTTGAATGGTTTAATACATTTACTTTCTTTTATATATTTTGGCAATTTATTAAATATCCTGGGCGCCATAGAGGAAGGAGAGTTGAATGATACGCTAAATTTATTAAAAGGTACATGAAGGTCATTTTTGGTTCGGGTATCAAATTGATGTCTGACTTTATTGGTACTGAATAATGTGCCTCTGTTCTCGAATGAGTATACAGAGAGTTCTAAAATAAATAATGAAGGTAGTGTTAAAATTTTATAGTTTTTGAAGACATCCCTGCAACTTGTACGGCTCGATATACCAACGAGAGAACGCAAAACTCGCTTTTGGGCAATAAAAACATCGTGTGAAGATACAGATAAGCCCCATAGACATATACCATATCGCAATCTACTGTCAGCTTGTGCATAATAGAGTGCAAGTAGTTGATTTATTCCCAATACTTTCCTAGTGGTTCTGAATTGATATGATAATGAATTCATTTTTGATATCAATGATTGACAGTGAATTTTCCAGTCCATACATGAATCAATTTGAAAACCTAGAAACGATATAACGTTACTATTACTTGAGACATATAGCGTTGAAGCCTCATCTGAGCCGAATGTGATATTCTGACACAATTTTTGGCGGTTATGAAACCTTATCGATTGTGTTTTTCCAACATTCAGAAACAGCTGATTTGCAGAATACCATTCGTGCAATCTGGAAAAAACTGTGTTGCATTTATCTGTCAAGGCTAGATCGGTCTTATCTGATATGATCACGGATGTATCATCTGCATATACAGTTAATGATGCCGGTACTGATAAAATACTCAGATCATTGATGAAAAGAATGAACAATACCGGTCCTAAAACTGAGCCCTGTGGCACACCAAGATCAATATCCTTCATTTCAGAATTTTCATTATTCACGGTGACATATTGTTTTCTATACCTCAAGTAATTCGATATCCATTCCAAAGGTAGCCCTCTGATACCATATTTATCTAACTTTTCGAGTAATATAGAATGATTGACGCAGTCGAATGCCCTGCTAAGATCACAAAAGATTCCCACAGGGCATTCGCCTGCCTCAATGAATTCAATTATTCTGTCATAGTATGAATGAACTGCTGTTGTGGTCGATCTTTTACTAAGAAAACCATGTTGGCTTTTAGAGAAAATATTGAATTCATAACAAAATGAAAGAAGCCTGTTCAGGAACGCGTATTCAAAAACCTTCGAAAAACTTGATGGTACTGTTATTGGTCTATAGTTTTCTACTGAATGTTTGTCCTTCTTTTTGAATACTGGTGAAATTCTTCCAATTTTTAACATATTTGGAAAGTGGCCAGTGGAAAATGATAGGTTCACCAAATATAAAAGTGGAGTGGATAGGATGTGGAGTGTTTTTCTCAAGAGAAACATGGGTACTTCATCGTGACCTGAAGAAAACTTATTATTCATTTTTTTTCGTAGTAGGTCGTATAGCTCTGCTTGGTCATACGGTGTAAGGAAAAAGGAGTTGCATGATGTTGCAATCTTTTGAATAAAGAAATCTGAATCAGGCCCTGTACAGTCGATTTGGTTGACGATGTTTCGGGGTTCTTCTATAAAATAATTATTAAATAAGTTTGCTACAGTCGCTGGTTCATTCACGGAATAGTCCCCCACTTTTATTTCGATTTCATCTCGAACATTTTTTATTTTATTTGATAGTTCAGCAACTATTTGCCATGCCGACTTTGTTGGATTGTCGGATTTATTGATTTTATTTTGAAAATACTCCTTTTTTGTCCTAATAATCAAATGTTCATGTTTTTGTTTTGCTTTTCTATACATATCTGTTAACTCTGGAAACTTCATTTTCAACATATGTAGGTCTTTTAAATTTTGGCTGGACAATTTAACTTCCTGATTTATCCATTTATTTTTTGAAGAATCGATTTTATGGCACTTTTTAGGAAAATGGATGTCAAAATAAAATAAAAATATTTCAAAAAAGTACTCAAAAGCTTGGTCTACTTCATTCATATCAAAAAGTCCTGTCCATTTCTCACTCTCAATGTCAGTGACAAATGTTTGAATCGCGTCATTACTGTAGATACGTTTAGATTGCATAGCCAACCGGTTGGAATATTTCGTCACTCCAAAATCAAACAAAACTGATTTGTGATCAGAAATGGTATTATCCACAACACAACATGTTCCGTGGTGTGTGAAATTACTAAATATTTGATCAATAGTTGTGAACGTTTTTTGCGTTACTCTCGTTGGCCAATGAACCATAGGTTTCATATTGAAGGATTCGAATAAATTATATAATATTATTAGATCTTTGGAAGGATAACTACAATAACCATCCAAATTGAAGTCCCCACACATCAACAAATTGAAATTTGGCTCGAAATTGGAGTATCAAGCCATCATCAAGTTCCTGTATTTGAAAGGGTTAAGAGGTAAGCAGATTTACAAAGATATGCTTAATACCCTTGGTGATCAATGCCCTTCGTATGCGACTGTGAAAAATTGGACTGCAATCTTCAAAAGAGGTAAATTTTCCATTGAAGATGATGACCGATCGGGGAGGCCAGTTTCTGTGTCAGTCCACGAAAATATCGATGCAGTTAATGACATGATTTTAACAGACCGTCGAATTGGGCTAAAACGGATACCTGAAGCATTGAATATTTCATACGAACGCGTTTATCATATAGTTTACGTCAATTTGGACATGAGAAAAATTGCTGCAAAATGGATCCCCAAATGTTTGAATGTTGACCAAAAGCGTGCAAGGGTAGTAGCATCGCGTTCGATCTGTGCTCGATTTGAAAACGATGTAGACTTCTTAAACCAAATTGTTACTATGGGTGAGACTTGGGTACATTTCTACGATCCAGAAACAAAGCAACAATCGATGAAATGGCGACAATCCGGTTCTCCAAGACCTAAGAAGCTTCGTGTCCAAAAATCTGCTGGAAAAGTTTTTGCTTCAGTTTTTTGGGATTGCCATGGAATAGTCATGATTGATTTTTTGGATAAGGGTAGAACAATAACTGGAGATTACTATTCGGCATTACTCCACTCTACGGGAAAACATTAAAGAGAAGAAACGCGGAAAGCTATCCAAAGGTATTTTGTTTTTGCAGGACAACGCCACTGCACACAAATCTCATGTTGCCATGCAAAAAATTCGTGATTTAGGGTTTGAATTTCTAGATTTGTCTCAGTCCGACTATCATCTCTTTCCTCAACTGAAAAAAAGTTTAAAAATTCGTAAATTTTCTTTCAACGAGGAGGTAATAAAAGCTGTGGAGGTCTGGTTTGCTGAGCAGGAAGAAACATTTTTTTGAAAGGTCTAGAGACGTTGTAGGTTCGCTATAATAAATGTATCCAATTAAGAGGAGTAATATTTTGACATTGAAATTTTGAATGGTTCTATAGTAGGCTAAAAATTTTCCAATATATCCTCGTATGTTGTAGATCCTGGCAACCTCATTATGTGGTCCTACTCACAGATCGATCCTATAAATAGTTTTCGAGCTAGACGGTTTGAAAAATACGATTTTTTCTATTTTGGGTATTATGTATCGATTTGATTTTTGTGCTCTAATCGAAATAGAACTTTCTCAGAAATTAAATCATTATATTTTAGTTGTAGCTCATGAGTCCCTCCATTCGAATACAGAATAATATCCCACAAAATGTAAGACATAGTTCATAGAAATAAATACATATCAAAACCATAATAGTCCAATAAATTAGGAAAGAATCTCGGAATTTGAGATACCCAGCTGAATATTTCTATAAACTCGTATTTTAATATTCTAAAAGTTGTCTCAAAACAAACCTACATACGCGTCTATTAAAATTTGATGGTAGAGGTCACAAAATCGATATTTTGGATATTTTTTGCAAATATCCCATTTCATATGGGTTTTTCGCTATTTGTATTCATTATCAATATTGTGAAAAATCAAATTCCCTACAATTTTTGTTTCAGAAATTTTTCATACGTTGAATCGTTTTCGAGATAGAGGGCGGAGAGCGCGCGGTTAGAGCTTAATGTAAGGTCAACTAGTTACTTTCAAAACACGCTACATAAAGTTTATTAATCATTGATGAATGAATATTTGATAATAATTCTCATTTGTTATCAAATATTACATCATTCAATAATTTTTTACTTTGGTACCTATCTATATTTAATTGAGTATCAGTTTATTTGATAACACTTACCTGCCCGTGTAGTTATAGAATTTTTTTATCTTAATTCTATTGTTATTTTAAGAAATAAATTCTTGATTTATGATTTTATTAAAACTACAATTCTATTATGAATAGTATGAAAATTACATGAAGTGCAACTTATTATAATTTTAATTATCTTCTTCTTAGTCGTCGTCTCCCAACCACTGTGTTGTTTCGAATTCTTCTTCTATATCATCTTCGGCGACATTTATCTCCAGGTCGTCCATGATTTCGGCGTCAAAGGTTTTGTCTTCATTTACATCACTGTTTCAGTCTTACCTGAAATATCTGGTTCTTCATCGCTACTACTGAATCAGCACTTTGGAATTCAGTTGAATCCATAAGACGATGTCTGAGATTAGACGGAGTACACGACTTGCAGAAAAAAGAGGCCAGACATCGAATATGACGACTGAAGAAAAGCGGGATAAAGGAGCTTCCAGCGGAAAATTGGAACAAAATCTTGAGACTTCTAATGTATCCGTGAATGCAGACAGCAGGAAGCATACGTCCGTAAAAGAAAGCTGTTCGAAGAAATCAAGTACTGGCAGAAGCAGAAGTACTAAGTCTTCAAGTAGAAGACAGAAAGAAGCGGAAATAGAAATGAAGATAAAGAAGACCGAAATTCAACAACAGATGTTGAAAATGCAACAAGAAATGTTGGACTTACAATTTGCATTACAAATGGTAAAAGTTCAGGAAGAAGATGAGTCCAGTATAGACGAGAAAGTGAGTAGGTCGGTTGGAAATGAGTCAGTGGTGAGTAAAACACCAAATATTGAGACTTGGATGGCAGGAGAAGATCCCTGGAATTCAAAACATGCAAATTCAAACTCTGCAAATAGATCTGAGGTAGGTGATTTGCATTCTATTCAACAGGAAATATATCCTATTCCGAATCAAAATGACTTTTATCGGTGTCAGGCAGCTGATCCAAATATCACAAAAATGTTGACTAGGCAGTCTATTCCAAAAGATTTACCCATATTCAGTGGAGACCCCACTGAATGGCCAAATTTTATATTTCAATTTAGGAACTCGACAGCTCTTTGTGGCTACTCTAATGAAGAAAATCAGTGTAGACTGCAAAAATGCTTAAAGGGAAACGCAAAAAAGGTTGTCCAGTCTTTATTAATTTTACCGCAAAATGTTGACAAAGTAATGAGCCTTCTGGAGAATCGTTTTGGGCGTCCTGAACATATTATATTTCTTCTACTAGATAAAGTGAAAAAGGTACCTACCGTCAAAGAAGACAAATTAGAAATGCTTATTAATTTCTCAGACGAAGTCAAAAATCTTGTGGTTAGCATAGAAGTCTTGGGAGAAAATGATCATTTACGTAATCCAATGCTGCTGCATGATTTATTGGACAAACTGCCGACATCTTACAAGCTAAATTGCCAAAAGATAAATGTAAACTCGTTGAATTCAGTTCTTGGCTAGAAATGAAAGCAAATGCAGCTTGTCAACTCCAAATTCCGAAATTTGACAAGTTATCTGACAATGAAACGTCAAAGATGCGGAACTTCAAAAAAGACGTAACCCTAACTACCAAAGGTACAAATAAGATGTGTTTATGTTGCTCCAATAAAATTCATCATTTAAGTGTTTGTCCAAAATTTATATCATTTTCTACTGATGAGAGGTGGTCATTCATAACCTCTAATAAAATGTGTTTTTCTTGCCTTTTACCTTATCACAGCATTAAAGACTGTAGAAAGAAAAAGAAATGTGAAATAGATGGTTACAATAAACTTCATCATGAACTTTTGCATCATAAAATAGTTGATAGTACTGAACAACGTCCATCTACCTCACATGAATTACCTGTTGAAAATAACTGCCATATATTGACGAATAAAAGGGTTTTCCTGAAAATTATACCGGTTGTTATTTCAAATGGGAATGATTCAATGAATACTTATGCCTTATTAGACGATGCTTCTACTGTTAGTTTGATTGATCAAGATTTGGCTGACAAGTTGAATCTTAGCGGACCCCAACAATCGTTATATTTACAGTGGACCAATAATCAGGTAAATGAACAAGAAGATTCTAGAGTGGTAAGTTTCAGGATTCGTTCTAGTACAAATCATGACAAAAGCTATTATTTACGACACGTTAGAACGATAAAAGGACTTGCTTTACCTAGACAAACTATAAATATTGAAGACATATCACGTGAATACCCATATATCGACAATAGAACGACTTCTATGACTCATGCTGAACCCAAGATTCTGATAGGACAAGACAATTGGCCCTTATTGGTTAGTCGACAAGTTATCAACGGGCATTGGAATGGTCCAGCGATGAGTAATACTTTACTCGGATGGGTACTTCATGGTAACTACAAGGTTTCCCATGAGGCTAGCTACAGACACTCGGTATGTCATATAGACACGATAGTCAAGGATGATTTGGACATATTACACGACTTAGTCAAAGAACAATGGAAACTGGATTCGTTTGATAATCAAGCCCGAGTAATGTCCAAGGAAGATGTACGGGCTCAAATGATTATGGATACGACAATGGTAAGGAAGGGAAATAAATTTGAAACGGGTCTTCTGTGGAAAAATGTCAACTCAATTCTGCCGGAAAGTAAAAAGAATGCTTTAAGAAGACTGGTGTGCACTGAGAGGAAGATGAATAAAGATTCCATGTATGGAAAGATGTATTGTGATAAAATGTTTGATATGGAGAAAAAAGGCTATATCTCAAAAATGACGACATCTGACGACACTGAGGAAAATTCTACAAGGTTATGGTATTTACCTCACTTTGGCATAATAAACGCTAACAAACCAAACAAACTGAGAATTGTGTTTGACGCTTCTTCTAAATCGAATGGTTTGAGTCTGAACGACTGTCTTTTAACTGGACCTGACTTATACAATTCTCTTCAGACTATTTTATTGAATTTTCGTATTAAAAACATTGCTTTTACGGCAGATATCAAAGAAATGTTTTTGCAAGTAGGAGTAAGAAAAGAAGATCGTTCAGCACAGCGTATATTATTTCGTGGAATGGATAGACTGAGAAAACCTGACATCTATGAAATCAATGTTGTATTCTTCGGCTCCACCTGTCGACCTTGTTTAGCTCTAGAAGCAAAGAATCGAAATGCACAAGATTTTGCAAAAGAGTTCCCTAATGCTGTCAAAGCTATTATTGACCATCACTACATGGATGACTACCTTGGCACAGCAGATACTGAGGAAGACGCGAAAAACTTGATAAATGAAGTTATTCATGTACACAAACAGGGAGGATTCATAATCTGCAACTGGATGGCGAATGTTCAGAGTGTTCTTCAAGACTTGGATCAAAATTTATTAGCAGAATCGATGAAATGTTTGGAAAACAATATTGACACAATGACAGAACGGATTTTGGGAGTTTGGTGGAATCCAGAAAGAGACACTTTCTGCTTCAAAACTAAATTCCACAAAATCGACAAAGATATTTTAGACAATACAAGACGACCAACCAAAAGGGACGTACTTAGGGTTGTAATGTCTGTTTTTGACCCCCTCGGATTTCTGGCAAATTTTATGATACAAGGCAAAATTTTGCTACAAGACATATGGAGGAGCAAAATAGGATGGGATGACGAAATCACTGATATTTTGAACGAAAC
This sequence comes from Chrysolina oricalcia, assembly GCA_944452925.2. NCBI lineage: Eukaryota > Metazoa > Arthropoda > Insecta > Coleoptera > Chrysomelidae > Chrysolina > Chrysolina oricalcia. The sequence goes on from OX101813.2 coordinate 3,336,807, forward strand.
ATGGGAATTTTATATTGAAAACTTACGAAATATCTCTATTTTCGAAATTTCAAGGCAGTACTGTTCAATGGATAGGAAGAATAGTGTGATTCAATTACATATATTCAGTGATGCCTCTGAAAAAGCATTAGCCAGTGTTGCTTATCTTAGATGGGAATATCAGGATGATGTGAAAATTTGCTTTCTGAATGCCAAAACTAAGGTTGCACCTTTGAAACCGATATCCATTCCGAGGCTTGAACTTCAAGCTGCCCTTATAGGAGCAAGACTAGGAAATTATTTGAGAAACAACTTGGACTTGAACATTTCTAAAACTTTCCATTGGACTGATTCCAAAACTGTCCTGTACTGGATACGTTCAGAAGCACGTCGTTTCAAAGTATTTGTTGCTCAACGCCTTGGAGAGATTCAAGAATTGACAAATTCTTGTGAATGGAGATTCGTTGGATCCAAACAAAATGTGGCTGATTCTTGGGAAAGACTCATACAATCGGTGAAGAAAAATATCAAAGAAGTGTTGAAGTCAAAATATCCCCAGGAGCATGTTTTGAGAACAGTTTTCACTGAGATAGAATACATACTTAACTCCAGACCACTGACTCATGTACCAATAGATCCCGACGACCAAGAAGCACTGACACCAAATCATTTCCTGATTGGACCTTCCTATATTGCTTTGCCATGTGCAGACATAGACTTACAAAATGTGAATCTCTTATCTAAATGGAAAGCTGCCCAGAAGATCACCAAACCAGATGTTTCAGTCTTACCTGAAATATCGATTATTTTCAATTATATTCCGGTTCGAAAGGCGAAAATTAAAACTAAATTTTTTGTATGTCAGTGTCTAATTAAATTTTTTTATCAACAACATAACAATTTCAATTCATAGACGACTATTCACAAATCATACATATTGAACTAAACAATTATAAAATAAATGATACAATAAAATTAGGTTAATCTGGAACAATCACTCTGACATGGTTGAGAATTGATACAAGCTTGCTCATTACAGTGGCCACAAGCTAAAGAGCACTGCAACCCCGATTTCCTGCATCCACAACGCGAACCACAATCACTTTTGCAGTTGAAGAAGATTGTGTTGAGCAATTCCTCTGGAGCAGGTGCTAAAATGGTCGTGATAGGTTCTAGGAATCCGTTACGCATTGTCCAACCCCACCCTAGGGGTTCCAAATCATGCCCTAACCATGTTTGAACTTGATAATAAACACGATTGAAATGTTGGTGAGCTGCTGCACTTGTTGGTTGAATAACTATTAACTGTAAAATTTGTGTTTCTTTTTTTAAACTTCGATAGCGCAACTAGAGAGAAAATAAAATGGACGTTTTCACGTTAAGAATGACAACCAATACAATATGAAAGATCTCACCCTCTTGCCGGCGATGCTTCTGCGTCTTCGGGATTCCTGTTCTGGATGTTCACGTGTTAGGAGCGCCCCTGTTCCAGAACGTCGGGTAGTTGGGTACTCGACTCCAAAGGGCACCACACAAAAATATGCACAAATTATGTATGAAACCGAAATAGCGAGTATAGCTCAAAAGTAGCGTAGGTGAAAAATGAACACCTAAAAGATTTGATCTCTATGGCGTCAAATCGAGTACTCGTCGTTATCGTTGGTCATCCAGCCAAGAGGCTTTCTTTCAAGAGGAGCATAAAAGACCATTCAGTGTCGTACTAGGTTCATCTGCTGAAGCCCATCTTACACATTGGAAATCATAAAGTATTTTAACTTACGCGAACCTAACAGTACCGGTTTATTCAGTTTCGTAGACTTGACGTATTGTACATAACGAAGATGATCAATTCTGTCCACAGATTTTGGAGCATTATAGATAAGATTTGAATTCCAGTCTCAAATAATCTTTGATCCGGACAATTTTCTTCTTCAAATGCTGCTGCTAGTTGGTCCTAATCCGGCAGTTTCTCAAATGAATTTAAAAACCGTTCTTTTTCCTTTTTTAAAAAGCGCAGATATCGTATCACAACCACTTAAGGCGTGCAGAAACAAAATATGTTTCTTCGAACGAGATTATTTATCAAAACTTAATTATTATCATTGAATAGATAGACTCGCAATTGATGAAAAAAATTATTAAATTTATTATATTTGATAACAAATGAAAATTATCATTAATTATTAAACTTTATATAGCGTAATTTGACCGGGACTATACCGGTTTACCTTACATAACCGCGCGCTCTCCGCCCTCTATCTCGAATATGATTTAACGTGTGGAAAACTTTGGAACAAAAGTTGTAGGGAATTTAATTCCCTTCAATATTGATAATCAATATAAATAGCGAAAACCCCATATTTGCCCTCAAATTTTAAAAGACGCGTACATCCTACCATATGTAGGTTTTGAGGCAACTTTCAGAATGCCAAAATACAAGTTTATACAAATATTCAGCTGGGTATATCGAATTCCGAGATTCTTACCTAAGGTTCACTAAGATGATTGGATTATACCCAAGTAGCACACCTATATTGGTAAAATATTGGTACAATATTGTCAACATATTGGCGAAATATTTGAAATGCAATGTTGACGAGAAAAATGTTGAGATGGAAATGTTCTCTATATTATTTGGATTCATAAATGTATAAATCCATTCGCACAGCCACTGTACGAGAATTTCTCTGAAACGAATTTCTGCGTTTTTTATAAACACCTGTTTTTTGTGCTGTTCTGCGGGGTCGTGGCAGACTATTGTTTTTCCAATTATCATCTTTCATGTGAACATTCGGCGATATTGGTCCAATATTACTTGAATAATATTGGCGAAATATTCTCGAACTAATATTGGCCTCAAAATATTTGGCGATATTGGTACAATACAAAAGAAATATTCTCAATAATTGAAAATTGAATCGATCCATGACAATATTGGCACAATATTCAATAGTTATATTGTCGAGAAGTAAAATGTGAACATTTTGCGACATTGGTCGAATATTGTTTGAATATTTCAAAAATAGTTTTGGTGAAATATTCTTGAAGCAATAATGGCCTCCAAATATTTATCGATATTGGTACAATATCATTTGGTTATATTGGAGGATGTCAATATACCTTGGTAAATTATTAAATGTCTTTTAGTTGATGAAGGTGACACCAGAGTCTGCCTTTTGATCGCCATACCCACTGAGTGAGCTGACTTGAAAACAAGTTAAGGGAAGTATTTGATAAACTTTCGTAGGTTTTAGGAGACGTTCTATCTGTAGCGCCACCTAGCGGATTTTTATGCAGGTTTGATCATGACCAAATTTTAATATGTTTCATTGAATATTTGGCCAATATTCAAATTTCATCTCAATCTAAATGTAGGAAACAATGTGAAGACAATATTGTTTTAATGATATCTATAATTATCATTAATATTATTAATATTGACCCAATATTTTATTAATAAGATTTGTTGAATATTGGCGAAATGATATTCAACCAATGTGTAATTACACTTGGAGATACAATATAGTTTTTATTCCTAGAATCGATATTAGGGGAATATTGGGATTGCGATATTTATTCTAGATGTTAAAAACGACGTGAAGACAATATTGTTTTATCGATATTGGTAAATATCATTCAACCAATATTGACTCAATATGAGTTATTACAATTTGTCAAATAAAGTGGAAATGATATTCAACCAATATCCTATCAAACTTGGAAATACAATATACTTTTTTTCCCTATAATCGATATGACTGGAATATTTGGATTGCAATATTTATTCTAGATGTGGAAAACAATATATAACCAATATTGCATTATCGATATTGGTAGAAATTATTGAACCATTATTGACCCAATATTTCATGTGATAATCTACATTCAAAACTATTTCAACCAATATTCCACCAATATTATTAATATAATATTGTTTCTTGAATGTTCACCCATATTGGACCAATATTGATTTTTCATTTACAATATTGGCTCAATATGGAACCAAGATTCAGCCGATATGATGAGATACCTGTGTAATCGGTTGGATTTTCATTCAATGCATTAGAACAAGAAAACAAATGGCTACAATCTGCCATTTTTTTTTGAAAAAGTATGGGTTTTCATAAAGTACATGAATATTCAAATTATTGCCTGTCCAACAGTATCTAGTTTTTCTTGTAAAGGATGACAATTCAAATGCGTACAAATGCTATATCTAATAAAAGAAATTATAAAATTTTAACAAATTGTCCATAACTGTTACTAGGATATGGAAGTTGAACTGAAATGACACATGGAATAATCCTCCCCATCAGCCCCCTTATTTCCTGCCTCCCCACCACCTCCACTGATTTACAGTCACTCGCATTCATATACTTCCAATAGAAATATCTACGAGTGATAGCTCATTGAATAGCTGGTGAACTCTCACCCTTCCTCCTCAAACAAGTAATTTTGGTGAACACGTCTGCGTAGGAGAATGAAATGAAAAAAATGAATCATGAATATTCTATTTACCTGAACAGGTATTTTCAAATTCTTAGCTAGTTAGTTACATGAAACATTAATCGATGGAATTGAGTTCAGGATCTTCAGATATACCTACCTACTTGAAATAGCATTGATAAATAAACTTTCAAAATATACCTACAAAACGAAGGTGTTTACATTGTACAGGGCGGCATTTTTTAGTCCCACCCCCAATTAACTTTTGAACGGTTCGTCGTACAAACAAGGATCAATAACAATTTTGAAAGGAATCACCGTTACTACTTTCTGAAATGAAAAACACTGTGATTGTAAGATAGGAGGGGGTAACATCAATTAAAGAGTTTCAAATCGCATTGGGGCTCAACCCTGCCAAAATATCACATATAATCTCATAAAAAAATATAGACGAATTATGAGAATTTATAAGGATCTACGTGGAGAGTCTGTAACCTATACGTACGTTATCCCTGGCACATACACGTTTTGGATGTACCTATCAGGATTCATAAGTAGGTGTAATTTATAAGCATACCCGAATACATTTCATACGAGTTTGTATCAGGCAGTGGTTGTTTGAGGGAACTATGACATTCGATGAGGTATTTCACTTTCAGTAACAACGATATTATATGCTCATTCACAAGCTTGTCAACGTATGAGAAAAGTGTGGAAATTGACAATCACTAATCTTATTTGGTATCGTATGAAAAAAGTGGATTCAGTATTCGATGATCTGTATCAGAAATTCCGTATCCAATTTTATTGGGTATCTTATGGAAAAAGTGGGATCACGATGTGATGGTTTGGATCAGAAATTCCTTATCTAAGTATATGCGATTCCTATAAGTTTTCATACCACTCAAAATCACTGAGAATTCACAAGTGTCGATGAGAAAATAAGGATACAGAGTATAAGAGTTTGTATTAGGCAATGGTGGTACAAAGAGACTATATACACGATTCGATGAGGTATTCCAATTTCAAACAAAATAATGTTTTATCCTCATTCAAAATCTTGAGAACCTGTGTGTGGAAATACACAATTTATAATCTCATTCGGTATCGTATAAAAAAAGTGTGGTCAGGACTTGATGGTCCAATCCGTATTTGGAACTCCGTATCCAATTTTATGCGAATCCTTTGAGATTTCATGAGATCCAACAGTAGGAACATTATATAAGAAACCAAGTGGAAAATTATAAACAAAATATTCTTAAGAATATCCGAATAGATTATTATTATCATATCATGCCAGAATATTTCAAATATATTTCAGAAAGATCAACACAAGATCAACGACATGCAAAATTCCAGGAAAATCTTTCTAGATTTTAAAACATATCAGAAGAATCATAATGTACCCCCGGTTATTTTATCTACGCCTACAAATTACTACAAATAATGATATATGTTTCAAAATGACTTCAGTTGCAAATAATAAATTTTTTTTATCATAATCGGATAATCGAGAATGAATTTATTTACTCATTATATCCCTCGTATGTCAAATGTTTTCGCTAATAAACAGTTTTCGTTTCTTTTCCAAAGAACTGCATAGTTCTTTCACGAGTCTTGAGCTCTGAATGTCTGAATCGTTGTATGAGGGGTAATCCTCATACATCGTCTGTATTTATGTAATGAATGAATCTCTAACCGGCTACTCGGAGAGCTTCTTCCTCTACTCGGAAGATGGTGCGGCCTAGACCACGTTTTATAGAGCGTGATCAGAGCAAGTAAATAACAACCACGGAGAGTTGTGATAATATACACGAGGAACAGATGGTGTTAACTGGCTGCACAGATCTATCTGATCTACCTCCTTTTCGTTTCTATTAGAAATGAATTTGTAATTTACATATTATTTGTAATTTGAAAATGACTTCATTCTTTATGTGCATAAGTGCATATAAAATTATAAAATCCATTTATTCATTCTTCATATGGAACGTGCCAGGAACAATCTGGCAGACTTCGCAGGATACCAATGATTTTTTTTTTTTTTAATAATCAAGTTACTGCGATAAAATCTCATACGTTCTAATTTATTTTCAAACTGCAGGACCTCATAGAAACATGTAGCATCCATCCCAGTAATCGCTGATAGAAACGGATAACAGTTATGTCTAAGAACACAGAACATGGCTCTTTACGGATTTGCGGTTTTACTATCCGTGATGTCCTGGTCCACGCTCCCAGTCGATTCGACTTCGCTGGCCACTATATCTTCTACAGCCCCAGGGGCTGATGTCTTGCCTGAATCTTCTTCCTCCTTCTGCTTGCTCGAGTCCTTGCGGAGGCCATGAACGGGGATTTTCCCGAACCTGAAGAGAATGGTGTATCCCATTTTCTTGATAGCCTCGCAGGACTCGTCATCAATGCCAATGTTTTTGCTCCCTAGTACCTTTCACAAGTGGGTGTAAAGCCCCATGTTTTGTGTTCTTACTAGGTCTAGCAACTTCTCCGGTTCAAAGTATGAGCTCCTGGGGATGAACACAGTGACGGTGTTCGCCCTTGGGATATCTTCTCTCAGACACACCTTCAGCTCCGCACTCTTCCAGGGGTTCAGACTGGGGGCATTTGCCCTCAGCAAGTCTGCCGACTCTTCGGTGACTCAGTCTACCACAAGCATGCTGGGGCAAAAGTGGATTCCTCCACCATCTCCTGTACGATGGTGTCTTCAAGTGCTGTGGGTTGCTCAGCACTCAGCGTCTCTCCTAGGTAGTTTTTGCGGAAGACCGCAACTTTTGTCATACTCACCTTTTCAGCATAGCTGGTGGCTTGCCCAGTTTGCTTAGCAGTGGCCGTGCTACCTCCTACTTCAGTCTTTCTGCTCTTAACATTCGACGTTGAGGGGGTGTTATGATTTTGGTACCCCTCTTCTCCGTCTGTTGTGGAGGTTGCTCTTGAGGCCTTTTTCACTCGACGGATTTCCTTCCTGCTTCCTCAGGTATCAGGTGAGGAAGCGAAGGTACCATCTTACTCCTGCCCCACTGAGGCCCTTTTTCGGAGGATCATCAATACCTCCAGGCTTGCCTGGAGGTGGCAGGTCTTGTTTCCTCCGGTTTTTCTTGGATGGTTTCTTGAAGGAAATTCCTCTACCGGATGCTTCCTCCGAAGGTTTTTCCTCCTTATCCTTTTCCCCACCCTTTTCTCCACCCTTTTCTTCCCGTGGGAGCTCAGTGCATCCTGGGTTGCGGTGACTTCCCGCGATTTTTTTTCACACTTCTCCATGTTGGTCCCACGAATAGCTAGGGAACCTAGACTCGGCTACGCCTGATCTCCGCACGGAGAAGCAAGGCTGATACTCCGGCCCTGTTCAAGATGGTGCTTTCCCACCGCCATGCATCCATTGGCACGGGTCGTGTAACACCTTAGATTGGAAAGGTGCTCAGCGCCACCATTTCGGTGGTGACCTACGGTGTGCCTATGTGTCGCATAGCACACCTCGCAGACCGTCCGGCTATTCGTCACCTGCCGACGATGCTAGTGGCCGCCCAAGCCCAAGCTAAGGGTGGTTTCCCTGGAAATCACAGCAGAAAGATGGATAAACCTCTCCAAATCTCCCAAGAGCTGCCATATCTCCTTTCAACTCAATAGTCAGTAGTCTCAACTCGAGTTCATTATCACGCCGCTCCAATGACATAGACAACCGCCATTCAAGAGACCGCTTAGTTTGAAATAAGAGCGATGAATGCAGCACAAATACATTTAGGGTTGCAGCAACGTCAAAACTCTCTATTTCAATGTACTCAAAAATATTGGTAATGAACATTGTTTTCCAGTGTTTATTCAACACAAGATGGCTGTTGGAGTATTTGAGGAATGATGCCTATGCAAGAGACTACGATCATTTCCATTATGAAAGGAGCTATAATCGAAGCCTTCGCATTAGTGATTCAGAAGATATGGTCAGGTAAAGGTTTGCACCTCGTTTTATCGGTTGCGCCTAGTAAGATTCTGAAGAGTTATCGGTTGCACCCAGTTCTTACAATTTTTACTGTATGGTTCATATGAGGAGCTACACATAATTACAGATGGGCTTAAACCCATCTCGACAGAAATTGACGATAATTTAAGTGCCATTAAAAAAGCTGAAGACCTATTTATGGTCAAGATTCCTGGTAATTCCAGGATTGTAGATTTCTTTGTTGGCCAACTAAAATCTTCATGAATGTGTACATATTCTGGTCAATGTCCAGTGACGTTTGAGCTATTTTGGGACGTTTCTCTACCGATTCCGCAGATAACAGTACAAATAATTTTTTTTTTTGTAAAATTTGTTTTTACGAAACTCACAGGTTTTCGGAGAAAACCCCTCAAAAGCAGAGTCTGGCTCATCGTTTGGATTCTTTTACCAATGAAGAAACTTTTAACGATGTTTAAAAACCAACATGTTTGAAGTGCAGAGAGAAAAGGAAGTTCACGAAGTACCCATCTATTTGAAAATTTCCTAAAATTCTAGTGATAAATTTGTTTGTCTCGTGGAGAAATTGAAAATTGATTTTCCAATAGAAGGACTGGATAAGAGCAACTGTGCAGCAGACAGTGTAGCCCCTCATCGATATACCCTTCATGCACTATCCTATCACAGCGGAACCTCCACTGATGGACACTACACGGCACACTGTAGACACCCTTATGCAGATACGTGACATGAGTAAAATGATTCCTGTGTGTCAACAATTTCATCAAATATTGTTGTGGGCAGAAAGGCATATGTTGTATTCTATGAGTCCTACTCATAGAAAATCTTAATTTTTGAGAATTATAATTTTTTGTTGAATTAGGTTATTTATATTCATTTCAGAAATATAAATAAAAAAGTTATTGGGTATATCCCTCAAATTGTTGTGCAACCGTAGACACGTGTTTCGAACTCAAGCTCTCATCAGTACGGTAAAATCAAGTGCGAAGATGTACAACACTTGGATGTCAACAACAGGAAGCCAACCACACATTTGTGGCTTCGGTTAGAAGACCTTCAGCTTTCAAGGCAACAACTAACGTCGCCACGAAGGCAGATATAGCTACCAGCGTAACAATCCTACCCAGGAAAATATAAATCAAGATGGATTTATCGAGGGGCAATATATAAAAATATAAATAGAAGAGTTATTGGGTATAGCCCTCAAATTGTTGTGCAACCGTAGACACGTGTTTCGAGCTTAAGCTTTCATCAGTACGGTAAAATCAAGTGCGAAGATGTACAACACTTGGATGTAAAAGTAGAAACAAAGGATGTCAACAACAGGAAGCCAACCACACATTTGTGGCTTCGGTTAGAAGACCTTGTGCTTACAAGGCAACAACTAACGTTGACACGGAGGCAGCTATAGCTACCAGCGTGACAATCCTACCCAGGAAAATACAAATAAGGGTGGATATAGCGAGGGGCAATATATGAAAATATAAGTAGAAAAGTTATTGGGTATAACCCTCAAAATGTTCTGCAACCGTAGACACGTGTTTCGAGCTTAAGCTCTCGTCAGTACGGTGAAATCAAGTGCGAAGATGTACAACACTTGGATGTAAAAATAGAAACAAAGGAAGTCAACAACAGGAAGCCAACCACACATTTGTGGCTTCGGTTAGAAGACCTTGAGCTTTCAAGGCAACAACTAACGTCGCCAAGAAGGCAGATATAGCTGCTAGCGTGACAATCCTACCTAGGAAAATATATATCAGGGTGGATTTATCGAGGGGCAATATATAAAAATATAAATAGAAGAGTTATTGGGTATAGCCCTCAAATTGTTGTGCAACCGTAGACACGTGTTTCGAGCTTAAGCTCTCATCAGTACGGTAAAATCAAATGCGAAGATGTACAACACTTGGATGTCAACAACAGGAAGCCAACCACACATTTGTGGCTTCGGTTAGAAGACCTTCAGCTTTCAAGGCAACAACTAACGTCGCCACGAAGGCAGATATAGCTACCAGCGTAACAATCCTACCCAGGAAAATATAAATCAAGATGGATTTATCGAGGGGCAATATATAAAAATATAAATAGAAGAGTTATTGGGTATAGCCCTCAAATTGTTGTGCAACCGTAGACACGTGTTTCGAGCTCAAGCTCTCATCAGTACGGTAAAATCAAGTGCGAAGATGTACAACACTTGGATGTAAAAGTAGAAACAAAGGATGTCAACAACAGGAAGCCAACCACACATTTGTGGCTTCGGTTAGAAGACCTTGTGCTTACAAGGCAACAACTAACGTTGACACGGAGGCAGCTATAGCTACCAGCGTGACAATCCTACCCAGGAAAATACAAATAAGGGTGGATATAGCGAGGGGCAATATATGAAAATATAAGTAGAAAAGTTATTGGGTATAACCCTCAAAATGTTCTGCAACCGTAGACACGTGTTTCGAGCTTAAGCTCTCGTCAGTACGGTAAAATCAAGTGCGAAGATGTACAACACTTGGATGTAAAAATAGAAACAAAGGAAGTCAACAACAGGAAGCCAACCACACATTTGTGGCTTCGGTTAGAAGACCTTGAGCTTTCAAGGCAACAACTAACGTCGCCAAGAAGGCAGATATAGCTGCCAGCGTGACAATCCTACCTAGGAAAATATATATCAGGGTGGATTTATCGAGGGGCAATATATAAAAATATAAATAGAAGAGTTATTGGGTATAGCCCTCAAATTGTTGTGCAACCGTAGACACGTGTTTCGAGCTTAAGCTCTCATCAGTACGGTAAAATCAAATGCGAAGATGTACAACACTTGGATGTCAACAACAGGAAGCCAACCACACATTTGTGGCTTCGGTTAGAAGACCTTCAGCTTTCAAGGCAACAACTAACGTCGCCACGAAGGCAGATATAGCTACCAGCGTAACAATCCTACCCAGGAAAATATAAATCAAGATGGATTTATCGAGGGGCAATATATGAAAATATAAATAGAAGAGTTATTGGGTATAGCCCTCAAATTGTTGTGCAACCGTAGACACGTGTTTCGAGCTCAAGCTCTCATCAGTACGGTAAAATCAAGTGCGACGTTAGTTGCTGCTTTGAAAGCTCAAGGTCTTCTAACCGAAGCCACAAATATGTGGTTGGCTTCCTGTTGTTGACTTCCTTTGTTTCTATTTTTACATTCAAGTGTTGTACATCTTCGCACTTGATTTTACCGTACTGATGAGAGCTTAAGCTCGAAACACGTGTCTTCGGTTGCACAACAATTTGAGGGCTATACCCAATGACTTTTCTATTTATATTTCTATATATTGCCCCTCGATATATCCATCCTGATTTATAATCATTTTATTTATATCCATCTATTCATATTTTTATCTATTTCTGAATATAACATTGAATGACATGAAGAAAATTGACAATATTGAAGAACCACTCTCTCCAATTATATCCACCAACAGAAAAATATGGTGCAGATATCAGAAAACATCTACTTCCTGGCTAATACCACGACGGCTATTGCATTTTATCTACTCGATATTTCTGCAATGTTCCTCCAAGAAGACCAAATAGCAAGTACTCATTCTAATAAAACAACAGATCATCCTTCATTTGGTTGGAGTAGACCACCTGCAGACATGTACCGAAGTTCATGACTCTCGTCAGTGCAAGGCTAGGTCGGTCAATATTAGAGCAGTTCTGTCCCTACCGGAAGAATGGCAATCAGTTGTTCCTAATATTTCCTCACAAATGAAACAGCTGGTAAAAATATTCTTTTCATTTGATTGATACTCTGCGGTAAAAAATGTAAGCACTTGTAGCCAAGGAAAAAGTTGTTTTCTGTTAGATGATTGCCTCAAATTTCTACTTGATGGAAATATACAGGGCAATTCAAATTCGACCCCCACCATTGGGATCTCCTAAACTACAGGAGATACGTCGAAGCTTAAATTGGGGCAAAGTTGCGTATTCTGGTGCTCAACAAAATACTATTTTGAAACTTGTAAAATTCCGAGTATTTCCGGAAATATCGGGAAAAAACTGAAAATCGGAATTTTCGTGTTTCTATCGTTATTTGACAACATCGCTCAATACCAAAAGTATATTTTCATTTATACTTTTTTTCAGCTACACGTTTTCATGTTCAGATTTACTATCCGACGTTTCGTCTTCTGGCATTCATCATCAACTTTTTTTTCTGATATGGGCGCCATATTGTTTTTTTATACAGAAAAATAGTGATTCTCATTCTGATTTCATTGATGTATAATTTGTTATGATTTGCAATTCCGAAACCACAGATATTAAAAAAAACAACTTCATCTGAGATGGTCATGACTCCATCGATAATTTTTTTTAATAAACACTAGTTGTCAGAACTCATTTATCATCATAAGTTTGTACAAATACTTCTGTCGAAATGTCCTCATTCTCAAATGAAGAAAAACGAGCACAAATTTATTTTGAATTATATCCGGAAAGACAAAAGCCGGATAGAACATTATTCGGAATTTTGGACAAACACTTGGCTGAGTACGGTGCGTTTCAAAAACCAAGAATGAAATATGGAAGCGGAGTGGAACAAAATATTAGACGTAACTTATTAGCCAAGGTAAAATAATTGTTCATTCCATATTCCAAGAAGTATAATTATTTTTGGTACTTTTTGAGATAAATGCAGATCCTTCCAAATCAACACCTCAAGTCTCGGCAGAAATGGATGTGCCACAGGAGGGAATTCAAAAAAAGTGGTTTGAAATGTTATAAGATACATATTTCACAAAAATTACATCCAGGTGATCCTGAGAGAAGGATGGAATTTTGTAGCTGGCTCTCGAATAGGGTAAACCCTATAAACTTCTTGAAAAACATTATTTAGACCGACGAAAGTACTTTTTCGAACTGTGGTGTTTTTAATAGAAATAATGAGCACATTTGGAGTGAAAATAATCCACGACACTTCAGAGAAGTCAGACCACAAGTTCGGTTTCATTTGAATGTGTGGTCTGGAATTTATGACGACCAAATACTTGAACCTCATTTCTTCTCTAATACTTTGAACAGGGAAACCTATCTTCGGTTCTTAAGAAATGAATTCGAAGAATATATGTATACGTTTACCCTTGTTAATTATTACAGCTGCTGGTTTCAGCATGACGAGGCTCCTCCACACAATAAAAGAGCAGTTTGCGAATATTCACACTAAAGATTTCCTTATAGGTGGTTAGGAAATTCTGGACCAGTGAGGTGGCCGGCAAGGTCACCTGAACTTACAGTTTTGGATACTTTCTTGTGGGGCACTTTAAAGAACAGAATCTATGGAGAGCAAGAATATGACACAGTAGATGAACTTAGAGACAATATCATCACGCAATTCAGGTCTATCAGAAGAAGGGATATTGTTAGTGCTGTTATTAATTTGAGACGACGAGCTCGGTTATGTATTCAAGAGGAAGGCCATCATTTCGAACACTTGTTGTAATATTTTTTGTGCATTTTTTACAAGCTCATGATTTCATTCTTGGTTTTTGAAACGCACTGTACTCAGCCAAGTGTTTGTCCAAAATTCCAAATAACGTTCTATCCGGCTGTTGTCTTTCCGGATATAATTCAAAATAAATCTGTGCTGTTTCCGTACTATTCCTATCAAATTTATAATAAAGTTTCAACATATCTCGTTTTTCTTCATTTGAGAATGAGGACATTTCGACTGAAGTATTTGTGCAAACTTATTATGTTTAATGAGTTTTGACAACTAGTGTTTATCAAACAAAATTTTTCGATAGACTCATGACCATCTCAGATGAAGTTGTTTTTTTTTTAATATCTGTGGTTTCAGAGGTGCAAATCATAACAAATTATACATCAATGAAATCAGAATGAGAATCACTATTCTTCTGTATAAAAAAACAATATGGCGCCCATAACAGAAAAAAAAGTTGATGATGAATGCCAGAAGACGAAACGTCGGATAGTAAATCTGAACATGAAAACGTGTAGCTGAAAAAAAGTATGAAAATGTACTTTTGGTTTCAAGCTATGTTGTCAAATAATGATAGAAAAAAATTAATACGAAAATTCCGATTTTCAGTTTTTTCCCGATATTTCCGGAAATACTCGGAATTTTCCAAGTTTCAAAACAGTATTTTATTAAGCACCAGAATACGCAACTTTGCCCCAATTTAAGTTTCGACGTATCTCCTGTAGTTTAGGAGATCCCAATGGTGGGGGTCGAATTTGAATTGCCCTGTATAGAGAGAATGGTAGTTCGACATTGTCAATTTTGTTCATTTTATTTAATGAAATTGAACATAAACAATTATGTTAATTTGCATAAACGAACCATTTCACAAAAAAACATGTTGTGATAGAAAACTTTTAATCCGAACCTTGTTTCCTTAATTAATGGAGAAGAAACTCAAATATTATTGAATAATTTAGTTTGGTGTGTTATTCAGTGATATTCATTGGTTTTATCGGTTCGGGAATTCAATATTCATTTTGATAATAAATTTTCAATTCCTCTCATAGATCTTTTCGATATTTATGCATAAAACGTCGTTAATATTATTCGCATGAAATATTCATAAAGATTATGAATATGGAATATTCATATAGATTGAAAATATTCGAGATGAGGATTCAGTCTGAAAAAGTGGTCGTTCTGGTTTCAAGAGCGCAAAGAATGAACACTTCAGGTGATTGAGATAACTGGATAAAGTACCCGAAAAAACTTTTGTCCTACAAAATGGATGGTAGGACTGAAGAGTCCCCCACTCCCAACATGTAACAATGACGTGAACATGAGAAATCATAAGTAACCAGTGGATTTTTCTACCGTTGCGTTGCTTGGTTAATAGTGACATTTTGGCGACGAACTAAGTTCAGAGCGTATTGAACCCAAGTTACTGGTTTGACGTCATTATTTCTATGGAAGTGAATTTCTCACCAAAATGAAGTTTGCCATGTCAACTGTCGAAATGTGGTCGAGATCGAGAAAGTAATCATAACCTCTATATCCAAAATCATGGAGAGGACAGACACTATAATTTTTTTAATTAATGAAATAATGTTTGATGATAGCATTGTAATTATATACTTCAACATACATGCCAAGCTATAATTACTTGTGTTTTGAGGATTGGTTACCAAATTATTTGGATACGGATTTATTAGGAATCTTCAAAATAACCAATGCAACATTTTACCATTTCATGAGAATAGTATCCCGGAAAGATGAAAGTACCAATAGTCAACATGGTGGATTTATTCCCATATCTGCTGAGAAATCTTTACTTCAATCAATGGAGAAACTTCGAAGTCGATTACTGATAAATTCAACTTGAGTGAATCAACTGTATTAATATAATCACTGAATATTATATTCAGCTTATTGCTGTATCTTCAACTTACATACAGGGTGTTAATTAAGTACGTTGACAAACTTCGGGAGGTGATTCTTTGAAGGTTTTCAGGACGAAAAGTTCATATAAACAAATGTCTCAACCGGCTTGGTTTTCGAGATACAGGGCGATAAAAATACATTTTTTTCAAGATTTTTTAGAGTTAACTTCGACATTTTCGACAATAATCAGTTCAAATTGGGCAAGTACAATCCATTCAATAGGGCGCACCATACAAAATAATGCATTTCTTAAATAATTCACAGGGTCCTCCTTTTTTCAAAGTCAAGCTTTGTTCAACCCTTCAGAATTTTTTTTTCCGCCGCCACTGACATATTATGAGAAAGGAATAATCAATGTTGTTTCATTTAACATCTTTTTGATATCTTGCATTTTTTCATTTACTTGTACGGTTCAGGGGCTATAATGAAAATATTAAGTTAAACATTTTCCAGTGTGGCATAACATTAGAAAATTTGAAAATTAAACATTTTCAATTATTGTAAATTGATGGAAATATTTTTTCAGAATTAGAAAAATCTACGATGAATAAAAATTATACAATAAAAAATATAAAGACAAGCTTTTATACAAATGCACTGAAAATGAAAAAATAATTTGTTTAATTTTTTGTAGGTTATTCTGTGAGTATCAAAATCTTTCTGTACAAGATTACCAAGATCAAACAATGAAATGAATTATTTTTTCCTTTTCAGTGTATTGTATAAAAACTTTAAAATGTTTTCTTTTTATAATTTTCATTTTTAACATTTTAGTTTATTTTTTATGTGAAACTGAAAATCTCCAACCCAAAAACCATCACATACCAATTTTGAACAGAATCGGATCATAATCACAAAACTCGTCCGCCATATTGGAGCCGCCATTTTGTTTTTTAACAAACATTTTTTCAATGCATTGTCACCGGAATTACGGAAACCTGCCAAATTTCAAATTAATCGGAGTATTAGAAGTGGGTCAAATTCAACTTTTATTAAATTGGTTGTTAGTTAGTTACAAGTGAAGCTAAATAAAAGCTTGTTATTGTAAAGATGTGATTTCTTTTTGTGATATCTAACGGAAAACTACTATCTCCCCGTCACTGCGGTACGCTGGATATTAAACTAGATCTGACAGATATTGGGAAAACCTTAACTTTCAACCTGATGATTCTGATGGTAAAAATGTGCATTTTCATTGAGATATTTGATTAAAAATGTTTTTACCCATCAGTCTTGATAGAGAACTCATACAATTTTTTTTTTTTATTTTAAAAAAAGATATTTTTTAGTTTTCAATTGAACGTTTCCTTTTCAACATAAAAAACTTCCGAGAGGTAATCCTGTAATGGAAGATAGTTAATAGGGTTTATCTAATAGTCGCAGATCATTACACATTTGATTTTCATTTATGAATCTCTGGTCATAACTCCGAAAAACTAAATCAAACAAATTTTTGTTTCCGTATGGAGTACATTATTTTATCAGAAATTTCGGTTTGTTTTTTCTTCTGCAGTAACGCAGAAATTTTGTAATCAATTTGAATTCATAAAAATAGCAAGTGGGCTTTGATATTAATTCATTTATTTAAATATCAACAACTTGACAGTTATCGAAAGTTGAGAAACTGTCTCATTGTTAATTCTTCATTAGTGCAAGCTATAAAGCAGATTCATTCAATATTCCTTTGGAAAAAATGGTTGGATATACAAATTCAGAAATGGCAGACATGCACTTAATGTATGGAATGGCTGATGGTAACGCTCGTGCCGCCAGACGAATGTATCTAGAAAGATTTCCACAACGTCATATTCCCAGCACACAAATGTTCATCAATATTCACTCCCGTCTTCGTGAAACGGGTACTTTCAAGAGGTCTGCTGTTCTCATAGGAAGACCCAGGAGAGTTAGAACAGTTCAGATAGAAGAAGCTGTACTTAACGAAATTGAGCAGCATCCAGACACCAGTACAAGACAAATTGCGGCACAGTTTAACGTAACCCATGTATTGGTATGGCAAATTTTAAAAGAGCAACAACTTTATCCCTATCACATACAGCGTGTTCAAGCTCTTCTGCCAAGGGATTTTCCAAAGAGATTAACTTTTTGCACTTGGATTCGAAATAAATTGTTGGAAAATCCATGGTTTTTATCTCAAGTGTTATTCACCGATGAGGCATGCTTTTCCCGTAAAGCCATTATTAATTTTCACAACAATCATATGTGGGCTGATGAAAACCCACACGCCGTGATTGAAAACCATTTTCTGTGATTGTTTGGGTTGGAATTGTAGGGAATTTCCTTATCGGGCCACATTTTCTGCCTCATAGACTCAATGGTGACCATTATCGACATTTTCTTGAATTCATCTTACCTGGACTCCTAGAAGAGATCCCACTGAGGGAAAGAATTGGAATTTGGTTTATGCATGATGGTGCTCCAGTACACTTCAAATTTGTTGCACGCCAATATTTAGAAGAGAATTATTCTGATCGCTGGATTGGGCGTGGTGGGCCACAACTTTGGCCACCAAGGTCACCCGATATGAATCCACTTGATTTTTACCTCTGGGGGCACCTTGAATCTTTAGTGTACCGAACTCCAGTTCAAAGTGAAGAAGAACTGAGGAATCGCATACAGGAGTCATGCGGAATTATAAGAAACACTCCTGGTATTTTTGAGCGTGTCCGCCAGTCTATGGTTAGGCGCATAAACGCATGCATTGAAGTTGGCGGTGGCCATTTCCAGCAGCTGCTATGATATATCAATTTCAATAATGGTCCTTTTCTGATCTTAATTTTGTTCCTAGGGAATTTATGTTACTTTGCTCTAGTATTTGATAATAAAGTTATTCACTATTGAAAATGTCCAAAATTATTTTGCCATAATTAACTTTGTGCAATACATATTCAACCTGAGTTATGGTAAAAATTGTATGGGAGCTCCATAACATTACATTTTCTCTACACGAGCAGAAAATAGCTATTTGTGTAATGAGAACAAAATGACGTATTGCGTCACGCGCTAATCTTTGGAGAATGACACTTCGAGAAATGAATTATTTTATATCATGCGCACTATTGAATGGATTGTACTTGTCCAATTTGAACTAATTTGGATCGATTATTGTCGAAAATTTCGAAGTAAACTCCAAAAACTCCTAAAAAATGTATTTTGATCACCCTGTACTTCGAAAACCAAGCCGCTTGGGACATGTTTATATGAACTATTCATCTTGAAACCTTTCAAAGAATCACCCTTCAAGTTTGTTAGACTATTTGCTCCTCAAATTTCTTTATGTTATGCGTTACTGGAAAATGTTTGCGTTAATATTTTCATTGTAACTCCTGAACCGTACAAGTAAATGAAAAACATCAAGAGAGCAAAAAGATGTTAAATGAAACAGCATTCATTATTCCTTCCTCATTATATGTCAGTGGCGGCGGAAAAAAAATTCTGAAGGGTTGAACAAAGCTTGACTCTGAAAAAAGGAGGACCCTGTGAATTATTTGAGAAATGCATTATTTTGTATCGTGCGTACTATTGAATGGATTGTACTTGCCTAATTTGAACTGATTATTGTAGAAAATGTCGAAGTTAACTGTAAAAAATCTTGAAAAAAATGTATTTTTATCACCCTGTATCTCGAAAACCAAGCCGTTTGGGACATATGTTTATATGAACATTTCGTCATGAAAACCTTCAAAGAATCACCTCCCGAAGTTTGTCAACGTACTTAATTAACACCCTGTATAATTTGGCTCAAAGAGGAACAATGTAAACAAATTGAAGAGGAGTTTCGTGCCAAGAGAAACTTTCCTGGTGGGTAAATAGAGTTCTGTTGAAACAAAATTATCATTTTGTTCTTCTCATCATCCGGCTGAACCATCAGTAATTTTCAGAAGAATATTGATACTTAGCATGTTTTTTGGGTGGTTACTCGTTTGCTCCCTCTGTACCGCTCAGACTACGATATTTGCCGAAGCCAGTCGAACCCCTTTTAACAATTTCCGAACTACTACCGACAACTTTGAACGCTCAGTCAGAGGAGCTTCCATCGCTTCCCACGAACCGCGTTCCGAATGTGAAATCATGACGTCATGCGACGTCATGATTTCGTCGCCAAAGCAGGGTGTTTCATCATTCCTTGGATTGGAAGTAGTTCATCGCCAAAATATCACTAATATTTGTATAATTGAATGGTCACATTGTCCTACACATTGAATGGTAGGTGTTCCCAGTCCTACGCTCCGAAATTGTCAATTCCATGGTGAAAAAAAAGTTATTAGTAACTGTAGGACAATGATAACACATTCTCCACCCAAATAATACAGTGTCCTACGAAAAAACGGTTATATATCGCTAGTCCTACAAGAATTATTCAAAGTTACGAATTATTTTACACTTGTGGTTTTGCTAATTTGATATACTTTCATTCGTAAAGTGATGTTACTTTCAATTTATAATTCTTTGTTCAATCGAAAAATATCATAATTTACGTGAAAAGTTTATGAAAAAAGTGGGAAATTTTGTTAAGCGTTCATAATTTTTATAAACATATCGAAAACAACAATAACAAAGTAAAAACATTGAAACAATCAATCTGCCCTCCAGGGCGGCTCAAATGATGGCGCATTCGCTTTCACAGTTGTAGGAAAACCCGCAAAAAACTGCAACGCCACATCACCTGAAGAGCTGAAATTTATAATTGAAAACTTTCAAAGAGGTCAGACGAATTGTGAAAATCTGCTCTACCGTAAAATAGGATAGATAATAATATAATAATAATAATATATAGTTCATTGAGTAATAATCATATACATAAAATGGTATATCCGAATTTTGAAACTTCAATAAACCGAGGGTCTCACTAAGGCAAGTAGCCTGTGCGTGAGATTTTTGATTTCTTTAATTTATTTTTTGTATATTATTAGTTAAAACTATCTTATAAGTAGATAAAATTATGAATAAATGTGAAAAAATATGTACTTATCAAATAAAGATAATATTATGTGTGAAAAATAGATTTTTACAGTTAATATAGTGTAAAAACAATATTATAGATGTCTGCAGAAAATTCTAAACATAAGTACATAGTAGAATAAAAAGTATGAAGCGAATTGTGGATAAAATGTGGTCAAATCAAGACTATAGATAAAAATGTTGGTAAAATTCAGACAGACAGACATAGAACATAGTCACCTTAATAGTATAAATAAAATCATAGATAAAATGTAGAAGGAGATATTTGTATAGTAAAGTTATATATTATAAAATTGTGGGTAATTTGTTAAAAAAAACATTTCATTTGAACATAGGTTAAAATCAAGAGTATGGATAAAATTTTAGATAAAATGTAGGAAATATAAAATTGGTTAATATTTAAGACTGCATATCTATCATTTTGATGAGTTCATCTTCTGGATATTCGGCAATAAATTTGTTTAATTTTTTTTTTATTGATAAAGATTATCTGTTTCTCTCATACATTCTGGTAGAATAGATGGTAGAATAGATGTACGAGGATGTATTGATATCTAGTTAGCCTAGACCAGTTCCCTGCATAAACAAATTATTGCGTTACCATAGAATAGAATAGAATAGAATTTATTGGTGTTTTTTGATATTAAAATCATTACACAAGTCACAAAATAGCATAGTACATTTTTCTTAGTATATAGGGATAAAAAAAAAATAACAGACAATTACAGTATTCAAGAATAAACACGTTAAAATTAAATCAGTAAGGTGGTTGCATAATAAATACAGGATTGTGTCAGCTACGCTACATTCACCTCAGTTAAATTACTTGACAAAAATTCGTCAACTGAATAAATACTGTGTCTCAGTAGAAGCTGCTTGATTGCCAATTTGAATCTGAAGGAGCTGAGTTTCTTATAACTTTCCGGAATTTTATTGTAAATATTTAAATTTATGGAATTTTTAATAGAAGTATTAAGACGAAGTTTGGGATTGAGTAGATTTTTATTTCTAGTGGAATAGTTGTGTGAGTCTTTAGGTTTGTTATACTCGTGTAAGTGATTATGAATTTCTATCAAACAATAGTATATATAAAGTGCGGGAAGTGTTAATATTCTTAGTTGCCTGAAAAGCGGCCTGCAAGAGTCTCTGAATCCTGCCTTGGCAATGACCCTGACAGCCTTCTTCTGCAGAGTAAAAACACGATGTGCTTGACTAGAGTTACCCCATAAAATTATGCCATAACTTATATGGGAATGAAAAAGTGAGAAATAAGCCATTTTCAGTACATCCTTTTCGATGGTGATTCTCAAGCGTCTTAAAATAAAAATTTGATTTGATAGTTTTTTCGAGAGTATATCTACATGTTCGGTCCATTTGAGTTTATTATCTAGAGTGATACCCAGAAGCTTGATTGGAGTTTCCGTGATGAAGGTCGGATTTGTAGAGAAAGTCATTTTTTGTGTTTTGGCAACGAACAATAACTTATTAGAAGTGTGATTGTAAAGTTTGACGTCAAAAAAGTAAACCAGAGTTGCGCAATAAATTGAAATAAAAAATATGTCCACCGAAATTGTCAAAATCGAAAAATTGGAGTTTCGAGCCATCATCAAGTACCTGTATTTAATAGGGTTAAGAAGTACGGGCCAGGTAGCCGAGTGGTTAAAGCGACATTGTTTTAGTCACTGGCTGCCGGTCGGCGGTGGTTTAACCATGGCGACTGCAGAATTTTTTCTAATGGCCCGAGAAAGTGCTAGGAATCGCACGTAAAAAGGTAAGACCTCGTTAATCCTTGACTCGCACAAGTTTCGACTTTTGAGGGCTGCCGTTCGTAAGGGGACGACAGCTGGTTAACGGAAAAAACAAGTTTTAACAAACAACTAAGCAGATTTACGAAGAAATGCTTGCTACCCTTGGTGATCAATGACCGTGAAAAATTGGACTGCAATCTTCAAAAGATGTAAATTTTCCATTGAAGATGATGACCGATCGGGAAGGCCAGTTTCTGGTCGGTCCCCGAAAATATCGATGCAGTTCATGACATGATTTTAACATACCGTCGAATTGGGCTAAAACTGATATCTGAAGCACTGAATATTTCATACGAACGCGTTCATCATATAGTTCACGTCAATTTGGACATGAGAAAAATTGCTGCAAAATGGATCCCCAAATGTTTGAATGTTGACCAAAAGCGTGAAACGGTAGTAGCATCGCGTTTAATCTGTGCTCGATTTGAAAACGATGTAGACTTCTTAAACCGAATTGTTACTATGGATGAGACTTGGGTACATTTCTACTATCCAGAAACAAAGCAACAATCGATGGAATGGCGACACTCCGGTTCTCCAAGACCTAAGAAGTTTCTTGTCCAAAAATCTGCTGGAAAAGTTCTTGCTTCAGTTTTATGGGATTGCCATGCAGTAATCATGATTGATTTTTTGGATAAGGGTAGAACAATAACTGGAGATTACTATTCGACATTACTGACCACTCTACGGGAAAAAATTAAAGAGAAAAGACGCGGAAAGCTATCCAAAGGTGTTTTGTTTTTGCAGGAGAACGCCCCTGCACACAAATCTCATGTTGCCATGCAAAGAAATATTATATTACAAGGGGTTCAAGTTGCCAAGTAGTAAAAGTGCCGATTTTTCATCCACTCTAGTCGCCGGTCGTGGGTTCGAAAACCAGCGACTGCAGATATTACTCTGATGGCCCGAGAAATTGGAATAGCACGTAAAAAGTAAGAATTCTTCAATAAATGGCTCGTAAAAGTTTCGTCTTTTGAGGGCTGTCGTTCGTCAGGAAACGACATCTGGTTAACTTAAATATCAATTTTAAACAACAAATTATGCAACTATCATCAAAGGACCCCTCACAAATTTAATAAAAAAAGTCTTTCGGTAAAATTGGCTGAATTTTTGGTATGTTGTAGCTGGAGCTATTGCGAGAGTTTAGTATTCATTTTTATGTCCAACTTAGGTGGCGCTGTGTACGCTATCATTATTTATTTTAATTTGTCCTAAAATTCTGACAGTAAACTTTTGGGATTTTTTCATGATCATGTCTCATTTCTACACCTTTTCTGAACAAAAAAAGTATACTTGTTCAACAACGCTATAGGGGCAACCGTATTTGAGAAATATTCAAAGGACCCCGCAACAACCCTTATGGAAAATGGCTCTCGGTGAAATTGGCTGAAACTTTAGGATATTGTAGATATCGATGTCCTGATTAAATATCTCAATGGGCACAAAGTCCAAAAATGGACAGTTTTTGAGATACAGGGTGTCAAACATGCAGAGAGAAGGATATTACTTACCTTCAAAAAATCAATAGTATGGCGATTATTTCGTTACAAAAAGTTAGGGAATATAATTGCAATCTTAATATCGTCGACTTGAGTTGTTATGAAACGTTCTAAGACACCATATACAGGGTTATTAACAATTACATAATTTTTATGTAATTCTTGGAACAAAATCAGTCAAACGCAAAAGCTGATAGACTTGCAGAATGAGTGAATATCATTTAATTTTGATATTGGGTGATCTGAGGTTACTATTATACAGGGTCACTCAAAATTTTCTTTTCTGATTGTATTTATTTTAATTTTTTTAAGAAACATCGATACAAATTAAACGTAAAGTAGAAAACTAAATATAATATGATCAATAGTGGCTGACTATTGTCTATTTGTTGCATCTTGTACGGATTCTGGTCAACGGCGTAATGATGCAGCTATCATGTTCAAATTCGAGTACAAGAACAGAATCTCCGTATGAGACGGGCTCAATGGAGAAGACTTATCAATGAAGCAATTCCAGATTTTCCAGTTCTAGATATTTAAAATTTGAGAGATATTACCTATGGCGTCTACCAAGTTAACATTGCTCCTTCGTATATACAAGATAATCTTAATAGAGATGGCGATGAGGAACTCCAAGTCGATGAAAATATTTTAGAACGAGGATTTATAAGATTGAGAATATACTCTAGATTCCGAAGAGCTACAATACACCAACTATTTATTTCATATAGGAGTAATGACGATGAGGCCTTAGAAAATGGAGGTGATCCTATAACTGGATATTAGTGTACCTGCCAGTCAGGAGCTCGAACTTTAGGTACCTGTGCACACATCGCTAGTGCATTATGGTACCTATGTTACGCTCGACATCAAGCGAACATAAAGTATCCTGATACAGGTTTATTGAATGTTATAAACGATGCTGATGTGGATATGGAACAGGAACCTGTAGTTATCGAATAATAATTTTGTTACATAGTTTCATTCAATTATAATTACAGTGACTCATTTGTCCTTTTAGTAACCATGTGCATACTGGTAATTACAATGTCGTAACAGACAATATATGAACAAGTAAAAACAATTTTCAATGAAGTAGTCTCCCTTTTGATAGCTGCATCATTACGCCGTTGACCAGAATCCGTACAAGATGCAACAAATAGACAATAGTCAGCAACTATTGATCATATTATATTTAGTTTTCTACTTAACGTTTAATTTGTATACAATATTTGTATATAAATACAATCAGAAAAGAAAATTTTGAGTGACCCTGTATAATAGTAATCTCAGATCACCCAATATCAAAATCAAATGATATGCACTCATTCTGCAAGTCTACCAGCTTTTGCGTTTGATTGATTTTGTTCCAAGAATTACATAAAAATTATGTAATTGTTAATAACCCTGTATATGGTGTCTTATAACGTTTCATTACAACTCGAGTCGACGATATTAAGATTGCAATTATATTCCATAACTTTTTGTAACGAAATAATCGCCATACTATTGATTTTTTGAAGGTAAGTAATATCCTTCTCTCTGCATGTTTGACACCCTGTATCTCAAAAACTGTCCATTTTTGGACTTTGTGCCAATTGATATATTTAATCAGGACATCGATATCTACAATATCCTAAAGTTTCAGCCAATTTCACCGAGAGCCATTTTCCATAAGGGTTGTTGCGGGGTCCTTTCTTCATCGATGTAGGTTAGGGAGTCACTTATTAGGCGCCTGACAAAGTTGCTCAGAACTTTTCAAAACTAAATATGTGATTGATTCCGCTAAAATGAACAAGTTTTTTGCTACAAATATGTAACGAGAAATGATTCTCATGACACAAAATGTTGTAGAACCAATATTTTTTCAAAACACTCACAGCACTCTGTATTTTGACAACGAATCATTTTCTCGATGTATCTTGATGAAAAAAAAGTTTCTTTTAGCGAGATCTTTCACATACTCAGATTTTGCGAAGTTCTGATCATCTGGCGCCATACCTTTTTTGCTTAGGAAAGGTGTGGGATTAGGATTTCGATTCAAATGGTCCCTAAAGGTCACTGTAAGAAAAGTTAAGAAAATTTAAAATAAATAGAGAGCGTATGCAGCGTCCTCTGAAATGAGGGTTTCTCATCGATTTTTTTTACATCAATAACTATCGATATGTTATTCGAAAAAATAAATCACTTACACCATTGAATTCTACGTAAAATAGTGCTCAGGAAATGTTTTCATAGAAACAAGGAATTGTAGTTATACTACTCAGAATCGTAATGAAAACTTTATTCACTCCGTTGACAGATATTGATTCTATCTCATCACAATGTCAGACTCGATCAGTCATCCCAAAATCTAATATAGAGTGTTAGAAACTCATACCTATTATAACACATACAAAATGGTTCACCACAATACTCCCTCATTCTAAAAAAACTATCAACATTATTTCAAACGAAATTTAACTTTGCAGATTTTTTATAGTTTTCGACAGATTCCGTTGGGAAATTGTTATTGTGTTCTACAAATTTTATGAAAGCAGGTTTCAGTCTTTCGATAGATATGTTTTTCCGGTCACCAGCAATGTGAAATAGTGGACATTCCTTTTCAACACTTTGTGCGGTGCAGAATACGGCCTTTGGAGTGGTTTCCTAACCGAATCGTCCCTTATGAATACGAAATCAGCATTCGGAAGTTCCTTATGAATGAAAATGTTTCTAGAACTGTGATCAGACGCCAGGTTTTCCAGGCGATTTTCCGAAAAGTGAAAAAGTTGAATAAAAACCGCAAAAATTTTTTTAATCAAATTTTGAAAGTATCAATAGATAGAGCTGAAATATACAAACAAATCTTCCCTCCTTGAAGTTTTCGATAAAATGATCGGAAAACCGAGAAAACTTGAGAAAACTGAATGAAAAAACTTGCGTTTTTGAAAAAACGAGATATACGACGAACGGTTGATACCATCACAATTTACCAAGTTAACTTTTTTGACCGCCTTGAGAAGATCTACAAAAAATACCCCAATTTTTTTTCGGAAAAATCAATGGCCCAGGAAATATTTCAAAAAACGGAAAAATCGATATATTGACTGAACTAATGATAAAAAGGATATTCTAAAATTCGCCTCGAATAAGTCTTAACGAACTCTACTGACGCTACAAACCGTTTTTCTCCGACTCCATTAGAAAGTGGAAAAATATGGAAACACTGAAAAAAGTCTAAAAGTGTGTATTTTGTGTACATAATCGCCAAAAACTCGAAAACGGAGCTAGATATCACAAAAATATAAGAATATTTTATTGTACTTGAACGGTTCTACAAAAAAGTCAAATCAACATTTTCCATATCTCGATAAATAAAGTCGTGAAAACCGAATGAACATAAAAAAATTACCATTTTTTGACGGGAAATAAAAATTTGCGAGATATCAAAAAATGAATCCGAAAACTTCATTGTACTCGACCAGATTAACAAAAAGTTTTAATGAAATTTTTTGATATCTTGAAAAAAAAATTTGAAAAAATCAAAAATTGAAAGATATCAAAAAATGTATCTGAACAATTTTATTGTCCTCGAAGTGATTAACAAAAAGTTTGACTGAAATTTTTTCATATTTCGAAAAAAAAAATTGAAATGTGGACGTTGGTGAAAAATCGCCCTTTTTGGGTTTTCAAACACCAATAAATCGAGAACGAAACAGGATATCGAAAAAATGTATATGAACAGTTTTATTGTACTCAAACAGACTAACAAAAAGTGTTTGGAGAGTTTTTTCATATCATGAAAAAAAAAATTTGAGATACGGAATTTTCTGTTTTTTTGTGATAAATACCGACAATTCGAAAATGAAACGGGATATCGAAAAAATGTATATGTACAGTTTTATTGTACTGGAACTGATCTATAAAAAGTTTCGAAGAATTTTCTTCAAATTTTGAAAAAAAAAAACAAATTGAGATACGGACTTAGAAGAATATTCTGTTTTTTTGTGATAAATACCGACAATTCGAAAATGAAACAAGATATCGAAAAAATATAATTTGAAACTTTTTCTGAAATTCGATTACGTCGAGTGCCGTAACAAGTCGTGTATCCAATTATTGATGACCATCAATTATAGTTTTAAACTGATTCAATGTGATATGAGAGATAACTATCACAAGAATTTCTCTCAAAGTCGTGTATTCAGATTATTGATAACCATCAATTATAGTTTTGAGTGGGTTCAATGTGAAATAAGAGATAACCATCCCACGAATTCCGCTTGAAGTCGTGTATTCATATTAGTGATGACCGTCAATTATAGTTTTGAATGGGTTCAATGTGAAATAAGAGTTAACCATCCCACGAATTCCGCTTGAAGTCGTGTATTCATCTTATTGATTCCGCTTGAAGTCGTGTATTCATATTATTGATGACCATCAATTATAGTTTTGAACCCTTCAACTTCCGAGCTCTAGGCGATGCGAGCACTCGTTATCCACCCGTTGTAAAATTCTCTGGCAACAGTTTCGGCAGTCATATCCCTCAATGGGAATGCTTCTGTCCATCTGGAAAACCTGTCGATACATGTTAGGCAATAAACAAATCCATCGGATGGTGGTAGAGGCCCAACAATATCAATATTGATATGTTCGAATCTCACATCTGGAACTTTGAAATCACCTACTGGGGCAATTACGTGCCTGCTGATTTTAGATTTCTGACATGGTAAACAACATTGAGTCTATTTTTCAATGTCCCTTTCCATTTTTGGCCAAACATATCTACTCTTAATCAGCTTCACTGTTGCGTTCAGTCCAGAATAAGACAAATCATGAATTTTATGGAACACGTCTTTTCTAAAGATTTCTGGAACAAAAGGTCTGATATTATTTGTGGAAACATCGCAAAAAAAATTTGATGTCGCTTTCTGGTATATCCATCTTTCTCAGGACTAGGAAAGTTTTGCCTTTGTTGTTTTGCCTTTGTTCTTCTTCCCACTTGTGATAGTCTGAAATGTTCTGAAAACTAATAGCAGAAATCTTTGAGAGAGCGTCTGCAACCACATTTTTTTCTCCTGGTATGTGCCTAATATCTGGTTTATGAAATCTAAATATCTTGTTTGTCTGGGGGTGGTTGTTTCCAGATTCTTATTGAAAGCATAAACAAGTGATTTATGATCCGGATAGATTTTCAGAAAATCATTGAGTGGTGCCTGGATTGCTACAGCCTTAGGAATAGAAGACCGATAAAAATTAACCATGCCAAGAAATCTTTGTATTCCTTTCAAATCTTGGGGCTTATTATGATCTAGAATCGCTTGAACTTTTCTGTTTGTAGGTTTAATTCCTTGCTTTGTGACAAGATATCCTAGGAATTCAATAGAAGATTTTCCGAATTCACATTTTTCGAAAAGTTCTCGAAGGTGAATTTCATGCTGTTCTTCGTTTCTCGACGCTATAAAAAAATCGTCCATATATGGAAAACAGAACTCGAGATCTCTTGTGATTTGATGAACATATCTTTGACAGCTCTGCGCAGCATTTCTCAGACCGAAAGGCATCTTGAGGTATTCGTTTAATCCAAATGGTGTTATTATTGCTGTTTTTTCAATGTCTTCCTCTGCCATTGGAATTTGATGAAATGCTTTCACCAAATCAATTTTTGAAAATATAGTCTTTCCTTCCAACTGGAAAGTAAAATCATTAATGTTTGGAAGCGGGTATCGATCAGGAAGTGTTTTTGAATCCAGTAGACGATAATCTCCACATGCTTGCCGTTCTCCGTTGGATTTTTTCACCATGTGTAGAGGAGAGGCCCATGGACCTTTTGATGGTCAAATTATTCCTTGTTTCTTCAAAAACTGAAATTATTTCTTGGCCGCTGTAAGTTTTTCTGGGTTCAGTCTGTGCACCTTACAACTGACTGGTTGTACTTCAGTAACAATTTGATGACTAACTTTTGTTATTTGAATTTGATTACTTCTCAAAGAAGTCCTGGTGAGATCAGGATATCCAGATAAAATTCTATGATATGATAAAAATGCATTGATTGTTTTGATACTATAACAATTTTCACATTCCATCAATTTGCAAGATTTGGAAACCTTTGTGGTATTATCAATAACTTTTTGATCACGTAAATCAATCAGAATACCAAAATTTTGTATGAAATCTGCTCCAAGGATTGCCTTATCGATATCTGCTATAACAAAAGTCCAAGTGATTTCTCGTCCAAGTCCTAGAGTAACATTTAGGATTATTTCTCCGTAAGTGTTAATCTTCGTCCCGTTGGCAGCATAGACAGGTCTATCCGATGGCATCATTGAAGCTTTTGTTCTTGGCACGTTAGAAATATCAGCATTCTTATCTATCAAAAAGGTAATCTTGGAGCAGGATCGTGAACGAATAGATGACTTTCTTTTGTTGGCCTTCGTCATTCGTCGTCATCAACGAGTGGCCTTCTCGTTTTCCGAATTATTAGTTTCAAAACTGCATGGAGGTATACATTTGAAATTGTTTATTGAAATAGAAATCCTAATATACATAAAAAAGTTACAAGTCCAAATTAAACAGAACAGGGCTCTCGCTTTGAATTTCTGGTGATAATAACAAATATTGTTCTGATTTCTTGACATACTTCTAGACTTCCACCGGTATGATCTATATCTTGATTTAGACAAACTTCGCTCTCGAGATCTAGCTCTTATATCCACCGACTTGTCTAACTTTCCTATCAGCTTATCGAGTTTACTTTCTAGAGTTGCGTTTTCTATAGATTTCACCGCATGAATATGATTGACATCGGAGACCTTTACCATACCATCTGCCATATTGATGAGTTCTTCATCTGACAATTTTGACTGAAAAGCTCTGATAATTTGTTCAACGGTTGTGGGCAGTTTTTTTAGCAGTGACAAAATTATGAAGTTCCTTGTCACCTGTCCTGAAGCCAGTTGGGTCATTTTCCTGTAAAGCTGGCTTGATTTTTTATCTACTAGGTGGCATTCGGCGAACAATATTGTCATTTTTTTCTCTTCGGAAACTTGATACATATCGATAAGTTGGGACTTCAGAATGGAATATGACTGAGATTTATCCTGAATTTTGAAGAGGTTTGAATTTTCTCTTGCTATATTGCAATCCATTAACGAGAGTAATTTTGCAAATTTAAATTTCTCGAAATGTATACCATTGATTTAAAAAATAGTTTCAATGGCGTTGAACCACAGTTCTGGTTCGTATTTCCAAAATGGAGGTAAGGAAATCGATTTGGCTATGCCAATATCTTTTTCTGTTACGTCTGCTTGAAGTTGATGCACGAGGTTCATGTTGATCAGGTTGGTCAGATTTAGAAGTAGTGTTACTGGAGGCGTTGTATAAACCTTCAAATTTTTTGTTGTTCTCTACTAGCAATTGCATCACATGGGTACACATATTTTCCAAGTATTTCATTTTCTTTTCCAACTGTTTGGTAGGCTTGATTGGGAATGATTCTTCGCTTCAGCCTGAACTTTCTATAATATTGAGAAGTTCAGAGAAGTCAAAATTTGATGTATTCATTTCTTTTGATAATTTCAGCTTCCACTTTCAATTTCATGTCGAAGACTGTGCCTCCAGGATAAACATTGAAATACTGCAATATTTTTCCAAGTTGTTCTTTGTTAAGACTGTAGATTACCTTTACCATTATCTATTTTTGTAGTTGATTGTAATATATTAATCTGATCTTCGTTGAGATTTTGTTCAATTGAGTTTTGTCAATGTCAAGTTGTTAAAAGTCGAATAAAGCCTATTTCAGTTCAGGTTTAATTCTACAATTTATTCGACTTTTTTTTTAATCTACGTAAGATGGATAAAATACTCAGACCGGAAAGGTTAGAAGTTGAACCAAGCTCTAGTACTGCCGCTCAACAGTGGACACATTGGATTCGGTCATTCGAGAATTTTATTGAAGCTGTCAATGCTACAGAAAGCAAAAATCAACTGAATATCCTAATTAACTATGTCAGTCCCACTATTTATGGATTTATCAGTGAATGTTCAACCTATGATGAAACACTCGCAATCTTGAAAAAGATCTATGTCAAACCATGCAATGAAATTTTTGCTCGATACTCCCTTGCAACAAGGCGTCAACAAGTGAGTGAGTCTATTGACCAATATTTACAAGTTCTAAAGGAAATGAGCAAAGAATGTAATTTTAAATCTGTATCTGCAGACGAAAACAAAAATGATCACATAAGAGATTCGTTCATCGGTGGTCTCAGCTCTCCTCACATCAGACAACGACTTCTTGAGAATGATACACTAACCTTACAAGATGCCTTCGAAAAGCCAGAGCTCTTGAAATGGCTCATCATCATTCAGAGGCTTATGAATCCTCATATGGATCCTTTAATGCAGCAGCTAATATGAATACAGACAATCGCTCTGAACAAATTCAAGAATGTTCCGATCAACCAAGTACTTCCGCAATTTCTGCTAAGTGTTTCTTTTGCGGATTTGATTATCATCCTCGTGATATGTGTCCAGCTAGAAATTGTAACTGTCATGGATGCGGGAAGAAGGGACATTTTTCAAAAGTCTGTAAATCTCGAGGCAATCCAGCAAAATCAACTAAATACTCCACCAAACAGACATCATCAACAATCCTGGCTACGATTTCAGCTGCATCTCCAGCTTGCCTGTCAAGAGCAATCCTTCAAATTGACGTTAATGGAATTATGACAGATGCGTTGATTGATACAGGGAGTTCGGATAGTTTCATAAACAATAAAATAGTACGAGCAAGAAAAATGAAGATATTTCCTTCCTCATGTAATGTAGCCATGGCCTCTACGTCTAAAGTGTCTCAAGTGATTGGATGCTGTATTGTGACCATCAAAATGTTGCAGAATATATACGAAAACTTCAAATTACTGGTACTTGCTGATTTGTGTGCAGATATGATAATAGGTCATGATTTACTCAAAGAGCACTCAGGTGTAGAAGTGACTTTTGGTGGACCAAGAGATTCTTTGGCAGTATGTAATTTAGCTTTAGCTAATGTTGATCCATTTCCTCTATTCTCACATTTGGCTCCAAATTGTAAACCTATCGCAGTGAGATCTCGCCGATATACATCTGATGATTCTAAATTCATTAATAATGAAGTAAAGAGACTATTAGAAGAAAATATCATCGAGCCAAGTAACTCACCGTGGCGTGCACAAGTTTTAGTCACCTCAAGCGAAACTCATAAAAAGCGAATGGTAATTGATTATTCACAAACAATCAATAAGTTTACATTACTTGATGCTTATCCATTACCACGGATAGATGAAATTGTTAATCAGATAGCAAAGTACGAAATATTCAGTACAATTGATCTACGCAGTGCGTACCACCAGATTCCCATCAGAGATGAAGAAAATAAGTATACTGCTTTTGAAGCTTTACCAATTTCGAAGAATTCCATTCGGAGTGACTAATGGAGTAGCGTGCTTCCAGAGGACAATCCAAAATAACTCTTTCAAGTACCGAACAGAGACATTCATCCGTTGAAAAAGAAGCATACGCTATTGTGGAAGCCCTGCGGAAATGGAGACATTTTCTTATTGGCCGACATTTTCAGTTGATCACTGATCAAAAATCGCTCTCATTCATGTTTGATCACAAGGTTTCCAGTAAAATCAAAAACGATAAAATCATGCGGTGGCGCCTAGAACTATCTTGTTTCAGATATGATATTATATATAGACCTGGAATCGAAAATACAGTAGCAGACACCTTCTCGAGAATAACTTCAGCATCATTGTTGAATGAAGATAACAGGAAGATTCTTTATAATCTACACAATTCTCTATGTCATCCTGGAGTTACTCGAATGAACCATTGGA
Source organism: Chrysolina oricalcia (assembly GCA_944452925.2). Lineage (NCBI taxonomy): Eukaryota > Metazoa > Arthropoda > Insecta > Coleoptera > Chrysomelidae > Chrysolina > Chrysolina oricalcia. The sequence continues at coordinate 3,370,760 of OX101813.2, forward strand.
TTCGCTGTAAAAATGTATCTTTCTCTATCGAAGACATTCGTAAACTAACAGCCTCATGTCCCATTTGTGCAGAAGTAAAGCATCGATTCCATAGAAATCAAGGAACTCTAATAAAATCTACACCTCCATTTGAAAGGGTGAATGTAGATTTCAAAGGGCCTCTACATTCTTTAACAAACAATAAGTATATATTAACTATTGTGGATGAATACTCACGATTTCCTTTCGCTCTTGCTTGTCCAGATATGACCTCTACGACAGTTATAAAATGTCTTCGTCAACTTTTCGTTATTTTAGGTACGCCATCTTATGTACATTCTGACCGAGGAACTTGTTTCATATCTAAGGAACTAAAAGGATTTCTAGGATCACTTGGTATAGCTTCAAGTTATACAACATCTTACAATCCCCAAGGAAACGGCCAATGCGAGCGTTATAATGGTATAATATGGAGAACAGTTCAACTTTCGTTGAAATCACAAAGACTCAGAATCGATCAGTGGGAAACAGTGTTACAAGAAGCTCTTCATGCAATAAGATCTTTGTTATGTACAGCAACCAATTGCACTCCACACGAGAGGATGTTCAGTTATCCTCGAAGATCTTCTAATGGTACTACAGTTCCAACATGGCTTTCCGTTCCTGGTCCGGTATTTCTCAGAAAACATGTGAGAACCAATAAGTACGAACCATTGGTGGAAGAAGTTCAACTAATCGAAGCAAACCCTGATTATGTACATGTACGTTTTTTGAATGGTGAAGAAACCACTGTTTCAACCCGACATTTAGCTCCTCGAGGAGATATGACCTTGTTGAGTGAATCAACTCCAAATCTATATCAAGAAAACTCAATCTCGAATGGCAATACCGATCTAGTTTTGATGGATAAGCGAAAATCCAATCTTCCACAGGAGACAGCTGGAATTAGTCAAGTAGAGATGCCAGAAAGAACAGCTGTTAGTCAAGTTGAGATGCCAGAAAGCATAGATGATATTGCTGTTGGACGACCAGTTCGAATTAGGAATTCCCCGAAGTATTTGGAGGACTTCGTGAGAAACTGAGGGGCGATGAATGTAATATATTGATCTGATCTTCGTTGAGATTTTGTTCAATTGAGTTTTGTCAATGTCAAGTTGTTAAAAGTCGAATAAAGCCTATTTCAGTTCAGGTTTAATTCTACATTGATTATTTGTTAAAATCACGTCGGGGTCACCAATTATAGTTATACTACTTAGAATCGTAATGAAAACTTTATTCATCACAATGTCAGTCATTCCAAAATCTAATATGGAGTGTTAGAAACTCATACCACATTATAACACATACAAAATGGTTCACCACAGAATTTTCGAACAGGAAAAAAGTTACAGCAACTTTTCGTAAATGCACATTTTTGAAGAACTGTAACCCTCCAAACTTTTAAAAGTTCAAAATTGAATTTAATCTATTTTAAAACTAATAGAGGTTATCACTTATGTGCCGAGAGGCTGCTCAGATCGTTTCGGTTGGGTGTGAATAGGTTTAACAAATGATTGCCAATAGTTGAAGACAGATTACAATTGATTACTGACAGAAATTCAAAAGTTTACTTGACCGCTCAGGAAGTGGGCGCCAGGTAGCAAGGGAAATGAAAAATATATGAATTTAAAATCGAAGTTAAAGATAACCAATTACTACCGAAGAGAAAATTTATTATAGGTCTAGCTTTGGTGGGAAGGCAGAACAAATATGCAAAGAACAATTAATAACTTTAATTAATAAATAATACTCTGAAGCTGAAGGCTAACACAAAAACAATATAGCTGAAGGCTAACAGTGCAAAAGCGATTACTGCTGAAGGCTGTAAAATTCAGAACATTTACACACTGGAAATCTGATTCAACCGAAGATGGTCCGGTATGGTCAATACCTGGGGTGGCTGGTTTATGCGTAGCTGGTCCTTATTAGGTGATGTGGGTGGATCGTCTTGGCCTGGTCTGTCAGAGACTGTTGCATATGTATCACAATGGGTTCAGATTGGTGACCACCTTAAGTTGACTAAGGTTCTGGCAGTTCTCCGCAACGAATGACAGTTGAATAGGCTGACTCTGTGACCCTCGATGAATAGTTATGGGACCTCCTTAGGATACCAGTCCTTTACCCAGGGTATGGCCTCCTCGATGGTATGCGAAGCAAACGGAAAGAATCAGAATTGATCGTAACAATAGGTTGGGGACAAGGATATCCTCAGAACCTCCAGATTATATTCTGAATTTTAAAGGTACAGATTTCAACAATTTAAATCAGAGTTAAAAAAAAGAAAACATTTAACTCTGAATACTCGGTTAAATTATGTTAGAGAAATAATATTCTCACAACATTATAATCATGAATGAACTGGAGGAGTTAGAAAAAATATAAGCTATCTTAGACAGCCATTTAAATCAGATAAATTCCTCCAGAAACAACTATAGAAGGGAAGCAAATATTATTCAAACAAAATGAATAATAAACTAGAAAATAGTAATAATAACAATAATTATGAAGTTACTGAAAGTTAATAATTATTATTTAAATTAGTGCTTGAAAATATTCAGGAAATAGCATTGAAAATTCCTCCAATAATCATCAAAATGGTTTTAACGAATGATATAGAAATATTCCTTTGATAACTTGTTAAAGTACCATAAGGGTATTAGATAAGAAATACTTTAGATAGAATAAGCAAACCTTCTGAATGAAGGGATGAGATAATGTAGAGGCAATATGAGATAATATAAAGATAAGATTGAGAGAAAGGTGGCAAATCTTTCTTAAAGCAATGCCAGATAAATCTTCTGCATCTCAGAAGAATAAATTCGTTAAACGTATGGTTGACAGAAGGTAAACTCCACCTGGTAGGCCTTTCAGATACGAAATGAACAGATAGCCAATGGAGCAATCGTGGTACATAAATCAAACAATTTAACCAGGAGATAGTACCCTCGTAAACGAAGCCGAAATAAGTGCTTCCGCTTATGAAAGTAGAATCTACGAAACGGTATGTTGTGCAACACACTAGGACAGAGAACAGACTCTCTCAGGTTCGCATTTATCTCTCACAGAGAAACAATTGACCAAAAACAGATCAGATAAAAGAATAAATGCTCACCTGAGGAATTGTCTTGAAAGTGTCCAGCCTAGATGTCACAAAACAACCAATTCCGCCTCTTCCATACAAGTTCGACTTCCTGGTTATAATCGTACCGCACTATAAGTTGGTGGGAGTCCTCCACAGGAGTAAATTACCAATTATCTGGTACCTGAAATTTGGTAAAGCGTAGAACTGATTTCAACAAATGCACAGAGGAGTGTTCGTTCACGTAATTATAACGATCGAGCTCCTTGTTCCCGAAATGAAAGTTAGGAAGTTCGTAGATGGGTTACTATTTAATAATAAATGGAAATTGTACGTCCAGAATACCGTTACAAGAGCGAAATTATTTAAGAGAGAATATTATATCTTCTAACCTCTCATAGGTAAAATATGAAAATTTATCGTAATAACGAAAAAGCAAAAATATATGGTTAGATAATGAATTTGGAGACTCTAATTTCCTAAAATAGCTTGGAAAATTATGGATGGCTAATAAAAAGCAAAAATAATCAAAGATTAAATTTTAACCTCCAACCCATGCAATGCGATTATACCAAAATCACTGTAAATTACGTAAAAACAATTTCATGCTAATAAGCAATATTATTTAAAGATAACCAACGATATACTCCACCAGAACCAATCTGCACAAATCAATAGCGATATTTTAAATAATCAAAGGTGTCCTACCAGATATTGTCCCCTGCGAATTTTGTCAACCTTCTCGTTCAACGAACTCAAGCCCAAGACAGCCCGATCCACTCGGTCAACCGCGAAAAATCCTCGGTACGCTCAAAAGCGCAAGACCAATTCATATCAGAGTTTATTTGAGGAGCAGACATTCAAAATGCGTTTTGTCCAAAATTTCAGCTTCTGAAATAGAGATGGCGTTCCATTCTTCAACCTTAGACGCATTTTCTAACACAACCATGTACATTCAAAAGGCGTTCAGTCTCATGTGAAATCCCCAGTGAAGATTGGTTGGACTTTCAAAACGCCTTTTGTTTTCGCGCTGCGGACTTAATGCATTCTGAATGCACTTTGGCAAATAGTACACAATTCTTTTTGCTATTATACTGTTTGATGATCTGAGACAATGGAATGTGAACATGTAGTAGGTGATAGTGATCGCGGAAGTCGTAAAAGAGGAAAAAATTCCACTAAGAGAGAGCGAAAGAAACAAATAAGGTAAATTATTAATAACTACTTAGAGGTTATGTTTTGAACTTTTAATTTCTTCAGGTATTCTGATTTTGACTCCAATTTGGATATGTTTACATATCCCTGCAATCATGAATCATGCAATTATATTTCGCTTCAAGAACTACGTGTTTGTCGAGCGAAATTCTACAAACAACAAGATAAAGTGAAACAAGACACCAAAATTTCTCATCTTCTCCAAGTGTCTACACCCAAAAGAAAAAGAAGCAGGAAATTACAGAACGAGAAGCATCATAGTATGACTATTAAGCATAAAATATGGACTAGTTCAGGAAAGCAAGACGTTTGTCAGAAAATGTTTCTTAATGTATTTGGAGTAAGCCAGCGGCGTGTCCAAAGTATTGCAAAAAAAATGAAAACTGGTGTTGGTATATTAGAAAACCGGGGTGGTGACCACCGCTCACATAAAACTACTTCGAAAAAAATTAAAATCATGGAATTTATCAAAAAGTTAAAGGGCACAGAAAGTCACTATGGACGCGGTAAATCCCGAAGAATTTACTTACCTTCCGAGTATAACATTGCTAGTCTCAGGAAATCGTACAACAATTCTGTAGAACCAAACTACCAAGTCAATTACAAATTTTTTAGTCGCATATTCAATGAGAAATTTAACATAGGTTTTGGTTCCCCAGCCTCCGATGTTTGTGGCTTTTGCGTGCGTCATCAAAGACAGTTAAGTTTGTGTAACGAGCCACAAGAAAAAACGAAGATAATGACCAATCTGAGAGTTCATAGATTGAGGAGCAAGCAATTTTACAAGATGATGAAAGAAGAATCAGAAGAAAGTATTTCTTTTTGCTTTGACCTACAGCAAGTGCAGGTACTACCTAAAGTCCCAATAGGAGATGCTTTTTATGCACAACAAGTATCTTTATATTCTTTCTGCATCACTGACATTTCGAGCAAAACACCCATTTTCTATTCCTGGCTAGAGACTCAAGCCGGTCGTGGATCCATCGAAGTAGGCTCTGCGTTGTTTGATTTTTTTTCAAAAATGGAATTTCCGGGCCACGTCAAGGAACTACGACTATACTCAGATGGATGCGGTGGCCAAAATAAAAATAGCCATATTGTTCACATGTGTATGATTTGGCTTCAAAGACATGCCCCTCTAACGTTACAGTCCATTAGAATGTGTTTTCCAGTTCGTGGGCATTCGTACCTACCTGCTGATCGCGTATTTGGCAGGGCCGAAAAATTGATAAGAGCACAAAGTATGATAAAATCGCCAGATAAATACTGGGAGCTTTATTCTAAAATCGGAGAAGTACGTAAATTAGGAGTAGAATGGGCAGCTATTTACGATTTCAAAAAAGCTTTGACATGTTTGAAAAAAGTTTCAGGAATCAGCGAAGCAAAGAGAATCTTTATCAAAAGAATGAGAAATGGAGGTGTAGGAATAAAAACTGAGCAGTTTTATAGAAATGATGATGATTCGAAGAAATACGAAACTCAGTTGAAGAGAGGAAAGAAATTTGAAAGTATCGTGCTGTCACAAGTACCGCTTAATAGGGAAATAAAAAGGAAGAAAATAAAGAGCCTCAATAAATTATTAATAGAATTGGCTACTGAGAATTGGAGGAATGATCCAGAATTGTCATGGATTGCTCCAATTTTACCTGAAAATGTTGAAGATATTCCTGGAGACGAAGATGTGGATGATGAAGATGTGGATGATGAAGATGAAGATGATTCTGAGCAGCGAGAACTGTGTCAATGTCAAGACGATGATGCTGAGATGAAATTATAGGTTCAAGGTTTTGAGTTCATTCTTCTTCTGAAAGTACTGTTAATGAAATTTTTATTTTTGTTTGATTACATATCTGAAAAAAAATAATTTTGAAATTGATTGTTTTACTATCAAACAGCATTAAGTCCCTTGAGTTCCCAAACAAAATGAGTTTTGTCCGGCTTGGACAATCAAAGAGCATTTAGGCTCATTCGTTTTTCAAATTTTTGGGTTGAATAACAAAAGTCGATTTTTGGCATCAAGTTAATATTGGAGGTCATATTTTTTGTAAATTTTTCGGTTTCTTGAATCTCACGAAAACCTATCAGTTTCCTCATAGTAAACTTCGCCGTTTCCTGAAAATTATGCAATTTGGACAAAATGCATTTTGAATGTCTGCTCCTCATTTGTCCTCTCAAACTGGCAGTGACTAATGGTCCAATGTGACGAGGAATGAGTAGATGGAATAATAATTGGAATTAATATGTTTGGTATCGGAGTATACATGCTGGTATTCTTATGATGATAGGATTAATGAGAGTATAAGTATACGAACATGTTAATGTGTAACATAGTTCGAAATTCCTAAACCATTTAATAAGATTATTTGAATGGAATTGCTGGATTTAATTGAATGGAACGAATTTTCGTTACAGAACACGCTGTAACTCATAAACGATATGCGGTTTTCACCATTAATTTTGTCATGAAATTTGATCCCTAGATAAAGCCATCAGTTTTCATCTATCTACACCTTTTTCAATTGAAATTTAGAAAGTATAAGATGTATTTAAGAAAGTATAATTTTTAATTCAGAATAATAAATTGTAATTCAGAAACCGTAACGTGTAATTCAGATTAGTAAATTCTATTTCAGAAACCGTAACATGTAATTCAGATTAGTTTATTGAATTTCAGAAGGTGTAAAATGTAATTCAGAATAGTTAATTGTATTTTGTAAATGTTAGTTGTTATTCAGAAAGTATCAACTGTAATTCAGAAACCAACACCAACCCGTATGTACATATTTTCGAACGTGATTCAAGTGACCAACTATCAAGGCCTGTTGAAACTAACCACGGAATGTCAAATAAACGTCTAATAGGAATAAAGAAGTTTTGTGCAGGTAGAAAGAATGTATGTCGTTCTTACTTCAGATATGAATTTCCAAGATGTGTGATATGCCGAAATTTGATGTACAGTTATCAGAATTGAACCGTGTCGACATCTTTTACATGTGCTCAACCATTCGTAAATATGCCAGATGCGACCTGTCCACTCTGCAGAATGGTTATTACTGAAAAGGTTGTAATTGAAAGGAAAAGGTAGTTGTAATTATTGGCACTCTATTTTATATGGTGAGCCGAATACTTTTTTAAGGTATAAGCAGTATAATACGCACGATAGAAAAAGAATAGTAGCATGTGCCAACAGATGTGATGATTGGGTAGCTTTGGCGGAGTCTTTGGGGGTACAATACAAGACTGCATTTCATTGTGTATACGATCTGGACGTGATGCAATGCTTCGAAAAGGAGGCGGTAATAAAATTCCGTTAACCGGGCGCTACAAGCTATCAAAAAATTTGTTAAAATTCCGTTAACCGGGCGCTACAAGCTATCAAAAAAAATTTTTTTGAGACTAACGTAGTTTGACCTCCTGAATAAAAAATCCAGATGAAATTTTTGGCGGTCTCAAGTAATTTCGGAGATACGGGCCTTTTTTTGAATAAAAACTGGCTTTTTCTAGAACACGTTTCTTCTTCGAAAAACACACTCAAATGCCTCCTGATTTTCACCAGCACAATATACAAACCCTAATTCACCAGTTTTACACTTTTTTTTCATTGAAAACAGTTTTTTATCAACAAATTCTACTTTATTTTAGCAATAACAAAATCAACAAATTCATGCTGTTTTGTTTAGTTAATATCTGTCAGGTTGGTCACAATGGAATTGACGTAAGGGCGAGGCGACATTGCCAGTGTGATTCTAGAAATATTCAATTCACGTATAAAGTCTTGTTCATACCCTCGCGAATTTCGCAGTTTTTTGCGAATAAAATGTCTGCCGACATGATTCTGCATCGACGATTGGTCCGGCATGACTGGCAGCCATTTTATTCGCAGAAGAATTGCGAAATTCGCGAGTGTTTGAACAAGACTTAACATGGAATATTTTAGTGAATGAGTAAGAAAAATGAGTTGATAACCACAAAATTTTCCCATCAACACTTTAACTGCAGCTATGAAACAATGGTACTTATACTGTTTTAAATGATTAGCAAAATTCAAAGGACGAGACAGATCACGGAAATGTGCGCAAACATAACATGAATACACATGCGCACAAAAAATAATGAGCACTTTTCACATAAAATGAACCTACTTCAATGACTATAACTTATCCCGACAGACCCGATCACATGCAAACCCAACCGAACTTACCCAACTACACAATACAGTTAGGTTTCGTCTTTTCTATCTGTTTGCGCATGCGCACTTACCAAAAATAAATGTTTGTGATCCGACACGTTTATTCAAGTAATTATTTGTTCGCAAAAAATGCCTCCTAGCTCTGTCTATTTAAAAATATCTTTTGTGCATTCAAAATATTAATAACAAAACTTTTTCCAAATCCTGTTCTCACAACGAAATGGCTTGTTTCAGAACAATGGTAACAATGTCTTTCATTGAATCAACAACAACTTTAACAATTTTTTTTTAACAAAACAATCAACAAGAGCGATTCTTAAAAACTTTACAATACAATGCGACATTGTCAGATTCCCTAAAATTCCTGAATACTGAATACTCATGAATATGAAGGGTTTGTAGTGGATAGTTTTCAGAAGTATTGGCGCCCTACAGACTGGCACTTTTTTCACAAATAATAATAATAATAATAATAGTTTCTCATAAACACTCGATGAGTGAACCATTCTTAGTGAAGATATTCAGCAAGAAATACGTAAGCAAAGCGAGCACGCGCATTCCTATTACTACTCTGTAACTTATGTAACTTATCTCTTACTTCTTGGTGAAGATATCTGCGAGACAGACACGAGCGCGCGCATTTCCATTACTACTTTGTCGATTTCTGTCAACTTTGAGTAGAAATCTTCATACCTTATCTGTTAGTGAACAAGGCCAGAAATACGCGAGCGAAGCGAGCGCGCGCATTGCCATCACTACTTTGTCGATTTCTGTCAACTTTGAGTAGAAATCTTCATACCTTATCTGTTAGTGAACAAGATTAGAAATACGCGAGCGCGCGCATTCCCATCACTACTTTGTCGATTTCTGTCAACTTTGAGTAGAAATCTTCAAACCTTATCTGTTAGTGAACAAGACCAGAAATACGCGAGCGAATCGAGCGCGCTCGCCCGACATTTCGCAAATCCGCGCGCGCGCATTGTATTGTAAAGTTTTTAAGACTCGCTGTTGTTGATTCAATGAAAGACATTGTTACCATTGTTATGAAACAAGCCATTTCGTTGTGAGAACAGGATTTGGAAAAAGTTTTGGTATTAATATTTTGAATGCTAGGAGGCATTTTTTGCGAACAAATAATTACTTGATAAACGTGTCGGATCACAAACATTCATTTTTGGTAAGTGTGCATGCGCAAACCTAACTGTATTGTATAGTAGGGTAAGTTCGGTTGGGTTTGCATGAGATCGGGTCTGTCGGGATAAGTTATAGTCATTGAAGTAGGTTCATTTTATGTGAAAAGTGCTCATTATTTTTTGTGCGTATGTGTATTCATGCTATGTTTGCGCATATTTCCGTGATCTGTCTCGTCCATTGAATTTTGCTAGTCATTTAGAAACAGTATGAGTACCATTGTTTCAAAGGTGCAGTTAAAGTGTTGATGGGAAAATGTTGTGGTTATCAACTCATTTTTCTTACTCATTCACTAAAATATTCCATGTTAAGTCTTGTTCAAACCCTCGCGAATTAAGCAATTTTTCTGCGAATAAAATGGCTGCCAGTCATGCCGAACCAATCGTCGATGCAGAACCATGTCGGCAGACATTTTATTCGCAGAAAAACTGCGAAATTCGCAAGGGTATTGTAATATTCCAATGAAACTCTTCAACACTTTCTTAGCCTTTATTATCACTGTTTCACATTCGGGTTCCCGATACAGATATATTCTGTTTTTCCTCCTTATCAGCTACATAGTCATCTGCATATACTACATCTCTATCTTTTTATGAAAATTCAAAATCACTTATTTAACGTACTTAACTATTTTTATACCATCACTTATCCTATCTTCTTCTAACAAGTAAATCTATCTACCTCAAATTGATAAGTGTAATACTTATTCTAACTATATTATACATTCATATTGTATAGGATAAGACCAAAATAGAAATTGTAAAGCATTAACAATTATTTGGAGAATGCAACGAAATATTAAACCTTAAAACTAAAATACCTTCCTAATCACAATGATAGAATACAGAACAGTACAAGAATTAACAAATACGTAATGTACAAAAATTAGGATGGACATCCTTTGTAATAGAGTGGCTTATATTATGTTACTCTCGGGAGGAGGGTTTTGTGACTGTCCATTCACCCGCGATTTTCTTCAGGTGAACAACATTTTTTCTGTAAGTTTGTCCGGTCTCGTTAATTTGTACCTCGACATCTGCGACCTGCTTACTAGTAATAGTGTGAGGAGTCGGGTCAAACGTAGGAGTGAGTTTATTTTCTTTCGTGATGTTTTTGACGAAAACTTTGTCCCCGCATTCAAGCCCACTTTGTTGGGCTTTCCTTTTCCTATCTGCATATACCTTTCCTTTTTCTTTCTCCCATAAATCTCGGTCGCTTACTTCTTCTTCTATTACATCTGAGGGAGTTATACTTGGTAAACTAGGTAGTTTGTCGCGAAAATGTCTCCGAAAAATAATTCAGAAGGCGTTTTTCCCGTAGTAGCATGTGGTGTGCTGTTATACATCGTTAGGTACTCAAGTAAATCAGCTCTCCAGTTTTTCTTGTTGATCTGACTCATTTTTAGCCTTTTCAGTATGTCCCTGTTTTGACGCTCTACTTCGCCGTTCTGTTGGGGCCAATAGGGTATTGTGTTAAATAGAAGTATATTATGAACTCGGCAAAAGTTTTTGAATTCTTGGCTACAAAACTGTTTACCATTGTCAGCCGTTATTGATTCGGGTATGCCCAGCCTTGAAAAGACTTCCTCTAAGATTCTAATAGTGTTGGTAAAGGTTATGGTATTTGTAATGTCTTTTGCAAATGAAACAACACAACGTTTTGCTGATAACTGATTATATTAGATGGCCAATATTTAAAGTGTCACATAAAACTGAAACTGCCTGAACACTCGTAGTGTAAAAAGTATAACAAGAAATGGTATGATTTAAATACTTTCATACACTGGCAGTCACAATAATTAAATATATACTAGCATACCAAATACACTACAAACATCCTTCCCCTTAAAAAGAAATCGCTATATAATGGTGAACAAAACCTAGTAAATACATATCTATTTAAAAATTTACCACTCATTAAAGTTTTACTAATTATAAGTCAATCTCTCAACAGGCTTAACATTTCGTTTTGGCCTAGTGAAAACAACTGCTTCCAAATCGTCAAAGCTAGCATTGTTTTCAGAAGAGCTGATAATAACTGTAGAAGGGTTAGTTTCATCCATGTGCTCATTATTATCTAAATTAGGATCATCGTGAATACAATCCGTATTTTCATTATTTTCAATGGGAATGTGTGACATTACTTCTGGTCCTAATCTATATTTTTTTAATTGGTTTACATGCCTCTTCCACAATTTTCCCAATTCAGGTATTTCTACTAAATACGTACAGTTGCCGATAATCTTAACTATCTTTCCTCTAACAAAATTTGGCTTATTGGGTACTTTATAATTTTTTACAAGAACAATTTCATTTAAGTTAAAATGTACATTTTTTCTACCACCGCTATAATCTATTTGTTTCTGTTGCTGAATTTCCATCCTTTCGTGAACATTGGGTTTTTGTAGTAAACCCCTTTCTGACAGAGTCGTGGGCAAAAGAGTGGAAAATCGCGTTCTTAAACAACGACCAAACATTAATTTTGCTGGACTGACCCCCGTTGTCGAATGGGGCGTATTCCTATAGTCAAATAAGAATCTACAAAGGTTTATATCCTTGCTAGGACTATTGAAAATAGATTTTTTAATACCAGCTTTAAAAATCTTAACACCATTTTCAGCAGCACCATTTGAGGAGGGAGTCCTCTGATACGAAAGATCGCCCATTGTCAGATACCACAAGTTTGGGCAGACCAAATGTGCAAAACAGCCTCCTCAAAGCTCTCATTGTCACATTAGCACTTATGTTAGGCATTTCGAAAACTTCCAGCCATTTAGTGAATGCATTTATTACAACTAAAAAATATTTATTATTCAATTCACAAAAGTCAATGTGAATTCTCTCCCAGGGGCCCTTTGGTATGGGCCAAGGAGCAATTTCAGCTTTAGGAGGACTATTCGAATTAAAAATACAGGCTTCACATTGTTTAACTATTTTTTCGAGTTCATTATCCAGCCCAGGGAACCAAAAGTATCCGCGAGCTAATTTTTTCATTCTAACAGCACCCATGTGGCTACTATGTAATTCATTCATAACGTACTGTTGCATGATAGATGGTATTACTAGTCTATGGTTCCAAAATATGCATTCATCTTTCACGACTAAATCATATCTTTTTATAAAATAGGGTTGAAGATAAGCATTTTTACATTTTCTTGGCCAGCCATCATCGATGAAACCCCTAACCTCAGTTAGATACTCATCATTTTTTGTAGCCTCTTTCATATGTTCAAGGTTTAACTTAATTTCAGAACTGTTAGAGAAAAAATAAAAATAATTAATGCAACTAGCACCATCTCCTAAAAAATCTTTATTTTCCTTTGAGGGTAAACGTGACAACCAATCAGCCTTATTTTGGTTACTACTAACATATTCTATTTTATAATTATACCCAGATAAAATCAAAGCCCAACGTCTCAGTCTATTTGCTGAAAACTGGGGAATAGACTTGTTTTCACCAAAAATTGTCACTAACGGCTTATGGTCCGTGATAAGCTTGAAATTATTGGCATATAGATACTGGTTGAATTTTAAAACTCCATAAATAATCGATAAAGCCTCCTTCTCGATTTGAGAATATTTTTGTTCTGAGGTCGAAAGAGTTCTCGAAGCAAACGCTATAGGCCTTTCATCCCCATTAGGAAATTTATGACTCAATATTACTCCAATGCCCACGGAACTAGCATCTGTGGTGAGCCTGAGCTCCATATTTGGGTTGTAGAACATTTGCGGATTTCAAAGAATTTTTAACATACTTAAAGGCTTCTTCACACTGACTGGTCCAATTCCACTCAGTATTAGCCTTTAGCAAATTGTACAAAGGGCTCAAATATGTCGACATATTACGTAAAAAACGACCATAATAATTTATTCTCCCTAGAAAACTTTGTAATTGTTTAACATTATCTGGTCTAGGAGTTTCGTCAATAGCTCTTGTTTTCTCATTAGAAGGGTGCAAACCTTCTCGATCAATTATGAAACCCAAGTACTCAATTTTTTTTTGAAAAAACTGACATTTGTCATAATTAACCTTCAAACCTGATCGCTTTAAAGTATCCAAAACAGCCTTTAAATTATTCAAGTGATCCGGTTTGTTTTTTCCGGTTACTAAAATGTCGTCTTGGAAGAGAGCAACTCCCTCTAATGAACTAAATGAATTATCCATATTTTTTTGGAATTTGGCTGGTGCACAGGCAACCCCAAAAGTAAGTCTGTTGTACCTGAACAACCCCAAATGAGTAGAAATCGTTAAAAGCTCCTTACTTTGTTCATCAACCTCAATTTGTTGAAAAGCTTGTGACAGATCCAGCTTACTGTATTCTCCCCCTCATTGAAGCTTGCGAAACAGCTCATCTATCCTAGGCAACGGATGCTGGTCCACTAAAATATGAGGGTTGAGGGTCACCTTGAAGTCTGAGCAGATTCGAATTTGACCATTCTTTTTGAAAACGGGTACAATGGGTGTAGCCCAGCAGCTGTGTTCAACAGGAGATATCACACCTAAAAATAGTAAACGTTTGATTTCCGACTCAACTTGTTCTTTAATTGCGAAAGGCACAGGTCTCGCCCTTACAAATTTTGGTATAGCATTGTCTTTCAGGTAAATTTTTTCCACACTCTTATTAAATGTACCCAATCCTTCTTCAAAAACTTCCGGATACTGATTCACAAGATACTCTAAGTCTTTTTTGCAAAAATTGATTGCTAAACCAATATTAAAGGTTGACAAGAAATCTCTACCTAAAATAGGGGGTCCCCCGTGCCTAACCACAAAAAAATTCAAAAAAGCTTTCTTATTTTGGAATTTTATTTTCAAATTCAAACAACCTTCTGGCTTAATTTGATCTCCGTTATAAAAAACAAAGAACTTATCTGTTTTGTCCAAAACCAACCCCTTAAAATTATCAACATAGAAATTATATGAAAAACAGGATATTGCACTGCCTGTATCAACTTGGGAATTGACAGGAATTTTCTCTAAAAATACCTGAACCACATAGGATTCCAGGTTGAAGACAAAATTTTCATTAGTGCGATCATTATCACTTAGACTTAATATTTGCAAATCATTATAATACAGGGAAATATCATCATTATTATTATAACGTTCGTTGTTAACATTATCATTGCGACCTTCTTCAATGAAATTATATCGGAAATTTCTTTTGTTTTCAAGACTAGCATACCAAATACACTACAGTATTCATGCATTTGATTTCCTTATAACGGCTATAATAATCTACGATCACCAATAAATATTCGTTGCTCGGAAGAGGTCCCATAAAATCAATTGCTATATCTACCCAGGAACTCGATGGTAACTGCCGCCTTTTCATCGGTTCTGGTGGATTTGGAGCGGACACTAGAGTACAGTCTCTGCATTCTACAACAAACTTTTCAGCCTCGCTGTCTACTCTTGGCCACCAAACTTTGGTACGGAGACGTTTCTTCATCGCAACAATTCCTGGGTGACTTCCGTGTGCCAACTCTAAAACACGCTTCCTTAGTGCCTCTGGAATCACTATTCTATCACTGCGTAATAATATATTTGAGTAGAAACATAGTTCATTTTCAAAAATTTTGTATCTTTCCGTGCCACTCAACCATTTCCCTCCACTCAGTGCATGTTTAACCATCTGTATTTCCAGGTCCTCTTTAGAATATTTTTCGAGTTCTTTCACTGAAATTGCTATAGGCTTTGAGTATTCAACGATTTGATGTATGAATTATCACATGATAAGTCTAAATGCAGCCGAGATAGTGGGTCTGCGATATTTTCTCTGCCAGGACGATACACTATTTTGTATTTGAAGGACTGTAACCTTAGAACCCAGCGTTCAATCCTTGCACAAGGCTTAGACTTAGGACCAAATATTGTCTCTAGGGGCTTGTGATCAGTAACGAGTTCGAATTCGTCTTTACCAAATAAGTATATCCTGAAGTGTTCGACAGCCCATACTAACGCAAGGGCCTCTTTTTCAGTTTGACAGTATCGCCTCTCACAATCCGTCAAACTGTTGTTAGCATAAGCGATAACTCTGGGTCCTCTGTTGTCAAATTGGATAAGAACAGCTCCCAACCCTACGGGACTAGCGTCGGCTATAACCCGGGTCCGGTCTTTAGGATCATAGTACCCTAAAACTGAGTCAGTCGAGAGTGAATTTTTTAGCTCGGTAAATGATTTTTTTTTGTTCGTGGCCCCAGTGGCGTTCAATGTTTGCATTTTTCCCCAGTTTTAAACGCAAGAGTTTCCTTAAAGGTTCGGTCAATGTTGCCAGATTGGGTATCCATTTTCATACGAAATTAACCAAACCCAGAAAACTCTGTAGTTCTTCTACCGTCTTGGGTGCACGAAAATTCTTGATCACCTTCATATGTACATCCAACGGTTTTATTCCGTTGGCTGAAAGAATATGACCAAGAAACGAGATAGACTGCATGTTATATTGACACTTGTTTTCGTTAAGTAATACATTAAAATACTTCAGTGTATATAGCGTCTTTTTTAATCTCTGGTTATGCTGGTTTTCATTCTCACCAAAAACTATTATATCGTCTATGAAGTTAATAGTTCCTTGACAGTCGATCAAAATTTTCTCCATAATTTTTTGGAAAATTTCCGGGGCACATGTGATACCAAGCATAAGCCGTTTATATCTGAAAAGACCTCTGTTAGTAATGAATGTTGTGATAAATCTCGACTTTTCTGATATTTCCACCTGATGGAATGCATTTTTCATATTCAGGCGAGAAAATCGCGCGGCTTTCCGTAACTGCGGTGCTAATAACTCCATCGTTGGTAATGGATGATTTTCACGAGCTATTGCCTGATTGGCACGTCGCATATCAATGCAAATGCGGACCTCCCCATTCTCTTTCAGCACGGGTACAATAGGAGATATCCATTTTGACGGCTCATTGACTTCTTCAATTATATCACCCTCTAGAAGATCTGGTAGAGCATCTTCGACTTTCGTTTCTAGAGGTATAGGTATTCTCCTGTATGGCTGAGCAACTGGTTGAATATTTTCATCAATTGGTATATCCACTATAATATCCTTAAACTTAGGAAATGGAGAAGTCAAACAGTTTACATTGATATGTATCTCTAGTATTCCAAGTGAAGTAGCTGTTTCTTTTCCAAGTAGACATTTAGTGCCGTTTTTTATGACAAAACAAAGCGTCTTCTTTTTTATTGTTAGCTTTAATCTCAGCTTCGAAACACCCCAATATTTCTGATGGCTTATTACTCGCGTAAGCAACGAGTTTTTTGTCTACCTCTTTTTGTTGGCTTTTTACCTTCATTTTATTCAATTTTAGTTTTTCCCATGTTTTTCCATCTATGATGTTGTTTCTACTACCCGAGTCTGCATCAGTTATGTCAGAGGCGGCTAGGTAAATTCCTAGTGCTCTCTTCCACTTCTCCCATCTTGTTGCAAGCGAAAATGGATCGCCTCCACATTGGAACTGCTCAACGCCTGACATACTAGCCATCTCTGAAATTCAGGAAAACTATTTTATTTCATTTGTTCTCCTCAGTATTTGTCTGTGCACTGAAATGATTCACTCGACCAGTCACACCCTCCAGAGAGACCCCTCTGGTTTGACTACTAACTATCTCACTAAGCCATATAGCTATTTGTTCAACTAAGCCAGATTGACAAGCTGAGTTCTAAGACTCACTTTTTTCCCAGAGCCGTTCCGACTCTCTAAGCATTTCGGCTCATTTGTTCACCCAAGTCAAATTGACTTGCTGAGTCATACGACTCATTTTTCTTCAGAGCCGTTTCGACTCACTAAGCTTTTCAGCTTATTTGTTTACCCAAGCCAGTTTGACTTGCTGAGTCCTAGCCTCATTTTTTCCCAGAGCCTTTTTGCTGTCTAAGCCTTTCAACTTATTTGTTCAACCAAGCCAAATTGACTTGTTGAGTCCTAAGACCCATTTTCTGAGCCATTTAGACACACTAAGCTTTTCAGCTTATTTGTTTAACCAAGCCAACTGACTTGCTGAGTCACACGACTCATTTTCCAGGCCCGTTTCAACTCTCTAAACTACTTGAATATTTGTTTTAATAAACCAAATTTACCTATGTGTTCTGTCTCATTTGTTTCATACAGTATATTCCTCAACCCCATTACTAACGTGCACCTTGTAAAATTGCTAATTCGTGTGTTCCATTAAATTAAAAAGTTCATACGTTTCTATACACCACATTTGCACAGACAAGACTTTTTGGAATTCTTAACTCGCTCTTACTTTTCAATGATATGAAAAATGAGTTATTTTGGACAATTATTATCCAACCATCAATCGTTAGTTCCGTGGAATATAAATTATTAAACTAGATCAAATTTGATATTGTTGCACTTACTTTTCTATCCAATTTTTGATTTTCTGTGTTTCCACTAGCACTTTTCCTTCATTAAATCACTTTTCACTCGTCGCCAATGTAATATTCCAATGAAACTCTTCAACACTTTCTTAGCCTTTATTATCACTCTTTCACATTCGGGTTCCCGATACAGACTGAATCATATTCTGTTTCACCTCCTTATCAGTTACATAGTCATCTGCATATACTACAGGTATGAACAAGACTTTATACGTGAATTGAATATTTCTGGAATCACACTGGCAATGTCGCTTCGCCCTTACGTCAATTCCATTGTTACCAACCTGACAGATATTAACTAAACAAAAAAGCATGAATTTGTTAATTTTGTTATTGCTAAAATAAAGTAGAATTTGTTGATAAAAAACTGTTTTCAATGAAAAAAAAAAGTGTAAAACTGGCGAATTAGGGTGTGTATATTGTGCTGGTGAAAATCAGGAGGCATTTGAGTGTGTTTTTCGAAGAAGAAACGTGTGCTAGAAAATGCCAGTTTTCATTCAAAAAAGGGCCCGTATTCCGAAATTACTTGAGACCGCCAAAAATTTCATTTGGATTTTTTATTCAGGAGGCATCAAACCTAGAATCCTTACAAATGCACAGATCGATATTATCATCTCTTGGGTAGAAGATTATAATGATTCCACGTTGAAAAAATTGTATCAGTTACCACAATCGGAAACTATTTAGATGGCAGGTTGTTCACGGTAAAACAGTTCCATAATGAAGTGGTGACAATGAACAATTTTGAAAATGAAAATGAACGAGAGCAATATGTTCGAACACTGAATGCATATATTCGTGAAGGAAAACAGATTATCTGGCTGGATGAAACAAATTTCAACCTGTTTTGCCGTCGAATAAGAAGACGTGCTCGAAAGGGAAATAGAGCCATACAACAGCTTCCATTTGCAAGGGGACCTAACGTTCATTTGATTGGAGCAATATCGACAGCAGGTGTAGTAAACTTCGGGAGACGAAGAGGTTCTTTTACATCCGATTCAGCAAATGAGTGGGTGGAAAGATTATTGCAGTTATGGCAAGATCAAGGAAATCAGTTATACTTGTGTGTGATAATGCACCCTGCCATTCCAGGTCTGAAAACGTTCTAGATGGAACAGAGGCAAGTCTTCTTCGTTTGAGTCCACACTCCCCAATGTTGAACCCAGTCGAAACAATATGGTCGAAAATAAAGTCCAATGTAAAAGAGAATCTTCGAGTTCCCCAAGTTCAAGGTCCGGGTGTTGGAGAACAGCGGCTTGTGTATCTTGAGCAAATCATTGACCAGGCAAAAAATACTATAGTTGGAGGCGATTGTGGTAGGGCTGCACAACACAGCACCATTCACCATGCTACAGCTTTAGCATTCCAAGATATGCCCGTTGGGCGATAAACATTATAATGTTTCGACTTGGCCTATTTCCCCAAATCACTATATAAAGGAGCCACTATATAAAGGAGGAGATAAATCTAAAATTACAAACTACAGACCGAAATCGTTAATCTCAACCCTATCTAAAATAATAGAAAACTCTTGAAAAGTAGGCTAACAAGTTTTCTAAATCTGCATAAGATTATTTCAGATCGTCAGTATGGCTTTAGAGAGAGTAAATCTACGGAGGATGCTATATACTCTTTTACAAAACGTATATATGAAGCAATAGACAAAAAATGCCAGCTTTAGCTATTTTCATAGACCTCTCTAAAGCATTTGACACGGTTAGCCACGAGATACTACTTGCAAAACTTTATTCATACGGTATCAGAGGAAAGACGCATGATCTTCTAAAGAGCTACTTAACGGATCGGCAGCAACAGGTATACCTGAATGATAGCATGAGTGAAACAAGAACTATTACTTTTGGAGTTCCACAGGGAACAGTTTTAGGCCCACTGCTGTTTACCCTATATATTAATAGTTTATTAGATATCACCCAAAGCGGAACAGTTCTCAGTTTCGCTGATGACACTGCCTTATTTTATAAAGCAGAGTCCTGGGAAGACCTAAAATACGAGGGCTGTTTGGTAACTCCGTGACTATTTGAATAAAGAAAAAAAAAATTGGCAAATAAGCGTTTTATTTTTCAACATAATCTCCTTTTAGATCAATACATTTAGTCCAGCGTTTTTCCAGTTTTTTTATTCCTTCCAAATAATAGGTTTTCTCAAGGCCCTCAAAATAGGCGTTTGTTTCGGTTATAACCTCTTCATTCGACCCAAATCTCTTACCACCCAGCCATTTCTTCAGGTTTGGAAAAAGAAAATAGTCGCAAGGGGCTAAATCTGGAGAATATGCTGGATGGGGTAGTAGTTCGTAGCCCAATTTATGAATTTTTGCCATAGTGACTACACACGTGTGCACTCGTGCATTGTCTTGATGAAGCAGCACTTTTTTTTTCGCTAAATGTGGTCGTTTTTGCCTCAAATCAATATCGAATCTGTCTAAAAGCTCTGAATAATATTCGCCGTTGATCGTTCTACCCTTCTCTAAGTAATCTATATGAATGACACCGCGTGCATCCCAAAAAACTGTGGCCATAACCTTGTTGGCTGACAGACGCACCTTAGCCTTCTTTGGTGCACGTTCACCAGTTGACACCCACTGTTTTGATTGTTCCTTGGTCTCTGGGGTATTGTGATGGATCCATGTTTCGTCTACGGTTATATAACGGCGTAAAAACTCGCCCGGATTGCGATTGAACTTTGCCAAACACTCCTTTGAAGTGGTCACACGGTTGCGCTTGTGGTCGAGTGTGAGCAATCGCGGCACCCATCTCGCGGATAGCTTCTTCATGTCCAAATATTCATGTAAAATGTGATGTACTCGCTCAGTTGAGATGCCTACAGCCTCAGCTACCTCACGTACTTTTATTCTCCGATCGTCCAATATCATTCCATGGATTTTATCGACGATTTCTGGCGTGATGACCTCTTTTGGGCGACCTGAACGTACGGCGTCACTTGTGCTGGTACGACCACAACGGAACTCAGTAAACCACTTCTTAACCATTGAAATTGATGGTGCAGAGTTCCCATAGTATTTATCAAGTCTTTCCTTGGTTTCAGTTATGGTTTTTTTACGCAAAAAATAATGCTTAATCAACACACGAAATTCACTTTTTTCCATTTTTGTTAAAATTCACGAGGTTGTCTGCTTCTAATTGCTGTCAAACACAAACCAAATGTCGCAGCTTGCTCAAAATTTGACAGTAGTCTATTGAAAGATGGTGGTTGACAGCAGCAGTGTTGCATTTAAAGTTACTGCGCGGGAAATTTAAAAAGTCACGGACTTACCAAACAAGCCTCGTATATGGCAGAGAATGATTTCAAGTTGATTAAAAAATGGTTCCAGGGTAATAAGCTTACTTTGAATATAGAAAAAACACATCATTTACCTTTCACCTCATACACCAATAATTTGCCAGAACTGGGAGACTTGATTGTCGATGTAAATACAGAAATACCTGAAGTTGAGTCTGTCAAGTATTTAGGTATTATTATCGATAGACATCTACATTGGGACATACACACTGATTTTATTGCAAGAAAGCTTAGAGGTTTAATTGGTAAGTTTAGATATTTATGCCAATTCTTGGACATACATCACCTAAAAGCAGTCTACTATGCATTAATCCAATCTCAGCTGACTTATGGAATTCTTGGATGGGGAGGAGTACTGGACTGCCACCTACAAAAAATAAATGTATTACAAAAATGGATACTAAGAATAATTTACAATAAAAACATAACCTTTTCCAGTGAGGATCTCTTTCTTCTGAGCAAAGTATTCGATATTAGACAGTTATATTGCCAAAAAGTTATAGTAAATATACAAACAGGCAAAATTAAGCTAAAACCCATTGAACATAATTATGCCACTCGAAACAAAATCAACACTGCTAAAGTCCCGAAATGTGATAAAAACATTGGACAGCGAAGTTTATTTTACTTAGGTCCAAAATTATATAATCACCTACCTCCTCTATTGAAGTCAATAAACAATAACTGATCTTTCAAATGTCATCTCAAAATTTGGATGCAAAGCACAAGTAGATCATTCTTCAGTGACATGGTGAATAATAAATTGTTTAACTAAGTAGAGTACTTCAGTAAATTTTGATTTGTTGAACATATTCCGATTAAAACAAAAATACCCCGATTGCGTAAAAATATATCGATTTTGACAAAAATAGCTCGATTGTGATATCAATATAATGCCAGAAATGGCTTTGATCCTCATATTCTATCCAATCTTAGTATTGATATTCATAGTTATATTTATTTTATCCTTTATTATAAGTAGTGTAGATTTTATTATTATATATATATATACAGGGTGTCAATTTGAAAACTTCCCACCCTTAATATCTTCCTTCCAGTAAACAATATGAGTAATCGAAAAAACAGGTCAATTTTATTGTCAAGGGGGACACTTTCACGGACTATTTGTAGCCCTCGTGGTTCAACCCCCTAGGAGGGGTAGATGTTACCCTTAGAATTTTAAATGGGAAGAGGGGTCAAGTGGCACATCATTTTGATGGGCGTTCAATTCTTGTTCCAATGGTACCCTGACTTATTATTTTGTGATGAGCATTTTCCGAAAAATTGCGTTCTAAACTAACAGAAGTAATTATTAGAACGCCTATACTGAGATGCATTATTGTATTGACTCCCTTTAATAAAAATGGTTAGAAGAGTAGGTGGATTTTTTATTTGGTGGTTATTTTCCTTCTACACAATAAAATTTAATTTGCGAGAAAGACATTTCCAACATAAAATCTACTTACGCTTATCTTATTAGCTGTTCGAAATGTTGTCCATTTTGCTCTAAACAGTAATACAGTCTGTTTTCGAACTCCCCTCTAACATTACGGAAAACTTCACTAGGAATTGACCGGCATGCTGCTGTAATTCGTCTTTTAAGTTCGTCAATATCAGAAGGTTGTGTTTTATAAACAACGGATTTAAGATGCCCCCAAAGAAAGAAATCTAAGGGTGTTAAATCCGGTGATCTCGGAGGCCATTCAACTGCTCCCCTTCTGCCAATCCATCTACCCGGAAATCTCTCGTTTAACCACTGTCGGACGGGAAGAAAATAATGAGGTGGAGCACCGTCCTGCTGGAAATGTAACAGATCCTCCTGCAAAAGTTCATTACCTTCTGCATCAATTTGAGTTTCTAGCTCGTGAGTTATAAGAGGATCGATAGTCTCTTCAAGCATATCAAGGTACAGATTGCCAGTCAAGTTTTCTTCCAGAAATAATGGACCAAGAATGGCATTTCCAAGAATACCAGCCCAAACATTAACTTTTTGTGGGTGTTGTGTATGCCCTTCCCGAAAAATATGTGGGTTTTCGTCACTCCAATAGCGACAATTTTGTCTATTAACATTGCCATTCAGAAAAAATGAACACTCATCGCTGAAACAGATGTTTAACAGAAGATTAGGGATGGTATTGACTCGAAGAGACATGATTTCACAAAACTCTATTCTTCTATCATAATCATCCTCGTGGAGCTCTTGAAGAATCTGCATTTTATATGGATGAAATTTATGCATTTTCAATGCTTTTTTTATAGTCTCGCGTGACATTCCCGTCTGTTCTGATACTGATCGTAAGGAGCTCGTGGGCTCTGTAGCAAATGTTCCCAAAACTTCAATTTGAGCTGCTTCATTTAGTACTCTGGGGTTATTTCATTTTTTATTTGTCACTGAACCAGTTTCGTAAAACTTATTCACCAAATCAAGCACATACCGGTGACTTACATTACAATTTGGATGTCTTTCGTTAAAAAGACATGCCGCCCTTCGTGCGCACTTTCCAAACTTCGCCATAAATTACAATCATTTCAATTCTGTCTTGAAGAATGTAAACCATTTTTACACTTTTATACACTTATTAAAGTAATTCCTAAACAGCCCAACAGGTACAACGGTATTCACAATACTACCACATAGTTCAAATTTGCTAACCAATTTTTTGCCGGAAAACAGAAACTTTTTACAGCAGAAGTAGCAAAAAGGGAAGGCTATCTGTACAATTTCTGCGATGACACTTAAAAATTCAGCATTTAATAAACACAACTTTACTACCATCCACGTTTTACTATTAGACTACTTTTTTATGTAAAGTGTTTGGAGCTAATGGCTAATGTTACCCCTAATAAAGGGTTGGAACGGTACCACCTAATATTCTAACCAGTTCTGGCCAAACCATGCATCTCAGTGTAGGCGTTCTAATAATCACTTCTGTTAGTTTAGAACGCAATTTTTCGGAAAATGCTCATCACAAAATAATAAGTCAGGGTACCATTGGAACTAGAATTGAACGCCCATCAAAATGATGTGCTACTTGACCCCCCTTCCCATTTAAAATTCTAAGGGTAACATCTACCCCTCCTAGGGGGTTGAACCACGAGGGCTACAAATAGTCCTTGAAAGTGTCCCCCTTGACAATAAAATTGACCTGTTTTTTCGATTACTCATATTGTTCACTGGAAGGAAGATATTAAGGGTGGGAAGTTTTCAAATTGACACCCTGTATATATACATGTGTAAACTTCCCCTCACACACAAGCAATCCCTTGCTTCTGTGAGTATGTATGTTTATTTACACGTTTTATATTTTTTCTCTTGTATCTTGATACTTATGAAATAAACATTATTATTATTATTATTATCATTATTATTATTCATAATAATGTTCAGTAATAAATAATTCGTTGTTTTCATATTCCCTACTCTTACTAATCAAGTACTTGGTGGTTTCTGAATTACAAGTGATGGTTTCTGAATTACAATAGACGTTTTTTGAAAAACAATTAACTGATCTCAATTTCAATTGACGCTTTCTGAAATACAATTTACTAATCTGAATTACATGTTACTAATCTGAATTTCAAGTTACACTTTCTGAATTACAATTGAAAAAGGGTCTGAAAAGAAAACCTTTCTTCCAAAAGTATTCAATTCGGCCCACACAGTACCATCCTTTTGTTTTGCATTCCTTAATTCATATATTTGCTGGGAGTTTTGGAAAATTATTGAATTACTATTGTCAATTGAAGTTTTATTTTGATTAGTTAATATTTTTTGCAGACATTCAATTGGACGGACAAAGGCATAGTACTTTCATGCTTCTTTTGGGGATTTATGCTACCTCAGTTGGTGTCTGGATATCTAGCCGGTCGCTACGGTCCCAAATGGCTATTAGTGGGGTCAACTGCAGCTTGTTCCCTATTGAATATCATACTTCCAACCGCTGCGTATTCCTTCGGATCTACAGGAGTTATGGTTTGCCGGGTGCTTCAAGGACTCACTCAGGGCATTATAGTACCTTCATTGTATGGCCTTCTCGGAAAATGGGTTCCTCCACAAGAAAGAAGTAGATTGGGAACGTTCGTTGCTGGTGGTAAGAACCGCGAGAAAAATAATTAGCAACTCTCATACTGAATGATAAATAAAGAAGAAATAAAATCTTCCAATTTACACAAAAAATATATACTTGTAACGTGCTTACAATTGTTTCGACACACGGTGTCATCATCTGAGCGAGTTATCAACTAAAGAAACGTCAAAATCGCCTTCTTAAATATTAAAATAACATGCATGAAATTTCACTAATGACAATTGCAGGTATGAAATTTCCTAATGACATATAGCTTGGATTAGGGAGCATTTGAGTAGTTACTAGTGAGATAATTAATTATAGGTGAATTGTACAGGTCAATTTGGTCATTGAGAACTAAATTGCTATTGTTACGTAAATGTTTCTTGATTTCTATGGATTCTAATATGTTTAATTTTTGACCTTTAGGTTGAATATGCAAAATTTCAGGGTTTCGTGTGAAGTTATGGTTATTGTGAATAAGGTGGTTGGCATAGTTTGAGTCCTGTTTATTTAATGTGTAACTTCTCAAATGCTCACCGAATCTTTGATTAAAACTACGGCCTGTCTGGCCTATATATAATGCATTGCAATCCTCACACTCAAGTTTGTAAACCCCCGACTTCTTGAATTTATCCCGTACAGACTTTGCGTTGTTAATATATTATATATGTATAATATATTATTATATATATTATTAACAAGGCAAAGTCTGTACGGGATAAATTCAAGAAGTCGGGGGTTTACAAACTTGAGTGTGAGGATTGCAATGCATTATATATAGGCCAGATAGGCCGTAGTTTTAATCAAAGATTCGGTGAGCATTTGAGAAGTTACAGATTGAATAAACAGGACTCAAACTATGCCAACCACCTTATTGACAATAACCATAACTTCACACAAAACCCTGAAATTTTGCATATTCAACCTAAAGGTCAAAAATTAAACATATTAGAATCCATAGAAATCAAGAAACATTTACGTAACAATAGCAATTTAGTTCTCAATGACCAAATTGACCTGTACAATTCACCTATAATTAATTATCTCACTAGTAACTACTCAAATGCTCCCTAATCCAAGCTATATGTCATTAGGAAATTTCATACCTGCAATTGTCATTAGTGAAATATTATGCATGTTATTTTAATATTTAAGAAGGTGATTTTGACGTTTCTTTAGTTGATAACTCGCTCAGATGATGACACCGTGTGTCGAAACAATTGTAAGCACGTTACAAGTATATATTTTTTGTGTAAATTGGAAGATTTTATTTCCTCTTTATTTATCATTCATGATGAATTTACACATATTAAATGCCACCACGATAAAACAAACTCTCATACTATTACAACCAATGTAATGCAATTTTTCATTTCAAACCAATATGACATTGTACAATGAGCATGACAGGACATACAAATCTCACGAGTTGATATATTAAATTTTGTAATGCTCGCAACGCTACTAGTACTCATAAGTATATGAAATTTTACAGCTCAATATAATAGCGTAATATCGTAATTGAATTTTTTTTATTTTTCTACGACAGTGGGTAAACTAAGCTTTTACGCACTGCTGACAGTGGGTAAAGAAATACTTTTTCGCGCAAGTGCGTAAAATAATCAACTGTGCGTAAAATCATCAACTGTGCGTG
Organism: Chrysolina oricalcia; assembly: GCA_944452925.2. Classification (NCBI taxonomy): domain Eukaryota; kingdom Metazoa; phylum Arthropoda; class Insecta; order Coleoptera; family Chrysomelidae; genus Chrysolina; species Chrysolina oricalcia. The sequence goes on from OX101813.2 coordinate 3,397,886, forward strand.
AAGTAATTTTTCACACACTGAATTATATATGTATAATATATTATTATATATATTATTAACAAGGCAAAGTCTGTACGGGATAAATTCAAGAAGTCGGGGGTTTACAAACTTGAGTGTGAGGATTGCAATGCATTTTATATAGGCCAGACAGGCCGTAGTTTTAATCAAAGATTCGGTGAGCATTTGAGAAGTTACAGATTAAATAAACAGGACTCAAACTATGCCAACCACCTTATTGACAATAACCATAACTTCACACAAAACCCTGAAATTTTGCATAGTCAACCTAAAGGTCAAAAATTAAACATATTAGAATCCATAGAAATCAAGAAACATTTACGTAACAATAGCAATTTAGTTCTCAATGACCAAATTGACCTGTACAATTCACCTATAATTAATTATCTCACTAGTAACTACTCAAATGCTCCCTAATCCAAGCTATATGTCATTAGGAAATTTCATACCTGCAATTGTCATTAGTGAAATTTTATGCATGTTATTTTAATATTTAAGAAGGTGATTTTGACGTTTCTTCAGTTGATAACTCGCTCAGATGATGACACCGTGTGTCGAAACAATTGTAAGCACGTTACAAGTATATATTTTTTGTGTAAATTGGAAGATTTTATTTCCTCTTTATTTATCATTCATGATGAATTTACACATATTAAATGCCGCCACGATAGAACAAACTCTCATACTATTACAACCAATGTAATGCAATTTTTCATTTCAAACCAATATGACATTGTACAATGAGCATGACAGGACATACAAATCTCACGAGTTGATATATTAAATTTTGTAATGCTCGCAACGCTACTAGTACTCATAAGTATATGAAATTTTACAGCTCAATATAATAGCGTAATATCGTAATTGAATTTTTTTTATTTTTCTACGACAGTGGGTAAACTAAGCTTTTACGCACTGCTGACAGTGGGTAAAGAAATACTTTTTCGCGCAAGTGCGTAAAATAATCAACTGTGCGTAAAATCATCAACTGTGCGTGAAGTAATTTTTCACACACTGAATTATATATGTATAATATATTATTATATATATTATTAACAAGGCAAAGTCTGTACGGGATAAATTCAAGAAGTCGGGGGTTTACAAACTTGAGTGTGAGGATTGCAATGCATTATATATAGGCCAGATAGGCCGTAGTTTTAATCAAAGATTCGGTGAGCATTTGAGAAGTTACAGATTGAATAAACAGGACTCAAACTATGCCAACCACCTTATTGACAATAACCATAACTTCACACAAAACCCTGAAATTTTGCATATTCAACCTAAAGGTCAAAAATTTAACATATTAGAATCCATAGAAATCAAGAAACATTTACGTAACAATAGCAATTTAGTTCTCAATGACCAAATTGACCTGTACAATTCACCTATAATTAATTATCTCACTAGTAACTACTCAAATGCTCCCTAATCCAAGCTATATGTCATTAGGAAATTTCATACCTGCAATTGTCATTAGTGAAATATTATGCATGTTATTTTAATATTTAAGAAGGTGATTTTGACGTTTCTTTAGTTGATAACTCGCTCAGATGATGACACCGTGTGTCGAAACAATTGTAAGCACGTTACAAGTATATATTTTTTGTGTAAATTGGAAGATTTTATTTCCTCTTTATTTATCATTCATGATGAATTTACACATATTAAATGCCACCACGATAAAACAAACTCTCATACTATTACAACCAATGTAATGCAATTTTTCATTTCAAACCAATATGACATTGTACAATGAGCATGACAGGACATACAAATCTCACGAGTTGATATATTAAATTTTGTAATGCTCGCAACGCTACTAGTACTCATAAGTATATGAAATTTTACAGCTCAATATAATAGCGTAATATCGTAATTGAATTTTTTTTATTTTTCTACGACAGTGGGTAAACTAAGCTTTTACGCACTGCTGACAGTGGGTAAAGAAATACTTTTTCGCGCAAGTGCGTAAAATAATCAACTGTGCGTAAAATCATCAACTGTGCGTGAAGTAATTTTTCACACACTGAATTATATATGTATAATATATTATTATATATATTATTAACAAGGCAAAGTCTGTACGGGATAAATTCAAGAAGTCGGGGGTTTACAAACTTGAGTGTGAGGATTGCAATGCATTATATATAGGCCAGACAGGCCGTAGTTTTAATCAAAGATTCGGTGAGCATTTGAGAAGTTACAGATTAAATAAACAGGACTCAAACTATGCCAACCACCTTATTGACAATAACCATAACTTCACACAAAACCCTGAAATTTTGCATAGTCAACCTAAAGGTCAAAAATTAAACATATTAGAATCCATAGAAATCAAGAAACATTTACGTAACAATAGCAATTTAGTTCTCAATGACCAAATTGACCTGTACAATTCACCTATAATTAATTATCTCACTAGTAACTACTCAAATGCTCCCTAATCCAAGCTATATGTCATTAGGAAATTTCATACCTGCAATTGTCATTAGTGAAATTTCATGCATGTTATTTTAATATTTAAGAAGGTGATTTTGACGTTTCTTTAGTTGATAACTCGCTCAGATGATGACACCGTGTGTCGAAACAATTGTAAGCACGTTACAAGTATATATTTTTTGTGTAAATTGGAAGATTTTATTTCCTCTTTATTTATCATTCATGATGAATTTACACATATTAAATGCCACCACGATAGAACAAACTCTCATACTATTACAACCAATGTAATGCAATTTTTCATTTCAAACCAATATGACATTGTACAATGAGCATGACAGGACATACAAATCTCACGAGTTGATATATTAAATTTTGTAATTTTTGTAATGCTCGCAACGCTACTAGTACTCATAAGTATATGAAATTTTACAGCTCACTATAATAGCGTAATATCGTAATTGAATTTTTTTTATTTTTCTACGACAGTGCGTAAACTAAGCTTTTACGCACTGCTGACAGTGCGTAAAGTAATACTTTTTCGCGCAAGTGCGTAAAATAATCAACTGTGCGTAAAATCATCAACTGTGCGTGAAGTAATTTTTTACACACTGTTCATACATTTATGTATTTTTGAAAAATACAGTATTTTGTGTCGAATATAACTCGAAAGTCTTCATTTGATAATACGACTACAATTCATATCATTGAACATTCGGATTTAGAGAACAGTTCAGATTCAGAGAAAAAATCTCAACTCAAGATGCAATACTAGCTCTAAACGAGAACAAGCCAAGTTAATGCGTTTTTATCGACCTGTCGAAAGCTTTCGATACTACGGTCGATCATGAATTGCTCTTACAATCCATGGAAGAGATCGGAATCAGCGGCAGTCCTCAAAATCTATTCAAAAGTTATCTCAGTAGACGATTTTAGTGAGAGTAGATAATGTGTTAAGCAACTTCCTTCCTCTTGAAACTGGAGTACCCCAAGGCACTGTTTTGGGGCCCCATATTATTCAACATATATGGATGGTGTTATGCAACAATGAGTCAAGCAACATTTTTTAATAATGGAGCTCACTGGAATCGCCAAAGTGTTATTCTACAATAAGCAAAAATGATTCAACCCGCAGTTGTAGGGGGCTGCATCCACTGACGATAGTATTAAGCCACATTCCATCATTCCATGATCTGCTGAACTATTTTGAATTTTTTTACGAAACTAGCTGACTGTGGCTTGACCCATTATTGCATAACATAATCCATATGTCAATGGCTTATTTTCCCTTGAAAGTGAGGGGGAAATCTTAAGGTACGGTTCCTTCCATGCGGCCGTCTTGCACGGCGGCCGCAGTGCGTCGACCGGATGCGTCAGCCGGTCGATCTCATGGTTTCTTCCATGCGGCTGTCGTGTACGGCGGACGGAGCCGGTTTTCCGCCGATGGTGCTAGTAATGCTAGTTCACAGTAGTTGAAGTGAAGATGGATGATCTTTTCGACTTTATTTGTTATTGGAAGAAAATGACGATGAGGAAATCCTGTAGTTAATCGACTTGGAAAAGAGCAATGCGGATATAAATCCAATATTCAAAAAAAGGCGTGAAGAGGGGTGATCTGTTACACTCATTAATCGACATCTACTCGGGAATGAAGTCAAATTTAGGGAATATTTCAGATTGAACAAGGTGCAGTTTGAGTATATCTTCAACTTGATGAAATATTATGTAAAATCAGAGTCATACAACCGAGTTTGGTACGTAATAACCCCAGAGGAATACGAAAACTCTCTTGCGGCATCGACTACACTGCTTCTGGAGCAGTACTGTCGCAACGATCGCAGTCGTTCACGGTTGACGTGTGCGGCCGCCGTTTGGAAGGAAACATGTATATTCAAATACACGTGTAGCAGTAGGTTGCGACGGCCGCATGGAAGAAACCGTACCTTTAAGGTATGGTTCCTTCCATACGGCCGTCGTGCACGGCGGCCACAGTGCGGCCGTCGCAACCTACTGCTACACGTGTTTTTGAATGTACATGTTTCCTTCCAAGCGGCAGCTGGACACGTCAGCCGTGAACGACTGCGATCGTTGCGACGGTACTGCTCCAGAAGCAATGTAGTCGCAGCCACAAGAGAGTTTTCGTATTTCTCTGGGGTTATTACGTACCAAACTCGGTTGTATGACTCTGATTTTTCATAATCTTTCATCAAGTTGAAGATGTACTCAAACTGCACCTTGTTCAATATAAAATATTCCCTAAATCTGACTTCTTTCACGAGTTGATGTCGATTAATTAACGTAACAGAAACCCCTCTGCACGCCTTTTTTTAATATTGGATTTATATCCGCATTGCTCTTTTCAAAGTCGATTAACTGCAGGATTGCCTCATCGTCATTTTCTTCTGATAACAAATAAAATCGAAAAGATCATCCATCTTCACTTCAACTATTCTGAACTAGCAGTACTAGCACCATCGGCGGAAAACCGGCTCCGTCCGCCGTACACGACATCCGCATAGAAGAAACCATTAGATCGATCGGCTGACGCATCCGATCGACGCACTGCGGCCGCAGTGCACGACGGCCGCATGGAAGGAACCGTACCTACTGCTATACGTGTTTTTAAATGTACATGTTTCCTTCGAAGCGGCGGCCGCACACGTCAGCCGTGAACGACTGCGATCGTTGCGACGGTACTGCTCCAGAAGCAGTGCAGTCGCAGCCGTGAGAGAGTTTTCGTTTTCCTCTGTGGTTATCAGGCGTAGCCGGAAAAAAGCGCAATTGAAAAAATCGCAAAGGAACGTAACGAAAAAAAAGCAATGTTATATAAGCCCACAAGAAATATTCACACGTGGAAAATTGTACTCGTGGATTAAATCGCACAAGGCAAAAACTTCTCATGTATAATTGTGCAAATAGAAAAAAAGCAAACTCATATTATAAATTAATTTTTAAGGAAAACCAAATTTCCAAATAATAAGAAGGGAAGAACTGTAACGATTACACAGAAATATGAACTACTGTAGAATAGCTATTGTTCCTAAATAAGACAACTTGTTCGTTTCATAATCCTTTTCTACTTTTACAATCGCGTAAAGTTTTCTATATTTTCTCTCATGGATTGCGCATGTGCCGATGGAGGTGTCAGCAGTAAAGGAAAAGACGCATTTTCAACTTGCAAGTAAGAGCTTGCTAAGGTTGGGTTTGTGTTTCAAGTGCGAGCGAAAAACTAATTCACGCATTTTCGACTCGCAAGCTAAGTAGCTTGCTCAGGTTAGGTTTGAGTGTCGAGTGCGAGCAAAAAGTAATTCATTCATTTTCAACTTGCAAGCTAGGTTAGTTTGCTCAGATTAGGTTTCCATCGGCACATGCGCAATCGAGGAGCCCTCTCAGGGATTTAACGTATCGTCTGCATTTGGCCTAACAATCACATAATTTTATTATCGGAATAAAGCGCACATCATTGTGTTTTTTTCTATGTGCGCATTACATGAAAGGTTTTTGGCTTGTGCAATTTAATCCATGTGTGCAATATACCACATGTGGATATTTCTTGTGAGTTTATTTCTTTTGCATTTTTTTCAATTGCGCTTTTTTCCTAGATTCGTTATTAGGTACCAAATTTGGTTGTGTGACTCAGATTTTAGATCATTTTTTATCAAATTGAAAATGTACCTACTCAAACTGCGACTTGTTCAATTTGAAATATTCCCTATATTTGACTCTATCCTCAAGCAGATGTCGATTAATTATTAATGTAACAAAAATACCCCTCTCTTTTTCTTTTTCAATATTGAATTGCTCTTTTCCAAGTCGATTAACTGCAGGAAGCCGGAGAGATCATCCGTCTTCACTTCTATTCTACTACTGGGAATTAGCACTAGCGGCGGACAACCGGCTCCGTCCGCCGTACGCGACATCCGCATGGAAGAAACCATGAGTTCGACCGGCTGACGCATCCGGTCGACGCACTGCGGCCGCCGTGCACGACGGCCGCATGGAAGGAACCGTACCTTTAACAGTAGGTTGCGGCCGCCGTGTGCGGCGGCCGCATGGAAGGACCGTACCTTTAGGATTCGCAGACGACAAGGTCATATTTTACAAATCAGACACCTGGCAAGAACTGAAGAACACTGTAAAATCTGATTTTGATTTGATAAAGAACTGGCTAGGATATAGACTATTAACAGTTAATCTCGAAAAAACCTAAGTATTACTTACCATTCAGCTGCAATAAAACTAACAACGCACCTTTCAATAGTATGAAAATAGGACAGCAAAATGTATTGGAGGCCTAGCGAAAGAGATGCAATTTTTGCAGTTCATAGATAAGAATCTCCTATGGAAACTGGACATTTAATAAATAATCAACTATCTGAATGAAAATGCAAATTTTCACTTTCAGGTTTTTTCTTTCAAGTTATATAAGGTCTTTCTCAATATCTATCAGATGTAGTTCAATGTCCAGCGTGGCTTTTGCCGGGGAAGTAGTTGTTCTCTGTTAGATATTACATAAAAGTAACTTCAATTTTATCGTAAGGTTTTTCCATTTCCAGAAGTGTCATGTATTGATTCAATTCTCAATTGAGAATGTTTCTCTTTAAAACATGAATTTTTGACTTTTTATATTTATTTCTCTCAACATTTAATAATCTACTTCTTATTACAAAAAAGGCCGTTTGAATTCAATGCGATTCAATTACATTTACAATGATAAATGAGAACCTCTGACCGAATGCAAAAATGTAGATTTCTACCCGAGAAACTATATTTGACAGTTTTTTTTCCCAATTTTAAATCTCAAATCAATGACATTTCTATTTTCCAACAAAAATGATTGAAGAGTAGTAGCAAGAGACAACAAGTAGTTTGAACTCATGTAAAAAAATTTGTAATGTCTTGCCAATAAAAGCCTTGTTATTATTATTATTACATACTTTTGCATTAATATCTAATTAATTAATCAATCAATTTTTAGAAGTAAAAAAACAACTTCAGTATTCAGAATTTCCTCACTCTTATATAGATTTCGACCATAATAGGCTCAACGGTTTAGGCGTGAGGCCGATGGACATACAAATTGAGTTTTTTTTTTCTGATTCACAGACTGAGTGGAATCAATTCCCCTCAAAATATCAAATTAGAATTTTTTGAAGATCACAAAAATTTCTCCCTACTTGGTAGCGAGAAAGCACAAAATGAAGACCTACACTCAATATTCTATTTACTGTATATATCATCGAAGGAAAACTCTGTTATATTGCAAATGCTATTGCCGACAACTTATACCAGATTCAGGAACATAAAGTTAAAAATCCTAAGACCGTCCCAGGCGATACTTGCGCTCTATTGCGCATATTCATAGGTTGGTGATACTGCCGTAGGGGGACCATGTTATTCTGAACTAATTGGCGTTCTAGTGTATCATATTTTTATTTGTAGGTTCCGAACCCATTTCTAATCATGACTATTTGATTCTCTTTAGGTTTATCAGCGGGTATGGTTGTGATAACGTTCACGAGTGGCTACTTAGCAGCCAGCTGGTATGGATGGCCGATGATATTTTACCTGAATAGCAGTTTAGGAATTTTGTGGAGCATCATCTTCTTCTACATCGGCAGCAACAGTCCTGCTGATCATCCATACATCACACATGAGGAAAGATTCTTCATAGAAAATAGTTTACCTCCTTCAGACAAAAATAAAGTAAGTCTGGTTTTAAATAATATGTATGACAGACTCTTGCTCACTTTGGGTATTTATAATCCACAGAAAAAAGAATAGGAGTAATTAATTTGAAAGATGCTTCAAAACAATAATCATTCGGATTTTCAGCATCTTCATCCATTATACGAAAACTAGAAATAGAAAAATTCTGTATTTTTTACACAAGTTCAAGGAAAAATGGAATCGAATTCCACAAGAAACCATCAAAGATCTTTTGCGGACTATGCCTAGGAGGATGCAGGCTATCGTTAGAGCTAGGAAAGGAAACACTCAGTACTGAATTGTTATTATGTTGCCTCAAAGAACTTTCATTTTGTCGTTATTGTTGCTTGTTTTGATCAAATATTATTACCAAAAAATCAGTCTATTCCATTACTTTTTCTACAAGTGTGTTATAAAGATTCTGTTTCTGGATTATTTGGCAATCAATATACGTTAAATCCTCCAGCATAAACCATTTAGTAATGAAAATTGCATAACGATTCAGACAAATAGAAATAAACATGGAATCAAGGCTTAAAATGAAATATGCAATATTTTTGTCTGTGAGTGTATATATTCCCTAGCATTGTTTTTTCTTGTAAAAATTGATTTTACGAAAAATGAGAAATAAAACTTTTTATGCCACTTCTATTTGTAACCAACAGTTTCGTCCTATATGGACATTATCAAACAATACAATAATCTGAAGTAATAAATAACACTCCTTAAATACCCTTTATGAACTAGCGGGTGGTGAAGTACACTTTACCGCCCGGTTCGCCGGGCGTAAAGTGGCACTTTACCGCCCGTGGGCGCATTATGGCCCGGCGGGCCGTAAAGTAGACAAAATTCTCAAATTGTTTATACTCACACATCATTTCATGCAATTCCTAACACGAATTAGAATCATTTCAGTTCAATAAATCAATACTCTTTCTAACATTTGTTCATAATCGTTGGCAATTTTTTCGGTGTTGATCTATTTATTTGAAATAGATTCTCCAATATAGCACTCAGCTACTATAGTTTCACATTCCTCACATTATATGTTACCCTTAATTATTGTATGCATAACGTATGAAACGTGTAGACCATTGCAATTCAAGTCAGTATTTGTGATTCGCGCTATAAAACCGCTAGTGCACAAAATTTTGTATGTATCTCGTGCGAAAAATGCGTTTAAGCCCATAAATGCCTACTTTACGCCCTCGATACATAAATAACTATAATTCTACCCGAGGCCTGTCTTAATGACTAACGGTCATTAAAGACTTTTACCTGGACCTTGTTTATTTGCGACAATGTGACTGAGCTGCCTTAGAAACCGGTGAATAGACCTAATCCAGTTGATCATTCAGTAGGTTACGTCCACAATATTTGTGTTTATGAATTTCTAGGGATTCCAAATAATTCAGTTTCCAACCCTTGCTTGCATAGTTCAAAATTTCCGTATCGTTCAGACTCGGAAACTTGTGGTTGCATTCCAAGGAATGGTTTGAAGAGGTCGAATCATTTTTTCTTAGTCTGAAGGACCTTTCATGTTCAGCGTATCTTTTTGAAAAATTACGTCCACATTGTCCCACATAAACACCGTTACACTCTGGACACTTAAGCTTATAAACTCCAGATTTTTCCATTTTTGCTATTCTATCTTTGGCATTGAAAAGAAAATTAGACAACCTGGCATGCGGCCGTATGCTACTTCTATATTATTCTTTCTGAAGAATCCCGCAATAGCCTCTGTTCTTCTCCCGAAGTACGTTAAGGTTACAAATTTCTTAGTTTCTGATCGTTTGACCTAGGGGTATATTAATTTGTGCGAAAATTTAGGACGATGTTATCTGACTAAGTTTTGAATTGTGGCCGCTTGGAAACCATTATTTTGTCCTATCTGTATGATTGTTTTAATTTCTCTATCTAGATTATTAGCAGACAAAGGTAATGAGAACGCTCTATTGTTGTGACCCTCAGTATAAAAATATTCATGACATATCAGTTATTAGAAAGATGATAACAACTTCTGTCACTGTGAAAGATATGAATATACGGTTTTTCAATATAGCAATGATTTTAATTCTATTCTATCCGAATCATTCAATCTCAGTTATATTAGTTGGCGACGAGGATGGGATATATCGTGGAGTTCAACAAGATTTCTAAGTCTCCAGTGAAAGTCCGCGCTATTCAAGACATGCCACGTCCAGCCAATGCCGATGATGTTAAAATATTTTTAGGACTCGTTACATATTATTCCCGATTTGTTCCTGATTTTTCAACTATATCCTATCCTCTTCGATGTTTGCTGAGAAAAAATGAACCATGGTTATGGACAGCAGAATGCGAGTCAGCCTTTCTAAAACTAAAGATTGAACTTTGTAGTGATCGTGTTCTTGTACCATTTGATCCCAGTTTTCCTGTAGTTTTGACCACTGATGCAAGCCCCACCGGAATAGCTAGTGTACTCAGTCATTCCATCGAAGGAATTGAGAGGCCGATCGCCTATGCCTCGCGTTCCCTTACTGCCTCTGAAAGAAATTACAGCCAGCTTGACAGAGAAGCACTTGCCATCATTTTTGGTGTTACTTATTTCTATAATTACTTATTTGGAAATCATTTTCTGCTCATTACCGACAACGAGCCATTATCGAGAATTTTCCATCATCATAAGGCACTTCCACAGATGACTTCTTCCCGCCTTCTTCGTTATGCGTCATTCCTTTCCGGATTCAATTACTCTGTTAAGTTCAAAAAAGGCACGGAAAACCAAAATGTTGATTGTTTATCTCGAGCTCCGATTCAACTTTCCAGAACTTCTACTGATGCTCTTATTGGTGATGAAGTAAAACAGATATGTGATCAACAGATTTTTCAGATTTCGAGCGATTACATCACACACATGACGATTAAAAATGAAACTGAAAATGATCCAGAACTCAAGAAAATTATTCAAAACCTGAAAAATAAATCTGAGGATTCCGAATTCACACTGGTGGATGGAATACTTTTTCGGAACGATAGAATCGTTATTCCAGGACATTTGAGATCCAGAATACTAGAAGAACTTCATGAATCACATCTGGGAATAACAAAGATGAAGCAACTTAGCCGTCGTTATGTCTACTGGCCTAGTATCGACCGGGATATCGAAAGATTAGTCAAAGGTTGTGAAAGTTGTGCAGTGACCAAATCAAACCCTCCTAAAGTACTTGTTCATCCGTGGGATTCTCCTGAGAGTAATTGGGAAAGAATCCATATCGATTATGCTGGTCCCTTTGAAAACTGCTACTTTTTGGTATGTGTGGATGCAAAATCTAAATGGGCAGAAATTAGAATTATTAAGGACGCACCAAATAGTTTCACGACAATAACATTACTGGAAAATATTTTTGCGGTACATGGATATCCTGCAGTAATCGTATCAGACAATGCCTCGATTTTCCAAAGCGAGGAATTCCATACGTATTGTAAAACCAATGGAATGTTCCAAAAGTTCATTGCTCCAGGACATCCGGCGACAAATGGACTTGCAGAAAGGAACGTGCAGACGTTGAAGCACAGATTGAAGGCTGTCGAGAATGACTCTATGTCTATTCAAGACAAAGTAAGAAACATAATGTTTCGTTATCGTGCGACACCACTTGCATGTGGTCAATCGCCTGCAGAACTGTATCTTCATAGAAAATTACGAATCCGCTTAGATGCAATTTTTCCTTATCGACCTCAAGCGTCACAGTTTGAATATAAACCAGTACGTTCTTTCCAAGTGGGGGAGAGGATCCAGATTAGAATTTTCATCCGTAACAGACATGTATGGCAATTCGGAGAAGTCAGGAAGAAGCTTGGTAGACTTCATTATCAGGTCATTTTAGACTCTGGGAGAACATTGAAAAGACACGTCAACCAGTTACGATCAACTCTTGTTCCAAAAAGGACTGTTACATTTGGACCCAGCCAATCATTCAATGTACCCAGACTTCCAGCAGCTCCGCTAGATCAACAGGCTGTTTCACCACGATTAAATGATCATCAAGAAGTTGTTCCGATACCGAATGAGAATACAACACGGCCACAAAGAGAGAGACGTCCACCTGTTTGGTCCAAAGATTACAGAATGTTTTGACCACTTCAATTGTTCCTGTCATGTTATGATCATAAGTATTTTTCATGTATTCAATTTCATTTAATGAGTGTGCTTTAACAATAAGTGGGGGAGAATGTTGTGACCCTCAGTATAAAAATATTCATGACATATCAGTTATTAGACAGATGATAACAACTTCTGTCACTGTGAAAGATATGAATATACGGTTTTTCAATATAGCAATGATTTTAATTCTATTCTATCCGAATCATTCAATCTCAGTATAACATTGAATTATATGCTGCTAATTTTTGACTATCGGGATGGAAATGATCACTTGGGATTGTAATGTCCGTTTAGCTCGGTTTTCTGAGTACATTGAACTCAAATTTATTATGATTATGTGTGATGGTTAGGTCTAAGAAATTGATTTGTCTCTCTATCTCTGTCTCAAGTGTGAATTGTATGTTACTATTTAGATTATTTATAAATATCAGAAACTGGTTTAGCTGTCAAGAATATCGTCAACATATCTATACCAAAAATGAATATGTTTTTTACCAAGTTCGGAATTTAGTATAGTGGTCTCCAAGTTGTTCATAAATATATCTGCTAAAAGTGGACTAAGGGGGGAACCCATTGGTAAACCTGAATCCTGTTTATAAAATTTGTCATTGAATTGCAAATAATTCTGATCTAGGCATACATCAAAAGCTGTTGAAATTTCAAAAGAAGTAATATGGTCTACTTTGGCCTGATCTACTATATTTAAAATGAGAGATTTACATTCGTTATATGGTATATTTGAGAACATACTTTTCTCATCGAAAGAAACTAAAATTGAATTATGTGGCGTGATTTCGTTATTTATTCTTTCTACTACACTTTTTTTACGCTATGGTGCGGAACAAAATTGGTAATATTTTTGAACAACTTGTTGAGTCGTATTCCTAATTCTTTTACCGGACTGTCTATATATGACACGACCGGTCTTATAGGGTTATCTTCTTTGTGTGTTTCAAATAGGCCATACAGCTTGGGACAGGAGGGGTTCATATTGGTAATTCTGCGTTTATCGAATTCGGTGAAAATAAGTTTCGTATTTGAAAGGAAATTTTTTAGATCATTTTGGCTATTTCAAGTTGGGTCTTTTTTAATGACAGTGAGATTTTCATTATAAATAACTGCTTCAACTTTCTGAATAAGAGAAGCATTTGCCGATGATACAGTGTTAGTATATAGTGGCATAGATAAAAAAACATTACAGGAAACAATAAACGAGGACTTGAAAACGTATTCATTTTGGCTGCTAGAAAACAAACTCAAAATTAATGTTAAAAAAACAAAGTATATGACATTCCATCAAAAAAATTCACAAATTGGGGAGACAACGATTAAAATTGACGGCGGCGAGATTGACAAAGTCGAAAATATCAAATATCTGGGACTTGTCATTGATGATGAACTTAACTGGCAGAAACATATTGACCATTTGATTTCCAAAACAGTACCAATGATTGGTGCACTCTATAGATGTAGAGAATATTTGGATACAAAGAACCGCTACTTAATATATAATGCGTATTTTCTCTCAAATCTACGGTATTTGGTCACAAATTGGGGAATATGTGGCAAAACAAATTTTAAACAAATTCAAGTACTACAAAACAAAATAATAAAAATATTATTCAATTATCAGTACCGGACACAAACAGAAACAATTTATCGAGAAACAAATATAGTACCAATAAATAGAATTTTGAAAATAGAACAATGTAAGTTCATATACAAAGTTATAACAAATCAACAAAAATGTAACACCCCTCTCAACTGTGTAAATAATATACACTCGCATGAAACAAGACAACTGAGTAGTAACAACCTCTACTTACCAAATGTCAGAACAAGTCTAGCCTTAAATAACCCAATAAATAGATGTATGGAAGCATTTAATACAATCCCGATCAATATAAGAAATATAAATAGTTACAGGCAGTTTAATATAGAACTTAAAGCACACATAACAAATGAAATATAATTTTAATTAACTATAAAACGATCCTAATAATCACATCAACCACATAGATAAACATACTCCGATACCAGCGTCTTTGCTGATTAGGAGTCTTAGTACAAAATCTCATGAGTAAATTTATCATAGCAATTATATGTAATTTTATTTTTTATATGTATGTAGAATTATAAAATTTTGTAAACTATTTGTGTAACCTGAAATATGTTTATATCATGTAATGTACCTATACTGATGAATGAATAAATTGTGATGTGCTGAAAAAAATATATTTATAATAGCAAAAATGGAAAAATCTGGAGTTTATAAGCTTAAGTGTCCAGAGTGTAACGGTGTTTATGTGGTACAATGTGGACGTAATTTTTCAAAAAGATACGCTGAACATGAAAGGTCCTTCAGACTAGGAAAAAATTAATCGACATTTTCAAACCATTCCTTGGAATGCAACTACAAGTTTCCGAGTCTGAACGATACGGAAATTTTGCACTATGCAAGCAATGGTTGGAAACTGAATAATTTGGAATCCCTAGAAATTCATAAACACAAATATTGTGGATGTGACTTACTGAATGATCAACTGGATTTGGTCTTTTCACCGGTTTATAAGGCAGCTCAGTCACATTGTCGCAAATAAACAAGGTACAGGTAAAAGTCATTAATGACCGTTAGTCATTAAGACAGGCCTCGGGTAGAATTATAGTTATTTATGTATCAAAGGCGTAAAGTAGGCGTTTATGGCATGAGGCGAGGATGATGGCCCGATGGCGTCAGCCGAGGGCCATCACACGCCGAAGGCCTTAATAGTTATTTATGTATCAAGGGCGTAAAGTAGGCGTTTATGGCCTGCGGCGTGGATGATGGCCCGATGGCGTTAGCCGAGGGCCATCACGCGCCATAGCGCGAATCACAAATACTGACTTGAATAGCAGTGGTCTACATGTTTCATACGTTATGCATACAATAATTAATGGTATGTAACATAATATGAGGAATGTGAAACTATAGTAGCTGAGTGCTATATTGGAGAATCTATTTCAAATAAATAGATCATCACCGAAAAAATTGCCAACGATTATGAACAAATGTTAGAAAGAGTATTGCTCTATTGAACTGAAATGATTCTAATTCGTGTTAGGAATTGCATGAAATGATGTGTGAGTATAGACAATTCGAGAATTTTGTCTACTTTACGGCCCGCCGGGCCATAATGCGCCCACGGGCGGTAAAGTGTCTCTTTACGCCCGGCGAACCGGGCGGTAAAGTGTACTTTACCGCCCGCTAGTGCATAAAGGGTATTTAAGGAGTGTTATTTATTATTTCAGATTATTGTATTGTTTGATAATGTCCATATAGGACGAAACTGCAGTAACGTTAGTTACAAATAAAAGTGGTATAAAAACATAGAATGTTTTATTTCTCATTACTCGCAAGGTTTGTTTTTCAAATGGACAGCTGGTGAACTCTTTGCAATTGGTTGTAGCATTGGTAAATTCCACAACAATTTCCACTGCCTAAATTATTTTGTTCAAACCTAAATTTAAATAAGTTGAATTTGCTTTCAGAAACTATCGACACCATGGATGAAAATAATG
Source organism: Chrysolina oricalcia (assembly GCA_944452925.2). NCBI lineage: Eukaryota > Metazoa > Arthropoda > Insecta > Coleoptera > Chrysomelidae > Chrysolina > Chrysolina oricalcia. Next base: position 3,413,760 of record OX101813.2, read on the forward strand.
AGCTCCACAAGTTTTTTGGCGCTCCTTCTTTCACATTGTGCATTCAGCTGGGGTTTCATATTGTTGACAACAGACATGCCAATTTACTTCAAAAATGTCATGGAATTCGACATCAAATCTGTAAGTTATATGATAGATTTTGAATTTATTTTTGCACGATCCGTCAATTTAACGTATGTTCACAAATCTACGATCAGTTAGCACTATTACCCACCGATCTGAAGGCAGTGAGTAATTTAAGCAGGATTTATAGATTGTGTCGCTGCCGCTTCCGCTGCCGTTGCCGTAGCCGCTGGTAAAATTATGACCATTAGTTTCATTTTGTGTTCATTGGGCGCCAACTGTTTTCCATCATGAACATATTTTTATAATTCTTGTCCTTCAGATTATCTAAATGTGGAATTCTTTCTCGTATGTTAAGAAACACGCCTACATCAACATCTTTATTCTCCTCATATTCTAACTAGGCCAATCAACAGGGCCATCAACCTCAACTTAAATTGCTCCGTCGATATTTTTTTTTTAATTGTAGAACACAGTGTGCACTTTACTTCTAAGAAAAATTATCACCTCCAGGGGGGGTGGAACCCCCCCAAAAAACTCGTTGAAATTAATTTTTGAGGTCATTTCCAAGTATCTCAAAAAATTCACTTCAAATCAAAAAAATTACTTGATATTCAGAAAGAGCACAAATTTTTACAAAAAACTGTCCCATCCAAATTTTGAGAAGTCGCACGGTATTCTTGAAAAAAATTGTTGAAATTACATGCTTTCGCAATGGAGCAGGTGTTGCGCCGGCTCCCGCCAACGTGCATTCTTTCAACCAGCGCGTGAAGTAAAGTTCAATAACTCCTCACATAAATGTTCAATTCGGATAAATCTCACGTCATTTTGAAGATAAAGATCGCAGCTTTGTATTCTGATATTATTTATATTCATACGCGCAGTTGCCAATTGCAATTGAAAATCTTACGATATTAAAGTTCCTGACTTCGTGAAATAATGCTTGTGATTACTGAAATAATGTCTTATCACTTGTAGCAAGTAAAATGAACAGTTGAGGAATACTTCATTGTCAAATTGCATTACGTTTAACCGGTCCAAATAATGTTGGTTTTAAATACGAGTGTTTTCAATCCTTCGCATATTTTAGATTACAAAATCTTGAGGGAGTTTATAAATTCAAATGCTAATAACTCAGAAATAAAAGCACGTATCAACATGAATAAAAAGCCAGTTTGCAGAAAAAATCCTGCTCTTATTGAAGATATTCATACAAATTTGGTTACTTGTACAAATTTTGAATGCAATCTAGTCAATCTTTTAAGTACTTAAAATAGAGGTTACTCGGCATTTGATCGCATTATATTTTATGGAAAGAAAAATAAAATCAGTTCTTGATGGAACATGGGGATTCGAGACCAAGGAAGACAATGCACGAAAGGAAACTGTTCCGAAGTGTACCTGCTTCAAACTCATTGAGATTGTTAAACCTGAAAAATATCGGCTTGGGACCTTGTCAATGCGGCAGCTAGCGCGCCGCTGTATAGTATACAGCGGCGCGGTTCTGTCCGTGGGCAGCAGTCAATGTTGCCCTATGTAAACTTCAGATAATATAAAAGTTCCTGTGCAGAAAACACTGGATACTGGGATAACATCGATAGTCGGAGACGAGGAAACATCTCTTAGTGCTTTGTCACTGTTATTAATTGAAAATGGTGAGTTTATTTTTGAAATATTTGTTTCGTTCAACTCAGCTCTGTTTCAAAATATCGCAATGTCAGATATGACTTACAGTTCCAAAATTCCAAAGGTCCACCTAGGAATTCAGGAGAAAATGGTTTTTTGTAACTGCACGACCGGCTGCATCAGAGACTCCTGCATGTGCAAAAGGGGTGGTCTGAAATGTACCAATTTTTCTAATAAATCTACAACAGATATCTGTAGAAATTTGGTAGTGATTGTTCCGGATTGTGAACATGAAGACTAGGAGACTGCAGATGAAGTAGATGATGAGTTGTATGAGTGAATAAATATATTTTCCTATACATTTCTTGATGGTGATTACTTGTGGATATATTTCTCCATACCCTTTCTTGATATCATTGAAAAAAACTCTCATACTTCGTTATCTCCGGTCCGCGTTTGCTTTATACAATAAGTTGATCTTCTCTCGAATTTGCTAATAATTTTCATAACAATACTTCTAAATGTCAATAACGACAGTTCTCAACGATTATTTACCCTCATTTATATCTAAGAGTAGTACTTTGAGAGTTTTTTCAAATATTCTCCCCCTTCCCTCTCACAATGCGGGGGATATGCCCCGAATGCGGGTGCGGAAAAATCGTGTCTAATAATTTATACCTATTATTTTTACAAATTTTTGCTCAGTTACATTACTGACAATTTAACATATTCATGGAAAATACCCAAAAAATACACGATTTCGGGAAGGGGTTGATGCTCCGAGAAGGGGTTTAATTGATGAAAATAATTTGCCACCATTATTAATACCGATTTTCAATCATATTTATTGCCCAGAGCTGAAATGTCAAGAAAATACCTTCCATAAAAAAGTTTTTACGATTTTGGGGGGTTGCAACCCCCCAGGGGGTGATAAATTTATTGCTAATCATTCAACCCTCCGTGACGACCAAATTGCAAAAAGGAAACCGGCGGAGCAATTTAAGTTGAACTTTTATGAGAAAAATTGCTCTGTTTATTGGCATAAACTATAAAATGAAATTAAACTAAAATTCGTTTTCAGCTCAGAAAATAAATTATAAGTACCTATCAATTCTAGATCCACATTTTTTTTCAGAATGGTCTTATGAGTACGCTGCCCCACATTGTCCAATATATTGTGGCTTTCCTGTTCAGTTATATATCCGACATGATCATAGCGAAAGAAAAATGTAGTAGAGGAACGACCAGAAAAATAATGCAATCCATTGGTAAGTATTTACTTTCGAAGAGTAATTTAAAGAAAATTAACAAAAATTCGAACAGAAAAGTTAGAAAAAAAATGTTGGTACTTATTTTGACGGTTTTTATCTTTGTAGCAACGAACTTTTTTATAAGAACAACTCATGAATTCAATTTATCAATTTATCAATTTAATTATTTTATGTAACTGCTTATTGACTGTAGTCATTGGTAACTTCTATTCATAGATTATACGTTTCCTGTTATGTCTGATATGTTATCCACACACTTTTTTATTTTTATTCGATTTCAACGAAAAAGTAATTTTCATCAGTGGGGTTTTTATTCTACAACTGAGGAAATTACAGTCCATAAATATACGTTGAATCCGACAGGAGCAGGTTGAACGACCTGCTATTAGAAAATAAGTAGGCAGTCAATTTCAGTTTTCCACGAAGGCAAATAAATCATATCTCAATAGACCATATCATACAGGTGTCCCTCCGGGAACTGCATCGATCAATATACAGTGAGCACGTAAAAGTTGGAACAAATTCGTTAATCGCTTGTTATGGCCATTAGGGAAAATAAGCTCAGACACGTCGATTTTATTTTTCGGTTGCGCATTTTTTGGCCTACTTATATTTTTGATGACGTCATCCCTGTTCAAGTTATGACGTCATCATAATTTTTTTCAAATGGCAATACCCTATTTTGATAATACCTTCAAAAAGAACGCATTTTCTCTGTATGGATGTCATATTTTTTCTTATGTTACATAACCGCATGTTCGAGATATAAAAGATATTTCATTATTCATGATAATGTAATATAAGGTCTGTTAACGTGAACTTTTGACTTGAGATATCCCCACAAAAAAACTTAATGGGGTTAGATCAGGAGATCTAGCTGAAAACTCTAAAAATCCTCGTCTATCTTTCGACTTTCACTTCATAAGGGTGCCACTTATTCTTTTTTAGTCATTTTAAAACAGACGTTTGACTCATTGATTGCTCCAATGCAACTAAACACTGACTGTAGGTAAATATGTTTCTAAAATTAGGCTTAACAATAATAGTTAGCTATCAAATAATTGTGGTGTGAGTTATCGAAACCATGCGAAAAGCGAAAAATGACGCAAAGATATTTTAATGATTTTAGGTTATGGGGATAAGACTAGTACGCAAGCTAAGGTTTGTGACTTATTTAACTATAAATATCCCGATAGACCTATTACACGTTCGACAGCGAGTAAAGTCGAAGCAAAATTTATAAATTTTGAAAATGTCGGTGATAATAATACGAAAGGTCATCCGGGCGTTATGGAAGATCAACTATGAACTTAATGAAGATGATTTCGATCGTAGTTGAGGATTTTTAGAATGGCCAGCTAGATCTCACGATCTAACCCAACTAGATTTTTTTTGTAGGGATCCCTTAAGTCAAAAGTTTACGTTAACAGACCTAATATTACATTACTATGAATAATGAAATATCTTTTATTTTTTGAACATACAGTTATGTGTCATAAGAAAAAATGTGACATCCATACACAGAAAAATAGTTCTTTTTGAAATTATTATCAAAATAGGGTAATGCCATTTGAAAATATATATATATAATGACGTCATAGCTCGAACAGTGATGACGTCATCAAGAATATGATTAGATCAAAAAATGCGCAAGTGAAAAATAAAATCGACGTGTCTGAGCTTATTTTTCCTAATGGCCATATCAAGCATTTAACGAATTTGTTCCAACCTTCACGTGCTCACTGTATAGAAAACCATAGGTGGGCCGAATTTGAAAATTTGGGAGTTCAATATTGTTGATAAGTGCTATCCGGCTAAATATTTTGAAGATTGTGGCACTTCCGGTTATACCGGAAGTGGACCCTAACTTCGTTATTTTAAATGGTACACCCTGTATATTATCAAGGTTTTACATTTAAGGCATGATTTTGAACATGTTTCATGTATAATAATAATTTTTGAAAAAGTGTTGAAAATCCAATTAGTTGATTTCATCAATGCTAATATTGGTTTTGATAAATTTCAATATGCATTCCAACAACATTCCAATAAGCAGCAGTTACTGACTTTATGAGTAGTATTCATGAAACTTTAGATTCAAGTAATTATGGTGTTGCAATATTCATTGATCTTAAAAAAGCTTTTGACACTGTCAATCATATAATTCTATTAGACATCTTAAATAACCTGGGTATAAGGGGACATGCATTGAATATATTTCAAAATTATTTCCGAAATCGTGTACAATATGCACTTATTGACCAATATAAAAGTTACGAAAAAGTATCAACATTTGGAGTTCCGCAGGGTTCTGTTGGCACCAATTCTTTATTTGATTTATGTTAATAGCATTATGAATATCAACCTGATTGGTACACATTTTTCTTTTGCTGATGATACTGTACTCTATCACAAATCTAAAAATGTTCAAACCTTAAAAACAAATTTGGAAAAAGATATTAAAACAATTGAAATATGGTTTAATGAACTTAATTTAACTATTAATTCAGAAAAAAACTGTCTAAATGATATTTAAACAAAAGAATATGGAAAACATCAAATTGAACATTATAATTAAAAATAGAACTATTGCTGACGTTGAGAAACACAAGTATTTGGGTCTGATTATTGACAAAAATTTAAATTTTGATAGTCATATAGAGAAAACAAAAAATTCTATTATTCCTCTGACAGAAGCTATCAGAAGAATACAATTTCTAAGAAAAAATATTCAATTGTTAATATATAACGCACATATTATCTCTCGAATCAGATGTATGATCACAGTGTGGTCATCATGCAGTCAAAAACAAAAAGAAATTATTTATAGATTGATAAATAAAGCAATAAAAGTAATATTTGATAAACCTTGGTATACCATCTTCAGATTTGTACAAAAACGCCAATAATATGACATTTAACCAACTTATTAAATTTGAAAAAGCTAAATTTGCATTCAAATTAACCAAAAATATTCAAAAAAGTAATACAACAATTCAGAAAAATTCCAAATTACATAGTCATAATACTCGGATTTTGAACCACTTTCACTTGGACAATATCCATTACAACAAAGGGAAAGCAAATCCAACTTTCAGCTCTATAGAAATATTTAATAAATTATCAGAACAAATAAAAAATTCAAAAACGATAACTTCATTTTCCATAAATTTGAAAGAAATGTTACTATTGAAATGATGTTCATAAGAATACTACAAAACTTTATGAATTATTTTTATTATTCGATAATGTATTAGAATTAGATTACTTTATTTTATCATTGATGTACATTATTTATACAATAAATTAAAAAAAATAATGTCCTTTTTTACTCTCAAAGGTATAATTCCAATATTAATACAAAATAAAAGCAATGAAAATACAAATGAAACATATAATAAAACTATGAATGATCTGAAAGCGGCGATTTAGTGCTTTCCTTCTCATAGAAAAGATCGTAGGCATATCCGCTCACCAGGGATCTAGTTGAAGTTCTTTTTTTTTTTCTTTTCTTTTCCTATCTCTTCCAGCTCTTCGTATAGGCTTATTGTTCAGTGGTTTACAAAATATTTCAGTTTTACAGTATCTGTGTCTTTTTTTGTGAATGTAGACTTCGTTACTGTTGATTAGCGACCTCTACAGAGTCTTGTCAGTGAATGTAGTGAAACTAACAGAGCCTCTAGTTTTTTGTTGGGAGGAACCCTCGAGGAAATAATTTTTCGAGATCAGTTGAGTCCTGTCTGTAAATTCGGAGGAATTCACATTGCCTCCATAATTTTGTTGAGTCCTGTCTGTGAATTTGGTGAGAGTTGCAGTACCTCTGGTTTTTGTTGGGTGGAGACCTCGGAGACTTCATTATTCGAACTCAGTGATCCTTGCTGTGTCCTGTCTGAAAATTTCAGGAAATTTGCAGCACCATCAGATTTGTATTGGGTGGAGGCCTCGTTTTTTTGAACTTAACCCCGTGCCAAATCAAGTCTGCAAGTTTCGGAAAATTTGCGGAATCTTTAGTTTTGCCTCTGGTTTCTGTTGGGTGGAGACCTCTGTCCTGTCTGAAGATTTCAGGAAATTTGCAGCGCCCTCAGATTTGTATTGGGCGGAGGCCTCATTTTTATCATCATCAAATAGTCATCTCAATTTCAAGATAATTTTAGGGTTAGAAATGCGAACACTGCTAGATTTTACTGCAAAAAGTTCAAATGAATCAAAGTTTCAGCAGCGTGATCTTGAATTTTCAGCGTCGTCTACACATGTTTGCCATTGGTTATCTTATCAATAGAGGGGGGTGACACCACTGCTACTGTCATTATGTAGAACAGCCTTTAACAAACGACACTAATGAGACGACAGTAAATTACAATAGGAACGCGCTCTGCTATTGGTCACTGAAATGGTGGGAAATTTTGTCGTGCAAACAAAGTAAAAAATGCGTGAATTATCAGCTAACATAATGACCGACTAACCTTACGGTCCTTACGTAAACAGAATACCATACAAAATTCAGAGAGCGGCAACCCACAAGCATTTTATCATATCCAATCTCAGAGCGTGTCCCTAATGGATTGTATGCACTAGCGGGCGTAAAGTGGCACTTTACCGCCCGTGGGCGCATTATGGCCCGGCGGACCGTAAAGTTGACAAAATTCTCAAATTGTCTATACTCTCACATCATTTCATGCAATTCCTAACACGATTTAGAATCATTTCAGTTCAATAGAGCAATGCTCTTTCTAACATTTGTTCATAATCGTTGGCAATTTTTTCGGTGATGATCTATTTATTTGAAATAGATTCTCCAATACTCAGCTACTATAGTTTCATATTCCTCATATTATGTTACATACCATTAATTATTGTATGCATAACGTATGAAACGTGTAGACCATTGCGATTCAAGTCAGTATTTGTGATTCGCGCTATAAAACCGCTAGTGCCTAAAATTTTGTATGTATCACGTGCGTAAAATGCGTTAAGGCCTTCGGCCACGACGCAGGCCATAAACGCCTACTTTACGCCCTTGATACATAAATAACTATTTTTGTTTTTTCCTATTTATTTTATGTGATATTGGTGTGTTAAATGTCAAACATCTGTCGTCGTCAGCGTTGACAGTTCAGAATCAGTAGTAAGACTCGTAAGTCATATAGTACCTACGATTATATACATATAATCCTTGATATAGTACTACGTTTCAGCAGATTTGTAACGCATGATGCTCTTGTTTCAATTGGTCAATAGATCGATTCCACTTTGAATCTTCGAGAAACCTTTTACCTTTACAATATTATTATAATAAAATATTAATAATTTTATGTTTCCCGACTGGACGTCATTTTGTAAGTCATATAAGTTTTTCTCGTTTGATATAGCAAACCAAGTAAGTTTTAGAATGTTCAATTTATGACATATACTTAGCTATAGTTGACGTAAATTATAATAAAAGGATGGAGGGCCAATACTGGCTGAATTCCCTACAGATTCCGTGCTCTGGTAATCAGCCTTTACTAGAATGCCACTGGCAAAAGTAATTCCTTTCAACTAGTTCCGGGCCAATGTCGGCCAATCAACCGATGAAAGATTTGGCCAGTAGCATTTTGATATTTTGCTGATAACATCCCGCCATGGCCAGTACTTAGCCGGCATGTCCATCATTGGCCCGGATGGTGGTCAGAGATTGGGTATTGTTGGCAGTTTTTTTGCAAATTGAATCTCTTTCAGATAATGTTTTTTATTTACATGGTGGTTCTTCGGGTTGTAAGGCCGACGTATGTTTATAGAAGATCACGACCTTTCGCCAACACGGGTGGTTAGCATTTTCAAGAGATATTTTCAAGTTCCTGATTTCTTAATTCGCTGTCAAATGCTTGACATTTGTTATACGTTGTCTCAATAAATACCTGTGATTTGACGTTCTTACATCTGATTGGTCCACAGCGTTAGCTGACATCATAGAATCGTTTGTACCGTTATTTTGTGAGTAGGGAGCTAATTGAGAATTTTTGAGAACTGGACGGCAAACCTTGTTTAATTGTAGTCCTTCTTCGGTTCTGTTGAAGTTGTTGTGGTGTTTTTGAATTTCAATTGCTTCCCGAAATAGTCTTGGGTGATGGGCAGATGTTGAAGAGATTACTTGTGTTTCTTCAAATTCCACTCTATGGTTATCGTTGTTGAGAGTATGTTCTGCGACAGCGGATTTCTGTTTGTACCCTAACCGACAACAAGCCTTGTGCTCTTTGATTCTTGTTTTAATGGAGCGTTTCGTGACTCCGATATAAACGCTGCCACAGGAACATGGAATGCGATATACCCCAGAAGAGCATAGTACGTCTCGTTTGTCCTTCGCTGATCTAAAGTGGTCTTTCAGTTTTCAGGTATTCAGGTTCGCAAATTCTTCAAACCATCATCCGTGCCAAAAACAAGGTGTAATCAAGACATTCATTGATCGAGCTAAAAGAATTTGTGAACCTGAATACCTGGAAGCTGAACTGAAACATCTAAAAAACGCTCTAGTTTCTAATGGGTACCAAGAAATAGATATTGAGAGGTATATGAAAAATAGAAGAGAAATCAGAGATGGAAGAATCAATAGTAGACCAAATGACTATCCATCCAGTGAACCAAGTAGTAGTGTCAAACCAACACCGAAAAAAGAAAAGCATTCTTACCATATGTTCCCAGAGTTACAGATGGTATTGGCCGTATTCTACGAAAATATGAGATTAAAACCGTTTATAAACCTAAAAAAAAACTGAAAGACCACTTTAGATCAAACGAGACGTACTATGCTCTTCTGGGGATTATCGCATTCCATGTTCCTGTGGCAGCGCTTATATCGGAACCACGAAACGCTCCGTTAAAACAAGAATCAAAGAGCTCAAGGCTTGCTGTCGGTTAGAACATACTCTCAACAACGATAACCATAGAGTGAAATTTGAAGAAACCCAAGTCATCTCTTCAACATGTGCCTATTACCCAAGACTCTTCCGGGAAGCAATTGAAATTCAGAAACACCACAACAGTTTCAACAGAACCGAAGAAGGACTACAATTGAACAAGGTTTGGCTTCCAGTTCTCAAAATTTCTCAACTAGCTCCCTACCCACAAAATAACGGTACGAACGATTCTATGATGTCAGCTAACGCTATGGACCAATCAGATGTAAGAACGTCAAATCACAGGAATTTATTGAGACAACGTATAACAAATGTCAAGTATTTGGCAGCGAATTAACAAATCAGAAACTTGAAAATATCTCTAGAAAATGCTAACCACTCGTGTTGGCGAAACGTCGAGATCTATAAACATACGTCGGCCTTACAACCCGAAGAACCACCATGTAAGTGAAGATGGCCACGAAAGCCTTTCAAAATTTAATGTTTTTTTATATTTCTTGTACACCATAAAATCTGCAGGTTCTCGAGTGGTGTCTCTCAAGGACTTAATATATGAAAGAGTATCCTCATCCTTCGGAGATTTTCGTTAAAGAAACATTGAATAGTACTTGGTGTTGTTGAAGTGAAATCTCATTTTTTTTTGTTTTTTAGGTATGGTGGGTCCATCCATTACATTAATTATTCTTGCAAATATTGGACATGGAGATCCCTACAAAGCTGTTTTTTTATTGATCGCAACGTTTGGACTTTTCAGTGCAGTTCTTAGTGGTTTCATGTTCAATCACATCGACCTGTCACCAAATCATGCGTTTGTTTTGAATGGCATAAGTAGTCAGTTTGGTACATTCTGCACTGCAATTGGATTGACAACAGTGCAGTATATAGTAACCGATGAAGTAAGTGTAAACGTTTTCCGTGTTTCATATTCATTATCGTATTATAGACCAGGCAAATTTTTGGGATATTGAAATTTTAGAAGCAATTTGTATTACTGTTTCGCAAAGAGTGTTTGTTTACTATTTCGACACCGCTGAATCCGAAAATGCCGGTTTTCAAAGATAAATCGCAACCGGAAGTGAGATATTCAAGATGACGTCGGAAGTGGCATAAAAACCAAATTTTGCCTTTGTTTGAGGTAGGAACGTGACCAAGGGGTCTCTTTTTATATGTTTTCAGACATGAAGAAGTGGAAAACACAGAAACTAAACACCTCGATTAAATATGACAAAAGCGGTCAAAATTGCACTTTTTTGTTTTTAGCAAACAATGTACTGTAACTAATGCATTAAATCGTTCTATGCAAATAAGACATTTTATATATGAACAAATAGTACGAAAAATGAGAAATAAAACTTTCAATGTTTTTATACCACTTCTATTTGTAACCAACGTTACTTCAGTTTCGTCCTATATGGACATTATCAAACAATACAATAATCTGAAATAATAAATAACACTCCTCAAATACCCTTAATTCTACCCGAGGCCTGTCTTAGTGACTAACGGTCAATAAAGACTTTTATCCACAATCACCTTATAATTGAAGTTTTATCCACACTTATGAACCGTATAAAGTACCACTTTATCCACTAGTGGAATAATGAAATTACTT